>JBAMJR010000047.1:5047500-5665000 GCA_038501785.1 Myoxocephalus aenaeus | reverse complement strand
AAGGTTGAAAGTTTACTTCTCTAATTGATATGACTTAGATGCACTTCTGGTGCGCAGAGACAAAAAAAAAAAAAAAAGGAGAACGTTAAAAAAGGAAAACAATGAAAAAGAGAGAGGGGAAAAATGAAAACAGCTTACATCTCATCTCTTTGTGCTTTGCATGACAGCTCTTTTGAAGAAGAAAATAGCTGGGATCCAATGCAGTGGTACCACTGATGTTGGCACACCATGACACATTTAATTGCACCGTCATTCGGCGGAGGAAGGATTGGCCTCCGCCGCACGTCTCCCCGGGTCATGAGAGCCCATCAGTGATCCTGTTCAATGTTCCAAGCGGGCCGAGCCAGGCACTTCTCCAAATGGGTCATTAGATTGTAATATTATTAGAAACACTTTGGGCTACCATCTCATATTTCTGCAGCGAGGATCACGAGGAGATTTGTTCTAGCGGTCGGGAGCACAAGTGTGACTTGTGACTGTCTCGGGAGGGCGCCGCTCTCTCTCCCGCTCCTCATTCTTATTTCAGATGTCGCGGGCGACCTCGCTGCATGATCGTCACTGAGTTACCAGGAGCGGTCTCTCATGGACGTGCACACGTAATGCGTGTGCATGAATGGGCTTTTCCTTCGCCCGTAAAACTCAATTCATTGACTCCATAGAGTGGGAGGACGGCAGTTCTGGGATGAGCTTCAATGAGCTTGGTTTGTTTATTTATTTATTTGTTTCTCTCATGCGGTGTAGGCAATACATTTATATATGAACGAGGTCATATGTGGACTCGCGCATGCGTCTTCCATCTGTCTGAACCAGGCTCGGTTTGCACTCGCCGTGGGACAATCGGTGAGTCAGAGTGAGCAGCTGAAAGTCAAGGAGATTTTAAATGGTCCATGTGGGAGGGATATTAATCCCACAGTCAGACAGGTATCGAGCTAGCCCAGCCACATACCGGCAGCAAAACAGGAAGGAAGCGGTAAAGTACTAAAGCCCGCCTCTTGCTCGATTTGATTGGCTACCCCGACCAAGCTTGATAGTCTAAAAACCATCGCGTCACGTAATTACATGCACCAATCAGCTTCCGTTGCCAGTGGTGGAGAACGCCTTGGTGAGGCCTTCAATCTCAATTTGATATGCATTTGTGGTGCTACTTATTCTCCAGATTTCAGCTGACTGGGACCAGTACCCAACAACACAACAACACAAAAATAGTAACTAGAAAAAAAAGCCTTTTCAATGATATAAATGTGTTTTTTAAATGATAACCAAATGCCTCTTTGATAAGAAACAAATGCCTCTTTGATATGTGTAATGAGGGTTTTTTAAATGGAAATTAAACAAAGACCACATGTATTATCATAGGCAGCACAAACACTTGCACAGAGAGCCCTGAGGTCCGCCCAGCTGCATGGAACCTACACAGACTAAAACTCATTTCAAAAGAGCCTGAAGACCAGCAATGACTGAAAATGCTAAAATTAGCTCTGCATTCTGACAAGGAAGGAAGGTTCAGGATGTGCAGTTCCACATCTCCCATAAGCCCAGAAGAAAGGCCGTCCTCACACCCTGATTGGCCAAAAGGGGAAATGCGCCAAGCTGCTTTCAAATCCTAATTAGGAGCCGGGCCCCACACCCTGCACAACAGGGGAGCTGAATAACCCTCCAATCAACTCAGGGGAACTTTAGATTTTGTTAACCCAAAAAGTAAACAATGTATTCGTCAACACGATGAGCACTAATCTCAAAAAGGCCTCCACGAAACGGTATTTCTTCAGCATTTTCTGACAGAAGATCAGATTAAAATATTGCAGAGTAATAGAACAGAGAGGAAGTGGCCACTTTAACTCTAATTTGTTCATGAATGTTGGATTACATACCAAGTTTTCTTGACCTTTCCAAGCACATGGTTCTCCAAATGAAACACGCAATGTTTAAATGTGTGATATAATCATCCGCAGACATTCTGCTGAGGTCCTCATGATTTAGATCAAACTGACAAATCCTGGCATCTGGCATGCCTTCAGTGTGACAGCACTATCTGGATGCTGAGCTACGTTCAACTCGTATGTGCCAAGAAACTAAATTTCTGGCCCCATTTCAATGTCTAGATGTCCGAAAGGTCACGTCCAATTCCTTTACAGTTTTCAGCCTTTGCATTTTCCGCTCAGTGTCACACCTCTGCACATTCATACAAATCTAAACCTGTGCATCATGAGACGATGCGGGTTGTACCATGGGGGAAATAAATGACGCCAAAAGATTATACCCTATTGGGTTGAGTCGTCTTTGTACAGCGTTGGCAGAACTCAAGAATCTGTCTAATTCAATATTCTAAATAAAATAATCCCAGTAAGGGTTTAATGGGGTTAATCAATCATATAGGATACGTTGATGGCTTTTCTGTACTTCACGAGAGCGACTGTTCCCCGGTTGATTTAAGAAGAGCAAAAGGTATTTCCAAGAGAACAGAACAAATCAATACAATTCATAAAATCTGTTTCCGTACTCCAACGTTACCGACCATTTAATCCATCAATTGGTTATGATCTCACTCTTCATTTTCCTCTATTGCTCCCCGTCCACTCTCACTGTGCTATACTGTATGTGATAAAACTCTGCGCACACTCCATTAAAGGGATAAATCCTCCCTTAGATACTTTTAGTGTTATATATCATCAATCTGGGATGTTCAACACACTCCAGGAGCTATTTGGTGATGAAGTGCAGTAATTGTCTTTCTCTCACTGTGCCTGTGTGGATTTGTAGTCCACATAGTATCTTCCTACATTACCCAGAGTCCAACATCTTACCTGAGCTTCCAGCTGTGATGTATTCAGCAAAGGTTTATAGCGATTTGCGGTTTGTAAGACCTTTTCCCGGATCAACTCGGGTGGTGGAGGAGCTGGTGCCTCTTGAACATCAGTGCAAAATGGAGGCATATTTAGTGACACAGCCGCAGTGCAACATTGTCGACGACAAAAACAAACAACAAAGCAGAAGTTTCCCAAAAACATATTGTCAGAGGACTCTGGGTTTCAACGTTTGATTTGAGGGAAGGGTTTTTCCCTTTTCACACAGCAGTTAGTTGTTTCATCCCCAATACCTGTGAGGCCCCTCTCCGTACAGCAGATGCAACGCAACATATCCAACGACATAATATTTCTGATGTGCTGATGGGAAATTGGGTCACCGGCTTGGTGATTCCGACTGTGTGCCAAGCGAACAACAGGATAGGGGTTCAATGTCCATGGCTTCGTAGCAAGCTGCTCGGATTGGCAAAGGCAGCATCATAAGACGCCCCCAGGGTAGAGCTCAGTAACAGACCACGGTTCAGGCAGGAAGTGGGTGTGTACTGACAGACAAAGTCGGCCACTCATAATGGCTCTTCATTCATGTTTGGAAATCGGGAATACACTACACGGCTTATGGGCACTTGATAGGGATTACTCTCACTTCAGGGCCTTGAAATGTCGCCCTGTGATTTCTTTATGTGCTCGGTTTCTTCTTTTTTTCCCGTCAACAGTCGTATATTTGTCAAAGTGAGGAGTTCAAGTAGGTATTCCGTGCCAATGTTGTCCAATGAATACACTCCAGCAGATTTGGAAGCCATTACTGCATCGATTGACATTTTAATAGATTTAATGCTAATTTTTTCTGCTCAAACATGCTCAATCTTCCGTATCGCTTTACTTAAACATGCATTTCATGCACGTCTGCCTTTCATTGCCCCAGTGCACGCTGGGATGGGCTCCAGTCCTCCATCACGACCCTGAAGAGCAAAGCGAGGGTGTGGAAAATGGTGTGGTTGGAGGGATTGATGGATGTGCATTTCGTTCTAAATCATCCCCCATCAATTAAAGTGACCACAGGTGGACTGAAGCGATGGAGATGTCAAGGGGAGAATTTTAATGCGCCTCCAGTCGACTTGTCGTGTCACTGCAGAGCGAGTTAAAGCAGCAGTTCATCGGGGTGCCAAGGCTGCGAGGTGAGGAACTGTTACACTATGAAAGTCCCTTAGTCTGTTGGCGCGCCGTGAAAATAAACCCAGTTGTTTGTTTCATGGGAAAGTTTAATTGCGACAGTCAATTATTGTTTTTTTGAGCATTAAAACCAATAGAGCGTCACGGTATTTGCTTATTATAAAACATTATTATCTATCATGGGTTGAGCCAACTGCATCAATCACGTTGTGTTAAATGGAATGCAGCTTCCCTTATTAGACAAACCTTTCCCC
This sequence comes from Myoxocephalus aenaeus, assembly GCA_038501785.1. Lineage (NCBI taxonomy): Eukaryota > Metazoa > Chordata > Actinopteri > Perciformes > Cottidae > Myoxocephalus > Myoxocephalus aenaeus. The sequence continues at coordinate 5,660,772 of JBAMJR010000047.1, read as the reverse complement.
GCAACATCGATAAAGTTAGCGAGGAAAAATGTGATTAATTTGACTCAATTAGAGCAAATCGAATTTAAGCTTAATGAGAGCAAAACAGATCAAGATCATTATATTTATTATGAAGTTCAGGGTACATATTTTACACGGGAGGCGGGGTTTACTCGTCTGTTTTTAACAAGCCTTCTGAGCCCCTCAAGTTCTCAGAAGTGCAATACTGAATCACTTTAATTCATTAACCTTTCATATTGCTTGAAACCTCACATTTCCAGTATTTTTCCATTACGTTTCAGAGAGAAATGCAAAACATATGACCAACTTATAAAACACGACACACAGGTACAGTAACATTTGCTGAAGTGCAAATTCTAAACACGTCTTTCAACCCTGAGGAACAGCGGTGTAGCCAATTTTGACTTCAGACCTACATCTTCTCACCTCCTGCACGCACTGAACCCTTTCTGTCCCCCAGCAATCATATCCAACAGCGGGGTTGTTCTGCATTTCTGCCGCTCACTGTTCATTAAATGTCAGGAGGAATTAAAGGCAGGGAAGAGGAGCAGCTTGAATAAAGCAATGTGTGAGGCGTTTAATTGACTGCAGTTTACTACAAAGAAGCTGCTGAAACCTTTTGGATGCGAAAGAGGGATCGATAATGTTGCCCAGAAGAGATGTTCTGCTCCCAGATATGAATATGAATCACTTGCAGTAGTGAGATGATGCGGTCCAATTTGAAACAGACCATTTCATAAAATAATAACTGGGTGAGATGATATGGATTTTCCAGGCTGATATTTGAAAGCATTTCCCTAACAAAGCTAATACATCATCTGCAGTACAAATGAGACAGTGGACACTCCGTTAAGTCCACCGTCGTCTGTGCTAATGGAGGCAACTCAAATGCTATTATTGCAATAATACGCCGTTTTACTTGTTGTATGGAACGTGTCATTTGTCTGCCATTTCTTGAGCGCTCATACGCCAAAAAAAAAAGAGAGAAAAAAGTCTGATTACATTTCCAGTCACAAGACAGGATTCTTTCCAAAACAAACAGCGTTGGGAATGGATTGTAAATAGTCACAGTTGATTACTGGTGTATTGTTTGAGTTCAGGTCTGTGAACTTGTTTGACTGAATCAACCCTTTGTGCTCGGAGGCGCCTGTCTGCGTGAGCAGTGTATGTTTTTCACCATTAGTTACCTTTGCACTTGGGCTTATTACGAGTCAGCGTTGCTCGTGTGGCCACACTCAATTGCGTAACACTTGAGAGCGGCAAGAACGCCGGTGTTACTTTGCAGCAGCAGCCTCGACCTCTAAACATGAACATCCACAGTCATTGTATACCAAGAAAGAGGTACTTAGCTTGAGTGTGCCCCATGTTTCATCATGGTTGTGCAAATGGGAATAACCGAGCCTCGTGACTGTCACAAGTGGGTGTCAGACGAAGGCGCTGTATGCTGGTGGCTAAAATTAAGATAAACATGAATACAAAAACATTTCTATAACGCGTTTCTCCTGAAACTCAGTTCTTCTCTTGTATGCTTTTTCTTTTATTAAAAACATTCAAATCATTCTCAGGGCTTTCTATTTGCAGTGTTATGAGGCTCATCTAACAGGCTGGGTCATCATGACACTTAAGTGAACTGCGAAAGGCTGCGTACAAAATTACATTTTAAGAAAAACAAGCACCACCAGGGCTGAGATAATTTTTTGCTCCATGTACTCTTCTTTCGAGTTTTGGCTGTTGACTTATCTTATGAAATGGATCTGGTACCACTGCAGCTCTGTTGCAACATGGGCGCCTCAGTGAGCTTCAGCTCAGAAGAGATTCCATTTATTTGAAGCGAGCACCCAAAGCAAAGAATCTCTCTGAACACAGATATGCACTTTGCTAATGTCTCACCTTTAGAGCAGCGTACTGCATACGAGTCTCACAGGATCAGTCTGCGGAGGCTAATTTGTCTTCCCTGCTGTGCGCGCGTATCCCTCCGTGAGTTTGCATGCCTTAAATGATGCGTGTCGGCATACAAATTCATCAACATTTATTTATCGCTGGTGGGGTATATTTATTATATTTGTATGGCAGTGCTGCACGCGCGTTCGTGTTTTTCCAGCGTTGTGCACTCAGGTTATGGGTGTGTTCCTCCAAAGGAGCTTCAAATGCATCAATTATGACAGAAAATGGAGGAATTAGAGAGGGTCCATCGTCCTCCCCGGGGAGGAGGAGGGGATGAAAGGCAGGCGGGAAAGCAAGATTGGTGGAAAGCCCAGCAGCCATTGTGGTGTGATTAAGGACCAGGTTTGAGCCATCGTGGGGGGTTACATTATTCACACAGCGGGGAAACAAACATGCATGCACACATCCATATGCACCGTGGAGGGCTGAACCAATTAGGAGGGGATGTCATTCTTTTGGGCTCAGCTGTGTCAATTAGTTAACATTGTGCACTGCAGAGTTCCACATCAGTGTCTATGAGATCATGGATGTTGTCTGAATGCGGTACACACTGTACTTACCATCAAGCACTCCACTTTTATGTAATATTGCAACTCTTTATTTCCTGTTTATCAGTTACAGCTTCTGTTTATATTCTGTACAGCACTGAAGGCACACATAAAACAAAGATATATAATGGAACATAAGTATGTACAAAATATACAGAATAAATATAATAATTTTGAACTAGTCGCGTAGAAAAGCTACAGAGTGTGTGCTTACATGAAACCGTCTCAAAGTTGTTTCCAGGAGTGTGAACGGAGTGTGTAGTGTAGATTCTGACAATGTCAACATTGCAAATGTCAGTCGCCAGCAGTCCATCGCTTTGAGGCAGAGAAACAGTTGGCTGGAGTCAGCCGGCAGGTTGTCTGCAGTTGGGGGATGTCGCTCGTCAGAAACCGTTCATGTGCAAACAGCTTCACATTCCCCGCCTCGAATACAGTTCCAAATCAGCCAGTCAGCTTGAGGAAGGCGTGGCGTTCCTAAATGCTGTTCGGAGTGTTGTCAGACATAAAATAGTGTTGTGAAACGCCATAACTCGCACACACACTGAAACATCATACACGTTTGTGGCTCTTTTTTTTTTCTAGCAGAAAACAGAAAAACTAAAAAGGTTTCAGCAGGACTTTGTTGATTGTCATGCACCATCCTATGGCATTTGATTAGTGCAATGCATTCTTCTTTTTACAAGATTACAGTTGAATATAATATACACTATACTTTTAAGTGCTGTATTTACTGATTGACAGAAAATAAAACATCCTTCTCTGAATGTCACCAGTTTGTATATAAAAATAAATAAAGGACCTATGCCTGCAACGGTGCAGTGGACTGGATCGATGAAAATAGCAGTGGAACCACACTCTTATCACGGTTTTCCAATGTACAGTTGGCATTTTGCTGACTACGGCACAATGAGCATTCTGGTTACAGCATTCCAGCTGCCGTATGTTGACAGAGGGCGTAATCAGGTCATATCTAGAGTCAGGATAGTCTGATTAAACAGCAATTCTGGGTCAAGCGGCGATTGGAATTCACCCACTTCTTTCCAAACATCTGCTTTATCCTATCAGGATGTCAGACTGTGGTGTGTGTGAGAGCTTTGCGGATCAATTCAGTTGGTGGCAGTGTGCCATGGAAATGTATTCAATCATCCAAAGCTGATTGAGTTGATTTCAAAGAGGGTTTCAGCCCAGGCCCGGTCAACACATAGCTTCTTTAAGTTACATTTGGCCTAAATGACTACACCTTTCACCAGCTACATCACATGGCTGTCAACGGATAAAAGGTAACACACACTAAACCAGTTACATTCTGTGCAACAATTAAACTTAAAGTGATGTGCCCATGATATATATATATCACACTGTGGAAAGTACAGGAGGGCGAACAGGACAAGGCACTTGGTTGAAAACATAATTAACTATATATATATATAGTTTTCTTTTTTTCTGCTGAAGCTCAGTTAAATGTAGTTTGATGCTCCAGAACCTCCAAATAGTCCGGCTCAGTATGCAAGTTAGCCTTGAGTTCAAAGTACTCGTTCTTAGTTTGCTCAAGCATGACCTTGCGTGGTCGCGAGTACATAATCGTCTCCATTAGCTTTAACTCCTCCTGGTGCCCCGGGACCTGCATGTCCACGGCAGACTGCAGCTGCGGCATGTTTTTCCGAAGGTACTCCGTTATTCCGAGCTGCTGCAGCTCCTTCTCCCGCTCCAGAATGTTCCGGTACAACGAGTTGGGGTTTCCCAGCGTGACGAACTCCGCGGGGCACTCGCCGGTCATCGGTCGGAACTTTGAGCCGGGGTTCCCCGTGAGCGGAGACGTGTTCTCCTTCTCCATGATGCTCCGGCAGACGTGATGCTTGGCGCCGGGGTCGTCCAGGCCGTAATCCAAATCGCCGTCGTGCTCCTTGTGCTGGGAGCAGTAGGTGGGGTTGCGACAGATCTGGACGATGGGACTGTGCGACCTCTCTTCGTACAGCGTGGCGGACCCCGTTCTTTGCGTCAGGGTGTGGTGCGTCGTCTTCTGCCCGTACATGCTGTAGTGGAGGTGGATGGGGCTGCTGCCGCTGTTTTCCCTGGGCTGCTCCTCCGCCGCTTTTCTCTTTGCCCTTCTCCGCCGCCGGTGCACCACAAACACCACCAATCCGGCCGCGCAGAATATAATCATGAGGATGACCATGAGGAGGCTTAAGATGAGCACAGAGAGTGGGACGGTGTCCATGAGGGAGCTGAACAAACCCTCGTTCGCGCTGTCGGGCCCCAAGGTGGCCGTCACGCTCTCCTCCCCGTCCGGGGACATGGGGTAGTAGGTCCCCAGCCCGGGACACAGCAGCTCGTGACGTACGCTCCGGAGCTCGGCCTGCATCATTTTCTTCGGGGTGTGACACAAAATGGAGCCCACCACTGTGTCCTTTCTGAGTTTCTCCACCCATTGTTTGAGGCTGAGCAAGTCACAGCTGCAGTCCCAGGGGTTGTCTTCTAAATAAATCTGCTCCAGCGAGTCGAGTTGATCAAGCACGTTGCTCACTGGCAGGTGCATAAGTAGATTTTTCCTCAGGTTTAATTTGGTGAGGGGCACATTGCGAAATATCTGCGCCGGAAGAGAGCTGAGCAGGTTGTTATTTAATGACAACAGCTTCAGGTTGGGCAGGGGATTAAATGTGCCTGGAGCAATCTCTTTGATAAGGTTGTATTCCAGATACACGTATTCAAGGTTGTGGAGCCCCACAAACATCGTGGAGAAGAGTTTTTCAATTCGGTTGCCGTTCAAATACAGTTTTTTCAAACTGCTCAAGCTGAGGAACGTTTCATTATCAATGTAATCAATCCTGTTATTCGCCAAGTTGAGCAACTCTAAACTGTCGTATGTGACAAAATCGTACTTCAAGAGTTTCTGGATCATATTTCCTGTCATGACAAGTTTAGTGGGGCTTTGCTGGAGTATACCGATATCCGATACCTTTTGAATTCCTCGGTCCTGACAATGCATCAAAAAGCCAGCCACAGGGTGATTGTGACAAGAGCAGTGCTCCACACAAGGGCTGCCGGGAATCTGAGACGGCGTCGGCACCTTGGCGTCGTCTTTGGCGTCGTTCACCTTGGGGGTCACTTTGGAGGACGGGGTGACGACCATATCCAGGGACTTTGACGGCTCCTCCAGGTTTATATCTGCATGGGACGGGCAGAGAACGTCCCGCTTGACTTTAGCCAGCGTGATCCCCTTCAGGTGATGTGGCGTGCTGCAGACCACGTCCCCGATCGCCGACTGGGCCCTCATGTTCTCCATCCAGATTTTTAAATGTAAAATATCACAGTCACAGACCCAGTCGTTGTCCTCCAGGAGAAGTTCCATAATCCGGCCGATGTGCTCCAAAAAGCCGACATAAGGCAGCGTCTGGAGCTTGTTGCCACGGAGGTCCAAGTGGGTGAGGGGCACGAACCGGAAAATGTTGTTAGGTAGGAACTCTACGGAATTATCATTGAGGATGAGGACCTTGAGGCGGATCAGTTTGTTGAAGGCCCCCGGCTCGATGACCCGAATGAAATTCGTGTCAGCTTGGAGAAACTCCAAATTCACCAGACCTTGAAAAGTGTCCTCTTTCAGAGTGACGAGGAAATTGCTATTTATGTGGAGTTTTTTCAGTGAACCGAGAGTGCTAAAGACCCCTGGTTCCAGCTCTTGAATGCTATTACCCCCGATGTGCAGTGAGAGGGCATTCTTAAGCCCTTCCATTTCCTCGGCACGGAGCTCAACCAAGTCATTTTTGTAAAGGTTCAGGTGGAAGGGCACACCTGCCGGGACTTTGATTTGGGAGATTCTGCTGATGTTTCTCTGCTCACAGTTAAGATGAAGGATGCCATCTTTCCCCTCGCAGGAGCACAAGGAGTCACAAGACTCACTTATAGACGATGCCTGTGAGGGATGGATATCTTGGGATCGGGCTGCGGTGAGAAACAAGCCGATGAAAAAGATGCAGGGCAGCATTTCGGTCTGAGATATCTGAAGAGAGGGAAGAAAGGAAACAAAAAACAACATTAAGTGTATGTTGTAAATGCATTCTGAATAATGAATCAATTTTAATTAATGAGAAATGACAGTCCCAGTGATCCAACTGCCATACAAGTTTAATGCGTTACATTACATGAACTTTGGCTGTTGTATAAGTATAACAGCGTGAAATGACATTTATGGGTACATGATGTGCATGAGTGGAAGTCACACTTCTAGAAGGAAGTAGTTTGTTGTTGAATTGTCTTCACATAGTAAAAATGCATGACAAATATAAAACAGGAAAAGGCAGTGTCTACATGCCCACTAGTCAAGACTCCTTTAACTCTGTAAAAATTAGCCTCAGGTTCATCCTAATGTTTCTTCATAAAGTTAACCCTTCGCGGCCATTATGACTGAGCAATGTTCTATGAGCAGTTAAATTCTAATGATCCATATTATTATCATCAGCATCCACAGTATCTAGCAGGACGAGCAATGACAGTAGGACAGCGTCTCTTTCCAGTGACTCACACTGAGATAATGGTACATTTAAAGAAATGACTTCCTCATTTGACTGATTGTCCTGCCCTTTATATGCAGACTCGTCTGAACAAAGACTTACTCAGTGCGAGTCGTACAAAGGCAGAAATCGGCTCTGTCCCTTCAGAGTCCATGTCAAAGCAACATTTATTAAAGACATTTTAAATAAAGAACTGAAAATGAATAGTCGTGGCTTTATTTTTCAGCCAATTAACTCTCACCCGACTGGACTGAAAAGGAACTAATCTCGAATCTCGTGCGGTTATTCTGATTGTCTTATTCCACTGTTCCCCATGCTGGGGAAAATAAAAATTCAACCAAGCTGTCATGAGGAGAATTCAAACTTCACCGTGAGCACGATCCACGCGGAATGACAAGCAATACGCTGAAATGTGATTTTAATGATGCGAGGCCTCGGTGCCACATCTAAAACCATTACATTAATTTGACAAAGATCACAATGGATCAAAGGCTCGACCACTCTCGGGGGGGACTGGTGGAGAAGTAAAGACATCTTCCCATGATCAAGGATAACGAGATATGCGCCATTCGCTACCAGAATTCTTCAAAGAGATAAAAACGTGGAAAGAAGGCGGGACGGCCCAGCTGTTCTTGTTAACAAATCCGATTAGGATCTGGAAAGCTCCATTCTAAAAGGCCAGCCCAGTTCAGCCGATGCAGCGTGTGGAGACCTGTGCTCGTCAGAAACCGAAACCTCAGTCATGATCCGTCTATAATTGGTACTCCATTCTCTTTTGACATGAGTTCCAAAAACAATTACTTCTCCTTATTGAATGTCAATGAGACATAGGGAACATTCAGGGGTAGGGTTGATTTAGAGTTTATCCATCCATCGTACCGCACTATATATTCATTTAAATACTTGCAACAGCCGGACTACAAGCGTTGAAAGATGAATTAGATTACTGTCGTTAGTTCAGATAAAAGTTTTCCCAACCCCCCCCCACACACACACACACACACACACACAACGTGGACGGTGTCTGAGGAGACGACCAAACCCCTGAACGGAGCTCTCAGCTCCAAAGACTGAAGCTAAATCTGAAGGAGTCTCTTAAATAGTAACGTTACTCTTCCTTCCTCTTTGAAATGTTCTTTCTGCCCGTTTCAAAGGTGTCTTGATACATTCTTTTGTGTGCTGTTGGGTGAAGACAAAATTATTGATGAAAACCAAGGCAACACTATCTCCAACATCTTTGATGTATTCAGGCATATATACCCCACGGTCACAAACTTTCTAGACTCTCACTCCACAAACCCCGGATAATATTACAGAGAATACAAAACAATATGAAACAAAAGGAACAACTTGGAGCACGACCCTCTCACCAGCCACACTGCATTGAAAGTCCCTGTTACACATTTCTACAGGGAATCACCACAACATCAGAAAGAAAGCACAAGAATAATAATGAGTTGCCTCATCTGGCCTCCAGGGACATCCAGTGCTCTGATGTGGATGTGACAGGGAGACCCACCATCGAAAAATCTTTCAAAATGACAAGGAACTCATTACAAGTCATTAGGAAAAACTGGAATTGTCCAAATACGTGCAAAATATTCAGAGTATGAATTTAGACAACAACATTGTCACAATATCTTGATTCATGATTTCATCGCGTTCTAATGATTAATTATATAGAATTATCAGCCAGCCTCATATCTTACAGATGTTACTGTAACAGACACTCAAGATACAGATTGCAAATTTGCAATAATGTTATAATGTTGCGTGTTTCTTTCTTCTATATTAGACACAGATGAAGATGACGTAAAATGCAAATAGAAAATGTGAAGTGTAAAACTTGGAGGCGTTAAAATCACCCACGTTTATGAAGTCGGTCATACATTCCAGCTAGAAAATGACCATCTTAAATCAATAACTGGCAGAACATGTGGAGATATGAAGTGGAAAGGAAATCCTAATGAAACACAAACATTGACTTTGTCAAACCATTCAAATGTGTAGTGTTTAGACAGTGATCAAAGTCAGAGAATGGCTCCAAAAACCTGGCAACCAAGATTATTGTCTGGTCATTTCCTTTTCATAACTCGTCCGTATTTGCTTTTCCAGAAGTCGTGGCACCCAAGGCCCTCACCTCTGTGACCCTGATGGCTCGTAAGATACCGAGAAATGAAAGGGGACTATTAACAGATGTTATCGCGTACTGCACGATAACGCTGCAGAGGGCAGATATGAGGAAGGCATTAGCCTTGTGCACTCTTTCTTCCGTATTTCAAACAGACTTCTCCAGCTGATCCATTTTCCAGGTAATCAATGTTGCATGGAACTCAGCGTGACGGGCACGAGAGATGAAACGCTCTTCCCGGTGCCAGTCTTCGGATGCGCTCCCTTATTCAAATGTGCATCTATTGCTGTTCAGACAACTCAATTAGAGAGCCACTGAAGCCCTGTGCGATCTCACCTCATGCGCGTGTGTGTGAAGCCGACTCATTGTCCGACAGCAAATGAAAAAGAAACGAGTACAGGGCTGAGGAGGAAAAGACAGCAGAGGAAGAGTGGAGAGGAAAACTCTTTTTATGGGACATTTATCACACATTGAGGATTTCTGCAGGCGCTGGAACACACAATACGCTGTGGCCACTTAGAGAACCATAAATAGTATGCTTACACATTATTTGGGCCAGCTACATGTTGTATTGTTCCAATGCAATAACACCTTCCATAATATCATGGAAGTCCTGGTGCCATCTTTTCCTTCCTGATTCCTAAGCCAGCTTATCGGCCGATACGTACCGATCCACTATCAGTGCGTTAACATAACTCCATCTGATACCTAATTCAATTTGCTGTGAAAACATCTCCTTTAAATTCCATCTAATTTCTTGCTGAAAACGTTGCGTTAAGATTACATTTTGAACACATCATGATAACTCAATAACATGATCATTTTGCTGCATGGAGCTTGAACGCATCATCACGCCACTCACGTTATTTAGCCAAGCGGGACTGTGCGGCCCACCGGCTGTGCAAAGAGCAAACATTACGAGAGTTGAACAACAGGTGTGTAGTACTAGTTTGCACATGTGCAGTGCAGATCAGGCAGGATGTACGGATCGGGTCCGCATCACCACCGTGTCACCGTGACGAGGCCTCTTCAACACTCAGAGATAAGTCATGAATACACATGTTCATATCGCTCTCTGATGAATGCCGATCTTTTCACGATGAACAGTTTTAACTATATTCACTGATGTTCACTGCGACTAATGTACTCAATGTGAAGAAGATGACAGCGATTGCCAGCCCACAGACTCGGCTGCAGAATATCACATGCAACCCCGCACATCACTCACTGATGTTCGAGTTCAACCTTTTGACTTGATTGCTCCCTGAAGGGAGCTTTAGTCTTTCACAGGAAGGCACGGTTTGGCTCCAAAAGGCAGAGGAGTCCTGCAGCAAGTAATGATTTAGTGTCTTGCTCATCAACACGTCAGTAAGGCAGCCAACGTAAAAAAAGGCAGGAAGTTGGGTTCACCACCTTGACTCGATGACACGACAGACTTAAATATTCTCTTCATTTATTCATGTCGCTTCTTGCAGTTTTCCCGTTTTTCGAGGAGTGAACGGGCAGATTGTGACTTCGACACAACTTCTGGAAGACAATGGTGATACATTTGGAAATGTCTCACTGAGCGTGTGATCTTCACAAAAGGAGCACACGTGCTCTTGCCCTCCCATCGATTTCGCACGCTTCATGCAGCAAGCGGCCGGAGCGTTGCAATAACGCTTATTTCCCTCCATACATTCGTCATAGCTTGCAGTGAATTAACACACACACACCATATACAGACCCAGTATGCGACAACACAACGGGAACCTGTATTTGAAACTCCTGGAGTGCACCCTCTCCAGTTGACAGTTTAGGACAGTATTTCTAAATAATATGAACACAGTGGAAGTCATGTTCCGTCCTCGTCACTGTCAGAGTAAGTAAAGCACGCTGGAGCCAAGAATAGCCCAAAAGGCAGGAGCCTAATTCCTTTCTCTGTAGCGTGAGGCAACTTGATGTGCGAGTATGAAAGGCTTGTTATCCCTTGTGGCACGCGACAGATAGAGCCATCCTCCAGACTCCATCAAGACTGATAAGTGTCGCTCCGTATTTGTGTTTGAAAACGTCGAGTGGATATCTTTTCTTGGTTTTAAGAAGACTTTCGCATTCCAGCTCAGCTCTAAACATTGTATGACCTCGGGTCCTCCTCATTGCAATGCTACCTGCAGTCCTGGTGATTTATGGTCCTCGACAACAGGGCGGTTGATGGAGTCCATTTTAATTCTCTGAGGTTTCCTGTCAGACTTCGAATGAATGGTGTATATTATACCGGGGCGTCATCTACAGGTCTGAAATGTAAATGTAATCTGCACTCCATAACAAGGATCAAACACGATGATGGATGGCTCCAAGCAGGTGTGAATTGTTCTTAAGATGGATATTATGATGAGGCTGATGAGTAGGGCTGCACAATTAAGAAGAGTAATCGCAATCATGATCCCCCAACAATGAAATGAACACGACTGCCTGCGATGCTGACGTGTAAAAAGGCTTTCTCAGCACATAACAAATGAAGCGCTTCCGAAACCAACAGCCAGCCACCAACTGAGATGGGAGACGAGCCTTCCTGCATTTCCTTTCCCGTGTTGATATCTAGATACCTCAAACATTTCAATATTGTCAGTTTTTCAAATATCGTGCAGCCCTAATTTGTAATTTAGCTGGAATGCGGCACAACATGTGAGGGGAAGCAAATATGTTGTCAGATTGCTTCTGGTCCGTGTGCACGGAGAGAAATTGCAGCGAACGGTGCATACTTTGCAAAAAGTTCAATTTATCTACCAGCTGGACCAAACTTCAGCATCTTTTAAACTATTAAATCACCCCCCTCCACGCTCTCCCTCTGGGAAGAGAGCGAGTGGCGCTCCACCAGCCGCTCCACCGTGCAGGAACAGAGATCCTCCTGGCGGTGCGGCAGGCACACCGGCCTCGGCGCCCGGGGAGGCGAGGAGGATCTGATGAGCGGCGTCTTTGGCAGCATCATGTTCAAAAGCTACGTCAGCTGTGCGCTTATGTCATGCAGCAGTCCTGGCAACTGGCAGCTCATCATATGGCGAGATGAAAACCAGCGGGGCCTCTCGCCTTTCAGAGAAACCTCACGGGGGAGACTAACCGACGCAGGTACAAAGAAACGCTGCTTCATTTTCGAGCTACCTTGTGTACTGTATCCTCTTCCCTAACGTGTACAGCTGGTGGGCCTTAATTTCTGATAGAGAACATATGCATGATAGAACTAATAATAGAAGCACAAAGACTGCACGGGGAGGGGGGATGGAGGCTGGCTCTGCTCTCCCCTGGCAAGCGTGATTTAGCAGGCTTGCATTTCAAATGGTCTGTTTAACTAATGCGCAGTAATTAGTTCTCCAGAAAAAGGAGCAGGGCAGATTACTACAGTGAATAGTGGCGTCAAGGTACATTTTGTGAGGGGAGACATCTGCACCAAACAGATGTAGATTTTCCATGTACATTATTGTCCCCGTAAAAAGAGGAACACGCTCTATTCAGGGGTGACGAGCACAACAGGACTGGCAATTTGTAGATAACTTCATGTAGAATACTCCATCCGGAGTCAGGGAAGTCTGGCACACCACCAACAACGCAAAATTATGTGAAAATAAAAATGTATTCTGGGACATTTTTCCCCTAGTGATTGTTGCACAGTAAGATAATTTTGTAACTAATTATTAATGGTGTAAACTTTTAATTCAAAATTAAGCGGTAGTGTTTGCCTTCAGACCCCGTGGCACGCATTAATAATAACTACATAGAAATAGCCAATATTCTCGTTCACTCGTGTAGGTCACATTATGAGGCATCCGTATGATATTGACTGTTTGAGTTACTTTAATAAGATGTTGAGAAATATTTACAGCAGCATTCAGGAGTGTTCAAGTTAGGATGTCCTATATAATCTTCTTCATGCCCATTTAAAAAAGGGAGTACCAACCCTCAGTAAAGAGGCCGCAAGGCAACAGTCATGACGGTCTTGTGATTCATTCCATAAATATGTGTAGATGTAACCTTCAGACTCAAAGGAGCCACATGTTATAGGTGGACCGACCTGCTTCCAGAGGATAAACAATCTACACGGCACCATCATGTGGTGCCTGTACCAACAGGATTAGGATCCTAACATAACTGTGTGATGTTGTGTGTCATTTTGTGAGCAGGCCTTCTTCCCCCATGTCGTTTTTGACCAGCCGATGATCAGTCTTTTGAGCTAGTGTTCTCAATTACAACCTTTTTTTTTTAGACTGATTACAGTGCCATGCTGTGTGTGTTTGTGGCATATTTAACTGGTTTGAATGAATGAATGAATGAATATATACTTTATTAATCCCCGAGGGGAAATTTGGTGTCGGGGTAGCAGCAACTTACAACAAAATAAGTAAAAACAGCAGGATGAAAGATAAAAGATATATACAATAATAATAAAAATAATAATAATAATAAAATAAAATAGAAATAGCTGGGATACTGTTTACAGGTCTTCAACAGAACCCTCTAACTGGACGAACTGCTCTCAAGTCAGAAGCCGTTTTAACGATCACAGCTGGCGGATGTAGTCATTAGCAGCAGCTGAACGGTAGCGTGCAATTAGTCGGGAGGCTTCCTGTAACAATACACTTTAGAGACAGTGTGCACAGCACGTGTGTCATAGTTTTTTGTTTTGTTTCTGTACGTCACCGATGGTTACAGGACTATAATCTACAGTGTTCCTGTAATTTTGCCACCACGGGTGAACCGGGGAAAAAAACAAACAGATTTCACCAATAAAACTCTCAGTTGGCACATTTTCTGAAATGTTATGTTTACAGACGCAAATTATGCACTGTTTTATCAAATATGCAAACATTTGCATTCATTTTTCCCCGAGACAGAAATGGGAACATTTGATGAAGCCAGGTTCAGAATTCTTGTTTCATTTTGTTACCGTATGAGAGTCCAAGTTTTTCAGAGGGGATTTTGGATATAGCTTCTTTTTTTTTTTTTTCAGCCATGGATTTTCAACATGTTTTTAGGAATAAAATGTTGAAACCTTGAGAATTTAGAGAGGAATGAAACGTAAAGTGCTACTGAAGTGGAGATTTCTGGCTCAGAGTTTGAGCCTTTAACTGTAATATCCCATACATTATGCAATACACTATAGGTGATGCTGACTCTTGGGAGAAATCTACAGATTTCAGAGAAGACAGAAGTCAAATAAACACCTATATGTGTATATTGTACGTCTCTTTCCACTAGTACATGCAAAACAAAGGCAGGTTTGTGCCTGTAGTGACTCGCCTTATTATAACTGATGTATTCAAGAACTTTGAGCGTGTGCACGTCCACGAGGAGAATGAAAAGAATCAAAAATAAAAACGAACAAAAGAAAGCTGGCCCGGCTTTAAGCCCTGTGGATTAGCTTTCAGCTAGCCTAGCAAAAACATATCCAAAGTTCCCTCGGCTCTTGTGCCGGAGAAAAAAGTAATAACAGGCCGGGAGATTATCTCAAAGTCACGGACGATCTCGCACTGTTTGGGAAACACGGACGAGCGAGTTTTACCTGTAATATAAAGAGATATAAAGAAAGATATATATATATATATATATACATACATATACATATATACACCTCCTGTTCTGATTCTCCGTCAGCTCTGCCCTCACGCTGTTTATGGACTCGATACTTCCCGTACTGGGGTCACTTTAAGTCGCTTTATGATGCAGAGCCAGCCTGCGCCCGTTCCACACCCCGAGCAGAGGCAGACGCACACGCAACGGAGATAATAAGATTCGTTTGGAACTGCCAGTATCAGACGGAGCCGACACCAGCAGTCCACAGACGGTTACAGAGAATCTGGGTTGATGGGGAGAAAAATATTTTTCACAGAGGACTGGAACAGCTCCAGTCAACAGCCCTCAGCAGGATGGGCTGGTTAGAAGATGGAAGAATTGATTTGTGTCAAGTCTGTATGTAAATCAGTGCATAATCTATATGCAGTTCGCCGTTTTCATACGACATGGTGTTTGCTTGTGTTTTGCCAAAAGACAGGAAGTAAGAGAAACAAAAAAAAAAACCTGAATGATGCAAATTAACTTAGAAAAAAACGGGGCTGTTAACAATCAAAAGCTGCATTGTAAAGCTGTAAAACTCTGATGTTAAAAAGGATACACCCATGGGATGGGTCCATGTTTGGGATTTGGGGTGATTAAAAAAATTAATAAAAATGACGTTATATGTTTACATAAATGTCTTGTCTGGCAGTGCTTTGAATAATTCATGAGATTACACTCGAGGCAGCAACTTTAACGCATATTTTAGTTTGAGGTAACTTGTTTTTCTGCCCTGTTTTCCCTTTTTGAGATCAAGTACAGTGGCCGAGTTAATTGAGTGTCTAATGACTTAACAACTGCAGAGACTTGAGCTGACCTGCGTCATGGTCCTGAACAAGACCTTTCAAGACCAATTAAGTGGGAATGCCACAGCGGGCACTGCGAGGAGCCGGACTGGATTTTAAAGCCTCCTGTTCAAACCTGCCTGGAGGACAAAAGCTTCAAAAGCTGTATTCACAAAACGTCACGACACCCATAATTCCTTATTTATATTTGGGATAGATTACTGCCTGCTGGGCACCTGGGAAAAAAAAACATCATAACAGAGACTAAAGATTAAAAGGCATTTACAGTACAACACAGCACATACTGTACCGCGCACGTGACGCACGGTTGCGTCTCAAACAAAAAGGGCTGTTTTACCGTCCCTTAATAATCTGCTCGCCGAGCGTTTTTCACGTGAACGCTCTGCGAGAGGCGGGCCTTTGAACGCGCTCGGCAAAAGATTGATGGACGGGCGACAGAGGGATGGGCGGACTCATCAGCGCCCGTCACGACTTGTCTGTTTTCCAGAGGACGGCACAAAAAAAAAAAAAACATTGTTATTCCCAAGATGTCACTTTGAAACATTGATCAGAAACACGGCTTTTGCATAAACCGCCAAGGCTTTAAGTGCTGCTGCTGCATTTAAAAACGAGGCTCCTGACGTGATGCAGTAGAGAGCACCAGGGCTCCGAGTGGAGAAATCTAGTGGAGCCCTGCAAGGACTTTAATAACAGATCCACATGCCTGAAGCTCCCACCTCCTATATATGTCAGAGAGCTTTATAGCAAGAAGTTTTTTCTCTTTTTTTAGTGAAAGAGGCAATTTTCCTCCAGGTGTTTTGGAACAACACACACACACACCTGCAACACAGCGAGGAGTGATGCAGCACAAACAGGCAAGCGCTAGTTTTAATAACACTGAATACCTCGGAAAAGCATTTCACGGAGAGTGCTTCACAGTGAGAGTCCTCCCTGCTCATTTACACCAATTTGCCCGAGCCGTAAACCTCACTGCAACACACGGAGCAGATAACACCAACGACCTGGCTTAGCAGCACAGCAGGGACTCCCCCCGCTACCTGTTCTCCTTATTCAATCAGAGGTCACCGACCAACAGTTGCGTGCGTCCCATTATACTTAGTCGGGCCGCTTCTGCTACAGAAGAGAGAGAGAATGCGAGACAGCGAGACTTGTTGCGCGTCCAGCTAGTTGTTTCATTCCAGCCTGACATGGGATAGCAGATTAGAGCCCCCTGCACTCCATTGCTTCCGCGTGCACGAGGCGCACAACTCCCCCCTCCCACCACCACCGCCAAAGCCTTGTTTGTGCAAGCGCACGAGGCTCTGACCGTCCATCAACTTTCCCCGGAGCGCCCATGCAGTGTTCCCCGGCACCAATTACGGCCAGGACTTGTCCCTTCTCTCCTCTGTATCGGAAGTGATGTGGCCTGCCCTACAGGGTCGACACCACCGCTACACCCACATATCCGCAGAGAGTCCTGCCAGCGCCCGCGGCCTTCCACTGCCATCCTGGAGAAATGATAATTATGACATCCGCCCACTCAAGAGGCAAGAGATAGTTCAACTCCCATGCCCCTTGTTCCAGACCTTTTTTTTATTTTTTTTGTTGGGACTGATTCAATATTGTGTGGGCTCGCGGTGCTTTCTCCATGTCAGAGGAGGCAGGGGCTCTCCAATATAGCCGTAGGTTCCTTCTATCTGAAAGTAGTGTGCTTTTATTAATAAAGTTTCACAGTGCCCTTTTACCCTGATGCTCTTAAAACGTCAAGACTGCCCTCACCGGTCACCAATTTCCTTTTGGCTGTTTCACACATTGCATTGCGACGCCTGTTCAAACACTTGTGCTCCCCCGACCACTGCGAGCCATTTGTTCAACAGGGCAATCAATAACTGTTGGTTGTTGGTGTTGAGCCCATGGGAGTCTTCAGGAATTTAAATACTTATATGTAGACCTCTTTTTAAATTTTTGATGAGAAAGCAGGAACACGAGCCATTAGCAGCATACAATACTCCCTTTGTGAATCCTCCCTTGTCGAATGATTCGTTAAATTGGCCCTCAAACCAGCCATCAATAATTAATCTCACACTATTCAGACACATGAGGCTTGAGCAGTCCATACATTTATGGCAAGGGGCGCTTATAACCAAGCTATTAACCCAGCGACTCATCCAAGCAAATAATTGGGGCCCAAACTCAATTATGCAATTCACAACTAAAAGCTAATTAGACACTTCTTCGCCCCCTCATTAACTTGTATTTAAGTAGGACTATAACCTCACTCACACATTGTGGGAGGGGAGGGGGCTGATTAAATTAGGCTTGTATGCGCTAAAGAGATATTTAATCCATCCCAATCTACAATGTAACCATGTGTATGCTCAATGTTAACAATGCTGCGCGACGCTTAATTCATTTCAATGAGATAAAACATACAAAATATGCTTCTGATTAAAGAAAAAAAGAAAAACTCTCCTCTCTGATTGGCTGAGGTCCGTTAGGCGTCGTGATGCAGTCCTCATTAAACACACCTGCGACCACTGACGGTAATTATACATATTCATACGCGGAGGAGCCGCAGCGCAGCGTAATTCGAATGCGCGTCCATCGACGCAAAGACAAATAGAGCCGCTTGAAGTTAAAAAAGCAGTGTGTGGGCACCGCACCGGGCCTGATTAACATACGCGTAGGATACTGTAACTGCGGGTGGCAAGCGGCCAGGTGTGCTCGAGGTAATGGAGCCCCCTCAGGAAAAACTCCCTGCTCACCCTCTCTCTCTTTCCCTTCCTGCCAAGTCCAGGCACTTTTTTTTTCGGACAGGACTTGCTGCTAGTGGCGAACAACTAACGCTTCACGTTGACACCTCAGTCCACATACAGTACTGTGCATTTCACAGGAATGTACTTAGGTGTAAAAAAAAAAAAAATGGAGGGGTAACATACTGCAGCTAGTTGGAACCTGCCCATGATGGACACCTGGGTTCCTGGAGACGTATAGGCTGTGTATTATACACAAGGGTGAAGCCTTCCATTAAGCCCAGCTGGTTATAAAACAAGAAAGTAATTGAGCACATTAATAGTGACACAATATATATATATATATATATTTTACAAGTGACTGCTTCTTGGCTTACCGTCTTACACAGATGAAAACAGGGGAATGCTATTCCAAATGTCACCGTCCTCAGTCCATCAGTATACGCATCGGAGAGGGACTAACCTCCTCCACACTTTCTCTTCGGTCCTTTTAAAAGACACAAAAAATAAAAACAGGCTCACACACGGATAAACTTCACAGGACCCGTCAGTCCCCACTTGTCCTCTCGGGTCCACAGTCTTTTCTCGAGTCTGACACCGCTGTCACACACCGATTATTCCCTTTGGCGCGAGGAGCTCGCGGAGAGCTTTTCTTTCTCTCTCCGGTCCCGGGATGCCCGAGTGTCGTCCTCCTCCCGCAGCCTCCTCGGAATTAATTAGGATTAAGTTGCAGGTTCGGGCCACGGAGACAGCGCACTGTTGTGACTAGAAACACTCTCTTCTGTCTTGTGATAGGGGGCCACTCTGAAGATGAGGGCGCGCACCGGGTCCAGCTCATGCGCCGCGCCGCGCGCTCTGTGTAGTTAACCAATCTGCGATATATTGGAGTTGCTCCGCAATTTGCATGCTGTAGAGGTGGACGACCGAGACTGGAAGCTGCGTCAAGTCAGACACAGTAGATGGAGGGAGTTCTGGCGGTGCCCTTCACAATAAAAGCCCAATGCTCAAAGGACACGAGCGCGAATTAATTGTGTCCTCATTTAGCACACTATCCCTTTGAAAAAAAAAATGAGGCATTATAGAAGCCAAACACTTTCCTATATAATAAACAAATTGTTTCATCAATTCCAAAGAGTGTTATGCCCATGTTTCATCTCTTTCCAACCAAAACGTCATGCAATTTTATTTAGAAGGAAAAGTCACTCAGCTTCCGGGATTTCCCTGTCTATATCTAGTTGTAGATGATGCAACTGGGACAGCTCTAGCAGTTCCACAGAGCTCCTCCTCTTGGTTCTTACAATGCTCAAGAAGAACATTTGCATTGGTGAGCTTTAAATAGACCGGCTGCAGCAACATGAAACTAATGCTACAGATGCAGCTAGTCAACCAACAAAAAAAAGAACCCTCTTTATTCAGAAAACATGTAATGCAATAGAATCAGTCCTTAAGAGTGAGAGAAAACAAAAAGAGTAGTTTTTGTCCAGTGGCTAATTCCTTTGGCACAGACTAAACATTGCTCACCTTCCACCATGCAGCGACCCGGGGTTCAAGTGCAAAACAGTCCCAGCTTTGATTTATCAAAACACCAGCGAGCTACTGATTCGTCTGAACATCCACCAGCGCTTTACTGGTTTGATCACTTTCAGATGGGCCGGGTATGTCTCCGTCACGGTGCGGTTTGGTTTGTCTGCCACAGAAAGCCAAGCGTGTTTGTCACAGGATTAGTGGGACTGCACCTCCCAGCTGGAGCATCCCAGAGTGATGCAAGTCCTCACCAGTGACCCAACCCAGATAGATCTTCTAAAAAGGATGAAAAAGGTTAGCCAGTTATACCACTTGCATATTAATTGACGTGCTTTAATGGCAGTGATAATGTCACTCTCCCAATAACTCCCCCGCCTGGTGTCCCGCTCTCTTCCAGAGTAAACACACACTGTCCTTTCAGTGGCGCTCAACCACTTCCTGAATTTCCAGTTAATGAAAGCCACACAAAAAGGCCCCTTTTGTCCGTAACGTCTTTATGCGCTGTTTCTAAGCAGTCCAGGTGCTTTATCACACTGACTAATAGCAAATAAAAAACAGAGATAAGATGCGTATCGGTTTTGTGTTCCCCTTTGTGGACCGGGACAAGGAGCAAACTGGGTGTGGGTGGCTGTCATCGGGATTATTAACGTCTTTTTTATTGATCTGTTGTCTGAACACAGAACGAGGTGGCCCTAATCAGATTAAATATTAGCCCCGCCGATGTGCAGATGGGACATCAATATTCACTAAGTTTAATACAGAACACTATTTCACCTTGTCGGAGAACAGGGGGTGAAGAGAGTTAAGGGAACCGGTGCGATGTGAACTTCCTGGTCTGTCAACAAATGCGTCAACCCCTGCAGCACTCTTTTGATGCGGGGAAAACTTTATTCAAAACTATGTTTACAGTTCAAACGGCGTGCCACACTTTGTGTTCCACTTTGTAGCTCCGTGGCAGAGCACTGAACAGACCGTGGGTGGACAAAATAAGAGAAACGTGGCATCATGCAATGTATGGCGCCGCAGGAAGTAGCAGTCAGGGGTGGCTCACAATGTTTTACTCTTTATTCTTTTCTTCCTGAGACCGTTGTGGATGGTGATGCAACCTGCTGCTATTTATTAAATCTGCGTTTAGTGGATGTCGTGTTTACGAGCAAATATCCTGCGTGTGTCTCGTAGGCAGTGCGGAATTTGGGTCGGTCCACGATTTTAGGGATGTGTCATCGGTTGAGTGTTTCCCTTTGCCGCGTTACATAACCTTGCAGCGTGTGTGCAATAGCAGCAACATATTGAAAGACTCGTCATCGAGGATCTTGATGAGGCCCTCAACCACTGACGCTGAAATAATTCTATTCATGAAAGCTGTTTTTTAAAGTTTTTCTTCTCCCTCCCCCCCCGTACCATGGGAACCCTGCTGTCGATTTCCCTGCTGTACGTTTGCAGGCTTTACAATACAGAGCCAAGCGCTCGAGGCAGCAGTGCATGCATCTGGTTTTAAGCATCCACTGAAAAAGTAGGGTGACACTCACAGAGGAACCATCTGTTAGTAACGGCTCAAACTCACCTGTTCTATTTTCATTATAATCACCATCTACCTAACAGCAAAAAAACAACAAAAAAAGAGCTTCGCTGCATCCACAACGTGCTCCCTCGTCTTCCTCCCAGAGCTCCATCAGTGGCGGTACCTCTCTGTTACCTGTGCTACTAAATTGAAAAAAAGGGGCACCGCTATTGTATGAACACAATCACATAGCTCCCAATAGTCTGAAGCAGCATCCGAGCTGAAAGAGAGCCTGGAGATACACAAGGGCAGGACTCCATCCGACTATTCTCATGTTGGACGTGGGTTGGAAAATTTGTGCTTGAACAATAAAGATGGTTTTAAACTATTTTTATTTTTGGAGAATGTTCAATTTGCAACAAAGCCATCCAGAATCGGAGTATCTGGTTTTGTTAGTTTCTTAGCTACAACTGCTCACATGCATAATTTAAGAGTTCTCGAGTCACAGCTTTCTCATATTTTCTGAAAGTTGAGTGTCATCGGAGCGACGTCCCTTTTGCTAAAACAGATTTTATTACCCATACTATTTAGCATAATGGCGCCGTAACAATATGCACAATCATCATCAATGTATTCCGCAGCTGTTTGTCTATTTCTTTTCTCTCCATCAAGGCCATATTCTCTGCATCACAGAAAGCAAAAAAAAACTGGATGTGTTCCTGGCTTTGTTTGGACCTCGAGGCACACGGATTTCGCCACCCATTCAGCGCCATGTCAGCTCCTACTTTGTATACTCCTCATGTCACCATCGCTCATCTTCACGGGAGTCGCACGGTACCCAAGGAGCCAAAAGGAGTGGAACGCTGCTGCGTGATGACATCCGAAAGGCAGGGCAACTTTTGCTTATGCTGCGATGAGAATCTCTCCCCAAATAATGGAAGAGCCTCTTGCATGTGTGTGTGTGTGTGTGTGTTGTTTTTCTTATTTTTTTGGTCTTGGCCCAAGGAGCCATAGCCCACCTACAGTCATACGCTGCACAATTATGTGTGCTGCAGTCTGAGATGTCTCCCATGCTCTGCATCAGGGATTCTTATGGAATAAAAAAATAATAAATCATCTTGCCGGAACCCAGACTGGGTAAATTTAGTCTCGCTCCTGTCAAAAAGGAGAAGCTCCAGAAACAGGCCTTCCCACCCAAACTTGAGAATCTTTTGCGCTGCTTCTGTGTGGATCAGGTCGACTAACGCGGTGTTCTGCCGGTACTCAAAACCTGTTTAAAAATTACAGTAATTGCAGGTAAATCTTCATTCTTTAATAAAGTTGACAATTATTTAATAGCGAAGCCGAGGATAGATTAACAAAATTAGGCACACTAGAGTATTGGAACACGTATAATTCTATATTTAGCCCGAGTCAGCGGTGAGTCCAGTTTCCACACCTCATTTAACCTTGGTACATACGTACTTGGTACTTCCATGTTCCATTTTTCCTTAGAGGGGCAATTTAGTGCCCCGCTGTGCCCCTTTGTCAGACCAGTTGCTCCCAGAGTGCTCCTCTGGTTGGCCCACGGTGCCTTCGCAGTTGGCGCGATTGTTCCATCAGCTGGACTAATTGCCCTGCATCTCCCCAAGGGCTCTTGTGGTCAAGCCAAGTGCTCTTTTGATTCAGACTAATGCTGTTCTGGTGCAGCTCTAGCTTAGACAATGAACCCTAACAACACCGGGGTCGATGTTCAAAGTAAGTGTGTGGCCAGAACTGGCGAGCTTTCTCAAAAAAAAAAAGTGCATGGAAAGAGAACCAAGCGGTACCGGTGAGTTCCCCCAGACTGCAAGTGGCACTTAAATGAAATCAACCTAGTGGTTGAGTCACTTAAACTAGGTCAACCTAGATGCTTTTGATAATGCCGCTGGTCTCTTATCGCCCAGGTATTGTTAGCAGGAAGCACCACCTGATTGGAGAGGCAAAGGGAGGCCTGCCTACGCTCTTATCGCCTTTCCAAAGAATATCATCTTCAAAAGACATCCTCTCACGGGTCTCCACCCACGGAGTATGCGGTCTGACTAGTTGGATGAGGAAAGTAAGACTGGTCGCGTTGGAAAGCTCGCACGACACCGTCTCCCCATGCGGCTTGTAAACAACTTTCACAACATTGACATTCAGTATGTGATGCAATAGCCATCTTTCAAAAGCGTCAAAGCGAGCACATTGCTGGTATGTACACCCGTTTACTCCTAAATCTTCTAAGGAGAGCCCTCCTTCGTCATCCAGCGGTCAGCCGCCGCCTCTTGCATTGACCGCGTTGCAAACCCTGGTTTGACAAACGTGATTGACGAGACGAGCCCGAAGGCTTCCTCACTCAGGTCCAGGCTTGTATTTGCTACGTTCTGGCAGTCGAACCGGTCCTGAGACGGGACAGGAATTATATATATTTTTTATAACACAAAATGCAGAAATGTGTGCCATATATAAGTAACGTCTGTGCTATTCAAGGGAGTTCAAAGCTTCATGGGAAATGGATGTTTTACACACAGTTTGGGGTCATACAAGACACTAAGTGTATATTAGACGTGATACAGCATGGGAGGGTTATGTTTTATGAAACACTTCATGCTACGACATGCTTTTCTTTGACTTACTGTAACAGTTTGTTTTCTGCCTTGTTGCCCCCCCTGTGGTTAGCAATGATTTATGGTTTTGTAATGAGATACTTATCCGCGTACTGTAATCCATAAATCTCTTCTTTTTTGTTCCTGAAAACAAAAACAAAGCAGCGCTGCAGGCCAGTGGACCGTACCTGCTTTGAGCGCCACAACAACGAGCAACTTGTGAAATTTCACCACATTCCTCCTGCATCCCCATCGTCTGATGTCACTGTCGGCTCCGAAAATACAGCACCTCCGAGTTCCACGGCTGTAATTCTCATCGTTATTGAAAAACGCCACACACACACACACACACACTTTCAGTCACAGCAGCCACTCTCAGACAGTCTCACTCATTCGCCCTGGCAGCGCTTTTTGTTTTCAGGGTACGGGGTGGTGCTTTTGTTTCCAATTCCACTCTTACACTGTTCTTGTGATGAAGGGGGCCAAAAGGTGAACGCATGGCGGCCAGATGCAAAGGCAGGGCAGGGGACATGGCAGGTGTCGGATTTGATCCCGTTTCCCGCAGGGAGACACACTTCAAGTGTATGACAGGGTGTAAAAAAACTCTGAAAAAAAAAAGAAAAAGGTGCCTGGTGGAGCACAAAGACTTGACAGGGAAGGACAGAAAACACAAGTGCTGCGTTACGTCTATAGGTATTATGAGGTGCAGGAGCAAAACAAGAAACTGTGCTGCAAGCCTTTATTTATTTGTCCTGAAATGCTCTCTGAAGGTAATGCCATTACTAGACTCACACAACACAACACACTCGAGACCGAAGAGATTCTGCACACTTCGGCCCATTGCAGGCATTCAAACAAGCGGCCTGAAGCAGACGTTTGCCGCACGGCAATCCAACACCTTAATGGGAGCTAATGGAGCACACGGGTGCTGTGTAAAGGGTGAACAAACACAGCTGAACACACTTGTAAGATCCAAAGTTCCAAACTCCTAGGAAACCCTAGAAATACTATAAATCACAAAAGCAGTAGTTCAGACAATAAAAAATGAGGCTATCTATACGAAAAGCAACCTTGAAACACACACACGTGGCATATTTTGCTTCTTGAAGACGTCTGCAAGTTCGACAAAGTTCACTTTGCAAAGTTCCGCGGTTTCTACGCTCTTGTTTCCGCAGACGACTGCAAATCCAAATCACCTTTGCAAGAAGAATTAGTAGACGTTGTGCGTTACGGCGGCGTGGGACAAATCACTTCCCCACAAATGGCTCAAACTCGAAAGCACTTTTGTGGACCTTACATCACCTCAACCGTCGCGCGATGAGAATCCGATTAACGCTAACCTCTGATCAACGGCGACACACCCTGACATCTGGCTATTAGAGCTGTTCGGCCATCAATGAAAGTAAACCCTCAACATGAAATACACTGTGCATGGAGGCCCTCTGTCCTTCAGCTGAAGGCGAGCCTACTGATCTTGCGCACGTGCGTTACTCATGCTGCCGGAGCCCATTGATCTATTATTGAGCCAAAATCATATTAGCAATCCAATCCCATTTGTCACGGTGCCCTTCCCCTCAGCATCGTGGCTCTTTCACCTGTGCAAGCGGGTGAGTCATGGGTGCTGTATGAACAGAACGCCCCCGCGATTTTCACCTGTCTGCTCTCCCAGGGGACGCTCAATTTGACACCGCTGAGGTCGCCCTCGTGGGAGGAGGAACCCCCCCCCTCCCCAGTGTCCGCCCGGTACCACACCCCTCCGGTCGCAAACCACGACAAAAGATGACCACCTGGGCAATATCCTGCTCATTGTTCACCCGGGACGACTCTTAATTAAAACCCAATGCGAGCTTTTGTGTTTGCCACAAAGCTTCCGGGGCCATTATAATCAGGCTGGGAGCCACCTCTGCCTTTTGTGCGCCGTCCTTTATTGACTGGTGATCTACGAGCTACTTCCAGGTGACACAGCAAGTGACTAACCCGTCCCGATCTGGCAGCGCGGTCACGGGAACTCTGGTGGAAGGGGACAGCTTGTTCCCCTCGATGAAGTAAGTGGCTCCGAGACAGAAAGGGAGATCGGAGGGGCCCCCGGGGCGGGAGCCCTCTGCCACATGGTCCCTCGGTCTATTGCGCTCTGATTTCTGGTTTATTTCGCTCGCGGTGCTTGTCAGTCGGCACGTCGGCCCCGACTCCCTCCTGTCCTCCACTCTAGCCTTCATTCTGTTGGAGCCACATGCAGACTGTTTGGGTCACTGCGGAAATCGGGGGCCAGTTTGGTCCAGTGGCCTCGGCGATGCATTAATTGCTCACACAGGCTGCATGTTTTTCATGCAGGGGTATGGGGTCTAATATCACGTTCACACTCAGGACATACATGGCTGCCTTCATTCACCTGGGGGAAATGCAATAAGTTGGCACAAAATTAACAAGGGCATCTTTTTTTTCCTTTCTTGAGAATTCATAAAAAAAAGATTAGAGGGAAGAAATGTCAATTTCACTGTTTGCCAATAAACCTAATATTAGATTTCAACAAACCATGCAGTCTTGAGGGGAAGGGACTGTTGTCAAATGTTAGTTTTGGTCGCCCTCTGCTGGCGAGTTGGTATTACAACATTTGACACTGAATATAGTTCAGTGCAGTCATGAAAAACACAGAAAACACCACCGTCCCTGCTCTACATACATTTTTACATTAGAACCGCATTAATCAGTGTCTGGTTATCCTATATTGATGAAACGGTATTGCAAAATGCTAAAATATGCAACGCAAACACAAGCTACTGTACATTATGGATGCAAATTTAAAACAGTGAGATTCATATTAGCTTTACCATGGAGAGTTGTGTGAGAGATACGACATCATGGCTCTAACCCGGAGATCTCCTCAACTGTACATTCTGCATCTCCTGCAGTGATGGAATACGTGCCGTAAAGCTGCAGCACATGCAGCTATACAGCCCTCGTGCACCGACCGGTCTCCTCTGTTTGTGGGAGTTCATCAGTTTAAATACGAGAAAAATGTATCCCTGAAAAAGAATGTCTTCGTCTCACTTTAGTAATTTAGAACTGCAGTTGGTTTTTGTGGAAAACTAAACTGCTTTGTGGATTAAAAGAAGCAGCTAATTGCTTTTTGGTCCTCTTTCAAATTGCTCCAGGACATTTTGAGATAAGAGACAGTTGCACACTCAGCGTGGACAGATTTCCAGTCGAGGGGCCTTTTTTAATTTTTATGTGTTTTAAATGTGAGAGCTCAGAGAGGTAGGTCCTGGGTTACAGGGACAGTGTGGGCATCTCACAGCACACCCACTGCTTTGGTCCATGCATGTGCAGCGGCGTGCAGCACAAAAGGGCAGCGTGTCAGCGAATATTGATCTGACGGTGAGGTGATTAATGAAAGTGCTCTCACCCAGTCACACCACTGATCTAAATCACTTTGAAACACCAGGTAAATAACCGCAAAGTCTCAGAAGCAAAATCTTTAAGATCTGGAAAATACTTTTTTTTCCCCGTTTTTTCCCGTTTTAATATATGGTCTTTTAGGGGAGTGTGGCACATCGGCCTCTAAACAGCCCTGAGTCACAAGCCGGGGCGGCCATCGATCTCAGCCCAAAAGATTTATGGGACGGCTTCAGAAGATGAGTGAGGTGATTTCAGATGGGTTTACCTCTCAGGTCCTCCGTGACCGAGAGGAAGTCACCCATGAATAAACTGCCTCACACTGAGTCGGCCGCCCTCTCTCTCTTTCTCTCTCTGTCAGTGCTGTACTCGGATGGCAAACCTTTTAACAGGAAACTTTTTGTGGGGCGAGAGTCCAAGTGTCACCCTGCAGCTGTCCAGCCATAGCTTGTTCACCTCAGACTGTGCACACTTCATGTCTGGCAGGGGAAGCGATCCAGCGCGATACTTGAAATAACTCGACACTTATGCACCCATGTTCATTATTGGCTGTACAGCAACCACAATAAAACAAAGGCATCTCTTAATAGCCCACTTCAAACACTCCATATTTGGGCCTCTGTCTAAGCAGAAATGCAGTGTGTTTGGAGTATTGGCTCACTGGACAAAAGCAGCAGCCCTGAATTTCATGCATAGACACACACTGGCAGGCGCACACACACACACACACACACACACACAGACACACTGGCACACACACCATCTCTGGGCCTCAGCTGCAGGTTGCCCTCCACTGGCAATTACTTTCATCCACAGACTGTGACCGGGAACTGTTACCCTTGGGGTTGGCGCGCATACTCACTCTCTCTCACACTCACACACACACACACACACACGCACCACTAACCTGCTGAATGCTGATTCTGGGCTTCTGCCTGTGCAGCTTTGGTTCTGACTGCGGTCCTGATCCCTTCCTACACAGTGGAAATCCTCCTAAATGCACCCTGATGGCCGCGTGGTCACCGGTCCCTGCTCGACTGTGGAGCTCAAACCCATAAAGACATGTGCACACACACACGCACACACCTACATCGGTTTACCGAGCTTTTAGTGCCCTAGATTGACACGGATGAGGTGATGATGTATGCATACATCCATAGATCGGTAAAGTCACAGAGGGAAAGTAACCTGAATGAGCTCTGAAGGGCCTTGAAGACAATTAGAGTGAAAGCAAATAGTGAACGAGGACTTCGGGGAGTGGGGATTAGGGCGGCAGTGTTTGGCTCCAAGGATTAGTTCAGGGGTGCAGGGCGCTTTAAAAGCAAGAGATAAGCTCTCCAACAACTAAAGGTCACTCACCAAACAGATTGAGTGCTTAGCAAGGATGAGAGGAGATCTCAGTGGCCGCCAGGTAGAGCTCCGTAAAGAGTGGGCGCGTGTGGTGCATATGTATCTACTGTGTCCACGCACTTTGTACGAAAAGATCCCAGGCGTCAAGATTGCAGGACGACCCTTGGCGCCCTTTTTTTTTTAAGTCAAAGTCACAACACAAGACCTGCCGCTTTGCACTTGTCGTCGCACTTGTGCAATTAAAACTGGGCCCCGTGGCAGCGCTGTACGAGAGGTCGGCGAGGGGAAATACGCTCGACCGACTTTACTGGTCTTGACCCATCACTAAGTGGGCTTCCCGACCAAAAAGAGCATTCAATCTGTCAAACAGCGCAGAGTTTTTAAACTTTATTCTGAACTGAAATCCTGGAAGTGAGGGTGAGGGTTGTTATATTTAGCTTTGCCCATGTGGTGATGGGCGAGGCGCGAGCGCAACACCACACCGATTTGAGTCATCGCTAAAATAAATGGGGGAGATGCGAGCGGTGATTTAGGGTTCAGCGGTGCGAGGCTAATCTGCCAGAAATGAGTGCTTGGACATTCGGCTAGATGATGTTGTTTTATAACGTGGTTATGATTGGGCCAAGAACCCTTCTTCATTCCGACCCCTGCTGTGCAAATACAGCATCCTCATTGGCGACTAGCTGTGCTACAGCCGCCAATATGTGGGGACCGCTACAAGTGTTAGCGTAGCACTATGCCTATACCCCTCTGGATCCCGCCTCACTTTGAGGCCGATGAGCGACGAGTGTTTGTGTGATGTTTACACGAGTGAAACACCAAAATCCACTGAACATTCATGCCACCAACCCCCATCCCCAGTCAAACATGCGCATACTTAGGCTCGCTCGTGCTGTCGTGCACTTTAATTAGACGTCTCCATTCAAATTTCAGCCGGCGAACACCTGCCGACCCGCCCACCTGCCTGGCCCCCCGCTGCGAATCAACTCAAGAGGCCCACTGGGTGCGTAACAGCCGGCCTTGTTTAGCACCGGGGACAAGGTCGTTTAAGTGATAATGAAATCGTCTCATTACTGTAATGAGACACATTTATAATGAAGGTGATTTGCCAAAAAAAGAACACACACAGGTAGGGACATGGAAGCTGACAGATGAGCGCGGGGCTCTACACATATGTATGAGACAGGACTATGCACAGGGAGACACACACACACACACACACACACACACACACACACACACAAACAACAAGAAAACCTGCCACCTAATTACCCAGCAAGCAAAACATAATGTACAACTTCTGTTTGAGGAGCGCCCCCCCACCCCCACCCTACAGACCCGATCAGTCAGAGAGGAGCTCTTTATAGCCGCTGTGTATCTTTGCATTACTTTTATCTGTTTACTTTCAGCCACCACCTCAAAGCTAATTATGCCGCGATGAAGTCTTAGACTGTCAACACCAACGGCAGATGTGGTTTGACTCTGACGGGTGAGGGTGAGGGGTGGGGGCAGATGTTATAATTGGCTGGAATGTGCCTTTTGCTGCACGATGTTCTCGTCTTGCAGAATTATCGTGAATATGACTAGGAATTATGCCACAAGTGCTGCATGTAGTGCTGCGTGTTAATAATCGCTGTAGGTATCTGCTTATTATGAGGATGTGTTACAAATTGTGAGGGCTTTCGGTTTGGAGCGCGAAAGGAGTGACCAGGAAAGGAGTGACCGGGCAAGCATTACATCGCACAGGCCGGATTTAGTCCTCCTGTTTGCATAGAATCAAAGCAGCAGTCCGGGCCAGACGAGACAGACGAGATGCAAACGCTTGATTGCACCCCGTGGCGGCAGCGTGACATGCAAGCCCAATCATCTCATTAGACACGTAACCAGCGACTTCACTTTAATGGGGTTTGCATTATTAGAAAGTGTTGGCGCTTATTGAGAGAGGGGAAGAGACTGACGTGACACGGGAGCCGATGTATCGGATTCGAAGCCAATGGATTTATGAGCCCTTTCTTTGCAGAGTCACCGGAAGCCCCCCCCTCCTCTCTCTCTCTCTCTCTCCCTCCCACTCCATAATTTGCCTTTCAACCCGACTTGAACTCAGCCAGCTTACAGCGTCACACACCGCCACTCTGAAGGGCCGCTCTGCTGAGTCCGGTTCAGTGGCGACAGATTTGCAAACTCCCCCTCGCGTCAACGGACCACTGCAACCGTCTAATAACCCCTCACGGATTCACTTAAGTCCAAAAAAAAAAAAAGAAAACCCAAATAGACACACTTCTGAAGCAGCTCTGGGACGGACACAAGAGGGCACTGGTGGCTCTCCAAAGCTCTCACTGCAAAGCATCCAGGCGAGTCAATCACACTGCAATGCCCCCCTGGAGTAAGTAGCCCATTCTCTGGCACTTGTTCATATATAAATAGTCCCCCAAGGTGAATGTCCTATAAATTGCCTGTCCGCGAATGAAAGGGATCGCAATTAGGTCTGTCATTGAGACTGGAAAAAAAAGACGAAAAAAGATTGAGACCTTATGTCACCCCGCGTGAGCGTGCACGCTGCATCCAACACATGACCCTGTATCTTTTGCCACCAAGCATCCATTTCCCCCCTCCTCCACCTGTTTGTG
The DNA here is from genome assembly GCA_038501785.1 of Myoxocephalus aenaeus. Classification (NCBI taxonomy): domain Eukaryota; kingdom Metazoa; phylum Chordata; class Actinopteri; order Perciformes; family Cottidae; genus Myoxocephalus; species Myoxocephalus aenaeus. The sequence continues at coordinate 5,629,519 of JBAMJR010000047.1, read as the reverse complement.
TCTTTACCCTGCAGCAGAGGGGGCACACCAACTCCATAACTCAAACGGGGGCCCCCACCATCACTCACAAACCTGGCCCTATTAGCTCGCCGAGCACGGCGCCGACAGACAGCTCTTTGAGGAGACACGCGTGTCGCCGGTCGCGGTTGTCCGTCTCGTATCTGTTGCGTTCGGCAAAGCACGTCTGAGGAATAGACGTGGGGCTGTCCCCGAGTCACAGTGCGGGAGGGATGAGGCCTCACACACACACACACACACACACACACACACGCTGCAGCCAAACAAGTGAGCATCCATGACAGATGCAACAGAGTGAATAATGGAAAGTACTACAAAAGGTGCAGCCAAGGCTGAGAGCATCACGTGTGCATGTGTGCTCACCCCTCCGTATGCATTTTGTACCTCAGCGTGCGCTCTCATCCTGCGCGCATGCCCGACATCTGTGTGCACTTCCACTGTAAGTGCTTGCGCTGTGTGTGTGTGTGCGTGCGTGTGTGTGTGTGTACTCCCCACAGATTGCCGCTCATCTGTGGTTTATCCATCCCTGTGGATAGCAAGGGTGTATATGCTGAAAGGACGCAGCAATCAACCGGACCGGGGGTAAAAATAGATGTGCCGCATGCATGTGGAATATGTCTATATATTCTTTTTTTTTTTATTTGGGGGTTGGGGGTTGTCGCAGCTTGAAAACGCGTCAGGCTCTCTACAACCCGCCACCTTCTAATCCCACACACTGAGCCGCTCCTGCTGTCCATATCAATTAGCAGCATTTAGCCGTCCGCACCACGGCGCTACAGATGACTACATCTCGGCGAGGCAGATTGCCTCCCATTATTAATGGCGCCGCTGGGGAGGAGATAGTCGCTGAGCGCTCCACTGTGAACCTGCAGCTGAATTCCTGCCATCAGAGTGCTGCAAGAGCCTCCTCCCACACTCCAAAAGGTCAACTCTTCACATAGGGGGGCCATTTCTTCTCTAGTTCCTGCAGATATTTTCATACCATGCATTTTATCAACTATTTGGCACGGTTGGCCTGAATGTTTTCTACTTAAAGCAAGATAAAACAATTTTAAAAAGTGAGGAAAAACAGTATGGGGCATCACATGCATGCCGTGCAGACGGCGGTGTGGGGAGGAGGGAGGGGCCCAGGGTGACTGATCGATCTTGGCATGGTGTTAATAGTTTCAATGATGGAAGGCATGACTACACATTGTGTGTGTGAGTGTGTGTCTGTGCACGCGCCCCGGCAAGCTTTATTGATCATGTGCCAGGGCCGCGGGTTAATGCTCAGCACTTTCAAGTGCTCGGGGCAGACGGCGGCCAAAGTCACTCCATGAAAAAGGGCCATTGGCGAGGGATGCAGGCGTTTAATCCTCATATCAAGAGGAAGGGGTTAAATGTTGCGTGTCACCTTCATCTAAAGTGACTCTTGCAGTCTGAGCGGGACTGCTGGAGTCCGTCCACGTGCAGAGGCAATTCAATCTGGGGAAATATTAGATAAGGACAGTCTATGATCATATTTTTGCATGCGGAAATGCAATCATACTGTCAACAGTTCAACACTTAAGTATACACAAAGAAGGATAGCACCACCCCCCTTTACTCTCACTGATGAAATGTTCTGCTCAGCCGCAAACAAAACATAATAATTACAGTTTTTTTATTCACGGGTGAAAGATAAACATCAGAATTATAAGACTGCGAGAGAAGTAGAGGTTGTTTGAATAACTCATAACTAACCCAAGATATGTAAAAGAAATAGAAAAATGAAATTGATTTTCACCGGCAAATGTGGTTTTTTTGTGAGCACTGTTGTAAACGGTTGGGACCTTGTCTGTTCAGAAAACGGAGAACGCAGCGTCCTCCGTCGGAACAAAACTCACAGATTTGTCTGGAAATGAGTTTGTTCGGATCAAGGCTTGATTACATTTTTACGTCGGAAAGTAATTCTAAGTTGTGAATTTGAGTGACGGAAAGGGCGGTGATGGTCAAATTTGAGAGAATTATCTGCAAGTGTGTTACAAAGCAGCGGGAAAAAGGCCATGGTCTTAAAACAGATTATGTGGGCATTGCTTGAACTCTTTTGTGTCCTTCATTTTTATAGTATAATTGAACGAAACAATACCATTGGCTCGAGCAGTGGATAAAATAGTTGTGCCTGTTTCCACCCACTCGCACTAAAAGCAGCAGGGTCAGTGGGGTGTTTCTGCACCTCTGTGTGTGTCGTTAATCAGAACAAAAAAGCTGTTTTTTTGGAGCAACGCTGAACTCAAAAGCTCATCAGTGTTTCGTAACTTTAGGCTCCTCTCAAGGTGACCGACAGGCGACACCTGTGTCCTGCTCTAAATCTCTCGGCTCCCCGCCTATTCTCACATTTCCACTACCCGAGCCTGGATCTTCGTGGAATTGCTGAAAAAGTTAAAAAAATGTCAAAGGATTTGCGGTAATTATTCAATCCAAAATATGGATATAGTATTAATACAGGTTTTGCACTTGAGAAAAGTTCAGATCATGTCAATGCGGTTCAGAATGCCGGGGTTGTGCTGGCCACACATTCCAAAAGCCAGACATTCCAAACACCTGCTTGTGTATTTTTATTATTTTTTTCTTTTGGTCACTGGTGTTGATCAATAACTCCACCGCTGATATGTTAGGTCATTTGGCGTTATGGGGCGCTATAAATCTCACTCATTGCCCCTTTAAACGGAGTCAGTGAAGGAAGTTTAGTGCGAAACATCGATGCCGGGCGATGGCCGCCGCATTCCAATTTCCATCCTTCCATGCAGAGAGTCACATTGGCACAAGTTGCATTCTCAGGCCTTCAGGGTGTGACAAACCAAACTTAAACTACTTTTTCCTCCTTTTTTTTGGTGGGGGGGGGATGTGGAGATGGGGATGTTAATAAACCGCTGATTCAAGCAGCATGATTGCTGGCAGCGTACACCTCCACTTAACTTAACGGCCCTCATAAAATTAACAGTGGCAATAAAACACATACTGAGGAAGTATGTTTCTAATGACACCTGGAGCACCGCAGGTCATTTATGTAGCAAATTATACAGTAAAATATTATTGGAGCCAACAACTGCACAGGAGTGCAGGTCGGTGGGCGGAGGGCTCGGTTTGAAACACGTTTAAGTCAAATAAGTTTGGCTTGTTTCTTTGTGCTCGATAAAACGAGTGAAAGCGACAGAAACGAAAGGCAACTTTTACTCCTCGACATTTCATCTCCACAAACGTTTATTTTCGTGCCGAGTACGAGCGGGATTCCTCAGCTTAAAAATAAAATAAAAAAAACGGAATCATACCATCCCTCTGGCCATTTTTACACAACTATTGACACTTGTGCATTGCATAGTGCTTCCTGAAGATAGCAGAGGTTGTAAATTGTATCTATAGGCAACCCCGGCAAGCCATTACTCAGAGAAGAAGTCTCAATATGTTTCACGAAAACCCAGAAGGAACATGGAAATTGAAAAATCATCTGCACCGTGCTGCAATGTGGAGTAAATGATCCCATGCTTTGGTGAGAGGGGAAAAAATATATAAAAAAATCGTATCTGTTGCTCCCTTTCTTGGGTGAGTCATTAAATCCCTCGGCCTAAAGGAACAGATGTTTAGGCAGGAAGTTATTTTTAAATCTTTGGTAACATACAGTACAGCGGCATCCACGGAATCCTCCCTTTCATGTCTCATATCTCTATAAGTGCCGCAGAAGCCACTGCAGCTCGTTATCTCTCCGTTTGTAGTTCTGCTTTAACACAGAACCTACCCGTCAAAGGCCCAGTTTCTTGGCCAAATCTTTGATGTTTCCAGCAGCTGGGAAATAATAATCGGTCACATTAATTGCCGCGGAGCAAACTCGGTGTCCAACGTGTAAAATGTATATAAGTGTGATCCCGACACCCCGCTGACAGTCTCTGGAGAGGCTACAAGACACATCTCACGGTCTGAATACAGGGTCAGCAGGGATGACTCTTCCTCTCCTCTTTTGGGGAGAAAAAACAGCCCATGTGTCATCATGAGTCACTTGCTATGGGCCTCCAGGAAAGCAAAAAAAGGTCCTTTCATATTAACTTAATTTCTTCCCAGATACAAGCTGTCTGGGCTACTTAATATCTAATCTGAAGATGAGTCATGTGTGAGTTTATTACCCGCAGAGTGACTTATTTAAACAGTGGCTCTCAGAGAAAAATGCTAAATGTTTAGCATTCACCATGTTCTCCATCCTTAGCTTAGCTCCTCTACCTTTTGTAAATGTATTGCGTTGGCGTGAGTATCATGAGATTTCACACACTTTGAGTAATTATTTTGTGCACCGTCACCTGCCTGTGTTTTCTACATCCATCAAAAAGCATAGTGGGAGCCAAAGGCACAGCATTTCACAACACGTATGCTGGTATCATAGGGAACAACGGACTAGCTTAAACGAAGAAAAAACACATTGACACGTGCAAAACTAAGTGGGTGTAATCTCATCACCTTTACGGGTTTCCAGTATGTTTCAAGTCTGTGGGAGGAAACAAGCTAAAAGCCCACACAGGAAAACATGCAATCGTTCTTGCTTTGACATAATGATCACATGTAAAGCCAGGTTCATGAAAAGCAGCCTCCATTTTCAAATGCAGTTCACCGACTGACAGCAAGAGGGCATTAAAAGCTTGTGGCACAGGCAGGGGAGAGTCTGCCTCTCCAAGGGATAGTTATGTCATTCTCTCTCTCTCTTTCTCTATGTGTCTGTTTAGCCACAGGAAGCAGAATCCTGTATATTTAGAGGATGGAAACAATAGCCTGATCTCTCTGGTGTTTACGCCGGTGTCCCATTTTCATGCCTAACCGCTCTTGTCGCTCCTCCAACACTGTGCTGCAACGCTCTCGGCCATTGTCATTGGAATGGACGCGCGTGTTCTGTAAAAGGCCCGGGTTCAAGACTCACTTGGCAACGTCCGCCTGGCGAACGTGTGCGTGAGACGTACTGATGGGTGGGAATCGCTGGCAGGTGGATGTCCAGAGGCAGTTCCTGTGTAAGTGATGCTCTGGTTATCTGACGAGACAACCTTCAAAGCCTTTCTCAACTTGATGACTCAGGATTGGTGTTAGTTCACAATGAGAGGGAGTTGACACTGTCTGCCCTGTGATCCTCTGTCTTGGCTCAAGATCTATATAAATATATCCAAATCTTTATTTTCATAGCTTCTCCCTTGTTCTCATATCTTTATTTAGCATTCATGAATAATTGAAATTTCAGGCGTTAATATTCGTCAAAACTACTGGCTGTTGTGCAACTGTAACAGAGAGGATGTCAGCTGTTTTGCATCTAAATCAATAAGTGCAGATTTAGATGCAACTTGATGGAGAGAAATAACGTACCTTACTGACTGGTAGGGTATCATATATACATATATATACACATATACATATATACATATATACATATATACATACATATATACATACATATATACATATATATACATACATATATACATATATATACATATATATATATATATATATATACACACACACACTGTATATATCAACAACATTGTGTAATAGTTGTTGAGAGTAAATGAAAAAGAGGGTGTGTTCTCCATTTTGGTTCTGGAAAAAAATGGAGCGACAAGCATCAGGGAGGAGGAAAAAAAAAGAAACAGTATTGATTGTGGTGAGCAAAGTCAAGAAAAGACATTTTTAAGAGTGGAATTGTAATTTTTATATCTTGTAAAATCCTACATGCCTCTGTCTATATACAACACTATGTTTGTCCACGAGAGAAAAAACGAGAGTGATCTTCAAGAAGTTTTTTTTTCTTCCTTTTCTTATCGATATTTCAATATGAAAGTTTACGAACACGCCTCACAATATGCTAAATCACCCACTCCTGCTAAATGCTAGTGATCTAGCCTATATCTAAAAGGATGACTATTGATAAAACAGGTTCATGAATTGCCACGACAAAGACACACTTATTCTCATTTAATTAACTGGTAGGCAGACACCCTGAGGCAGAAGCTGATGAATAAGTCCATTCTTTACACAAAAAAACACCTTTGAGCAAGGGCCTTGCTGCATTCACCACTCATCACGAATGCACACAAAACAGGAGACTAAGACAAACAAGCTGATGACATGGAGTACAAATGCTGACAAAGAGGCTGCCCTGATGAATGGGGCAGAACAGCTAGTCACTCAAATGACCGTGATGAGTGTTTCTAAAAGGGCAAAGCGTCCCCCAGACAATGCTCCCAACAGGGTTAACTTTAAATATGCCGCTGATCAATGAGTCTAAAGACTAAGTCTCATGTGATTCCTTTAAATACAAAATATTATTTTACAAACCACCTTCAGGCAATGTGGCTCCTGTGCACACGGCTATTTAGGTTTTTAAGTGCGGCACTTATTTCTACCCGATATTGAATACAGTGATAGAAAGCAGAACTTTCTTTCCCCTCTTCAGTATCCCCCTTATTTCTTTAGAAGATACTGAGATCATAAAAACACCTGTCAGAACAAATGTACTGTACCGTGGTCACTGTACATGTAATGAGGCTGTTGCTGTTTCAAGCACAATTTAGCTAGCTGCTTCTAAAAGGGGGCTTATATTTATGGGAAACTTTCACTTAAGTTTGTCCCAAAGATGCACTGCAAGGACGATAAACTCAGTCATTCCCACAGCAAACCAGAGCTACGTTCCCCGTCAGTACGACAACTTGTCAGCATCCATTGGATCCATTGTCATAGCTTACCCACAATATACACATCTGGCTACTTCACTGAAGGACGCCATCAATCAAAAGTGATATATGGTGTTGATAAACCTAGCGTGAAGGCCTTTTTTTTTTAAATGGAGAATGCAAGAAAACCATAAAAGTTAATCAAAACATTTCATTGTGCTGAAAATTGAGGCATTTGAGCTAAAAACTGTCTTCTACTGATCAGTCAACTGGACGGGGAAGTAATGGACACTTATATTGATAAATGACGGCCCCAAAAAGTTCTTGGACCAGCATATCCAATTTTAAAATCTTCTAGTGTTGTGATTTCCTCGTATTTTATGATATGGAACTCTGACTATCTTTGGGATTTGGACCGTTGGTCGGACAAAATGTCTCTGGGACCAACGGACTATATTACCTATAAAAAGCTAAATTCTCGTTAGCCGATCGGACAAAACAAGACATACCCGTCAACTGCAGGTTTTGGAAACTACCCGTTTCGCTATTTTTACTATTAGTTGGACCAAAAAAACAATTGAGGTTATTAATAACACACATATAGCCAATATTGCTTGTGCAAAGGATTGTTAGTCGCAAAATAAATGTATTCTATTTCCTCCAAAGCAGATTTTCCTTTCTTTCAACTTTGGGAAGGTCGAGCCAATCACACCGAGCAATATCACACATGGCAACAGCTACATGCAGCCACAATGGTGATCACATGCTCTTTCATGAAGCTCATAAAAACTGCACACATATTGTCACAATCAATACAATAATATTAGGTCCATGAACTGTGCGTTATGTTTTCTCCTGTACTGTATGTACTTAGCTTATAAAAACCAATCGCCCCGTAGGTGGGGAAGACTGAGTGATTGCTATATACAACTGTAAATCATAGGTTGTTTTATGAAAAAAAAAAAAAGCTCCAAACTGCTGTATTGAACACCATAAGTAACATACAAGTGAAATATATGGTTTGGTATTCAAATGTCACAGATGTGCGCAAATGTGCTCCAACGCAAATTGTGGAGTCCTCGCCTGAATTTGCTCTGTACTAAACCCTCTAACTTTGTTCTGCTTCACTTCATCAAAGTCAACCTTTGCAGAGAGAATGTTCACATATTGTGCTGTGATTTGGGTTAGAGTTGGACCTTACAGCTGCATCATTTCAAAGAAATAATCACCCTGAAAGTGCTTTTTTTTCCCCTAGGCGGACTTGAAACCTTTTAATTTTTTCTGTGTGTCATCGTCATTTAATCTTAACCAGTAACATATAGACATATGTACACATGTGTAACCTTTTATAATAACACCAACATTATTCAAATAGCCCTAGTGGTTGCAGAGATGCATCCTTTTTAGTTTGGGTATGCAATTTTCAAGCAGAGGCCTAAAAATAGGTTGGTTTTCTATTAGTTAAGAGACTACTGTTGCAGATGAAACATTATTTATTTCGATAACTCATCCATTCGCTTTTATTTTAGAAATAACAACCAACACACAGAGCTAAACTCTAACCCTGATGGAAACCTTATAATAAAATCACCACAAATTGCATGTGTTGGACTCATTTAGACTCGGGGTGATGGTGGTAGACGTAAACCTCGTAAAGCAGAGCAGATTAATTATGGCTGATTAAAACGTCTGAAGATTAAAACACTAAAATGAATTGGCAGCGTGAGATAGCACTGTTAAACATGCCCCGTGGAGGCTTCACCGTAAACAAACTCAACTTTATTTACATTCATCACTAAAATGCTTCCTTTGTACTGAGAAACATTTCCACACGAATATCTTTTTCTTTTCAGTTTTTTCCACATCTCAGCCAGAGCTGTAGTTGAAAAAGAAGCCCTGCATTGCTTCTTCCCACACGCCTCTTTTCACTTGAACAAAGGGGCTGAGCCGAGGGCCACCTTAACTGTAAAAATAGAGTATTAGGTATTGCTCCGACACATCTGGTGTGCGGGTCATTTCGATTCCAGCAAGGGTCAGCCTTTTCTATTACCCTGTTGTTGGCTTTATGTTGAGTTTGGTTGGACTGGTCAATCTGGACTGGGTTTCACCATTTTCACACAGTGGCAAAAAGTAGTTGGCTCTCATGAATACTTTCTGAAAACTCAAATAAGAACGCATTTACACAGAATTTGATATTCCCATTAAAAATATATGTAGAGCTTTGAAGTGTTATCACTGAACGTGGATCTAAGAGGGATTCAAGCCCTGAAATTATGGACAGGAGGCAAACACACTCCACTGCGGAGTCGCTTCATGTTGACATTGCAACTAGATAAGACCTTTTTTTTTTTATATATATATATATGCACAAATATATTCCCCTTTGCTCGCAAAAAAAAAAAAAAATCATAAAAATGGTTCCAGAGAAGAAATAACAGGAATTCACAACACTGTACACTGACGCATTTAGCTCTCAGATACGGACTCTTCACTGCACTCAGGTGCCAATAAATGAAAATGTTTGAATACACAAAGTGCCTCCTGAACAGCCTTGAACACATTAGACTAACATTTGATCTCCTTCCAATTGTGTGCCGTCGGCGGAAAGAGTCACAGACCTGCCCTGGTTGGTAAAAACATGTGGCTGCCACGTGCGGCGTCCTGATGCAACACGACTGGGTGGTCACGTTCACCCGCCAGCGTTATCAACTCTCCTGCTACTGATCAGTGACTGATTACCTTCTCAGCTGCAGCTGACTGGAACCCGCCATCTGCTCAGGCTACCACAGGGTGAGGCACACAGATACAAATCATGTGGAGAGAAGAAAAAGAAAAAAACAATAACTAACAAACCCATAATTCAACATTCTCTACCAGTGCACGCCGCCAACTGCAGAGCTCTTCCCGTCCAAAACCTGACAGTGCTCAGTCACTCACCGCTTACAGGAGCTAATGATGCACACCTGCGTTCATTACCACTCAATGAGCGGCTGACCTGCCCCGACATCAGCAGCAGCACAACATCACGCATCAACACGGATTAAAAGAGCAGAATTTAAAACGCGCCGCTGTTCAGCTTAGGGTGTAACCTGACAGATGTATTTAAACACCGGGCTGAAAAATCATGATTTAAGACAATTTTTTGGAACGCAGCGTTGGTGGAAGAATTGCGGCGCATTTGACAAGTTTGAAACTTTGTCGGGGAGGTTAGTCGACAGCAGTTTTTCGTCGCGTTCGTAGCCGTCATGCGAGAACCGCAAATCACTTGTTTGTTTTGCATATTCCAGCTCGTCTAAGAGTTTCTATTTATTTTAATGGTTTATTTCTCTTGACAAGTACAGTTTACTAGAACTTAGAAAACGTACATGGTTTCACCAGAGAGCAAGGATATAACAAATGGTTAACTGAAACGTAACTAAAACTGTCAGACAAATCTAGTCAGTTGAAGTTTAAAATGGTGGTGCTTTAGTCAAGTACAACAACTTAAGTGTACAGTACTACCACTACTGAAACACCTACTAACATACAAGCTAGTCACTGCGAAACCTAAAATTGTTTTGTACATAGATGCATTATGGCCGCTTAGCTTGCCTGTGCAACAGCTTCTCAAGACCCGTATTTGTGATTATTTTATTAATTTTAGGCAGTGACCTTGAACGGATGTATTCATCATGGGGGTTGCTAAGGAGGAAGTCCACGTAGGGGACGGGTCAGGAAGACAAAAGACTTTCACTCAGGAGACCTCGTCGGTGTCCCGTGACCACGTCCATTAGCATGATGCAGAAATTCTCAACGCAACACATATTAAGAGCCACAAGTTCGGCGAAACACATCTGGGATACGTGTCACGCGAGAACAGCAACAACTCAACTGCAGGAGGAGACGACAGGAGTCCAGATAAGGTAAAATCCAAAACGTTTTTTAATTTACAAAAGCAACAACACAAGGGAAACAAAACGTATTCTAGACACTAACGCTGGAAGGCGATGCATACATCCGGGTGTACAAAGACAAAAAAAGCAACACTAGAAACACTTACTGACGGTGACGACACGCAGGGGTGCAACACGGACTAGAGAAAGACAATCCTGCAACAGACACCGACTAAATACACAGGGGAAGACAGGCAACGAGGCACAGGTGAAAACAATGAGGGCGAGGCTTCACAATTACACAGGGGAAAGGCACACGAGGAGGGAGGAGCCTGAAACAAGGCCAGGTGACAGGAATACACAATCAGTGACAAGACAGACAAGGGGCAGGAAGTGCGGGGATAGATAGGACACAAGAGACACTGGCCGTTTCTCAATACCAAGTACGCTAAGTCCAGACTTGTGAACTTTTGGAGTTTGGACTTGGGAGTCCAGACTCTCAAGGACGGGAGGACACAGGACGGTCTTTCTGCAATTGGAACAGCAGCTGACTTGATGACGTCACCACCTCAGCTGTCGTTGTCATGAGTTACTCTGATTCTTCACTGTAAAGTATTTTTGTCAAACAAAATATGACAACCCTGCTTTTTTTGCACTGGTTTCACAGACATACACATTGTGTATATATATATATATATATATATATATATATATATATATATATATATATATTTATTTATTGTGTGCATAAATATATATATATATATATATATATATATATATATATATATATATATATATATATATATATATACACAGATACACATATCATTGTATGTACATATATATTATTGTGTTTATAAATATATATTATATGTATATATATTGTGTTTATAAATATGTATTTTATATACTTATATAGATACAGAATTGTATATATAATATGTTTATAAAGTTTATATACATACTTATATATTTATATAGATACACATATAATTGCAAACAATTTGGTCAAAAGTAATAAGACTGTAGTTCAAAGTAAAAGTTAAATTAAAATCTTAAGTTATAAATCGTAACCTTTCCCTCAGTCAAACTGATTTAATGTGACTGAATAAATAATAAAGATTGCTCGTTAGATCCTCAAAGTCGATTTATATCTCTTGTTTAATTGATACGGAGACATCGGAGCCAGCGGATCATTTCAAAAAGTCCAGCCGAGATCAAGCTGCTGTCGGCGGACAGCACAGCGCTGACGGCCCGGTGATGACGGGGCTCACGGTCCCTCAGCAGGACCTCAACCCGTCGGCGTATCTTTTTAAATAAGATGAGTCTGGACAAACCGACCACAGATTTGATCCTTAAACAAATAACTTCTCGCCTGAAAACATCCTAAAATTACATTTTGTGACTCAACAACGGTAGTATTTATAGAATGTCAACTTTCAGTTGTGAGTATTCTCATCCGCCATTGTTCCCCGTTTGCTGGTCCGAAATGCATTCTGGGATATTGGCTCTCTCAAGTACGCTCAAGTCTGCTCTGATGCATCCCCGGTAAAATGGGAGGATCAAGTCACATCCGGGCATTTTCACCGTGCTTGGCGAGAAGCGGACTTTTGAATTGGAACAGTACTTGGGCCGCGACTGATGACGTTTCACGAGTCCACGAGAACACAAGTACAGAGAAGAACGCTGATTGAGAAACGGCCACTGACTACAAAATAAAACAGGAAGCCACCCAACACCTTGACAATACAGGGAGATGAAACGTCAATAACAAAGGAGCCAAGTCAAATTGTCTGTGTGTTTCTTTAAACGTGATTCCACACTCAATTTACACATGCAGTGTGTATGAATACATGGAGAGGCTGCATATTCAAATGTATGTAAGTGGTGGGTTGTATGTGTGTGCATGCATTCTATTTATGTGCATGTGAAGAATATATGGAGACCCTACATTTGTGGTTATTTCGATCATAGGCTGATTACTGATCCTCGGCCGTGAGGCGCTGACATGAACACCATGTACTGATTTGCTCATATCACTCAGCCAGTCTTATTTATTATCTACAGCATACTGCTGGAACCGAGTGGAGGCTACGACTTGGCCGCCCGCCTCTGTGACTCCTGCTGGGGCCCTGAGCTGTGGCCGTCGCCCATCACTCCGCCGCGTGTGAGCGTATCCGTGCAGACCAAAAAGAGATGCAGAGCGAGCGTGCGAGCGCTAAAAATGTGTGTGTCACCGTGCCCGAAGCAGAGCAGAATATGGCTCACAGGAGAGCTGTCACAGGAGGGGAGGCAGCCACGGTCGCTCGCCCTCCTCCTCCTCCTCCTCCTCCTCCTCCTCCTCCTTCCTCTCGCAGAGAACAGCCAGCTCAGAGATGGCCGGGGCCTGCATGCCGGCCCACGTGTTTTCTGTCACCCAGTTCATTCATTTTCCATCCGTCTGATTTGTACCGCATGGGGGTTTAGAGGACCAGGGCAAGGCGGGAATTAAAAGGGCGGCGTTCTTATCCCCCACCACCCCCCCGCTCTGTTTTCTGACCCAAGTGCAAGCAAAAGTTTGACCGTTCTTGTTGCCCTTTTTTCCTCGTTAGTTAGCTCGACCGGCAGCGTATTCTCTGCCATCTCCCTCATTTTTCGACTCTCTGATTGTGGCAAAACAATTCAAATAAAGCACATCGGGGGGCCTTAAAAGACCGAGGAGCAGCAAGAATCAAAAGCAGTGCGTTGACACACCTCATGAGTAGCGCTCACTATATTTTACTCAACCCTTTTATTCCCTCTGAACTTCTCCGTGTGTTGTCACAATCAATGACATTAGCTTAATCAAACGCCCTTGCGCCGCAGATGTGACAGTTTGCTACTGCTGGATGAACTCCTCGGCTCCGGAATACCACCGTGCGGCAACTTCAAAAAGCTAGTCGCTTTTGAAGCGGCATGAAGGGTTGGTAAGCTGTTGCTAGCACTGACAAGCAAAGGATTTGCGAGTTGCAATCCAAAGAAGAGCAGACATAGAGAAGGAGCATAACTTCTTGATTGCATGAGTGGCATTTTTTTTTTCTTCTTTCTTCCCAGTGGCCGTCTGACCCCGGGAAAATATACACACACACTCTAAAAAAAGAAGTGAGATATTACAGGGGAGTTCAGTCGGGTCCTCGGCAGAGGACTGACACTCCGTCTGGCTGATGTCAAGAGATAAAAACTGCAAGCTGCCCTGTTGGTGATGAATAGAAGAGCAGATCTGTCGAATCACACAATGCCGCTCTGAGCTTTGCACTGAAATAAGCTTCATATCATCGAGTTCTGAACCAGAAAATGTGCCTTTATCTGTGGAAAATCACCCAGGGTGATGCCACGGAGTCGACACGGTTCACCTTCTCTTCATTGGCAGTGGAGGATAAAATTGCTATCCCCAGACGTGGACTTGCACCTTATGCTTTAGGTTTTAATTGTCACTTCAAGGATAAACAAACACAACTGTCTGAGCTCAGGTGGTGTTCGGAATAAGGTTTACCTACCCAAGCAGAATACATTAGCTATTTCTTCAACATATGGCTGCTTCATATCCAGAGCCTGAGAAATGTGCTGAGTGCTTAATGTCAAACAGATGAAATACACCATTTGCCATTCTGCTTAATTCACACGTGGATAATGGTTGCCCTCTATGGGTATAAATCTAACCCTTTAGGAGATTAACTTAAGATGGGGGATGGCATAAATAATGTTTTTTAAGTAACAAGACGAATGGCCCTAAATAAAACAGTCACGCTCCACAAAAATATGCCACAGTCATAACTTTGGTAGCAATTCTGGGCTTGCTTTTTATGCTGGCTTCCCCTGAATACAAAGTAAAGGTATTCAGCCATATGTTTAATGGCCAGACTCCTGCACCCCCCCCCCCCCCCCCCCCCCACACCTTTAAGACTGGATGGCTGTCTGAAACCGTTCAAATTCAGCCGGGCGAGATGAGATCATAGGGAACATCATTCAGCTTTATCTCCGAAGATGTGTCGCTTTCTGCGTCTTTGAATGATCATCTGCTGCCACATCATTAGCCGGCGGGGACAAAAGTTGAACTCGTAATATGCATTGTCGGATCTGAGAGGAGCTGGAAATTATTCCCCAAACAATAGAAAGAAGTGGCTGCGACATCCGCCAGGACTCTGCAGTATATCCGGGCGACGTGGTGCATTATTTCTTGTTTGGAGCTGACAGTTTAACTCGTGGGATGAAATTGTGACAAACAAGCAATTGCGAGCCCAGACAACTTTGCATTCAATTTGCGATACAGAACATTTTGCGTCACAGTGAGAGTCTCGCGTCAAGTATAAGCATTCTGTCACATCTTGAACAATTATCTTAATCAGCCGAGATGAAAAAGGCACTTGACTTTTTCTTAATTAATCCAAACTCTGTCCTTTTTAGTTATTTAGCTGGATCTTCAGGGATGAAGTGAAGAGCCTCACAACGTTCTTAAAAGTGCATTCATGGCTGAATGAAACCAACGAATTAGCGGTTTCACCGTTACCCCCATGAAGCATTCATGATTGTGGAACATCATCGTGACAGTGTGGAGTTTAGAGTGTTGTACTCAGTCATCAACAAACCATTTTAACACTAAGTATAACATATAACGATGCTTTTAAACCAAATTTACTTCAACCTACTTTGCTGCCACTGTTATGCGTGGTCGCCTGTAATCGCCGAAAGTAGAAGCTCTCTCATTCTCCGGTGGCATGGATGCTATTTTTAGCTGGATATCCAATGTGCAGGTGTTGAAAGGGCTACGCATAGAGGGTCAAATGTGATGTCTTGAATTCCCGTGTTGATACAAGTGGCCTATTTCTTTGTCCATGATGTGCTAGATACAGTACAGGGGAGGACATATTTTGTAGCTGATCCCTTGCAGCTTGTACCAGTTGAATTTTAAGCACGCCTAAGCTGTGCTTGCCAGATTTCGATTGATACATATTGTTTAATACACCGGGGGAAATCTAAATTGACTTTTTCACGAGGCATGTAATAACAATGATGCATGTTTACTGACTTTCATAAGTGGGTAATGGCTAGTGGATGTAATGGGGTTTCAATCAATCCAAGCACCGTCCTCATGAACTTTCTCTTTTCATGCAAGCGCAATCTTTTTTTCCTTTCTTTGCACAAGACTGCGCCTTATGTACCATCCGTCTAGAAACCAATTGCAGCCATTATTTTTATAGCGCCGTCATCGCAGGTGTAAGTACCACAGCTAGCGTCTTGTCTATAATTGCAGCCTTATTAAATCCCATCAACTCATGAGTGCCATTTGGGAGGCCATTCCAAAATTGCATCAAGCAAACTTATAATCATGACATTGTAGGAATTTCCAATGCAATCAGCTCCACACACGCGGCACAAAAATCAATAGGTAATTTTGAGGATTTTCCAGCATCTCATTAATTGATCTGGTCCACACTGGTGCCCTTTTTCTTCCTATTTTGTCATGTCTCCAGTAATATAAACCTGAGCACATTAGAGACATAAAATGAATGCTTCCCAGCCTTGCAAATCGTTAGGAAGGATAACACAGGTTTATTAAAGGTAAAATAACAAACATGGAAACTAAGAGATTTCACTCTTTTATTAAAGCACAAAGGTCTTAAAATAGTAGGTGGGTGCTTTTCTCACCTTATCATTCCACGACTACTCAACAACTTTGTAATTACTCAGTATCTACCTACACCCAACTGTGAACACGATTTGCTCACACGAGTTTCTGGCCACCTTGCCATCCGTGACCTGCTCCATCTGACTCGGTGAGAGATTTGTCATGTGCCTAATTTAGATATTCTATATTCTGGGTTTCCGGACCCACAGGGAAGGACATAATTGAATAGGCTGTGTCAAAGCCTCCCCCCACTCCACAAAAACCTCCCAGGGACGAGCTAACGTTAATTATCTCCCATTGCAATATGGCCTAGTTTTATAATTACTGGTCCTGCCAAATATATTACAACATACTAAAGCTCTCACAATACGTTATTCATTTAGTGTGTGTGTGTGTGTGTGTGTGATCTGCAGACATGTGCCGTACAATTTGCTTGCTTACCTTATTTACAGACTGGATAACAATATTTGTACATGAGGGGTTGATTAAATGAGTGAGTCACAATCACAGAGTGCTAGTTAAATACCTAAGACGGCTCTTCATTAGCTGTACATATTGTATCAACATTAGTGTGCGCATTTCAGCAATAAAGGGGCACTCTCTGGAGTTTATAAATTCAGACTCTTTCATTTGCCATAAGGACTCTTTTGACGAGGGAGTTTTGTATAAAACCTGAAAGAAGACTACAGTCAGGCTGTACTCATGAATGTTTTGAGCTAATTGGTACCATTAGTGTGCAAACATGCTCCCAATGAAAATGCTCTCATGCTGATCTGTATATTGCTAACCATGTTAGCCATCTTAGCATGCTAACAATAAGTAATTAGCATTAAACACAAAGTACAGCAGAGGGTGATGGTAATCAAATTAGTTTTGAAGGTATTTGGTCCCAAACCAATGGACACATGCTGACCTGCTGTTGGTGCCAACATCATCAAGGTTCATCCTCTGGGAACCAGGCATGTCTGTACAAAGAGGCATGCTAATCCATCCAATAGCTGTCAAGACATTTACCAAAAAGCCCAAGTGTCAACTGAGTACAAAACCGAGTACAAAAGGTAAAGTCAGAGGATCACCAAAGTGTGATTCATCTCTGGAGACCATGTATATGTACAAAATATCATGGAAATTTATTTCACAGTTCATGAGACACATATGAGTCTAGAGCACAGTGCACATGCTTGCATAATCGTATAGAATCAAATATTAACTAAGGACTTAAAGTATAAAATCTTGGCCTCTATTGGGTCAATTTTGCCCATTATTTCAAAATCTATCTCCTGTAAATCTCCTGGATTTTAAAGAATTTCTAGAGTCTGCCTTTAAAGGAATGCAACTTATTATCCAATTTGAATATCCCTTTATATCAGCATTCAAGGTTATATGTGATCCATTCATGTTGTTAAATAGCATATGAGCCTTTGATTTCACAGCAGCAACAAAAGGCATTCACGTACCAGGGGAAGTGTTTGATGCACTGCAGTAGCTTTGTCCTAATAGTGATACATGGCTTTCATTTAACTTAGCAGCAATGATGGTCACTCGAGGTCACAGGCGATACAATTTGATTTTTAGATCCAGAACCTGGACCTGGCTCGCCGACGAGTATCCTCTGTAATGATGAAAAACAAACAACATAATCAACCCTGGACTTCCCGCATGTAGAGCAACGCTGCAGTGAGGTCCAATTTTTGTTTAATGAAACGCTGCAAGTGAATTTGGCATTTAACATATGCGGTGAGAAGTTTTAATTAAAAATGTAACAATTGGATGATTGATTCTATATCTCTATCGGAGAGAGCCCGGGGTAAAGCACAGACCAGAAGTGTTCCTCTTAAGCCTCTATTTCCAAAGCCCAACGTCAATTTATTGTTCATTCCCGTAGCTTTGTTAGAAATACAATAACAACACAAATTGATCTTTTAATGTGTGCTTTTCATCTATTTATAGAGAATATGATTTGCTTTTACACAAAAAAAAAAATCCATTCCTTTTACCATCAATTACTTGTATACCTGCAGTCCATTGTGGCTCTCTGGGTTCACATCTACCCACTGTTCATGTTTTCACACTCAAACCCATTAAAATGTTTCTACCATCGTGTGAAGACATCCTTAATAGCATGAATAATAATATGCTGCTGCATGTACATGTTTAGCTCTTGTGCCGGCAAACTAAATAATTTGTGTCCTTCCGGCATCAAAGAGATTCATGTAGTTATTATTATTATTTTTATTTTTTTGTGTGTGATCTCTGGCTTTCCTCCCCTTTTTTCTTTTTGGACCATTTACTCCCAATGGTTACATATTTCTTTGGACACATTAAATATAATAGCTGTGGATGACACCAACTCAACTGGCCTCTAACTGGCGCCGTCATAAAGCTGTTGCCCTCCAGTTGCTGTGTGCATGCGTGTGCCTTTATGGCCGGCCAGAGCCACCTGAGGACATTTTTACAGCTTCAATTACTGAGTGCTGTTCTAAAATTAAGGCGAGCAATTAAAAGAACACACCACTTACCCAAATGATATCATTGACTAAAGGTTAACAGCAAACGCAGCCAAATCTAGTTCACAGGAAAGCAAGTTCAGGAAAGCAGAACTCCATAAGCGCCTCCATCTTTAAAAAAAAAAAGAAATCCCACAGCACTTGCCTTGCATGGTAAGGCCACAGTATAACCCTATGCCTGCACTGATCCCATCAGTAAAGGAACTTGAAGAATATGATTTTCATCATGCCCTACGTTCAGAAAATCTGTGTTGTTAAGGTTAAAACTGGAAAATGAAATGCATTTACATTCCTTTCTCGTCTTTGGTATCGCTATTTATGCTTTTATTGATCAAAGAGAATAAACTGCTGCCTTCAACCTTTTCCTCATACTGATGTTAGCTTTTGTTCCAAGGATTTGTCCTCAGGTGTTCAGGGGATAGAAGGGCACGCACTGTCATGGAGGTGAAGCGGCAGGATTTCAGAGAGGTCATAAATGAAATCGTGAGGGATCAGTGTGAGCTCTGGATAAAATATCACACCTAGTAAAAGTAGAAATGAGTAAAAGTAGAAATGAAATAAACTCCAGAGTGAAATGTTTTACTTATTACTCAACCAGTTACTTGACAACTATAGTATGTATCAATAACGTAAATTATATTACATCAGTAACAGGGGAAAACAAGAGCTTTTACTTTATTTTGAGTACATTTCTACTGATAATACTTTACATTTTGAATGCAGGACTTTTATTCGTCATGGATTTTATTGTTTCGGTAAGCTACTTTTACTTCAGTGAAAGATCTGAATATTTCTTCCGGTGCAGTGCTTACGCCAGAGAGTGGCGCAGGAATGAGTCCTAAAGCCTGGAAATGTGTTTACATCTGCTCACTTCCGGTTCCCTCGTCTCACAGTCGATGTGTTTTGGGTTATCTGCAATTGTCCAAAATCCAATGGAACAATCCCATTGGCTTTGTGTGGAGGGGACCAGTGTAACGCTAATTTACGTCATCCCTGCAGCGCTCCAACAAGGGGGCAGTTAAAGAATGAAAGCATGAATCAAAATAAATGATAATGGTACCTTACCTCTTTTTTTTCTAATCATATATGATTTATAGCTCATTTCATACAAAGACTTGCTCCAGCGTTTTGATGTGAATGTCATTAACTGTCAGGCGTCACTTTCCATCAATCATCAGCGCGTTGCTTCAGATGCACAGCCTGTAAGTGGACAGTAGATCTGACGCCGTTGTTGCAACTCCGGTCTGATCTTGATTCGTGTCACACCTTATTTGAAGTGAAACACTCATCAGATCACTTGTCAGCTTCGAGTGCCTCTCTGTCTGCGTGTCACCGCGCCGACAGCATATGGTGTCGTAATCAGTCGTAAACCTGGTTCTCTGTTCCTAACATTTCTCTGATTCTGAATAAAAGCTCTGTTGTTTCGCTTCTTCTTCCTCTCAGGAGCACGTTGGTCTTCAGGATTTTGCACAAGAATATTTCAACAAACCAACCCTCCCACACACACACACACACACACACACACACACACACACACACACACACACACACACAACCCAGGGATATTTTTGGTGGGTAATGTGTCATAACGCGCTGTCATGCAATGCCAGAAGGTTAAAGGACGATGACCTTTACAGGGTTTGAACATGTGGTGAGCTCCTCCAATTCGGAGAGGATTTGCACCAAAGTCCTCAGATTTATCTATTTTTTTTAGTTATTATTGCCAGTTGTTATTGCCAAATGCAAAATTGGGATTACCATCCTATTGGCCATAATCTGCCTTGTTATTTTAATAAATAAATGACATCCATCACTTGGTTTGGTCCGGTGGGTCAGTATATAAAGTAGAACAGTTCTCCCGCATGAATGCTGGTGCTCAAATTGTCTTTTCGATGGAGTTTGAGGCTTCTCCCTGCGGGTTCAAGCCTTCCTCCGACATTGTAAAGGCATGTCAAGTGTGCTGGAGACATAGGGATACCTGTCTGTATATCTGTGTAAACCATGTGATGGACTCCTCAAGGTGTTTGCCTGCCATCTGCCAAGAACAGAATGCATGCTGGGAGAGGCTCCAGCCCTGACCCGAAAATGAAAAAGTGGGCAAAGGGAATAAATGAATGGATAAACCTGAAGAGTTTGCATGGCAACAACATATGGACTACGCGTTGTCTATACTGTAGAATACACGTTGTATTCTACAGTGTGAAGTGTCACTAGGCAACCACGCTATTGCACGTTCATGGACACGTCCACCAACTCTACGATTACTTCTGCCATCATCTCACTGCGTGGTCGTTAAATCATCAATGTCAAATTCTTCTTCTTCGATACAATATATTTTCTTTGGCATTCGGGTGTTCCGTGAATTGTAATTACAGAGCAGTTTCATTGTTTCTGGGAGTTCATAAGCTGACACCAGTTATATATCAGAGGTGATATATGATGGGATATCGGATGGGAAATTTCAAATGTCAGACATAGATGTGAGAATTGACTTTGAAACATCCTGTGAATATGTCTGGAAATACATCCATTCTCTTTTAGTGTTTTTCTTTTATGCATATAAGCCGACTTGAAATACAACAAAAAAAGCTATGGTTGATGTGGAAAAGTTGATGGATTGATAAAGGCGAAATACAACAAATTTCAGTTGAAAGAGACTAAGAGAATACATGGTGACATGCATGAAGCACGATATTTAAATGGCAGCAGACAAAAACATCAGGTAAGTGTAGGCTGACGGGAAGACTGTAACACTCCTTAAATAAATACTTACACCACTCATGCACACTCATCTTTTGCATTAATTCATTAACCCCCGAATGGAGAGTTAATGCACCCAACTTCAATTCTCAGTTGTGGATAGATTAGTAGATTGAATTATTTTGACAATTTACTTAAAAATGTGGTTAAAGGTTTTTCTTCATTCAGATGAAAACAAATTATGGTCCATGGATTTTGAGCCTTTGGTACAAACCTAAACTACGGTGATAAATGATTATGTAGGTCCCGATGACATATTTAAATGAAGAAAACCTTAGAGAATGTAATACATTTTACTAGTCAGAGGCACTGCGACAGAAAAATGAACTTATTTCGAGGTACATTTCATTTCAAAGGGTGAATATGAAGAAGAAGAAAAAACCCATCATGTCAGTACTTCATTCTGGGCTTATATTGGCATCTGTATTACACCATGTTGCGCTGTCCAAGGTGCTGAAACTTTTCACTCTGTTTCATCACTACCCAATGCACTGTGTGTACATTTGTAACACTCTCATCATCATTTGCTCCTGAGCCAATGTCGCTGACAAATAAAAGCCACTCTAATTGAGTTTTTAAATGTTTGTGGGATACAAAGTCACAGTGTTGAATGAACGAACAGGGAAATCATTCATCTCATGTGACAGTTATGACATTCACCGAGCTTTTCACACCGTTTTTGCTGTGCCGTTCATCCACTCTGACTTGGGATCCCTTGCTAGCTGTTTCATTGTATTCAGGGACTTTGTGCATTATCATTATGTCTGTGCTCAAGGCTATACAAAGCCTTTTTTTCACTACTCCCAGCTCATTCATTTTTCATTGGGCATGGCTTGTTAATTAAAATGCTGAATGGCACACTTTAGGTTGCAACATTTTGTTGTTTGACCTTTTCTTTCAGCCAATATATGGCGCCGGCTGAGTATGACGCGGTGATGAATGGATAATGTACTATCCCAGCTGACAGGCCTCTTTGCTAAAATTAATGAGGACATAGTGAGCAAGAAAAGGGGCTTGTAGAAAAAGGGGGAGTTTCTTTCTATTTTCTGAGCCCTGAATTACTCTTCGTGGATTATGTTGGTACTGTAGCTCGCGAGTGGTAAATGGATATAATGTAGTGATTAATCATGTGGACACTTGAAAGAGTGAGTGGCAGAAGAGAGGGGGAGGGTAAAAAAGGTTGAATGATAAAAGGTGGAGGAAGGTGGCCAGAAGCAGGTAGATTCAGTGATGACAATCACAGATGTCATCTCATGTCGTTGTTGGCTCCTGTTTGTTCTGCTGGATGTTCAAATTAAATGCAAATTGTGACACAGAATGAAGCGTCATTTAAGCATGCATTATTTTCATTTTCATCCCAGGCAGGGAGGTGCATTTTCAAACAACACACGGAAGAGGCATTATTTGACCGAATCACTAACTGATTGACTGACTAATCGACTGATTCCTCGCTTCTCTCCTTCCCTCCGTCATCCTGTCAGAGAACCCCACCAAAACGAGAGGACGAAATGGATAAAATCTATTATCTAGTGGAAATTAGTCAAGCCTTCTAGACTCTCTCACGAGTCATTACTGAAAAGGTGAAATGAATTCTCCAGTCTATTAAAAGTCTTCATGAAATGTAATAAATGGTCCTTAGCGTCAGTGATGACCACATGTGCGGCAGATGAAGAGTGTCTTGGAAATGAGTGGTAAGTAGCAGCTCGTGGCACTGATGGGCAATATTAGATGAAACCCGGAGTAAAGCCTAATTGGACCGCTCTTTAATGGACACTCCTGGAGACTACTTGATGTTGTGTAACAGCCGTCTCCATCTGGCTAAATGGATACATGTCTTTTGGGGATTTATTGTGAACACTGTGGACAAGTTAACAGTGGTTTCACAGTCATGCAAAGTATTCATAGCACATGGCTCTTAAAACTGGGTTGTTTCACCGCCCAAAAATTGCAAAGTCATTCGCACGCCAGTTGTAGCATCACTTAAGTCCAGTTGTTCCCTCTCATCCTTTTTTCCAATCATTAAATGTTCATCTAATTCCTCCAAAGAACATTTTGCAGAGCAAGGAAGAAGAGCCAAATCATTTTTTTTAAGACACCATAATGAGCCAGAGCTGATTCAAGGAGCTCATTTGATACCTTTACTGTCCGTACTGCTGGCGGCTTTTTGTTCTCGGAGCTTTGAGTAACAACTTGTTCATTAGGGTCTTTAGTTCTTTTTTGCGTTAACATTACCCATATGCTGGGGACACTGGTTATATTATCCAATTATCTATTAAATTACAATTATCCCACCTGTAGTTTAGGACACAGAGGTTGTTCCATTGCTATTTTCTGTGTTTTTTAGAGTTTAGAGAAAGAATCCACGACGAAACTCCTACTTGTTCAATATTTTTTTCTTACCTTGTGTTTAATTTAAAACAAACTATAATTTATTTTTATTTTTTGTGATTACATTTTTATTGATTTTCTAGATATGCATATAAAGAAAAGATGTGCACAATATATGTACATAAAGATAGACATGCACATAATCATACAAATAAAAACATAAGGGTGTATACATACATATGTATATACGCACATATACACCCTCATATATACATGTACACGCATATATATTATATATATATATATACACACACAGTGTTAATTACCCCCCTCCCACTATTAGCGACACCCTCCCCCCTCATACATCTTCAAATATTATACAAGGGAATGTATTATATTATGATACATTACATACATTATTGAATTTTGCTTAACACTTGGAGGTCTGGTGGTCAATTTCTTGATTTTTCTTGATTTTACATACTTTTTAAATTCCCCTTTTTAAAGTCACTAGCATATGATACAAAATCATGTGTTGTATATCAAAAAATACAGAACAATCTCAGCTATCTATATAATGAGGCACCATTGTCCCAAAGGCACAAGTGTAAATATGAAAATATGACTAAAGCTGAAAAATTGAATCTTGATTTTGGAAATGTCTCATATTTGTTGTGAAAACATAACTTTACTCATGTGGGATAGCGGTTTTGGTGATGGAAATTGGTTTACCAAAAGGTCTTAGGTTCACAAAAGCAGTGGAATATATGAATAAAATGGTAGACACATGTAATTTAATGTCTAAAATTTTTTATTATTATATGGTGGGGATGATGAGCTGTGGCTGGCTTTGCGGCCTGCTAGGTGATGTGTTCAGGCAGGCAGACGGACAGGGAGGCTGCTGCAGCGATGCTGCATGTTGTCCTCTGGACCCTCACAGCTCTGAATCCACTCTGTAAAATACATTAATACAGTCAGTATGAGTTCACTGTAAGAAAGTTAACGTGATAGAGACAACAGTTGATTATGCACCGTTCAGTCATAGACACGGAAGATAACAGCCAACACGGAACTATTTACCGACGTGCTAACCGCTCGTAGCTCTCGTCAACACACGTTATTTACTGTCTTACAAACATATAATGGAGGTCCAACACTACTGGTCGTACTATGTTCACTGTAAGAAAGTTAACGGTGATAGAGACACAATTGATTATGCCCCGTTTAGTCATATATACGGATGATAACAGCCAAAACGGCACTGTGTACTGACGTGCTAACCGCTACGTAGCTCTCGTCAACACACGTTATTTACTGTCTTACAAACATATAATGGAGGTCCAACACTACTGGTCGTACTATGTTCACTGTAAGAAAGTTAACGGTGATAGAGACACAATTGATTATGCCCCGTTTAGTCATATATACGGATGATAACAGCCAAAACGGCACTGTGTACTGACGTGCTAACCGCTACGTAGCTCTCGTCAACACACGTTATTTACTGTCTTACAAACATATAATGGAGGTCCAACACTACTGGTCGTACTATGTTCACTGTAAGAAAGTTAACGGTGATAGAGACACAATTGATTATGCCCCGTTTAGTCATATATACGGATGATAACAGCCAACACGGAACTATTTACCGACGTGCTAATCGCTCGTAGCTCTCGTCAACACACGTTATTTACTGTCTTACAAACATATAATGGAGGTCCAGCACTACTGGTCGTACTATGTTCACTGTAACAAGTTAACGTGATAGATTCAACAATTGATTACTCACCGTTCAGTCTCACAGAAACGCTGTGGCCAGCTATCTGGCCCGTTAGCTCCGGCTAGCTCCTTGTTAGTGAATCCTTCAGGCTCTGAAGCTGCTCCGTCTGTCCCCTCCAATATAGCTCTGCTCAGGACTCTTTGCTTGGCACCTTCTTACTCACAGTGAAGCTTTGCACGCCTCATGTCCATGTTTAGATGCTCAGACGCGGAAGTGGAAACCATATCTATCCGCCAGATTGTTAACCATATTTATGTGACGTATTATTGTGATGATATAATTTTATTAAACATTTAGACACCTGGTGTAACGCTTCGACGCGGGCGCCGACCTCAGAGGGTTAAAGCCGTAGACCAGGATAAGATAGTTTTTTTCGTTAGTGCCATGTATTCTAGCTATTGAGAGTTCCATGTTCACCACATTAAGATAACTAGCTAACCACTGGGGTTTCGTAAGGGTATGAGGTGGACTCCAACGCATTGCTAGAACTTTTTTTGCGGCTGTCAGGCCGGTTAGTAAGGTGTGTTTTTGATGCTGTGATAATTCCAGTGTGGAAAAGCCATTTAGAAGCAGCACTGCAGGAGTGCATGGAACTACATGGTTCAGGATCTTAGTCAAGAAGAGACATACCATTTTCCCAAAAATATTTACATCTTTACAAAACCAAAACATGTGCACGTTTGTAGTCCGAGTGGTATTGACTAATCACGGTTGAGCGGGCTTTGGTTGCATGCAGGTCAACATTCTCTGTGAAGAGCAAAAGAGGCGGAATGAATTGGCCAAAATGCAATCTTAGAACACATTGGCTTTCCAGTGAGGGGTCAGACAAAAAACTGTTTTGAACTCAGCAACACCTACAAAACTTAATGAATCCAACCTGGACATATAGAGAAAATGTATGGGGACACATTTAAAATGGATAAAGTATCAGAAATGCCCCCCTATGTCCTCTTTTGGTGGAAATGTCTATGGGCTTCCTCTCATCCTCGTTCTTCATTCTGTCAACAACAACAGTTAAAGAAAGAAAAAAACTGCGATGCGTTTTATGCAATATTCAAAGAAATAAGAGAAATGTCTGCAGAGCTGATCAATAGGCGCCACAAAGCGGGCGTTTTATGCAATATATTACTGCGCCATTCAAAACCTGCACGACTGCGACCGAGCTGGAGGAGTCAGTCAAAGTTCATCGGTGAACACAACTGACTGTTTCTACGAGTCCCCTGCTTCCGAGACACGGACGGTTTAATCAGTCACCTGAGATCTGAGCTATGGAGATGAGAAAGTTTCCCCGACCGACGCCAACGCGTTCCCTTTCAGAAAACACTTGATTGATTAAAGCAAAGTTTGTCCCCGGAAACAGATAATTGCCCATTTTAGTGTTCTGTGTACACTGAGAGCACTGACCCGAGAGGCCTGGACCGTTTTTGAACAGTTATGGCCATTAGGCTCCTCTCCGGCCTGAGCTCTGTCATTTGCCCCGGACAGAACTGGATGTGCTAATTGGTTTAACAAGTTTTGAGTGTCAGTTTTAAATTGTAGCTGCCAGAGATGACATTCTTCCTACATGCAACTCTGGCACTCAACTGCTACTTGTAATCACTGCTCTTGCCCTCATCATTACGATGTTATTTACTAATCTGCGCTAAAGAGAATGATGAAATCAAAGAAAGATTGTGCAGGATTTATTTTTATCATCCTCACTGTAAAGTGCCAGAACGCCACAACTCTCACAGCTCCCCCTGCAAGGGAATTTATTGGACAGCAAACAAACGGATTCATTTGAAATCTCCATTACGTGGGAGACGAGCACCGCTGCGTGTTCAGCATCAATCATATCGTTGTCTGCTCCTGTGTGCTTTAAAAGATCATCAGTGTTCCCCCTGAAGAATTAACTTGTTTTTGGCTACGGAATTTTGAGAGATCGCTTGTTTGAATAAGAAATACAAAAATGTATAGAGGAGAAGAAATACAGGTGAGAGAGCACAGCTTAAGTGGGTGAGAGTCGTGAGATATCGATTTTCCATTATGGTTCAGGTCGAGTCCGGTGCAGCCCGTAGAGTACATTTATGCTATCAAAGATGGTGGTCTGTTATGACCAGGAATCAGTTTTTATGAAGACGAAAAGGTTGCTTTCAAGGGCTTAACAGCAAGGACTTATTCTTATCAGAATATTAAATGTGTTGTATTGCATTATCAGATTGCAATTCTGTTCGGTGAAAAACTCAAATTTTATTGATTGGCCCTTTAAGTGTGCACTTCAATTAAAGGACCACCTCTCACACAATTGGGGTCACGAAACAAAATGTATTAAAAGGAAGCCCGCTGCATTTAGAGGACTCTATTCACCGAAATGGAATATAACATTGAGAAACATGTTTTCTTTATTGTATAATCACCTAAAAACTGCCATGTGTCTACAGCAGCCCAGAAAGGACCAACCAAAAACTATCTCTAGATGGAGGCATTTTCGTTTTCCCGTTTTGAAGGCGGCCACCATAGTTCTCCTACAGGCTTGACACCCAATGTTCCTTAGCCTCATCAGCCCTAGGGTCCCCCAATAGGGGTACCCGAGGGCTTCTACAGGTGTTCTACAGCTCATATGACCTTGATATGAATACCAGCCCCCATTGTCCTTGATCTCTAAAGAATCAGCAACTCCTTGCCTTTAAAAAAGTTTTTTGAATTGTTTTTTGAATTGTATTTTTGGTGACTTCCCATCAGGCCCCAGAGTAATACTGCACCTCTTTAGAAAGATTAAGACCTAAATCATCCAAATATGCAATAATAATCACAATAAACACTCGGGCGGATGGGTTTAAAGAATAGGTTGTCTTCAACATAATGAGGAAAACACAAACATATAGGCTAAATGTTCACTTTAAGTATATTGTAATAGCTTTCCCTACGATTTACGCTCCTAGCAACTGGGGCATCATTAACGTTTTTTTTCTTCTTTTTTCGTGCACGCTGTAACGCCGTCACACTTCTTGATGTCACTATTGGGAACGCATTCCAATGTGTCACTAATGTTCACTTCAGTCAGTGAACATATTTAATCTCATCTTCACTTTATTTTAACTTGATTTAATCTCCCACTAACTGAAAAACAATGAAATGCATGTACAGTATACTTTCTTTAATAAAAGAGCCAGTTCTGTGAGCAAAATACTAATTAAACAAGATGGTGATTGTGTGTGATGGTCGGTTTAAAATGTGTGTGTGTGTGTGTGTTAACTGGTTCATCGTAGGCCCGTCAGCGCCCACCACCCCTGCTCTCACGCATTGTGAATCACGAGGACTCGGGGCTTTAACAATAAGAAAATAAGAAACTCTCCTGTAGGGGGGATTGCTGGTGTGTGTGTGTGTGTGTGTGTGTGTGTGTGTGTGTGTGTGTGTGTGTGTGTGTGTGCGCATCAGTGTGTATCCGTGTACGGGAGTCTGCCCGCTGCATCGTCCGTCTTCCTCTCCCTGTTCCCCTGGGAGGCCGTTAGGGTTTCCATGTCGTCTTTTTCCCCTCCTCTTTCTTTTTTTAATTTATATGTAGGACACTGCTGCCTGCTTGATGTTTGAGTTAAGGGGGGACTTTAAGTCGCATGCTGTGCCTTCTGTTTTTTGGAGGAGCCGAGATAGGATTCAAAGCCCTGACAATCGGATGCTGAGGAGAACAACAACAACAACTATTTTGGGTACAACGGCAGCTCACCAAACACAGGATGTTCTGAGTGAAGACGGTTCAGCGCCTCTGCTTACTGCACATTAGAAGACAGACCGAGATAAACGTGGATGGGGGTTAGGACTGGAACGCTACGCTGATCTCCTGAATCAATCCTATCGCGATACTTGCGTACTGATGCAATATGTATTATTGATTGTATAGATTGATGATGCAAAATCTTTGATTTTTTAGCATGTATGTAGTCGGAGATGTCCTGAAGTAAAATACATCAGTCAGTGTCAGGAATAGAGCAACGTGTTTTTAAAGCATCTCAAGCAGAGGTGTCAAACATACGGCCAGCAAAAACAAAAAGATATCTGTGGCTGTGGCTCAGTGGTTAGCATGCCCGTCTTTCAATCAGAGGATTGGTGGTTCCAGCCCCGGCTCCACTAGTCCATGTCGTTGTGTCCTTGAGCAAGACACTTAACCACTAATTGCTCGCCGTTGCTGTGTCAAAAATGTAAGTTGCTTTGGATAAAAGTGTCAGCTAAATGTAATGTAATGTCACTGCCAGCACACGCAAAATAGAAGTGGCTGATGTTCAGTTGAACAATGTTGCTATGCTAACTAGTCAGACTTCATTGATAAGAAAACAAGAAAGAACAGCAAAGTTAGTGGGACGCAAAAGTCGTGTCCAGTGTAACCTTGGTGTAGTTCAGACTACAGTGTTATAGGATACAGGATCCCAAGTTTATATTGTTGACATGGACTGGAAAAAGACATACTTACCAGATGCTAAGATTCAACCTGTATAAGAGCTCTTTGATGAGGGAATATTGGATATTTCCACTGCAAATAAGACAAAAATACCATATGAAGGATGGAGTGGAGTTCAGCCTACTAGCAAACAAGGACAGTGAACTACTAGTTCCGTTATTGGTGACCACTAGCCCACTTGCAAAACCAATAATAGGGTTCAATGTTATTGAATAGTTAGCACAGACTAGCATATCTACTGACAGAACAGTAGAAGGCAAATTTGTGTACAGTCCTGGATCAGCCCTTGATGTCGGACAAACAAAAGCTAGTGCAGTATATTCAGTTTTGAAAAAATACATTGCAAATTGTAAATTGCCAAGTAAACCTACAATAAACTGGAGCTGGAGACTGCTATACAGAACATATACATTTTATTGACAATGCATGTCGTGAAAGACTTGTCTTTCAAATCAATGCAAACAATATTTCTTGACTATATGACTATCGTGCCTAATCCATTACTGTATTTCATAAAGCAATGAAAATGCACAGCTTGTGCTCAAGTCTGGGCTAGCAGTATCCATCATTCATCCTACGCACGACAGCAAGATCGGTCCGTGCACAGTAAAGGCAATGGGTCTGTTTAATGCAATATATGCAATATTATTATCATAATAATATTAGTTATTTCATAAAAACATATCTTTTCTGCTTGAGTAAATGAAAAGCCCCAAAACACAGACACACCGATAGTCCTCTACATACTCTCAATGCAAAGCTACAGTTGCCACTGACAGCAATTTAGTTTATTTGAGCTATTGACAGACACAGTGTGTAAAATATATTATCAGAATATGTCTACTGCGCTTCTTTGTACAAATTTAAACTACAGCACATCAACAGGTTTATTTCCCGTCAACCGGAAAAATATAAGCTATTTTTTGTTATGCAAATCATCATCTGTTAACAGTTTTTCTACAAAGTTTGACTTTGTTAAGTGAAGTTTTAACTTTAACTAACTATTTGTAGTAATTCATTTAGTGCAAATTTCGTGAACCGTAGGTTTAGGTTCCGCTGAAAGCTAAAATGCCCTAACTTTCTTCCTGGACCTTGGACACCTCTGGTTCCACAACAGAGGGGCTCTGCTCAAGCAGATGCACCAATACATACCAAGCAAGTATCGTTTAATCCATAAGTAAGTGACTTTGAGTATTATGAAAAGGGCCAAATAAATTAAATGCATTATTAAGTCATATTTCCCAAAAAAAAATGCAATGTGGTTGATATTTTGCTGATGCTTTGTCTGACAGTGGTTTTGGTGGATTCTGTATGTCGTAAGCTTTCCAGAAAGGTTCGCCAATCATGTGTGGCATCAAGCTAGGGATATAAAAATGTATATTTTCAAAACTTGGGGAGCACTCTCGAGTCACTTTTGAGTCCTTCGAGTCATATTTATGGTTTATGTTAATATTTATGGTTGAATTGTGTTATAAACATGTTAAATGGACTTGTAAGGCTAGGCTTTGCAGTTTGTTTTACTATGTCACATCAGTGGCTTTGGTATCGATACATGGGAGTATGAGGACTTGGAGAGTGAGGAAGACCTCCGGATGAAGAATTCAGCCCCCATTTTTGATGGTTTGAAGAATTCTTCAGGTTTTCAAAACAGTATTTCCATTTATTAAATAGGACAGACACATAATA
Organism: Myoxocephalus aenaeus; assembly: GCA_038501785.1. Taxonomy (NCBI): domain Eukaryota; kingdom Metazoa; phylum Chordata; class Actinopteri; order Perciformes; family Cottidae; genus Myoxocephalus; species Myoxocephalus aenaeus. The sequence continues at coordinate 5,597,830 of JBAMJR010000047.1, read as the reverse complement.
AAGAACATGGTAACAATATTAACACTTTAAAAAAGAGAAACAACCAAATGAACTATCTACATAACTATTTAGAATTAACTATTAAAACATCAACATCAATTAAACTAGAAAACATTAAACATTTCAGTCACTCTTTAATTAAGTGATTTTTGTGTTTGTTTGTTTATGTCCATGATTTTTTCAGTTTTTCAGCCTTTGCCCATCTGGCCTGCAACTCCGTCTCCTCCAGTTTTTTTTTTCCTGGAGCCACTCCTTGAAGCAGACTGAAAAGAAATGTAAAAATGAACATTAATGTGTCTGTCACGTCAAAACAAAGACGTGACGCATTCTTTATTTGGATGTGGGGTTTGCGTCAGCGGTTCGCTGCTAAAAAACTTGCCGAACAACTGTGACCATTTCCCCCACTGGTGTTTTTGGTGCTGACATTCCTCCTCGACATCCGTGTCAGGATGGAAACAAACGAACCTCAGTCTGGTAACTTGAATAGACCACAGATAACGCCTTCAGCTTCCCCGTCAGAAAGGGCCTTCCGACAGCAAAACAAAGCGGTGAAAATCCCAAAAATATAGTGATACTCAAACCGATATTTGTTATGTGTCTTAAAAAAAACATCCACAGCAGTACATTGCTCTGCTGCCGTGTTGGTACTCCTATCCGTCTCTCCAAACTCCATCTACTGCCCGCTACAGACTGATGCATCCATGCAGACGGCATGCAGGCGACTCGGCTCCGTTGGTCTTATTGCCCGTTCTACCACTCCACTTGCTCCTCTAATAGGACAGCACATGAGGTCAAAGGTCATTAAAAGTCAACTTGAGATCAAAATGGGCAGCATGTGGCTCCTTAACTAAAATTAGTTTGACAGCCCTGATCTAAAGTATTCAGACATGTAGCTATTTCAAGGTACTTCTATAATATAGCACTTTTACTTTGAAATAAATACAGTTAAAATGCTTGGTTTTGTGTCCTCAATTCAAAGAGTTGACCCTGTAGTGAGCAGTACTTGTACTTTTCAGACAATATCTAATAATCATTGATCTGTTGAGTCACTCATAAAATAAAATAAACGCAGCTGTGCATTGTGGGAAACTCCCCCTGATTGATGCACTCACGGGCAACAGAAATAGATTGTTGAATAAGGTCACCTACAGTACGACTGTGATGGACTCCCTGGATGCAGACATCACAGCTGCTTCAGTTGTCAGTATCGCTCAACACGGCGCACGTTCATGGAGACTTGAGTCCGTTTCCCGTCATAGCTCTTTTAAAATAAGTGAGCTGTGGGATCCGATTGGCAATAACGTGGCAACCAGAAGGAATAAGGTCAACCGCCCTGCTGTAGACATCATAGAAATGGACAAAAAAGACACCAGCAATATGGAAAAAGTCATGCAGATTATCACTCAAAGTGGAGATAGAGAAGAGAACTGTGAATAGGGACGTAAAGAGTGGATGATAAGGGAAACATTAAAGGAGTAGGGAGATGAGGGGGAGTAACAAGAAAGAGGATAAGAGGATAAACACATAACATCCAGGGATTTAGGGTGAAGGCAGTAAACTTGCTATCACAGTGTGTCAAGAATAACCCCGCCGCTGTAATGCGACTCGCCGGCTCCCTCGGAGTTGTGCGGAAGTTCCGCCTGTTACGTAACAAAGTGATTAATCTGTACAGTCAAATAATAGGGGGCTCTTCATATTGTGACTAAGCATTCTGCGGTGGGAAGCGTTGGTCATGGCCAGCTGGTAGATGTTAAACTACTTAGGGAATTAGCGGCCGCCACAATTGGCAAGAAAGTGGATTAACATTTTAAGATTTTAAGCCTGACTCACCCGTGCTGTTTTGAATCTGACAACAAAAAACTAAACATTGCCATAGCCTCATAAAAAATGCAAATGGCTTTAATGATGCACCGTTTCTGTCAGTACCCAAAATAGATGAAATCCAGGGATCGCAAAAATTATGTCAAAGCGAGAGGAATCGCTGTGTTTAACAACGCATGACTCCTCCCAATCATTAACAGACATACATAGACACGTGGAGGGCAGAAGGGGGGTTAGAGGGCACGTAATAACATAATAAACGAGGACCACTTATTTATTTTTTCTCTTTCTCATCCAAAAATCCCGTTTGTCCTTTTTGTTTTTTTTCGCTCAGTTCCGGCTCCGAGGAAACACAAATAGAAGGTCTTCACCGCACGCATCATCTATGTTCATTAGCGCCGCCATTAACGTCGTCGCTCCCCACTGTCTCGCAAGGCTGCGACTGCTTCCACTCTGGTCGTTATCTGAAGAGGCGCCTCTCGAAAGCGGAATGACCTCCACGCCGCCGCGGTACGGAAATCCCGAGTGACCACTTCTTCCACATTTGCAGGGGGGGGGGGGGGGGGGGGGGGGGGGGAAGCAGACAGCGGCACTTCGCCAGCCTACGAGCTGTTTGCAGAACACTTGCGTCCATTTGTGAAGCCGTTTAGCAAACAGTGAACTTCTTGAAGCAAATTGAATGGTTTCTTAACTGATAGTTATTACGCTTTTTCTAGTTCGCCATTATCCCGATTCAGATTACACGTTATTAGCAGGTGCAAATGGGGCCTGACCAAAGTTCCCATCCCGCCTTCATGTTGACGTAAAGTGACTGATGTTTGAGCCTCGCGGCTCACCGTAGCTGCACAAACTCTCATCTGCTGCAAACCCAGCGTGCTCGACTCGACTCGGATGGAGTCACTATGCACCCACTCGTTCGTACTCAACGTTATTATATACTTGTGACGTAAAGCCACAGCGGAACGAAGCGAAGACGAATGAAACCAATATGTCGCAATATGCTGTGTACAGTCAGGCTTTTGCCGGCGTGTTTCTTAAAAGTCACTGGGCAGCCATTAAGCACTAATGCATCATCGACCAGCATTAGCTGTAGTGCTCTCGAGGCTCTTCAGCCCGGTCAGAGCAACAATCCCGCTTTTCAAGAGGCTTCCTGAAACGCCTCTTACGTTGCGTCTACATCACTGCCGTGCTATTTATTTATTTTGTAAGTGTTTTTGCACTGAGGCCTTGGCACTTGGTCATGAAATGTTTTGATATGATACAGCATTTGCAAATATCTGTGTTTTTAAAGAGTCTGTGACGGCATGAAGTGAATGTGAGTCACTGCTTTTCAAATGTCACGGTTGTTGCTCAGTAGAGACGATGACTGGACTCCTAATAACACTTGTTATTATTGTTATTATCATTGTTGTACCTCCCCCATGTGGCTTGTGTGAACCTGTGGCGATTATTTTCCATGCGACGTAATGGGCGCGCCGCCACCGCTCATGAGAATGAAACTTGATTATGAATAATTCCCTTTAGAAATAAGGAACTAGCAGTGTGCGATGCCAAAAGCTCGGGGACAGTTGAGCTCGCGGAGGCATGTGTAAGTGTGTCATGTTATTTGGGGACGAGGAAGAAAGAAAAAACGCGGCGCCACAAGCTTTCTGTGCTTTAACGTCAACACTCGGTTAGAAAATCACGTGTGTGGTGACCAGCTTTTTTCTTTTTCTTCCATCTCTAAGAAAAACACGACTAACCTTTGAAGCCGTAAACGCCTCGTGGCTTTCATCTGACTGGGGGGTTGCTTCACTCTTCCTCCTGCCCCACTTTTGAGAGCCAAACCAGCGCATTGCAAAAAAAGAAAAAAGTTTTTAGGTCATATTTGGACCGTCGTAGCACATCAGGGAACCAGCTGGTAAATTGATAAAGTGCCTTCGTTCTTTAATTGAATAATTATCTTACAAGAGGTTTCTCTCAAAGTTGAACGTTGAAGTGCGACAAAAATCAAGGTGATGTCAAGCAGGCTATTAATGTCGTTGGTGTGGAGACACCTTCAGACATCCATGAATGCGAGTTGTAATTTTTTTTAGGGTTAAAATTGAATTAGAGAATAAAGGAGGGGAAGTTCAGTGGAGATTTGACAGCTTTCGAAAGACAGAAAGTGAACTCCTCAAACTGCCAGCGCACTCAGACACTTACCCGCTGGTTCTCGCGCTCCATCCCCCCACCGTCCACAGGATGACTTGACTCAAGTTGCCATAGAAACAGGAGTTAGCAAAAGCTCAATAATATGTGTATGGAGGGCAGAGAAAGAGAGATAGAGAGAGAGAGATGTAGAGATAGCGATGAGGCTCCAGTTCAGAGACGGTGAATTTGATTCATACTTTGTGGAACGAGGTTGTTCTTTTCACAAAAGTAGAATGTTTGACATCTCCAACAGGTATTAAATCAAAACTCAAACATTAAACTCATAAATCAAGGGGCAAACGGTAAAGGGTGTCAGCTCGGCTACTAAAGACAGCCAGCATTTGACATTCTGACGGTCAGATATTTAAAAAGGGCTATTCCACCAATTGAGAATTGCATTTTCATTCAGTTGCAGGATTCCAGAGACAGGTTAAAAAATAAAATAAAAATTGGAAGCGGCAGATGCCAAAATATTGCAGCTTTTAGCCCGTAAGTCTCAGGATTCTACACTTTCAAACTGCACACCTCCAGTTTATAATGCAAACCTCTCTCTTGTACATTTGCTCCCAGCCAAGTTAGTACTGATGACATCATCAGGGTTACAATAATAAGGCATATGACAACTGAGCAGGTCTTGCTGTGTTAAATTGCATTTAGAAATGCTCTCTTTGCTATACCCGTTCCACAGAATTAACAAGTATGCACTGTTTTTTTAGCAGCACTTTGAGCGTGTAACCAATAAATTCCAACGTTATTATGATCAAGGATAGTGTAATTCTGTCATGGTCGGGCAGTTAAAATCAAAAGATAAAGCTTTTGCTGAGCTGCACCCACGGAGGTCATCAGATTTCAATACACCGCTCTTTGTGTCCAGACACACATATGTTGCCTCTAATTACTCTATTGCAGTATTTTTCCTCGCTTTTCTGCAGTCGGCAGATGACATATTCCGGCATCATTTCAACAACACTGTTATATTATATTTGCCTTCTGCTTCTGTTCCATTCAGCACATCCAGCAAGTACACGCACAAGTCGATTGATTTGGCACATTTCCATCTCTCTCTTCCCCTCTATCACAGACATTATCACATAGGCAGCACGTTAGCAGAAACGCCCTCCCTCCGTGAATTAATCTGCCAGGAGCCGGATCGCAGCGTTCCTCTCTCTCCTTGCTTTTTATCGCCGCTCTGAGGCAACTTAAGTGGGAACAGGAGATAAGATGAGTCGGAGGAATGAGATATCACAAACTAAACTGAGATTTAATTTGTGATGGAATTTCTAAGCGAGCGGCGTGACGCGGCGCAGGTAACACTTTGGGGGGTATGAGCTCTCCATCTGGCCAAACAATTGCTCTCCGCCTGTGCAAACATTTCTTAATTACCTCTGTCTGATTAACTGGAGATTTTGACCCGAGTCCCAGACACAAATAAGCCACAGGTGTGCGTGCAACCTCTGGGAGATGTCCCCTGATCAAATGAATATCCTGGAGCTGGGCAGTCTTGTGGCAACAGCAGGTTTATTATGTCTCTGCATTCATGACAGAAAAGGACACATATAACGGTCAGCTCTTGTGGACAGCGCGTGCTCTGTCTTCTAAAGGAATCCTCCGTTACACTGAGGATTTCCCACATTTATAAACTCTTACAGTGATCGTATAGTGGATACATGTGAATAAAATAAATGAAATGGAACAGAAAAGTTATCTCTCTCTTAAAAGGCATGAGGAGAAATACAAAATATATATATACAGATTTCACACCATGGACTGTTACCTTATTTTAACATATTTTACATTTTATAATAACAATTGTATAACTGAGTAAAAACATGTAGACAGAAAACATTAACACAACAATAGAACAACATACTGTAACATACCTGCATTCATGACAAAAGGACACATATAACGGTCAGCTTCTGTGGACAGCGCGTGCTCTGTATAGAAAGACGGCATCATGTTAGTGTTAGATAGCTACTCTGGTGACATTCTTACTGGCAAATAAAACACATAAAAAACGAATAGTTAACTTAATAAAAAACAAGGCAAATATACTCCCAGACAATAACTTTACAAACCAATAAAGCCAGCTCAACTCTTAGATCATTTTACAATTAGTTAACACTATCTTTTCCACAGACATACATAGACACGTTACCTTCTAAAGGAATCCTCCGTTACACTGAGGATTTCCCAGAGTCCTTTGCGTCCTTAGCTGGATTTAACATGAACCTATTCAACTATGTTACATGCGCAGAGCAGCGGCCACATGACTCCGGGACACAGACACACTTTCTGTTTGCATTATGCAACCGGTTTTGTACTGATACAAGAAAAACGGTGTAATAATCCGGCTAAGATTGTGCCGCGAGTGTGACAAAGAGGCATGAGTTACTAAAATGTTGTCAGAGGGAATTCATGTAATGTTGTTACGTGGAAGCACTCGCACACATACGAGTGTTTAAAAGTTCAGCATGGACTAAATATTCAGGCCCTTGGCTCTACTTTCCCAGACTTTTTTTTTTTGATAGTGGTAACCAAAGATTTATTTTTGTTGGAAACCTCATGTATCCAAAACCTTACCTTTCGGAAGACATACAAATATTAAAATAATACCCACTGCGTCATCAAAGATGGTATTTTGTCTTTTATATGTGATCAGATACTTCTATGTCTTCTGTGAGCCATTGCTCCATAATGTTTACGATGCTCACCAACTGAGCCACAGCACTGATTTATGAAAATGAAAGACAAAATATGAATATGCAAGGTTTCTGCCCGACAGCGTCAATTTATAAAACGCAATCGCACTTTGAGTTTCACTAAACTTTCCCCTGATAAGTTTTAGATCCAAAATGGAGTCTACTATCTGATCACACTCCATCAAACCTCTGTGAACAACAAAGCCGGATACAAAATCAGCCAAGACTCCTATACATTTTCCTCCCCGTCTTATTTCTTCCCTCATCCAGAACCCGGGGACCCCCAAGTTATCGGCAGCTGTGGAGGGCAGCCCCGGGCAGGGCGCAGTGCCTATTCTCGTCGACAAAACATCAAAAAAGGATTCATCATTAACGAACCTGCTTGAACATTCTGTCTTTTATTTAGATGTTTGCTTGAATATTCTCCCCCCCCCCCACCCAAAAAAAAAGAAGCTTTCATCCAGAACTGTCTATACCGTCGTGTCATTCTCGCCAAAACGCTTCTGTGCGTTGCTCGTCTTTAAGAACTCGGCAGCGCTGATCAAAAGACGACAGAAATAGCATCGAGATAAAGGAGACGGATCGGATTCCGTACTGTATTATGCATCACAAAAGAGCTGCAGTGCACCCTGTACCTTCTTGGAATCTCATATTGCAAGGAAAGCCGTAGCTTCGTACAACCTGAGGGAGAAGGACCTATTTGTGTTTTTTATTGTGGATACACCGCCGCTGTCAGCATTTGTAATTCCCCTCGACATAAACATTTCAAAACAAAGACATACTTTACACGGCTTCGTTGCGCCGCTGAGAAAAATGATTAATTTGCCTGCATGAGCGTATGTCTACCAGTAAAAACTATTTCAAAATGTCTGTTTTGCTCAGGTGCCCTGCACAACATGGCCTTTCATCTGTCCTGTCGGGGGACGCCTTTTGGAATCCTCCACAAAGTTATTTTCCTGGAACCTTTTTTTATTTTCCGCCTCAATCTCTAACCAGGTATGATTCGTCCTCCCACGTTCTCTCTTTTCCCCTCGGTTTCTCAATCTCACCAGTGCTGCCCTGAATGGCTTTTCCTTAAATGGAGGTCCCACGCGGTCGCTCCCAATCCAACGGCACCTCGGAAAAGACTGGCGAGGCTGCGATCCAGTTCCCTCCCCAAAGACCCAAACCGAACTCCCCTCCTCCAATGAGGACGGTCGCTAACATCCTGAATCTTAATTCGGCCAGTTCTCTCTATCTCTCCCCACGGAGATACCGGCAGTGGTGGCGGCAGCGCAATGTGTTTTTTTGGGGGGTTTGACAATTAATGACTAGCTGGCCTTGTATCTTCAAATGGATCCAATTTGCATTTGGGGATTAGATGCACTCGTTCCACGCAACCTCCATTTGATTGAGCCGGGTTGATACAACTCTTCAGTATCAGGCTGATGAAAGTAATGTGCTGGATGTGCAACTTTATTTTGCCACGGAAGTCTTTCAGAGGGCCGTTATACGGGCATGAATGTCCCGTCCCGTCCAGGAGGCACAAGACGTGAATTCCCCTGCAAGAAAGCGGCATCCGAAATATGCATTTGTGTTGCAGCGCGTTGCTGAGGCGGTTGCCTCATTTGCATTTCCTTCGAGTGCATTTCTGCATTTAGCGATGGATGTAATGCCGGCTTGTGCGCGTTGTCGAACGAGTATCTGAAATGCTCCGCGTAGAAATCCCATTTCAGGGTTCGATGGCTCTTCCGAAGCCGCAAATCCGGACAGCCGTGAAATACACGCCCTTGTAAAGCTTGTCTATTCAATCAATTCCCCTATTTTCAATTACTGACATTACTGCTCTGCATGCTACTTTTTTCTCTCTCTTTTGCACAAAATGCATTAAATCAGTTTTAGGTCGATCAAGGCTGAGGAAAATTCATATGGCGACAGATAAGCGGGTGAGATTCACACTAAAGTACCTCTCATTGACTTTGTGTACTTTCTTTTACTTTCACGTGTTGCTTCTGGAGTATAAAAGATGACCTTGAGCACTTGCAGAATTAAACACAAAAGCGCAACATTTTGCAAGCTTCCCTGCAATGCAATTTGTATCGGCGCTTGAAGAAGAGGCAGCGTTACAGTGATCAAAAAGTATGTTACCTTGGTGAAGCTGCGACAAGGTTGCCGAGCTGAGGAATTGCCAAATGATGCAGTACAAACACAAGAAAGTACCAGCATCAATAATTGACCACCTATCAAAAATGACAAGTATATTCATCTTTAATACAATGATAACTGGCTGAGAGGTGCAGCACACTGGCTTAGAAAGAAGACCCTGGGACTCTTTAACATCTACCGACCCACATTTTGTTTAAGTCCATGTTCACTTAGATGACTCGGCTGCATTATTACTGCGCAAACATGCCGGCAGGTACAAATGCAGAACGCACGGCAGGGGCGTTTCTAGGATCCAAGGAAAGGGGGGGCTTAGCCCCTAGAGAAATGGCATGTGTGCGCGGCAAAAAAAAATCGGCCCATTTGGGGCCGCGGATATCCATTGTTTCAGACAGTTCATAGATTGGTTCAATCAGAAAGAGTGTGATTTTGCTCTGTAGTTTTGCTTGCATTCATTCAGTATATTGTAACGGACTGAGGGACATGTTTTGTTATAAATGTTATGTTCAGGAGGTCAGTGAACGTCTCATGAGCTGGGTAGCTGGAAGCGTGCCTGTGATTGGAGAGCGAGGGAGGGGGGATGTGGTTGTGTGTGTGTTACGAGCCGTTCGGGGCAGTCTATGACCCGGAGCAGAGGTGAAGCTGTTGTGCTACTGTTGTTTTGGCGTAGGCTGCGGCCCACAGTAGCCTGTTCTATGTTCTCTTAATAAACACCCTGTAAGCCATCTTGCGTCTCGTGGCTTTCCTGACCCAGGGTCGCTACACTGATAATAGAAGAGACAGAATTCCAGGGTCGTAGTGAACACAAATATGAACTTTTCTCAAATAACGAGAGAGAAATCATTTTCCTGCTTGTAAAGGAAAGACGGATAAACTAGCTTTCATATCCGCGTCACTCCCAAATCCAATGGATGGAGAACGGACCTGACAGTGTCAACTTTTGAGTTGTTTACTTGTTTTATTTTGAGCAGAAGGGAATACGATTTTGATCAACATTTACATCTTACATTTTGTTGTCTGTGTAGTTTTTACAAACCAGTGATATTTTATGCTCATTTGTACACTGAGATAAAGATGAACTAGTTCAGTGTCAAATATACTATTCAATATAAAAATAACATGAATGACAATAAAAAATTGTACATCTTAATTATCGAATGATAAATATTGTATAATGGTACTCCTTGGTGTAGTTTACTATGAGATAAACTCCTTGGTGTAGTTTACTATGAGATAAACTCCTTGGTATAGTTTACTATGAGATAAACTCCTTGGTGTAGTTTACTATGAGATAAACTCCTTGGTATAGTTTACTATGAGATAAACTCCTTGGTGTAGTTTACTGTGAGATAAACTCCTTGGTATAGTTTACTATGAGATAAACTCCTTGGTGTAGTTTACTATGAGATAAACTCCTTGGTGTAGTTTACTGTGAGATAAACTCCTTGGTATAGTTTACTATGAGATAAACTCCTTGGTGTAGTTTACTGTGAGATAAACTCCTTGGTATAGTTTACTATGAGATAAACTCCTTGGTGTAGTCCTACTGTGGTTGATGAGAGACGTTACTTGGCAGAGTGAGAAAGCCAGAGCAGCAGCCTCCCCAAGGTCCTAGTGCCCTATCGTTAAGTATGATGCTAGGCTATTGGATTGTATTTTGAAGGGGGAGAAAACATACAAACCAGAATGCACACACATATGTAGCATTTTAGAGTTATAAATATCTTGTCCATGTAAGAAACAATAGTTTAATTTATTGACATCACCAAAATAAAAATACAAATAAAAAAAAAAGATTATTTTTTTTCAAGCCAAATTATTGGGGGGGGCTGAAGAACATTTTAGGGGGGCTTTAGCCCCCCTAAAACAGGCCTAACGACGCCCCTGACGCACGGCACCTTATTCTGCTACGCCGTACATCAGCTTCCTGTATTTTCCACACTGCAGAACAAAACCTGTCTGATCCAGTGTGTTTGGAAGGCCGTGGTGGCAGCAGCGTATGTGTGTGTGTGTGTGTGTGTGTGTGTGTGCCGGGCCCGGACACACAGAGGAAATGACAGTCTGCCATATGGGCCACCTGCGGTGGTCACACACAGCAAGTCAACCTGGTCATTTTATAAATCTGTTCCATCCAGACTGGTCCAAACCGGCCTGCTGGGATCCCGCCCCCGTCCTCCTGATTAGCCAGCCCGCTCTGCATGAGGAGCCTCGCGGTGTCCATCAACCCGAGGCCGATCAACCTCAAAAACACTCGTCCCTGCTCTTACGACGCTGGGGCGCTGGGCCGCGTCCAATCACAGCCTCCCGATGTGTAAATAAGAAATGCAGCCGAAAATACCCCTCACTTCTCTCTGCTGGTAAATAGGATGCAGTGAGACATAAAGAGAACACAATGCAATGCATCTATTTATTGCCTCTACTCAGCAGTTTGTTTGGACTAATTGGCACAGACGATTAATTATTATATAACCCATGACAGCCCATGGAAAATTGGAATTAAATGACTGGCTGACATTGCATGTCCCAGTTCAGTTTGTGTAATAAGCTAAGAAGGATTAATTTGCCTACTGTGGTATACTGCCTGCTGCATTCGTCTCCCCTTACTGCACTCATCCAGCGCTTAGCAGCCCGACTGGGAAGTGAACTACACATGCTTGGAGGTAAACATTGAGGTATGTCGAGCAGTTAAAAGGGACTCGAGGTGTCGGGATGCCCACAAAGTTGCCAAATATCCAAGTGTCTGTCAGTAAACCATCTGTCAGAGAACACGGCAAACCTCTCAGCAGCTGTTCTTTGGTGAAAAATAGTCCCTCTTTCACACAATGACTGACCGGCAAACGTTAATGCAGGGAAAGGTGACGCTCGCAAATAAATATGCTGAGGAATTACACATTTGAGATTTTGATTAAATCAACTAACTAAAAAAATATGTATAAAAAGGTTTAAAAAGTGTCTATCCCAAAATCGGGGGGACCTACATTACCCACAGCGCTCTTTTTAATCTCCACCCTGCAAATGTATAACGCATACAAAAAGAATAGTCTCTGCATTCATGACATCATCGTGTCATTATATCAGACTTTTCAAAGTCCCTTCAAAGCCACAAAAGACATTGCACAAGTGTGTTTTTATGGGCTTTGCCGTATTCCTCATGAGAACACTGATCTCCTTGTGTGACATTGGTGAAGTGTCCCTTTAAAAGATTGTCTACATTATTTTATTTCAATCCAAATGTTGGTGGATACCACTGTCCATACGAACGTGGTTTAGTGCGCTCCAATTCAATTTCTACGCTCTTCCGAAGTCACTACGGAGGGGCTGGAGGAAGACGTATGCGCTGTCAGTACGAAATCTAATCAACTCCGGGCCTCGCCATCCCTGCTCTGGTGGCTGCTACTCAAAATGGCCGTAATGGCGGCGTTTGCGTGTCAGCGTTGAGACTCCTAATATATGTGATATGCTCTCTCTCGGCGACAAGTTTGTCCACGCCGCGGCGGACGCTGAATGAGTTTAGCGTAGACCCCCCCCCCCCCCCCCCCCCCGCGCCTCCCTCGTCGTTTTCCTCATGATGCTGCCGATCCGTCTCCCACGCCTGCCGCCAAAGCCGTGGATTGCATTCCTTACGGTTTCTGGAGCAACGTGTAATCTCCAAAGGATTTACATCCCAAGTCCACTCTTTCGCTCTGTTCCTCGCTCCCTCCCTCCCTCTCCATCTCTAAATAATTACTTAAATGAATCTATTACCGGCCGGGCCTCAGCACAGCATTAACTGAAATGCCAGTCTCCACGGGAAAGTGATGCATTCCACTGCAGGTTTAATGCTCGAGGGGGAGCACGGAGAATGATGTCTTTTGGTCTGAAGCAAAGACACACCAGATCCTCTGCGAGATAAGCAATGTGGCGAGGCTACACTTCAGAGAGTTTTATGTTTTTGAGAGTAAATAACAAATTGCGCACTTCTGGGGGGTGCTTTCAAAAGTTCACTGAGGAGCGCCTTCAAAAGTGCACTGGCCCGGGCTGAAGCGTGATGATCGCTGTCAAAGAGATTGATTGAAATTGGCGTAGCAGCATCAAAGTTTTCTGCTATTAAATCTCAAAACCTTTGATCAAATGGATGTAGAGGCTGACTACCGCTGAATACTCGCTTTGTTCGCATCCCTATGTGGCTTCTTGATCTCATTTTCGACGAACAGCGATGCACACACAGATTTCTTTATTGCCTTGGTATCCGTCACAGAAGCCTCCGCAGCAACCAAAAGAAAAGAAGAAAAAAAGGCCCTTTAAGGACTTTCTTTTACCTTGTAGCCGTCAGAGGTTCTGCAGTGCGTTTTAAATTACAGTTTTATGCTGTTTGCTGAGGGTGTGAAAACGAAATGCTTCAATGCTCAACATCATGGTGGCCCATGGAGCGCAAACAAGTCTTGTTTGTCCCCCTTGCGGCCCATTACTTTCTGTTATGGGGATAGGGGTATAGAGTACTGCAGGAGTCCTAAATCGTGGAAATGAGTTATCATTTTTGCTCGTCCGGTTCCCCCGTCTCAAAGTCAATGGGTTGTGTGAATGGGTTGTTTGTTCGCGGCCAGAAATAAGGTTTTCGGAGAACAGAGGCTTATTAAGAGATTTGAACATTTTGTTCTACAATATGAAATATGCCACTCCAATACTCCAATTGTGAATTTTGAAGCTTTGCTATGTCATTAAAAAGGCGGTTGCTAAGTGGCTAAACGGGATGACAAAATGCAATCCTACTGACTGGTCCGCCTCTGCAGCCTCGTGGTGTATAATCTCGCCCGTGCACTCCGATTGTAGCACACCTTCAGAGTGTGTACGCTGTAATGAATACGTTGTGTTTTGGCTCTGCTTTAGTGCGAGGCATATTGATATTCAGCAAGTCTGCATATGAAAAAAATGTTCATCTCCAAAAACAACCTTCAAGACTGTTCCAAAAATTACTAATATGAACATGTTCTGATATATTGCCCCTATTATTAAGGTTTTGTTAACTTTGGGAAGGTATGCCATCATTTCCTCTCATCTCTTGAATGTATGCTATCATGGCAAACACCGTCTAATATAAAAACACGTTTAACATAATGTAGGTCAGTTTAATTCTGGTAACTGTAGCATGGGGGATAAATACAGAACTTTAAAGCATACTTACTAGATGCTAAGAAAGGAGCATCCGATTGAGTTCAGAAAGTGTTCTTAAGACTGTTTTCATCTCCCCACCAAAAACCAAACAAGTCGACATTACAGAGTATGAATAATGTACTCGGTGGGAAACGCACTGATTATACTGTCAAATAAAGGGAGAAGCAAGTAGCTCCTCCACTGTATAAGTTGGACGTGAACAAGCTTTTGCAGCACTTTCATCCTTTGATTGGGTCAACAACGCCCGGAGTGCTACATTCCAGTAATTTTACACAAACACACACACACACACACACACATTTCTTGCTGCTTGGCTTGAGGGACTTTGGAGGGAAGAAAGAAGACACATGCGCACACACTGGGTGTGCAGTTGTTATCCCGTTTTTTCAGAGACACTTTCAACAATCAATGCCGTCTCTGGAGGAATCCATATTCTCCATATCCGTGTTTGCAAGACATAAAACATAAATTATGGTGTCAAATTGTATTCAGAAGTCAAGAATGACAAGGAGGGCATACAAATGAGGCCCGGACACGCAGACAAACAAGTGCACACATACACACAGACACACAAACACACACGGTCATGCCCAAAATGTACCGCAAACACGAACTCAAGCTCTCTCACACTCTCCCGCCCCCTCTTTTTTTCCACCTACACACAAACGCGCACACAAATTTGCATTCACCCCCAAAAGCAATCCTTTTTTTTTTTGAACGGGGAAGCGGGGGTCTAAGGGCGGGCGAGGAGCGCCGCTCGCCAGCTAACGTACATAATGAAAAGTGCAAGCTCTGTCATTTTCTGCAGATAAAAGTGTTCTGATGAGAGCCGGAGACAATAGCAGCGCATTAATCTCCTTGACGTGCCGAGCTTTGGCTTTAAAACACTCCCACCCTCATTCAGAGGACCTCGAGCGATGCACTCCGAAAGCCAACACACACACAAACACACACACACACACACACAATACAAAATGCACCTTTGCAAACATTTCACCCATAATATAGAAGTAGTAAATGTACAGTGCACACTAATACTCACACATAACTGTATTGTAACGCTACAATGAAGCATAACATGCAACAAAACAATGCAACAGGTTTATCGAATATGGTTCCTTCAAAATACATTTGATTCCAACAAAGGCGTATTACAGTTACAGAACGTAAAACCAAAACAAGGAGCTGAAAGACGCTAAAGTCTGCGGGGACCTGCAGACCCGCAGTAGAAATACTAGCCAACAAGAGATGCTCGGATCTGCTTTCACATCATCCAAATCCACATATAAATGATTATAATCAACATTGATCAGTGGTCATCACATCAAGGCTAACTCATGAATTAAAAGGGTATGCTGACGATACACACACATAGGGAAATATTTTACCCATGAAATATAGCAAAATACAATACCAGATTGACTTATCGTTTCATCTATTTGCTCCAACCTTTCATCCGTCATACACGCTGTTATTACTTTGTCTCTGGTATTGACGTTATTGATCCTGGTTTAGAAGGAATTTGAAAATCTCATATTCATCGACAAATACTTGGCTAATATTCAGTAACATTTGCCGGCTATATTCAGATGGGCGATTCGACTGTGATGGAAAACACACACACACACACACACACAGGCTTGTGTCGATGTGTTTCTCATGACTTATGGTTACGATGTAACGACATTATGATGTTATGATCATACGCGCCTGCTGCACACCCTGATAAACCTATTTAGAGACACCAAACCATCCACTGCTGTTTTCCCTTTTTAGTTTTGACCTTCACAGCCGACTGGTACTACAAGCTCGATAAAATGAGCCTGCAAGTGCCCTTTATATTTCTGTGTGTTTCTTTCTAATATGCTAAGCAGGGACGATTCATCTCAATATACATACATGGCATTTGCAGTGTGTGTGTGTGTGTGTGTCTTATTTCTTCCACAGTGGAAAGCCCAGTCATATGATCTCAAATATCAAGGTATACATGGGTTACTGTTGTCGGTTTTCTCCCTTCTCTCTCTCTCTCTGTCTATTGCTTTTTAATCTTCCGTTGCCAAGTGATGTTCAGCTTTCAGTGGGCACATAATACGTTGAAGGACAGGTTGGATTATTGCTTGCACACTTCAGGTGCCTCTGCTTTCAACCCGCACAATGACGACGGCTCGGAATGGCTGAGCTGCAAAGATGGGGTGATGTTTGTGCTGATGCTCTCCCGCCCGGCGCCGTGATCTGATGCTCTGGCGACCGCACAGGGTTCACGATTCAGATCTCGGCCGGGGGTTTCTGCGCTTCCCTTTCTTCTCGACTTCCTCTGAAGTTGAACAGCGCGCCGCACTGATCTGCGTTCATGTAACGGCTCCCCTTTTGTTGCAGCTGAAAGCACGTCGCCTTGCTCAAGGGCTTCTTAGTGTTGCTGTTTTTTTTTATTTTTCAAAGAGAGTTACTCATTCCCTTCAGTATTCAGAAAGTGCATTATGGATTAAAAACTGACATTATAGTCCCGGCTTCAGAAATCGGCGCCCAGCAAAAGCCAAATATCAATTAAAGTTGCAGAATCAATAAGACACACGAGCGGGTAACCTTTATCAGAGAGAAACATAATTTTTTTACCTTTTAAACTTTCCCCCTAAAGACATACCACGTTTTTTAGGAAAATAAATGGCTCGCTACCAGGCAGGCAGCTGATTGGTCGCCCATTACGTTATGGCATCTCATTTAATCCAAACCATTGTCCAGCTTTATCCGTTTGAACTCTAACCCTGCTTTTTGATCAACGCACCACGATCGATTTCTAAACAGGAAATAGTATCATGTCCTTATGAAGGACATGGAAATGTGTCTTGTGCGTTGCTAAATGACTCATCTCAGCGTCCCGGTGGGGGTGTTTGACCTTCATTGGCATATTCCCTCAACAAGATGAGTGTACCGCTGGCCCCCTCGCTGTGCTCCTCTGTGACTAGCGAGGCGAAGGGGAGCTCATAGGAAACTCCTAATGTGGCCTCTGACAAGTACCTCCAACCCCGCTAACGATGACAGAGGAACTTCCCACACAATCAGCCACTGCATCAGTCTCCGAGGAGAGAGAGAAGGGGAGTAGTAGCAGAGAGAGGATGTGTGCAGGCCGGAGGGGGAGAGTAAAGGTAGTTGATGTCTTTCTGCAAGAGCAGGCACACCTCAAGGGCACCTTGTGTCCGTGCAGAGACTTGAACCGGTGACCCTCCGGTTCCCGAGCCACGCCCCCACGGACTGAGCTACAGCCGCTGGCATTTTTTTTTATGAACAAACAGTTTATTTTTTGTGAAAATGTTCCAAAAAGTTTCAGTTTTATGGCGTTACAACATAAAATGTTTGGTAAAATAAATCTAAAATATAGCCCTTGCGTAGTTCTGTATAGGTACCAGTATATGTGCATTGACAAATTATCTTCCTATATCTTTGGTTGTATTAAGCCATCAGCAACAGATCCGCATAAAGACATTTTCGAGCTCTGCCTCCATCAGTGTATGTGTTTGAGTGATTGCTTTAAACTTGTGAATTCAATAGAAGCATCGCTCCTGGCTGGCAAACACACTCAAGGACTTGAAGAGAAAATAGAGGAGCCACTTCTTTTCTTTGTTTTGCTTTAAGATTTAATGGTTCAGGTCTGAGTTTCAGGCTTATGACTGTTTTCGAAAGCTGCGTCCTGAATTTGAAAGAAACGGAGAGAGATACTGTATGACCATGAGTATGGACGGATTGCTGAGCGTTACGTGCATGTCATAGTTTTTCATTTGTTT
Source organism: Myoxocephalus aenaeus (assembly GCA_038501785.1). Classification (NCBI taxonomy): domain Eukaryota; kingdom Metazoa; phylum Chordata; class Actinopteri; order Perciformes; family Cottidae; genus Myoxocephalus; species Myoxocephalus aenaeus. The sequence goes on along the minus strand of JBAMJR010000047.1, from coordinate 5,580,063 downwards.
ATGTGGTGATTGAGTGAAAACAATGGGATTGTGCAGTCTGGAGTCTTTTTTTGTTGTTATTTCATAGTTTCAGAATTGTGTGCATGGTTCCATTTGTGTGTGAATACTATGGAGATTGACAACAAAGAGGCCCAGTTTGCAATATTGCAAATATATAAACATTGCAGTACTTTCATCAGTGGGCCACAGACTCAATCACCATTGTGTTACCGCCTTTTGCAATTGTCATTTATTCAAATGATTGCCATTTTAAAGCTTGCATTTTGTTTAAATTGCAGTAATATATATCTAATCTAATCTGACATGACACATCTCTGAGAGGGGCAATACATATATATATATATATATATATATATATATATATATATATATATATTTCAGTATAAAGATTTAAGAGCAAGTGTAAAAAAGAAAAAAATCAAAAAAAAATCAAGAGCTCCATTCAACAAACCTATTTTTATTACATTTCTATTTAGACAAAATCCTCTGGGAGCCAGAATCGCTGTTACAACTTGCATCACATGACATTGAACAATATGCCTGCAAGCCTCTGACGACTGTTGGCAGCAAAACCAGAAAAGTTTGTTTTCACTCTTCTTCAGCTGTCGGCTCACATTTAAAAATCAATCTGAGAAGCCAGTCGGTATGCAGCCTATTGCTGTTTCATAACGGGCCCGTCTTGCTTAGTCAGACTGCTTTTTGCTCATCTCTCTCTCTCTCTGCGTTTCATCTCTCTTCTTCCACTCCCAGCTTGTTTTGTCTGCGTCTCTAGCCTTTCCTTCTCCCCCCCCCCCCCCCCCCCCACATCTGATTCCTTTCACTCCGTCACCCTCCTCTCATCCCGCGTAACAAGGATCTCTCGCGTTTGGATCGGATCACGGGAGATGATGTCAGCGAGCCTCATTGCAGCTACGTGCGATAACGCGCACGTGGCGTAAACACACATCTCGTCTCCGTTGCTGCGGGCCGAGCCGCTTTTTTCTTTTTCTTTGCGTTATCCGTGATGTCGTAAGTGATGCTAATGCGAAGAACCAACCCCAAAAAAATAAACATCCAGGGAATAATAATGAATCATTCCTCAGCTCCTCTATGTGGCAGGGTCTGTGTGACTAAGACACACACACACACACACACACACACACACTCTTTCTCACCGACAACACACACAGTGGCAGTGATATTTAGATACAGCAGGGTGCAGTCGTTCTGTTCTCGGCGCCTTGGAAGATTGCGATTGGTGGCGCAGCAGACTTCAAGGCAGTGGATGTGTCCCCGGGGATAGAGTCATGTGACAGTGTGTGTATGTGAGAGAGAGAGAGGGAGAGGGCGAGAGAGAGAGAGTGGGAGATTGCAGGGGCATGTGAGGGAATGTGTGTATTTATCGCCATTGTCAAACGCGAACACCGGCCATCCGGTCAAGTCGACGCGCGTGAGGCCGTTTGTCGAAACTTTCTATACTCTTGATCCGCAGTGCACTGGAATCCCCCAATTAATTCAATTAAACAGTCTTTTTCTGACTGATAGTCTAAGTCTAGGCACAAAAAGAGGGGAAAAAAAGAGCGCCAAGAGGGAGGAGAGGCATTAGCATAACTGTCACGGCTAATCTCAAATCATCGCGGGCAAGCAAGTCTGAGCCGAGTGCCAAATTAACAATGAAAGTTAAATTGGCCAGTGAGATGTGAGCGTGTAGTCGGAGGTAAAAAAAATATATGAAAATACATATTTTTATACCCAACAGAGCTCCAAACGTGGTGCTCTTTGCAATGGTTATGATGAAAAAAAAAAAAAAAAGCAGACAATGAAACATTCCTGTTCAGCTGGCAGAGCCACAGAGCTGGCATACGCCTCTCAGTCTGGACGTGGAACACACAGTGACATCGGACATTTGCTTTCTGCCAAAATCATCAACTTGATTTCTCCCCCGGTGTCACGCATTCTGCACTGAAAATCATTCAGCGGCCGCATTTGGCTAAAAACCAACGACGCGGCTGTGTGGGAGAATGTAAATCGCAGATAATGTATTAAATTTGAGGGGGCTGTAGTCCGCATGAAAAAAATAAAAAGTATTAGAGAGTCAGAAGAGGGCTCGTGCCCTTCTCAGTGAAAAACCGACCAATTAGAGGAGGTTTGGATAAACTTGAGCCTAACGGATGAGGCTGGCGATATTCGACAATGTTCTCATTGTCAACAACAATAGATCCTGCGAACAAGTATTGCCTGTGATGCAAAAGCCGGCTGGATCTTATTCCTCGGTGCCGGAGAGCTCTATTGTTGTGCAGAAACTATTAAAGACACATCAATGAGCCACACCGTTGCTTCATCATGCAGCCACTGCAGTTTATTACACACACCACCATGGTGCCTTTCAAAGAATAGTGCTGATGTTTGTATGAGCTACTTATCGTAGTCTGTGTATCACAAAATACATACTAATCAATATCGGCGTATGCTGTATTTAGAATATTTTTCTCAGTGAAACTTATCTATTTTGTTTTTGTCACCTGAGTCTCTTTCTGTTTCTGTTTCTCTTTGCAAAGGGCTGTTTGATGGAGAGAGAAAGCAGTGACATATAATCATCCACAGCTAAAAATAGTCCCCAACAGATGTGCTATTTGCTCAGTTCCAGCGATGTTTGCCGATATCTCGCCTTCAGCTCTCGTTCATTTGCACCCTTTATTAATCTTCTTTTTTTTCGCAAATGAAACTATTTGTGACAGGTATTTCAAGTTATTTTCCTTCACTGAGCATTGGTGGAAACTCTACTGGGATTCTTTACTTTACTAAAAGCACAATTTAGAGCAGAGTTATTTGGTGGATCTACTAGCAACTCAAAATTATTAATCAGCTAAAATGTAGGAGTGTGAAAAGTACAATATTTCCCTTTCAAATGGCACAGAGGAACAATAAAGCAGGAGCTATAGTTGTATGAGGTATCCAGGCTTCTTGGGTTGGAGCAACAAGCTTTAAAGTATAATTTCCGGTCTGCATCGATACATTATTCTCATGATATCAGTTTGCTTACCCTTCTATATTAATCATTATATATATATCATTATATATAGAGGGAGAGATAGTTATATATTTCATTAAATAGAGAGATAGTTATATATTTCGCCTATTTCAAGTTCTGTAGTAAGGTGATGACATGAGCGACCTTATATCACTTGCAAATTGGTCGCCATGGCAGCAGAGTTGCATCCTGCTCGCTGTCTGATAGCACCTTAATTGATATTAACACAACCCTTGATTCAATTCATTATTTAATTAATTCTAATGCAATTTTGAATGTAGTCAGACTTAATGAAGCTGATAATTGTACTGTTAAAAACACAAGAGTGCGTTACATTCATTAAAATGTTCGAAACTAATAATTCCGTATCATTACGCTGTTATTCATTGACTGCTTCCCCGTGCCGGCACGCTCCAGACGGCTCTCGTTATAAGACTGCCGCGTGGCTTAAAAATAGCACAAAGTTCAACCGTCGGCCCGAAGAAGCGCGACAGGAGCTCGGTGGTCACCGCTGAGCCGCTAATGCTAGCGAGGCAGCGAGGCAGCGAGGCAGCGCGGTGCCGAGCGCCGAGAATCCGTCACCCGTCTCCGCTCCGGTCTGGCCGAGCAGCAGGAGGGCAGCCTCTCTGTACTCGCAATTCTCTTACACTCCATCAAACAGCGAGAGTCACTCCATGACACCGTCTACTGTACTGTACACACGGGCTGGGGTTCTGCTACCTGACGCCTACCTTGAAAGCCACGGTCAGCTTTAGTTGGACTGGAGTCAGAGAGCATCACCGTGGTGAGCTGAAGGCAGCTAATAGATGATATGAAGGAAACTGAATAAATAGAATGGGCTGAATCAGGTCTCACATCTGGTGTTATAAGTCGGCCTCACGCTGGTATGGGCCAGGTTCAGGTCTTCCATTTCATCATCATAATCATTAAGTTCAGCTCAGTTTACATTTTAAACCTCTTGTGCTTTTATTTTTGTATACTCATGATTTTATCGAAAACTTGAAACTTATGTAAGTTTTACTGTTTACTCCAGACGTTTTAAGATGTTCAGAAAATGCCACGTAAATCACAACAGTTGCAGATTCATTGAGTTCACATACATTCTTTAAGTGGCGGAGCCAACAAAGCTAGTTTTGAACTGTATGTACATTACCTTGAATAAATTCTATACTGATTTAAAATATCTATCTAAGTGCTGTGCCAAACATTTCTTGGTAGCACTTTATAAAAACTGCACTCTATTTAGCATTGGTTAAGTAAACACTTAATTCATCATTTATAAAGCATTGTTCCAAGACTCATTAGTAACTCAGTATGCAATTCATAAACAGTTATACATGTTTTATTGATTAATAAGCTTGACTATTATGTATTTAATGATTGGGTTTTTATACTTTATAAATGAAGGATTCCCCATTTGTAAATTAAGGACTTATTGATGATTAATAAGATAATTAATAAAGTGTTACTGAATGCAAAAAAAAAAAATTCAATGTAATTTATACTATGTAACTAATACATATGATTTAGATATAAGTGTTTATGAATTGCATACTAATGAGTTACTAATGAGTGTTCATGTTGAAACAATGCTTTATAAATTATGTTAAATATGATATTATGTATATTAAATGAAGTGTTTAACTCATGCTTAACTAATGCTAAATATTGTGTAGTTATTATAAAGTGATACCCATTTATTTGCAGTGTGAAACAGTTGCAAAACATTTGTACAAATATTATAATTAAGATAGTCAAAGAATAATGACCCAATTTACATAATAGTGTCTCTTTGGAGACTTCATATTAGTAGGGGTAGAAAGGATAAGAACAGCCTGAAACGTCTCTATTCTCTGTTTTCAGTAGAGCTATCAATCATTGCACTAAGTTAAAAAAATATCACAGACAACAGCAGATAGGAGGTGATCATGAAGTCCCAGGAATTTTGTAAGGTTCTCATGGGTCTCTGGTCTTTTATCAGCAGAGGCCCTCGGGCATCCACAGCACAAGCCTGTGCATCATTCTGTTCATGGAAGATATTGCCTCTTGCCTCGATTTTATATTTCTCCATCAACGTTTCCCAAGTGTCATTTGTACTGTTTCAATGAAAAGAAAATGCTTGAGGGAGGCTGGACTGCCCACTGTCCTATAAAGAATGGAACAGTTGGCTTCAGTGAATAAAAGCAGTTATTGAAGGAAATTGACTTTTTGCCTTATTGAGCACGAGGGGCGTGGATGTAAATGATCCGGCGCACTCACAAACACACGCCCTGTGCAAAAGTGGACAGAGGAAAGAGGGAGGTTTTACTTTGAAGTGAGTGAATCACTAAACGCACAGGAGAGTCATTACATTTAATGCCAGTCAGCAGTATGGGTTTTTATTAAAAGCGGTTCGACTTATTTAATTCCACTTTTCAAAGCAGGAGTTTCAAAGAGGCCAGGTACAGGTGCACTGGCCACAACACACAGGTTTTTGTTTTTTGATTTGGCAAAAAGGAACGGAACAGAAGCACGAGCCAAGAATGAACAAATTGTTGGCACGGTGTTATGGGCCAAAGTGCAGCATGAGACTGAAAACATTAATAGCATGGTTTTCTAGCACAAATTGCAGAGGCAAAATGATAATACCTCATGCAATACTTCTGATTGTCTAAGTCGTACAAACAGATGTTTATGAAGCCGCCATATGGGGAAACCACTTGTATCCCCGATACAGTTGGATTCGAGGTGCGTACCCCAGAGTGTTGCGCACAGAAGCAGAAGTTCTGCACGAAGGAGGTTTTAAACGAGCCAGCGGGATGTGTTCCTTTTTAGAAAGCCGAAGGATCGCTTCAACCCACGGTTCAACGTGATGGTGAATCCGTGACATGTGAACTGCCTTCCAGGGAGCCATGCGCTCTGATGATTGCTCTGCGGGATCACATTACGCCCCGGGAAGACGGGCACATTTTACAGCGTTCGCTCCCTATGGTGCGAGCCCTGTTTGCCACATGTTCCAATGGTGTAGATAATAGAGCGCCAATGACTGACGGCAGATGGAGCCAACTGGTGGAATGAGCAAAAAAAAAACTATGAAAACGTCAAAGTCAAATCAGCAGCCAAAAGCAAATAAACCAAATTACTCAATAGTAATAAAATAATAATGTCATGAATGGTTTTTTGACGGTCATCATATAATGCATTTTACTAAATGTTGACAGCATAATGTTTCATGTGGGAGGGCACACTCGTGTTATACAAATACAGCACCAAAACAAAAGCACGCTGCCATTCATTCAAACGAGTGGGACATAAAACACCAACTGCTTAATGGCGCACATTAAAGTGATTGCTTGGAAATGTCAAGTTAAAAAAAAAAAAGAAGAAAAACCCTGTTTCATCTTACAAGAGACCCATCATATCCAAAAACAGCCTCCTGGACAAAGTTCAGAGGCAGCTCAAAGAGAGAGGGAGGTTTTATCCGTCCATCCGTCTTTATCTGCAGTGGCAGCAGGCGAGGCAAAGTCCTCCTCCCCAGCCACGTCCTCCAGCTCCTCCAGGGGGATCCCGAGGCTTTACCCAGCCCAGATAGGACGTGTAATCCCTCCAGAGTGTTCTGGGTTTGGCTCGGGGGGTCTTCTCCTGGTGGAGAGTTCAAAGAATACCCCCAGAGGGAGGTGTCTGGGACACATCCCAATCAGATGTCCAAATCAACTCCACTGGCTTTTTTTGTTTTTACTTGGAGGAGTTCTAGCAGTCGCCCGAGGTTCTCACCCTGACCCTCACCCTGTTCTCCTCCCTCCGTCACCATGACAGTCCCATGCAGTTATCCCTCACTTGTGGACTAAACCCTCAGACACCTCACCTCAAATCGGGGGAGAAACTCTTTCCCAACTACTTTATTTTGTATAGATTTTTCACGGCAGCAAAGTCATCAGTATTTCACACTCTGAATGTGAGAAACACACATACTGTCTTTTAGAAACGGGGGTCTCCGTTCCGCTCCAGAGGCCGCTAATCGATGCTGATTAACTCTAAATGTCCACTGATTAAAACGTTGAATTGCGTGACGTTTGGTCAATTCTCTCAATTCTTTTTCCTTTTCTCGCATCCATCCCATACGATGCAGCATCAGATGTGAAAAGTTGGAAACAAAGTTGTTTCATTTTCTGCGCCGAGGGATTAAGGGCTCGACTGGTGCAACACAGCAAGCGCTCGGCTAATCTCTATAAACAGGGACGAGAGGCAACGGGACAAGATTTGACTAAGTATCTGCTTTCTGTTTTTAAGTTCGAGAAATACGAACCCACAAGCTATTGTTTGATGATGATTTTCCTTCTTATTGGTCTAAAATTAGATCGTAAACTAGCTGACGTCTTCTCTCAACTCCAACTCCAGTCTCGTAGCTCAAGTTGCTCATCAGACAGCGAACAACAAGCGGGGAGAGGGAAGCCTTGGCCCGGAGGTCCGAATCAGAATCAGCTTTATTGGCCATGTGTGTTTACACATACATGGAATTTGACTCCGGTTTCACTTAGCTCTTCGTACTTATATACATACACAATATACAATAAACAAGATAAATACAAAAAAGACAACGGTAGTAAAACAAGTGCAAATAGTGCAGATGGAGGTGTCTGGTTAATGGTTCATCAGAGTGACGGCCAGTGGAAAGAAGCTGTTTCGGTGTACAGTGCTCTGTAGCGCCTACCAGAGGGGAGGAGTTGGAACAGCTTGTGTCCAGGGTGTGAGGGGTCTGCAGGGTGTGAGGGGTCTGCAGGGTGTGAGGGGTCTGCAGGGATCTTTCCTGCCCGCTTCCTGACTCTGGAGGTGTACAAGTATTTTCTCATGATCGCCTCTTCTACTTGAACCACCCCCCTCCTTTGTTGTTGTCAAAAGACTCCTGAGAGCTCAATTGTGCAATTCACCAATGTGCCTGAACATAAAAAAACAACACATTTCTCATGTTGCAAAACGCAGGTCGACGCGGGTTATTGCTGTGCAAGGGCTGCGAGAGCAACATCAATTCGACCACCCACTCAATGTGTCTATGTGAAGTACACAGGTAAAATATTGACGCTCTGTAAAGCTGCCGCCTCGCCCTGAGTGCAAAAAACTGTCCCCAATCAATATTGTTTAAAAACCCATGCTGTCAATCCTCATGTTTATGACCCAGAAATATTACTGCCTTAATTATGAGCAAAGCAAGAGCTGAAGGCATTCTCCTGTGTACACACACACACACACACACACACACACACACACACACACACACACACACACACACACACACACACACACACACACAGCTCACAGGTTGCAGCCTTTTTATAATACGTTTATACCAGAGCTTTCACTCCTGGGTAATCAATCTGTAATTCATCATTATTTATCTAGCGCGCGAAAAGCCCCAGAGGACTCCGGCACACTCACACAAATTGACGCGCACATACACGCAAACACACGGCGCAACTCGCATGGGAATGGGCGGGCACACACACACACACACACACACACACACACATACTCGCAGACCCCCTGGAGGTGTCTTTGCCCACTTTGAGGTATTAAGGGATCAGGGTGGAGAGGTAATTACAAGCACAAAGGAGAGTGGGGGACAAACACAGGACAACACTACATTGTTCGGCGTGTGAGGCCTGCAGATAAGGCCGTTTTGATACCTGCACAGGTCAAAACCGTCACACTTTTTAAGAGATATGTATATTAAAAGAATCATAATGTTTTTTTTTTTTCATCCAAGCTCCATCTCTCTTGCAGTGCAACCCTCAAAGGCTGACTACAAACACTACCTCGGCCTACTTTTCCAAGATTGGTACCCCTACGCTCCAACCTTAAGCACCTCTAACTCAACGTAACCGTGTTTCTGGTGGAGCTTGAGGGATGTTTGCAGCTTGGCAGTAAGCTTTGCAGCCACGAGAAGAAGAAAAAACACGTCTTATCCACTCCACTCTGTGCACTTTGGAAAACAAGTCTATGAATCACTTATATGACTTAAGTTCAAGGTAAGGTGTATCAAAGAGACATGATGTGAAGATATAAATAAAAGATAAAGCCGTTTTTCTTGATCTAAGCATTTATATTTATGTCTGCTATGCTAACTAAAGTGTGTTCTTAGCCACTTTAAGGGTTGGCAATCTGTCGGTTGGTCCACCACTTTGTTCCGGACTGAAACATCTCTATTGGATGAGACATCCATGGGTACCGAGAGGATGAAGACTGACACGCTACCTCAGTCAAAGGGAATCATTTCAGGAATGTTGTGTTTGAACAGTTGCACCGTATATTCTCAAAGTGGAAAAAAAAGAAGACATATTTCATCATGTTGTGAGCCACCCAAATGTCATAGACTAATTGCATGTGAACATCAGAACGCATAAGATCATGTTTCAAAATGAATCTCAAAAATGGTATGTACATGTCTCTCAAATTGAGTGAGTTGCTTCTGCGTCAGTTGACTCCCATAAAGCAACACCACCTCCACAAAGAGCATCTTAAGTGAACTATAATCTACCTCTAGGGATCTCAAAGCACATGGATCCATTCACGGCACAAAGCAGCCACACGTGTGCGTTCCTCAAAGCAGAAAAATACAACACAAGACATAAAACATAAATAAAAAGTCCATCTTTTGAGTGCATTATAAAACAACCAATGCACCAACCACATTCCCATTGAATGAATGAACCAGTCCGCTGTCACTCTGGATAATTTAAAAAGCCAGATAAAGCAACTTTGGGTGCATTAAACGTGGACCCATTGAGAGAGAAAACTGCGGTTCAAACTTGAATGGCGTAGTGACATAGTAAAGCTCCACTTGGCATAATATAATGCCATTAATGGCTCAATCGTTCACCATTACACATCCCCTGCCCTGAAAAAAAAGCCCTGGCTTCATTCTTAAAAGACAGGCTCGGTGACAGCAAGGTCAATGAGCCGTTTGTTTATTGACCAAGGTCGTTGCTAATTAAAGAATGAGGAAGAAGGCGGGTGAGACGGAGTGGTTGCACATCACTCCCAACAGCCATGCGAGCATAAGCGAGGGTGTCTGCCCCTCCCCCATCCGCCCTCCCTACCAGGCTGGGAGCCACGGTGTATCACACTGGCTGTTCCAACTGAACCCTGCAAATTCCAGCTGGTTTCCACTTGCTCCATCGCTTGGAACTCAACCCACGTCGGGGAAGATTTAAATGTGCTTCGTACTGTATTCCCTCTAATTAGAAGTTGGACAGTCTGAGCATGACACAACTCGACATGGCACTGGGTTTGTAGAGCAGCATAATAACATGTTGTTTTTTTACCTTTTTAATTTGGTTAAGCAATGACATTTGTAACCTTTTAGCCAAACCCGTAAAATTCCATTAACTCTCTGCAATCAGTGAACAGCGAAAGACTGGAGTTGTTTTTTATTGATTCATAAATTTTAAAGCTACTATTGGCCATGCGCATGCATACATTTCTGAGTTGTTAACCCCCCTGTTTTTTTTAAAGAGTTGTATAATATCATAAGTAGAGATTGTCAAATCTTGGAGAATTTCCATCCCTGGAATACCCTGCTGTTTTATTGAGATGCAAACGCAGTGTGCGAGCAGTTACAGTACACAGGCCCCCCGAACAGCCTGCTATATTTTACAGACAATTTTTCCAAGCAGCTATCCATCATTCACTCAAATTACGACGGAACGAGTCTCAGAGAAAATTTGGTTTTGACAACCCTGCTGACTCAAATGCAATGGATTTAAAATAAAAAATGCTGTCTACTCAATGGATTTCACACACGTCAAAGAGCACTAATGCATACACACTCTGGAATGTGAGCTCACCTCAAATATTGACACTGTTGTTTCTGATCATTCCTGTGTGTTTTAATAATGCAGTGTAATAATGAATACATTGTGCGGGGGATCCTTTAATAAAAATAAAAAAAAGACCACAACCGCCCATTGCCTATAGATGTTTCCGTATTTTTATCCTTCAGGTGTTTGTTTCCATCATGAGCTTAGATTGTAAAGATGTGCGATGTGTGTGAAGTCTCCTTTTTGTGAGCTGTTTTTGATGGTTTCCATGACATATTTCGAATGGTTTCAATAAGAAGGCTCAGTGGGTTCCCTAATGATATTCCCATCAAATTTCTCAATAAAGCCATTAGAAAAATACACCATTTTGTCACAGAATCTCTGGTTCTCAGTGGGGAGTGTGACAATTCTCCGTGACATGCGACATCCAAATGTCTTTCTCCAAAGGTTAAGCTACAGCAGATGTTCGTGCACATGCTCTAATCTTTCTCCTCTGACCAAAAGGTGCCGAGGTGAACCGACGAGTGCACTCGCTGTTGCGTGAACCGAACAAAAAGGAGGGAGAGTAAAAAATGAGTTTTCCTATGACGGAGATAAAAATGGAGAACGGCTGCCGCTCCGACCCCCTCCATCTCTTGCCATCATCCATCAGCCTTGAGATGAAGACTTTCAGGAGATGCATCGTTGTCTGCCAGCTGTTGTCAACAACCCCTCCCTATCCCTTATTCTCTGACTTTTGAAAATCCATTTTCACCCTTACTTTCTCATCTCTCAGGAACTGTTTGTTCTTTTCATGGATTAAGTGAAAGCGTGCACCGTACGCATTGTACAAGATGGTGTACCAAACGAAAGAAAATATGACCCTGATAAATTTTCTAATCAAAAGGATAATGCAGTTCCTCAATGTCTTTCAAAACAGTTTGAAATGACCAAACATATAATCTTTTTTTCTGAACTGAGACAGGATTAGCTGAGATTTATGCACAAAATTTAGTCATGGTTTGAAAAAGATCATAGTTTGGGTTAAAAAATATATCAACGTTTCACTTCGTCTGCCTTCATCCCTGAACGATTAAAGTACAAAATGAATTAATTTGCTGGAGGTCAGGTAAACATAGGTCAAACTATGCATTTGCATGGATGTGCTAATGCTGGCTTGTCAAGGTTGAGCTCTGAGGGGACTCTTTGCCAGGTTTGATGGACGAGCTAATGCTCTCTCAGAGAACACTTGATGTTCCATGTTGAGTGGTTTTGTTCTATCATGTCTTTAAATAACTCTGCAACATTTTCCTGAAAGAGATCCATAGGGTGCTGCAGGGATGACAATATCCTCATCGGGATAGTTACCGTCACAACTGGATTCCTTGTTTTCGGGCATCGAACCAAAGACTCGAACCGTGCGCGTTTCCGTAAATATAAAAAAAGAAAAAGCTCTTCTAAAGGTTCATGACGTTTTCTCATAAAATAATTTGAACAAACATCTGAGAAAAGTAGCGCTGTACAGAAAAGCACCTTCTACAAGATATCTAGTATTCATATGGAATAACTGCTACTCAGGAAGGTCACGATCCGAACTGAGAGCAGTGTTCAGTGTAAAAGCCCCATGAACGCTGACTAACTACAGGTCAGCACAGCTGCTCTGCTCGAATGCATCGAGGGGTAATGACAATGAAACTAAACGCACGTAACTGAACGTGAAAATGAAAGGGCTTTTTACTTTATATATATATATATAAACAACAACGCTTATGGGTTTACCTACAGGGAGAACATATATAACTGATAATGTTTTCTTTTTGTAGCTAATGGGTTGAAATGTGCATGAGCGGATGTGGAAAAAGAGTCTGCATTGTGTTGGGCATGAGAAGGTTAAAAAAAAAAAAAAGAGCAAACAAAATTTAGACAGGTTGAATTCGACACAGACACACACAATCGCGCGTGCACTCCCAGTCATTAAGCTTTAAAAAAAAAAAAAAAAAAAACATCATCTGGGTGGAATGATGAGTCTTTAGTGAGCTGCATTTGTTTCCTTCACATTAGTGGAGAGAGGAGGACGGGGTGGAGGGATGGGGGGTTATTGATATGCCGCATGCAGCGCCAACACCTGACTAATTTCATGCAGCCATTCAAATGACTGCCTCCTTTGGCTCATCCGTGCTTCCTGCCGACTCCCCGCCAAGCGCGCTCACAGAGGAACAGGTCAATGCAAATGAGCTGCAGGCCTTTTAGAAAGGGACAGTTGGCTCCAAACCAAATGTATTTAGGCGAGAGCCCTCTACTATCGGCACGCTGAAGTGAACTGAACCTATTGAGGCTGCGTCGATTGCACCGCCGTGAACTGGCTTTCCTGATCCACAAACCGGTCGGGATTCACGCAGGGAGAACTCGATACGAACAAAGAAACTTGTTGATTGCTGAGCACAAGCCACACGGGGAGTCTTCACAAGCAACTAGAAATATGGAGGTTGCAAATATGGAGAGCTTCTGAACGTCAAGAATCCAAATTGCAAGGCAATTCGATGGGAATGGAAAACGGTTGGGGCCGTTTAAACAAAAAAAAGGGGATATTCTTTTCAAAGTGGTCAAACGCACACCCTTGCATTGCCCCTCAAACGGAGCCCAATAAGAGGCCAAGCCCGTGCCACATAGGAAATGATCACTGTTCAAGCGGTACAATAGAGAAATACTGCTACTTTCCGCTTCTAATTTACCATTCAAGCAGACCTACTGGAGCGACGACAGCGCTCCGAGATTAAAAACCATCGGCTTGTGACGAAGTCCGGTCATTATTTCCAAACAGAGTAACGTATTGTGCTCGTGGTATGGAATACTAACACATATGCTCCTGCACACGTGCTGCCGCCACCTACTTCATTAAATAGATTAGTGGTATAACAAGTGTTAATTTGACGAATCCCACAGCAGCAAACACGTTCTAGCGCGCCATCATTGGTATCTGAGAATTCAATTTAAAAAAAGGAATCTCTCCAATGAAGAGTTTGACTATTTGGACGAGTTTGAGAGATGATATCAGATGCGTGTAAATGAAAGCTGGGAGGCAAAGGCTGGCCAGATTGTTCAAAACAAACTATTTGGTATGCAGAGTGCGACACCCTCACGGAAAAAAAAGGAACCAAAACTGTCATTATTATTTGTATGTATTTGCTGCACCACAGCCTGACCAATGTGCCTTCAGGGTAAATGAAACTGGATTGAAGTACATGGAATATAGCGGGAATTGAGCTGTGTGGGATTCTACCTGTCAAGTAGTTAAATGTCCCCATGAAATGGATTTGGATAGCGCAGTTAATGCTACTTCCTCCTGGCATTTATTGGAGTTATTTTGGGCTGCGTTTTAGCTATGTTAAAACTGGGAATACATTTTTTTTCAAGCTAGCTATGGTTTGGGATGAGAAAAGAAAGACAAAGCAGGTGTGCCACACGTGAAAACAAGACCAAGAGTGAGAGCCATGCGACAATGCAAACATGAGGCTCACAATGACATGGGCAGAATAGTTAACGCACATTTCCACCCATCCTTTTTCGTTGAGATTGTTTGGGTGAAACGATGCACATTTGATGGCAAGAGATTTTTCATTACTGAGAGAATTAAAGCCAAACTTGTTTGTATTCACAGCGATCGCTTTTATACTCCCGGTGAAACTCCAGATAGCCATAAATATGTATTTTGGAAGACATGGAGCAAAAAATTGCCTCCCAAACAAACCCCCTGGCAGTTAGTTCGCCACACACCGAGGTTGGTCCCTGCAGTTTTTGTGCTTTCGATTCATTATGGAATCCAGCAAAAAGGCATGAGGAATGAGTTTGTTTTTAGAGGTTCTAAATCTAGGGCCTATTACAGAAAGATAAATTCAAGGTAAACTTCCTTAAACTTCCAAGGTCTCACAATTCACCTGTGATCGCTTATACAATATACTTATTACTGGATATTTAACATTCTTAACACATAAAATAGTAAAATAAAAAACGTAACTTCTCTGAGTTTTTAATTTTTAATTCCCGTAGAGGAAAGGTTCTGTAAACAGGGTGTGAAAATCCCCCTGCTCCTATTATCAGACAAAAAACAACAACATATTATCTCCGGAACCACATTGTTGTTTAACTTCATTTAAATTGCTACAATACCGCAACCCTTGTGAGAACAGACATCTGGTGTGAAACATAATTCAAGTAACCGTTAAGTTTAAGTATTTACGTAAACTAAATTTTTGAACCGAACAACACAGTTTTTTGATTGAAAGTCCTTTTAACACCCAAATGCTGTGTTCTAGTATGAATTGTGGTGCATATTCCGATTCTTTAGGTCCTAATCTTTCCCAAAAGGTGTCTTATTAGTATGTGGGCTGTTGTTAGGGCACCATAATACAGTTTGAAAAACTCGGTGACCGCTCAAGGAGGCATTTTTGGGAAATCTTGATGGATGTTCATAGTTATGATCAAAATATCTTTTAAAAGTGATTTTTTTGCAGATATACATTTTTTTCCCAAGACGTTGCTGAACAAATACATACAATAAACACAAGTATTGGAATTAATTTGGGGTTCCTACGACGACTCAAACACAGGGAAAAAGAAAAAAAAGCCTAGAGCCGAAATTGGCTCTAACTGGGATAAAGGGTTAAATACGTCTTCCAGCAAAGACGCATAGAATACTAAACACCATAGAACCATTTATGGTTCTTTATTTTGTATTGCAAAAAAAAACATATAAATCACAAGACAATTTATTGATGTTGCACATCAAATTAAACACCAAAGCCTTTGCTACAAGAATCAGTAAGTCATTTAACAAAAAACTCAAACAGAAAGAAAGATAATCATAAAAGTATAAAAAGTATTGTTGTTAAACTTAGTTTTTTACTGTGTTCTCGCCTGCATTTTCTCTGCACTAAACCCTCTCTAACTTTGTTCTGCTTCACTTTTTCAAAGTCAAACTTTGCAGAGATAATGTTCATATATTGTGTTATGATTTGGGAGAAGTTTAGACCTTACGAATGCATCATTTCAAAGAAATAATCATCCTGAAAGTGATTTATTTCTAGGCGGACCTTAAAACTTCAAATTTTTGCTGTGTGTCATCTTCATTTACTCTTAACCAGTAACATATAGACTGATATTTACACATCTGAACAAAATCTCACATTATTCTTGTTTATTATAACACCAAAAATATTCAAATAGCCCTAATTTGGGTATGACATTTTCGAGCAGAAGCCTAAAAATAGCATGGTGCTGAAAAGGTGTTAACATGAGACATAATCTGACACCTAAGCATGTATGACACACACACATAGAGACATGGGCTTGTCTTTACATTATGACTATGGGCTTGTCTTTACATTATGACTTTGACATCAGTGTCATGTTGCACACACATGGGTCCGAGTTGACTCAACTGAGGATCTTTTAATCGCCCTTGGACAACAGCACTGGGCGGACCAACGACATCCTTAACAAGCTCCATATCAGTCAATGCTGCATCAGCGTAGTGTCTCATTGGGAGCCGCACTGGACAGCATGGCGGCCGTCTGAGGTTCAATAGGTTCGGCGCCGGTGAGCGTCAGGGAGGTTCTTTTCTTCCTCTCTGACAGGAGAGAGCGGAACCGATTCTATCCAGACTCGACCCAGGTACGGTTCCAGCATGTCAATGAGACGCAGCCTGCTTTGCGACTTACGTTCTGGAGTGGCGACCGTGTCTCTGACTTTTTTCCTCAACCACACAGTGACGTGTCTACAGAGTAGAACCAACAAACACTATTCTCTTTAAGAATGCATTTTCTATGGATGTGCACTTTGATTACATACTGGTTATAAAGTACTCTTATTTGTTTGTTTGTACCAAAGATTGATGCCCGCCAAGGAGCTCGCATCCATAACGACGGAGGACCTGTTGCGTTTCCTTCAACGTCGACTGCATATTCCTGCATCAACGGGCGGCAAAGGGTGTGAGAAATGGGCAGCCAGGCAAGGTCAATTTTGACAGGAAGACCGTCAACAACTTGGCAACTTTTGACGGTGAAGTTGCTGAACATCCGCGCATGAGATATCCTGACCAAAAAACTAGTCAGATGGCAGATGGAGTGCACTTCACCAGAGAGCGAAATGTAATCTTTGTGAGAGCAACAAAAACAACTGCAGTATCATTAGATATCCACAAAGTAGATGTATTGCATTTTTTCTTCTCATTCGGCCATGTTTCGGAATGCAAAACACAACTATAAATGTGTTCCATTGGCAAAGCATTACTGCCTTATCATTGCACTTCGAATTCAGTGATGCTGCAAAAAAAGAAATCATCTTTTTGTCACAAACAAATCCTCGCCTCCCTTCTTCCTTTTGATTCAAACAAAGTCATCTGAGGTAAGTGTGACCTTCTGCCCTTCCGAGCGAGCGTCCTCGCCCCGCATCATTTTGTGCGGAGAACATTAGGAATGAGGCTCTCACTTAGTCATCCCATCCTCTTTCAGACAGTGGAATACATCATCAGCGAAGTGCACAGGGTACAAAGACAGCTGGCTCCTCAGATTAATTTCAGCATCTCCTTTTTCTCCCCTCCATGGGAAAATAATTCATTTACTTTACAGTCGACGCAGGTGAAACTCTCCCACTTTTCTCTCTGACTCCGACCCTTCGCAAACTATCCCTCTCATATAGACACACACAAGCGCCCACAAATGCACAATGTCAGGGACAATCGCTTTGAACCAGGCACAGGGCCAACGGCTGTGTAGGAACCGTAATTTCATCCTATTGCTTAGCTAGGTCACCTTATGCTTGACCTTCCCATTGGTGTGTGTGTGTGTGTGTGTGTGTGTGTGTGTGTGTGTGTGTGTGTGTGTGTGTGTGTGTGTGTGTGTGTGTGTGTGTGTGTTGCTCAGATAAGAATGTATCCATTGGCAAGGGGCCATGCAAGGTTTAATGGAATGGGAAAACACTACCAGCTTCAGTGGGGTAAGGTGAATACCACATATTGGTGAAATTATGGGCTCATAACCTGCGCCGCTTGTTGTTTCTTTTTGTTGTTGATTTTATCTCATCTTAAACTCGCAATGAAAATATCCCCAAAATACTAGGACTTTGAATCTAGTCGAAAACATCTTGTACTCCAATGAGGCAAGGCGACAGCAATTGTTTTGCAAGCAAATACACCATCAAGAGTCTGTTTTTTATTCAAATACATTGACTTGTTTTTACTTCCCACTCTGAAAGTAAAAGCACAATCTCCGACAAGCAAAAACAAAGCAGCCTCAATGGAGCAGCTGCGAGTTTAGTATCTTGCTCAAAGGCATGCGAACAGTTCACTTCTCTCCGCCCCCTTTGTAAAACTTGGCAGGACAAGCTTTACATCTTAGTGAAAGCTTCCTGAATGTTTAAAATGATTTCTTCCTCTTTTTTTTTTTTTTAAAGAGAGCTGTTTAACGCCTCGTGAAATATTTCTTATTTAGAGATTTTTTGAAAAGTGTTCAGTAGAAGGCTGGTCTTTCCTCTATCTTGCATCTTTATGCAAAGGAATTAGTTCATTCATTTTCCTATCTGCTTCTCTGAAAGAGGTGACGAGCCACACAAAAAATAATAAAAATTGCTTTTTCAGACACAATAGCCCCATTTAAGAAACATTTCCATCGCATTTACACACTGCTTTGAAAGCACCTGCGGTTACATTCACCCAGCGTTTGCTGTCTATATTATGGAGCCGTGAGGGAATGTACATTCCATTGTGGCCCGTTTGAATTGCTCGGCAGGGGAGCGAGATCTGAATTGAAAAGGCATTTCCTGCATTGCCACATTCAGCACGTCGGCCTACTTTCATGACCACTTTTATGAGGAACCCAGCATACATGAACACACCCACACACACAATGTGTATATAAACCCTTCATATGTTTCTATATCACACATATACATTTACAGCCAGTGTGAAACCATAATGATCCTTAAAAAGGATCATTATGGTTTCACACTGGCTGTACAGCTGTGATGCCAACCTAATAAAGACAATCAACATGTAGTTAAAATGTTATGAGCATAAGACTGAAAACAGTTTTATACCGAAATGACTTCATGAATCATGTTTGAAAATATATGAAGCCTCACCCTATATTGGATAATATATCAGTCTAATCAACTACTGCAATTTGGCCTCGGGACAAAATCAATGTGGCAAAACGTATACATGTGTTATTTTTATGTGCAGTAACTGCAGCTAAAATGAATAAATGTTCTTCAAAAATCCACAGATTATGAGACAATACTTCAGTTCCCAGTGGTTTAATTTATTCAGATCCAAAGATAGTTTTTTACGATGTGTGTTTTGCAGCCACCGCCTTTCTTTCTGTGTACTTTTACAAATAATTGATCATAGGTTGTGCCATTATTTCAGTTCCACCTCCTGCCTTCATGTGTCTCACTGATTTCACAGCTCAAGCACAGTTAATGGGTGTATTGATAACAGCTTGATGGGGAGCGCTGATTTGCATGCAGGACTTACCCACATCATTGTCCAAAAAAAGACAATAGGGGGACACTACTGACAATGTTTTAAATTGAACACATTAGATATTGACAATTTAACATTCCACAAATAGAACAGGGCAAATGATAATAGCAAGCCACTAATCCATTCTTGAAATGTTTTGAATCAGTCTAGACTCGCCAAGATGATATTTTGCTAAAGCGTAATGGGGCACTGCATCACCGATTCTACTTATTTTGATGCATAATTTCTACATTTACAAAAGAAAAAAGCTGTTAAGCGGAAGTCTTGGAAATACATTGCTACCATGTGTAATTTCGGAGATAAATTTAACCCAGGACTTCCCGGGGTAATTTTAGTCAGGGCATTACTCGTGGTTCTCACACACGGAGACTCACACAACCGGATACATAAACACAACACATCTCATTTCATCTGCAATCTCAACTCTGCACGAGCAATAACAGCCAATGTTCATAATGCATGCGCCGAGTGGCTCCAATTTGCATATAGCACACAGGCGTCAGCTTCCGACCCACATAATCAGCATACACTGACATTATCAGCTGGTGTGTTTATTAGCAAGCGTTTCCACGTCTTTCAGTCATGCCACTGTCAGTCATCTCAGGGATAATGAGCTGTTTCCTGCAGCCATGTTGGAAATAGCCCACTAAATGGAGCCTTAAAGAATAACTCTTAATAAGCTGCGTCCCACTTGAGAGACCGACCTCTTGGAAGGTCGCGGCAGCATTAAGAGGTCTGAAGCCTGACGTTCCAACAATACTGCATCTGTGCATCTCTGAGCGTTCGCGTGATGTCAATTCATCATCGGCCGAGGTCCATGCAGACGGTCCAAATGTAGCCCAAAATACATGAAACATGCGTGAAACCAATGCCAATTTTGCAGACACCGGATGTAGCATGTCTGTTTTGGGAATATAGCTGTCCCTTAAATAAAGGACAGGATGTACAGTAACCTTCAAATAGACAGCAAGTGTAAGAATCCACAACCAATGACACTCACCATTCCTAAAAGTCATTAGGAATTATTGACTGGGAAACAATGAATGTTTGTAACAAATGCTGTGCCAACACATATATTATATGCAAAGATATTTTCATGGAATAATTATCCCCTGACTCTACAGGTTGAATGTTGTCACTCATCCCCCATATATTAGATTGTGTTCATCCCACCTGCCTGTTTCCTAAACTCTCCTGTCATTTCAGATCCTCTCACAGCATCAGCGGTCCTCCACGCCCATCTCACCTGCAGAACATCCCATCATCAGCCCCTCACTATTCAAGCCCTCCACTTGCTCCCTGCCAGATTGTCTTGTGTGTTACTGCCGAGCTCGCCAGCGTTATTCCCGATTACTATCCCACATCTGCTTGTTGACCCTGACTGAACTTGAGTAGATTGAATTGTGCTGATCTATCCATCTCCATGTCGTGCTTTTGGGTTCCTGTGGCCCGGTACTAGTAACTGTTACAAATGCACTATCAAACGATGGACTCGCTGACAATGGATCGTTGAACATCGAGAGCCACAAGGGAATCATTAGTTGCGTCCACCAAAATTCCGACTACGTTTTGCCAACGGATTTCTCGAATATCTGGGAGGTCGAAGCACTTGTCGAGCCATTATTATGTATTTCATCTTAAAATTGAAGCTTTAAGAGAGGCGGTTGTTCCTGCATTATAAAATATTATATTGATGTTTCTAAACTGTTAAACAGAAGAAGAAAAAATAGCATGCAGTTGGAAAGGATTCTACTACCCAATAGCACAAATTAATAGCATGGTTGAAACGACTGTTGATCATCACCATGACTCAGCAGTTACTTTGCAAGGTGCTGAGGTTTCCTGTCTTTTTATGGCCCTACTCTTCTGAGGCAAAGCTGTCCACCCACTGATGTTTGGACAATTCATGCAGCGATGGCAAGCAAAGTACCGGCAAATGCAAGGTAATTCAGCTACCAAGGCCAAAAGACTGGATCTCGAGGCCAAAACGGCACGATCAGCAAAACCACAGTCTGGAATAATAACAGCAATAAAACACTCTCAGTAGGAGTAGAGTATTTGAAGTGATCAGCGACCCGGAAAATGTTCTATGGCTTCTATGTCAACATCATCGCTTAAACATCAGCTATTATTCCCCATGTTTTGGTCCAATGACAGGCCCAACTCTGAGGCTCGGGCATCACAGTAAGTTTGTGCTGGCTGAGAGTATTTTAGTTTTTTATTACTGTTAACATAAACTTCAGTGTGTGTTCTTTTTTTCAGCAGCCTGTTTTTCTTTATCATGTTATCGCATCCTGAAAGCTCTCTGACACACAAACACACACTCTATAACTTATCCATGAGACTTAGTTGTCAGCCTATGGGGAAGTGTGTTCAAACAGATGTCCCAGATATCTTTACAGGGAGTGAAAAAAGGCAGCAGAAGTGCACTTATCTCGCTGTCGGCAAAGGACCAGGCACTGCCGAAACGTCGGCCACACTGGAGGTGAAAAGAAAAAGAAACCTCGGCTGTGTGACCACTAAGATTAGGCATTTTCAAACTGCGGTATTGATGCGTTTCTGACAAGTTCTCGAAGTCGAGCTTGGGAATGGTCGAGAGATTAGATGGGAGAGTAAATGTTCAGAAATCAAATTCAAAGAACACTCTGAGATGGGGCGACGAGATTGCATTTTTGATTGAACAGTTTTGATTGCACCAGTCTATGAAGATAATGACAAAATATGAAAGAGTGCAGACTTTTTGCTCAGGGATAATTTGCTGTGTGTCTAATTTGTACAGTTATGCTGCCGAGGTTCAAATAAACCATAACCACTGTTATAAGTATAAAATAATGGTTGCTCAGAAATCACATGGAGCAGGAAGAAAATTAATTTTTGGAACATTTGAGTAGACTTTTGGGAGCATTATCATAATATACTCTCCCCTTTTTTTTACATCTCCACCGTTGCTTGCCAACACTCTGGTATATTTCCAGAGGGGAGAATACTTAGCATCAAACAAAGCCACGTTGCTCATGGCTTACCTTCAGGGAACAAAAATGCGCTGAGAAAGTTTTGCCATGAAAAAAACACAAAGGCGGTTCAGAAAAGAAGGGCCCGAGGACTCAGATTGCGTAATTTCACCTTGATGTAAAACCTGAACAGAGATACAGAGTGATGCAGCGTTCAGGTCGGCTTTTTGTGTTGGGGTCCACAATGCCCCTGACTGTAATATCTACGTCGACTGGCTCTTTGAATTGTATTGTCGCCATTGTAGGGTTGTCATGGAAACAGTTTTAGAAAGTCATTTAGAGCGTTTTCAGCAACAGGTTGTCTTACACAAAGAATACGACGATACGCAGCAACATTTTTGTAATTATTTATGTTTTTGACAGCATTGCTGGTCGCTTTCTGAGTTATTATTTGAATGTCTTGACAATCTTAATCGGGGCATATTACTGCTGCTGAAGTCCGCAAAATGTTGTGGGTGTCAGACAACCTGATCGGTGTTGTTTGAATTGTCATAATATACCATTGAGCACAAGGCAGCCATTTGCACATTGCTCAGGCACACTAATGCTATTTAATAATACAAACTTCCTTTGGAGCCGTCATAGTAGGGAAATAACAATGAGCCCTTTTCTAATGCTAATTTCGGCTTTATATGTACTTGAATAAGCACGTCACATTAAAACATTTGTACTTTTGAGTACGGTAACAATGCAGATCTAGCAGTTTGTCAGGCGACACGCTATGAGTGCACGGGCAGAGTGTCATGCTTAATTATAGTTCTGCGACAGACACAGGTACCGTATTTTTTTGTCAGAGCATTTGATTTCTTGATTGCTGTTGGGATTTAAAGAGAATGTCAACCAATTCAACAACAAGAAAAAGGTTTTTCAAAAAGGCTTTGCCATTCGTAGCTTAAAAAAAATGAAGACGTTTTGTATTCCATACAACACTACCTCAGTCCATTAAGAAAGAGGCACTTATCTCAGCCGACTGCATTTGCTTGACACATGCTTAAATTGTTACATATTAAACACACATTTTAAAGGGTCTTGTGCTGGAGCAGTAGAAACCAAGTCTCATTACTCAAGAGGAACACCCGTTTGGTTCCTTTGCATGGAACTGATCTATTTAATTAGAAAAGAAGTGGTGCAAGTGCAAAACAAGTGTATACATTTTAATTCTGCAGATGGACTTAATATGAAAGCTTTAGAGCCAAAGCAAGTGTGATAAATACTTCCCATTCTCTCAGTTGATCTGGGAGCATCCTCACCCACTAACATTTAAACAATACAGACACATGGCAACATATTCAACATCGGCAAAGCCAAAACATAAACCATCAAAATGGTTTCCAAACCCTCCATTCATGCTCTGTGTTAATCCGATCAGTGTAAAAGGCAAGCATGGATAATGTATCCTATCAACCAGTGAGATACCAGTTGCTCCAGCCCAGCCATTGCCACTGCTACCTGCAAGGA
The DNA here is from genome assembly GCA_038501785.1 of Myoxocephalus aenaeus. Taxonomy (NCBI): domain Eukaryota; kingdom Metazoa; phylum Chordata; class Actinopteri; order Perciformes; family Cottidae; genus Myoxocephalus; species Myoxocephalus aenaeus. Next base: position 5,556,273 of record JBAMJR010000047.1, on the reverse strand, counting down.
CATGAAGCGACAGGGGGTGCACTCTATTTCCAGACAGCTATTGTTCTCTCTCACACAGAGGGGCCAATACAGATATGGGAATGGTGAGGCCTGAATGTGCTAACCGGCAAAGCCTTGGAGGGCACTCCGAGTGGAAAGGTGTGTATGTGTGTGCCAGGAGTGTGTGTGTGACGAGTGAGCCCTAAACACAACACAATCACACCTGTGTGCTTTTCAAATCTCTGGCAGCTTTAAAGCCTTTCTACAAATCAGAGCTGAAACAACCAGGATGTCGTCCTGTTAAAAGCGAGGTGTCTCTGTCGACGGCTGATAGGCGGGTTTTTGGAATGGATAGCTCGAGCAATTAAACACATTTTTCTAAACTGGAAGTGGACACGGTGTTATTATTATTATTAAAGAGGAATATTTCAGTCACGGTTAGCTGCATTTGCTAAAATTTGCATTTTGTGCACCAACTTGTTTCTCAAATGAATCGCCCTATACCAAAAACTATAAGAGACGTGGGCTCTGTGTACACTCTCAAATATCGGCTGAAAACCGTGATATTTAATTTGGCCTAACGTTTTTTACAATTTCAAGTATTCATAATTTCTTTTTTGCTCTTAATGGTCTGTTTTTATTTCACTGATATATTTGAGCATCTACTGTCTTTATTGACTAATTGTATTATCTAGCTGCCCTTGTTTTGATGTGCACTTTAAAGCTACGTCTGAAAAGTGCAAAATGAATTAGAACCCACAATCACATGAATATACATCATCATATATAATGCATATCATGAATACAGAAACACACAGAAGGCTCAAGAAGCAGTCCAGTCAAACTTACCACAGCATGCTTTCTACTGGCTAGCACTGTTAGCTCCCAGCGGCTAAGTCTTTATCTCCCCCACAGAAAAGCTGCTGCCACTAAGGCAGACTTTATTATTCTGGCTAGCAGTGTTGCTGCCTCGAAGCTGCTGATAAACCTGTGGGCTTTATGTCCTCCTCGCCCACTCCTCCTAACTGACTTAAAGCCTGTGTTGCTGCTGACTTTGCCTCCTCCTGCATTTTCCTGGTCAGTGTGCTCTGGCTCGTATGAGTAACCACCAATGTCTTACTCGGCTAAATCAACACACATCATTAGATACATATTCTCTCTGGATACTGTTTTGGTTCCATCACAGGAAGCTATTTTGTAAAAGGAGACACGGACAAGATCTCGCCCACCAAGAACCTTGGCTAAAAAGAAGAAAAAAAGAGGTAATCTCGTGAAAAGCTTAAATTTAGGGATGTATATTTCTGATACAAGATGTTTAAGGGTGGTTTATATATTCCTAGCTTCTGTCCTCAAGGTGTTTGCATGTCTTGGCAGCTGATTTAAAGTTGCTGCAACAGTCCCACGGCCCTCTGCAGGCACAGGAGGATGTCTTCGTGCTTCTCTTCATTCCTCAAGGCAAGAATTGTTCCATGTGACTTTATTAGATTTCACATCCGTAGGATTCCACAGGTCAATTCATAATTAAAAATCCTCCTCTGGCATCAGAATGAGGCTCGCTGAAGTGCTGTGGATGGCATTTTGATATCCGCAGGGCCAACCTTTTGGCGTAGCATGAACGTATGTCCCTTGCACTGGCAATGTCCTTTTCATGTCTCCGCCTCCCACTATTTAATGGTGAAAGGAATCTAATGTCAAACACCATCCAAGAATAACCATAAAGTTGCAAATGTACCATCCAATGGGAGGAGGGGTTACTTCACAGATTTCTGGAGACCTTTTAAATGTGCCATCAAAACCAATGAATCACTTGTCACCAAATGGCACTATGAGGAAGAGGTAGTGGTAAAGGCAATGTGGACTGTGCTCAGTGGTTAGGTATCCACAGTTTGGAATGAAGCAAAGTGAGAAATCAAACGAACACCACCTACAAGCCAAATGCTGATAGATTTTGGCCATGGCTGGTGAGTCCCTCAATTCAACTGACTGCATAAATGTGTCAGCCCAGAGTGTTTGAGGAGGCGTCTATAAAGCACTGTTCTCTGGCAGAGATGCATTTTTTTTAAAGATTTTTTGACACGTAGAACAAAACCTTCCAAAAATCGAACATTGGTATGAGGCAATGCGTCACTAAATTGTACATTGACCGGGCGTAACAAGGAATGCAACGGATGCTACCTGGGAGATCTCTGGGCTTAAAACCGCTTCCGTATAAGTGTTATGTGCATTTAGCTATTATTTGGACCATGATTTACATTTTTATTTTGCACATGAGCGACTGCCCTTTTTGAAAAGTGATGCACAAGGCGTAGATATACTATACATCTGATGACCTCAAATGCATATGTGCTTTCAGAAAAAAAACACACATTCATGCATTGGGTCCATAACCAGTGCGTCTGTTTGAATCCCGCATATGAGCTGTTGTACTTGAGACCTATTAAACTCCGTTCCACTCGGGTGCTAAACCAAATTTGCCGAGGTCTCGAACTTGAATCGGAATAACGTGTTACCATTTACTTGCTCGATTAGTATTCCGTTAGAATGTAGATGCCATAATCACAAAGTGTGGGATCATTAAAAAGGGGGGGGGGGGGGGGGATTTTATGAACGAGCAAACTCTCTCTCTCTCTCTCTGTCTGTATAGAGCAAACTCAGTGGCAGTGTTATAGAGGGGGAGCGATAAATCTCAGCAGAAGCTCTTCTCTAATAATACTCACCCTTTTCTCTCTGTTTTTTCTAAATAGAGCAATTCAATGAAATCCAACTGAGACATGGGATAAATCAATTTTCCAACACTGTATCTGCTTTGCTCTTTTCTTTTTTTTTATTGCTTTTAAAGAATTGTGTGTTTTTTCTCGATATTGGGGATGAATTGGCCTCATAATTAAAAGACGGTGGGAAGATTTTCTTATCGTATATAAATGAACAAACTGTCCCTCTCCCACCGTAGAAAACAACTTCTGTCGTCGCGCCCTGCGTTCCCGTCTGCCTTGATTCCTTAGATACACCATGCTGTGCAACGAAAAAGTACAGGAAGAAGATTATCGCAATAAACCGAGGAGAAAAAAAAAGGCACTTTCTGCGCTGTCTGATGTGATTTTGGTTCTTATCATCAGAAAGCAAGGCAGATATTTTGTTTCCCAGGCTGTGAACCGTCTGAGAAGTTCTGTGAATGGGTGAGTGGACCTGCCAAAGAGTCTTTGGTTCCCTGTCAGTTCAGTGACTGGGGCTTCCCCAAAAGCACACCGCTTTAGACCACCGCGTCCGGCCAGCGGTTCACATGCTTGACAAAAGGGAACTATACAGGTTCTAATCTAATAGTCACTCAAGGGATACACTTTAAAGGAAATACATTGTCATTTGAAAATATGGGAGAAAAAGAAATGTCTTACGCCTTATTGAAATTAATTTATAATTAAAAACCTCACATGCCAAAAGTTGATAATGGCAACCAGCAAGAGCTTCCATTTAAATATGGGAGTCCTTGACAGGCAGTTGAGGTCCCCGTACAGTGTCCTTCTGATTCCAGGTTCAGGTTTCCTTCAACTCTCTGCAAAGCCTATTTTAAGACTTGCCGTTTTTTGTGCGAGTTTTTTTTTTTGTGCGAGTTGAGTCAAAGTCAATCGAGCAAAGAAAGTCAATGAAATGAAACAGCAGAACCGATCTTTCTAGATTAGTTTCTCGGACCGCTCTTCATTCCATATCTGTAATTGTAACGTTATATTCATACCGCGCCTCCCTCCCTCCCCGGAGATCTATCAACAATCTTGTTTCATTTCTCAGCAGTGCGAGTTTATTGTGTGTGCACTCTTGGTGATGACCTTATATCTCATCTTCCAACCTCGGCTTGCTCACCTGTAAAATAATCCGCCGATGCCGATGCCGAGGCTTTTAAAAATAACATCGGTGGGTATTGAATGAACATTTGCCTGCATGTGTATATGGCACAGCGCTCGGTCAACCATTCCCACCCTCAAGATCCTATGAAAGAAGATCACACATATTGTTGTTTTCTTTGTCCTCATCCTCAGATCCTCCGTCTCCATTTCTCTCTGACATCCCCTTTATTCAAGTGTGTTCCCTCATCTATTTGCCCTTGTCAAGGCCTCCTCCTTCTCTTTCTCTCACTCACTCTCCCCCCTTCTTCTTTTCTCTCCCTCTGACCCTCCTTCTCCTTTTGGCTCATCTTGTCATCGCCCCACTGTGCACCAGCTTCCCTTGCATGGCTTGCATGACCAGGAAGGCCCGACACATGGCGCCGGCTTGATGAAATGTATTGATCGCGCTTGAAAGCCCAGTCTATCAAACGGCCTTCATGACGCGCCGAGCGGTTGCATTCTTGCAGTTTTCCCACTCGTGCGAAGACTCGTATGTTTTGTGACGGGTTTGAATTTTCGACCGAAACTTTTTTTTTTGGCTCATGTGCGACTCCTTGCCCTTGCCAAAGTTAAATTCATCTTAATTATCACTGATATGAAAGCCGCTACATCACCCTCTGTTACTCAGTGTGAGTCACTTGGCGGGAGCGCAACTTTACCGCCATTAGATGTCAGATTTCAATCCCTGCTGAGGGTGAACATCTAGAAAGTTGACATGCGTTGCAGAAGAGAACACAAAACTTTCCATGAAATGCCAAACAAAGCACTGTTAAACATACCCCTCAGAAATTCACATTGATTAGAGTAATCATAATAATGCATTGGCATTTACAGCTTTAAATTAAAATCAAGAGACGGTGGAGAAGAAAATCATTGTTGCCTCTCAGCAAAAAAGGGAGTTCAGGGTTTTGTATCACAATTGTTTAGAGGCAAGATCAATTCTTCTGCAAAAACTATTTTTGCAATTAAATGGCAAGTCCTTTCTTCTTTTTCTTCTTCTTCTTTCACTATTTTAAATGTTTTTATATATCATTCTGTATATTCCTAGTCTAAATCTAAGTGACCTGAGTCATATATATGTAAAGCTACTTCACTGCTTTTTTGTGATCGGCTGAGTTGGCGTTATAAAGCCATGAATAAAAACTAAACAGAACATATAGCCTTAAGTACAAGTAATATGAATGCAACCATTGTAAAATGTGAAAGTCACTCAAGTGCTGCATGGGCAATACAACAATCAAATACCACAGTATTTGCTCAAGTACCAATAGAGGTTATGTTGGCAGATTGAATCATTCTACAGGATATTATCCAGATTGAAAGGAGTCGTTCATGCCTTGAACTCACGTTAGGTACCCAGTGTCTAAATGGCCTTTTCAGGGCTACAACAGCAACACAAGCTTGCTCAAGCTCCGAGTGTGGCAGAATAGTTTGCTGCCCTGAAAGTTTTTAATGGGACAATTATCCGGTGCACAATCAGCAGAACAGAGAAGCAGAATAGAGACGCTCTTTGCTTGAATGTTGCTGGGTTTTAATCACTTAAATTGATGAAAAGATTTGCATACAAAAAAGGTTTGATAAGGTGCACGTCAGCAAGGCCACTGTGAAACTCCTCATTGGCTTACAGAAGATAGTCATTATGAAGGAGCAGCTATATATATATATATATATATATATATGGTGCGGGTTCGTGCAGAAAAGGTCGCAGCATATCTTCCCTGGACAACTAAAGGTCAAATGCCTCAATGCTAGCCGTCAGATGTAAGTTCTGAAAGCTGTGTCTCGTCACATCACTTTTTTTTGTATTTTGAAAGGTTTGAGGGTAATAAATGAGAATAAGTTGAAACGAACAGATATATTGTGGAGGTTTATGTAAATCAAAGAAGAACTGCTTTTTATTCCGTCCTCGATGTTGCAGTTTTACTTTCGATTGCAAAAGTTCTGCAATTTGCTGAGGGAAGGAAAATGACAACATTCACGATGATGAAAGATCTTTCCTACATGTAATTTCGCTTGACAGTCTTTCCCCTGGCTAAGGGAACTTTTAAAGTATTAGTCACTTCAGAGTCAGAGCTGTAGCAGAGACAGTGTGTGGGAGAGAAATGAAAGACAAAGATGGGCTGGGGTGGATGGGGCTGCCTTGGCTTGCATCTATGTTTCCATAGCCCACATGCATGAGAACACCAAAGGAACATACTCTAATGTACACAGCATTTAGCAAAATTACCCACACTGATAAGATTTAAAAATATTGGCTAGCAGCCCGTGTATAGACATACTCATTAATTCTTTGAGCCGCCCTCTGTGATTTGATTAAAATTCAGAAAATCAGTCCATCGCAAGAGACATTGTCCCTCCACAAAACAGCTTGGGCTTTTTTCATTTTGACCCACAAAAATCCTGGATTGGGGGAAATGCATCTCATTATTGTTCCTCTCAGATCAGAATGTTGAATTGGTTTCAACCATTACAACGGCATTGGTTCTCGGGATGCCATGCAACTATTTTGTACGGCCTTTCTTTTCCCCCAGAGGATGAACTAATCTTAGTTTTCATCTTGCGCCACCAGCAGGTTAACATTCATGGCTTCTTGTCTGGATCATTACTGTGTTGGCACACCATTTAGTACAATTATGCATGATTCCCAGAGGATGATTCCAAATGACTTTGATGATCTCCTGACTTTTTGTCTAGCGCCACCGGCCACTTGACAACTATTGGATGGATTGACACAAAACTCGGTACAAGCATTCATGGTTTCAAGAGGATATATCTTGGGGACTTTGACAATCCCCTGACTTGTTCCATTGGCGCCACATTCAGGTCAAGATTACTTTGTTTTATAACCTTTCCTATCACCCTCAATTATACTTTGTGTGTTGGCTAAGACTCATATCGTAGCCTGCTGCCAACTAAACTTAGATTGTGATCACGGTATACACTGCACACTAGCATGAATACAGTCTCTAAATGTTGTTTCTGTAGTGCACGTCAAACCCTGCAGCACTACCTTCCTAAACGCTTTTCATACCTGAACTAGCAGTCTGCTTGCTGAGGTCCTCACATCACCGAGAGTTAAGATTACAGCAACATGACACCTCCGTAATAACACATCACATCAGGTGAATTATCTCGATGCATGTTGAGGTCCTCGGCCTGGTTTGAACACTCGGGTTCCTGCTCCCTCTGTTCGGGGTATCATACCACGCAGAAAGTATGCCATCTATCTCCCCTCTCTTTAGAAAGCATGGCTCAAACACGCTCCTGACAAGTGCTGCCATCTCTCATTTGGACACCCGTGTTCTCCAATTGGCAGCGCTCACATGGCTGGCCTGCCTCCCCCTTTTCTGGCTGCTTGGCGCTAACCCGCTGACGGTGCACAATAGTAACTTTCCATGGGCTGCTGGACTCGTCTACAGGGGGATTTTAGCTAAGGTCCCCTCTAATCGGGATAATTCTGAATCAGCCAGGGCCGTTCCAAAAGGGTGTGTTCATCGTTCCGTATTAATCTTTTTGGTGAACTGATGCTGAACTCTTCATTAGCAAGGGGGAGGGTGTATAATTGCCTGCGATAGAGGCTGGGGAGGAAAGAAGAGGCAAGGCGATCCCACCTCCCTTTTACACTATCTCACTTGTGCTCGTCAAATATCCTGGCATAAGACATAAAGGTTCTCTGGATGGATACTTCAACACCAGACGTCAGCTATCATCGTCATCACTATCGTCATCACACTCATCAAGCAGTATGGAATCCTCAATACCTGGGTCTTTTTTGTTATCTGTTGTAGAATAAATGGCAATACGTTCCTGTTGGAAAGGGCACCATGGAAATATTTCTGAAGGGTTGTAATGCAGAAAAGCAAAAACATCTCCTGCTACAAAATACATAAAACAGACACTTCAGCTTTTATTGCCTCCTGTCTCAGTGGGTATGCATGTTTAAAGTCTTTCAAGATTTGTCTGCATGGTGGCCATGCATTTTTCCTTCGAACAAAACAGGGCTCTCAGCTAAAACACTGACGTGTTTGGTTTGGTTATGTGTCTCCTAAAAGCCTCGATGGAGGAGGGGGCTGAAGTGGAGGAGGTTTGGAGAGTTCTGTGGTAACCTAAATAATTACACGCCCTGTTCTCCCACAGTGATTAATTATATCTGCGGAAAGGGATTTCTTATTTTAGAGCCCTCCCCAGACAAGGGGTTGGTGGGGAGAGAGACAACAAAAAAAGACAAAATACAAGGAGGCCCTTATCAAACCTTTCTTGACAGATTTAGGCTGTACGCAAGACTTGCAGAGTAATATATTTTTGCTTTCTGGTCAGCTTGCAAGAGCTGCACTGAGTACATGAAGGATTTAAAGTGAATCAATGTTTCACAGTGGGCATAATTAACTGCATTTGGATCTTGATGGGATATTGGGAGGAGCTTTATAGCATTGCATATGGCATTTGGGATGGATTAGTACTTCTCATGCCCATTACCTCACAGAATTTCTTCAATTTCGTTATCTGCGCGTGCCAGAGTGGCCTTTCCGGAAGGTTTGCGAACATACATGTCTCATTTGGCTGGAAGGGCATTCCCCTTTGGCTGACTTTAGGCCGTGTGATTGGCCACATTGGGAGCCTGCATTTAAATGTGTTAGGATGCAGCTGAACATGGAAGGTTGGAGAATAATGAGAAGAGTTTGGGAAATCTCTTCAGACGCAATCCTCAAAGGGTTATGATGTTGCCCAGATGAGAATTGGGATCCAGTCATCATGAATAATGCCAAATATAACATCCACTAATACAGAGGAGGATTGAAGTGAACGGAATTGAAAATGTTTACGATAACATTATATAAAAAACATCCGTCATGAATATGTTTATTAGTATCCGCCTTGTATCACGCTTACTGCAATGCACAATGTCACATGATTCAAATTTTTACATGATTGGTTACATTTTTGGCATAAAAAATATTATATTATTATACAAATAATGAAATGAATTAATAATTTACATGAAACAAATAGATAACCACCCTAAGCGGATTTTCTTACCGTAAGGACGAGCGTAAAGCAACATTTACTTATTCACATTTTTTGTTTGTCTGACCCCCAACTTTCGCCGACGTTCTTACTAGTTATCCTCGTTCTTATACCCTCGATATGCTACGTCCACATCCAACGTGTCCCTGGTTTGCAGAAGGGAACAATGCTAACATGTTCTCCTGGCCAATGGGCTGGTTTGAATGTACAGAAAGACAGATGGGATTAACATTACTGAGCAAAGAATTCAATTACCTGACCCCCCCCTCAAAGATAATTAAATCCCTTTCAATAATGCTCACATTTTACTCACTTTCACTGCAACCTGCAAGAAGCATATTCTACTGATTAATGATGTATATATACAGCATATATAAATTGAGCCCCAGTCTTTTATTTTGTAAAGAGTCCTCCATCTGGTCTTTGTGGGAGAATTAGAAGTTTCATTAGACCTCCTTAACTGTCAAGTATATTTTGGCCTTCATTGATAGAAAGCTGCCAACATGGGCCTAATTTGACACTGAAAAGTTTTGAATGCTTTCAGTGGGATATAAAACGTGTACTGTGGCGTTTTCCACTAATTTGAGCCTAATTTGACACTGAAAAGTTGGGCAAGGCTTTCAGTTAAATATAAAACGTGTACTGTCGCGTTTTCCACTAATTTCCTTTTGATCGATTAGGCAATGCAATCAAGAATACGGTCGTGATCTAGTCTCATCTGAAGTCTTGTCATTAGCTTTCCCATTGGGAACAAGCAAATAAAGATGATGAATATAATCTGCCTTGAACACAATCTGCCCAAAAGTCTCAAGGCATCAAGGCATAAACACCCCGATTTGTCAATCCATGTAACTTTTATGAGAAACTAAAGTACCTTAATGACCAATCTCATTCTTGCAACCTTTTGAATGATGAAAGAATAGTGAGAAGTCGGTAAGTGTTCTATGAGCTAGCACAGACCAGATACGACTGATTATCTTCAGTATATGCTGGCCACCGATTTGGAAAGGTTCTCTCTGAAGTAACTTCAACCAATCAGTGAATGATGTCTTGTCGTCTCATGGAAATGTGTTTCAAATTATATGTCAGAAGATTGGCTGCTCCTGCAATTTTGGGGGCCCTGTATTACAAAGAAATTCCAATTTTGGGAGAATTATGCAGTTTCATTGACTTTAATATAAGTGAATATTGCTCATTTTGGCCCTCGAGTCCTGGAAATTATAGATAGACGAGGTGCTGAGCAGGAAAGTGAAGGTAGAATGATATGGGACTGTTTCACAAGGATATTCAATCCCTTTTTTTAGAATGAAGGGTGATGGGGTTCAAGCAAAAGAGAAGATTGAGATGGAGTGTGTAAAAAAAAAAGGAGACGGAAAGAAGGCTTGGGCTCGGCTACGGCAATGAAAAGATAAAGAATAAGGTAAGGTACAGTTCAATGAAATAGAGCTTGACTAGTTAAGTAAAGCGGTCCGAAAGTGCTCTTAAAGACGTCCTTTGGGTTTTCAAATCTGGCAAAAACAACAATAAAAAAATGGAACCAGAGAGTTAAAGTTGCTTTGATTTACTGAGAAGCTTTGTCAAAACACAACCTGAGTTGATTCCTTATATTAAGTACAATAGTTGGCCCATAGAAACTGCAAATTGAAACAAAATGTGACATTAAACAGCAGTGGCATGACCATATGGAGTATATAAGATGGTACTCCAATAATGGCCAAGTATCAAAGAATAGCAAGGAGCTATTTTGATTTGTGATACATCTGTGGAGGAATTGTTAAGTGTCTCTGACGGTAGCTACACAGCAATAAAAACAAGTTGTTTTATTGTGCCATGCACCCTTCCTCCTACCGATGCAGACATTATCGCTCTTTAAACTACGTCACCTGACTTCCTTCTTTTCTCTCATATGCTTTTCTACTTATCCACACTCCACGGCTTTGTGATGCAACACCTCAGTCAGCTCAATGGCAAAAAAAAAAAAACTCAGAGTGAGTCAGATCTGTGCGCAGACTGTGAACCAGACCCTGGAGAGTGTTGCGAAATAAATGTGCGAGATAAAACACAGAATTGAAATTTTACAATAACGGGGGGTCAAGCAGGGCAGGCTTTTCTGGTAGAACAAAACAAAAAAAACTGAATTTAAAAAAATTACTTTCTTTCATTTTGTCCCTTTCCTCCTCAGCTGATAAAACTGGATGAAAACGGTCAGCAGCTCTTGGAGCAAAACACGAAGCCACACAGTTTCTATTCATGCCATGAACGCTTAATACTTTTAACGTTGTTTATTCATGTATTTTGCACCATTTAAGCTTTTTAAAGTTTCCCATAAATGCCGGTGGCCTTGAGATGCCATTGCTGTTACCGTTGCGTTACTGTCGTCCATCGCTTCTGGCTTCTTGGTGAAAAAATTAATCAGTTTAGCTTGACAAGCGCACTCCATCGAGAGGCTTTCTCTCTCTCTTTTCTCAAACAAATAGTTATTTATTTATTTATTTTCCTCCTGTCTTTAAATCCTCCACCAAGGCCTCCAATGCCAAAGGAACACTTTTAATTCATCAGCGGGACGGTGGTGGGGGGCACTGAAGGCTGTTCTGGATCATTGGACAGACAGCAAGTGAAGTCTGAAAGAGAGAGAGAGAGGCGGAGGAAGGGAGTGACTGGGTAATTTAAAAAGTCTCCCTCATAGAACGAATAAAGGACTTTGCAAACAGTAGAGTAGAAAGACCTCCGCCGTTTAATTATCAAGTAATTGTAAAGTCCATAACAACAGAGACCTGAAAGCAGGAGACAAGGGAAGAGGGACGGCTCCATGAAAATGTAATTAGCTGAATATCATTCCCCCTCACTCGCAGCCACCGTAGAATTTAAGGGGCCCGAGAAGGGAAGAAAAACAGACAAGTTCCTTTTTTTAAGATAAAAACTAAACGCAGTGTCACCGTTTAGATCTTCAGTGACTTGGATCAATATGTAATTACCACTGGGGGGAAGAAACGGCTTCTCTCCCCGTCTCTTCTCTCTCTCTTTAACCCCTTTTCATTTCAGGGAGACACAAAACGCCAGCGATCGAGACTGACAGTGTGTCCAAAACAGGCAACAGGTGTATATATTGTTTTTTCTTCAATTTCAATAAAGAGATGTATGGCTAAGTGGTATTTTCTCTTACCTGTGATAACTGATGTGGACAACAACGATGGCCTGGGGAAGGTTGTAAAATGTATCTTTTGAGTGTGTGTGTGTGTGTGTGTGTGTGTGTGTGTGTGTGAGTGAGTGGGGGGAGGGGGGGGGGATCACTAGTCACAGTTCAAACCACTGGAACAGATAGAGGTGGAGGCGGAGGAGCATGCCCTCAGTAAAAACAGCTGATCACTTGTCCTCTGACTGCTGCCACTACCTCCCATCCAAAGGCAAAGGACGTTTACCTAGGGTGACCAGATGTGAGTTTGTGAAAAAGAGGACACTTCGTTCCGGGGGCGGGGGGGGGGGGTAGTGGAGGAGGGAGAGGAGGAGGAGGACACTTCGTCGCGGGGGGGGGTTGCAGTAGTGTGTAGCATGCTGTGAACTTACATTTACGTTGAGATCGGTCGACCAATGACAGTTCTCTCTACAGTCAGAGCTTGCGCAAGAAGGTGGAACGTGAGGGAGATACCATTTCCAAAACTTGTAAGGGGGTAATAACTATTTTCCCGAACGTAGCAAAATCCCGGACGTTTTTGGAATCCCTGCCGGACGCTTTTTTTAGGTCTCGAAAAGAGGACATGTCCGGGAAAAAGAGGACGTCTGGTCACCCTACGTTTACCACTGCAGGGGTTAGAGTTACTAAGAACAAACAAACTATGCTACATCTTAATATTGCCAAAATGGTTTAGAGGACAGAGCTTTATGAAGATTAAGCTGGCGATTTACACTCTATTTACACTTCCCCTGTGCAAAATGTATAGTAGCGGATATATAGCCTGTAATAAGGGGCTGGAAAAAGTTTGGCACGCTCCTGAGCGTATTATTTAGCATTTAATCATTCTTGGTTTCTGGTATTTATTTCAGTTCTCACCTCAGTCTCTACCTCCTGAACCTGTGTTTTTTACGGCCTATGGCCTGCCTCGCCCCGATTAGTTTTTACCCGTGCCTCGTTACCCTCTCCATCACCGAGCATTGAGTCTCTGCTCTCTCCCCTGACGTCGCCTTTCGGCCACGTCCCTGTTTGGATTTCGTGTGCCTGGTTTGAACGTCTCCCTGTGTACCCAATCGGTACGCAAGTAAAGGCGATGTTTTATTGGAACTTTCCTGTTTTGGGGTCTTTCCTCTGTGGTGAGTTTTCAAAAAGACAGCGCAACATGTAGTATATGTCATCTCACAAAGTTAAATTGCAAATATTAAAAGGGCAACTGCCCCTCATAAATCTCGCCCCATTACAATCTGTAGTCCGATAGCAGAACCCGGCAGAAATTTTACTTGGATACATCTGTTCAAAGGTCGCATTAGGTCATATTACATTGGTGACATAATCTTCACGGACACATTAAGTCGACTCTTGAGTCAGCTAATGTTAACATAATGCCAGTCAACTAGCGCACTACTGTATGGATACATCAAGAGTCAGCCAGGTTGGCCTCCTCCTTATTGCCATGGTAATAATTTGGAAAAGGACAGACTTGTTGGTTGATATATTTTAGAGATGACAAATTATTGTTTGCCAAAAAAAGATCACGGATAGCTTCCCACTCTCAGGCTATATGCCACCCCAAAATACATGTTGATGTTATATAATTGCATACACACGACAATCTAACATCCCAAAAGGAAAAGCTACCGCCACATGATCCAAATCTTCCCATGCTAAGATTAGTTTCCAGGAATAACCCTAACCCAAAGACTTCACATCCTCTCCCTTAGGTTTCCGGTGCTTTGCCCGCTGGCCTCCCGACGCTCCCAGAGTCCGATTGGCAGTCCACTCCAAACCCCCAAGCGACTCCGACCGTACTCTCGCCTTAGAAGTACATTTTTTGCATGATCCTTTTTGCTGCCAACTAGCGATCCAGGGGTCATTGTATTTTTGTTTGTCTGCCTCTTTGTCAGACCACACATTGTGTGTCCGACAGCAAATAGTCGAACCAGCTACTGGCCTTGGAACGTCATGACAGCCCCGTCCTCCACCTAGCTTCCAGAATAAACAGCTGCTCTGGACTGATTGTGTCCCGTCGACGGGGACTGAAAGCGACATAGTTCGTCTATAGTGTGTCCAAGATGACGCTCGTCCCCAATGGACGTGCATTCACTAATTCCTGTTCCTGTTTCTCTCAGGCGAGCACAAAGAGAGAAGCTTAATAATGCAAGAATGGATTTCGGGAGATCCCAAATTAACAATAAGAAAGGCACTTTTGGATTCATCAAATTCGGCCCGGGAGGCAGGGCGTTCTTTGCCGAGTCTGTAAACCATTAGGAAGACACATTACCAACACTGTTTACTGAAAATATATTTTTTATGAAAGATTATAGACAGTAGGTGTTTACTGTTTGTAGATCATCCCAGAGAACTGGTGTGTTTTCAATTTCATGGATTTGAGTTTAAGTACATTTCACCGAACATTACACCCACATGTCATCGTCGGACATCTCATTCCAAAACCATGGGCAATAATATGCTGTTCCTCTTCACTCCAAAGAGGTACTTCATTTGTAAAAAAAATCACAAATATATTTCTGCATTTGTTTGTGAAAAGCTTCACATTTACAAGTGGCTTTTATGAGACTCCCCTGCCGTCCTTTGGATTCGTAAATGCATTTTTTCTATATGGACCTATCCGTAGCCAATCAGATGTCGCCCTCATTTTCAACCACTCACATGAGTGCAGCTCCCCCCCTCCCCTACCCACGAGGGCGGAGCCAGCGTACAGTTACGGAATTAGCGGAGCTCATCAGTCAAACAATGGCGCTGGTACACACAACTGAAAGTTGACGTTCTCTAAATACTACAGTTGTTGAGTCACAACATGACATTTTAGGATGTTTTCAGGCGAGAAGTTAGTTGTTTAAGCATCAAATCTGGGGTCCGTTCATCTAGAAGCCGCCGGCTTAAAAAGATACGCCGACGGTTTGAGTTCCTGGTCGCGGGACCATGAGCCCCGTCTGCACCGGGCCGTCAGCGTTCTGTTGCCCGCCGAGAGCAGCCTGATCCCGGCAGGACTTTTTGAAATGATCCGCTGGCTCCGATTTCTCTTTTTAAGTCGGCGACTTCTACGCGCTGCGCGTCGGGCCTAACAACTCCCTTGAACAGTACATTATTGCACGACACAGTACTGCCTCTCGTACCTTATTGCTTAATTAAAGTCCCTGCACACCCATACACAGGTGTTTGAGCTTTTTGTGGCTGATTAAACCTGCTCAGTCTGGAGTAGTGAGTCTGGCTAGGGAGCTTTTCACCTCTCGCTCTTATTTCCTGATGCCTCTCCATTTGCTGTAATAATGGCTTAGTGTTCCCAAAAACCTACTTAAAAAAGAATCCACTTATGTAATATATTTATTACAGAGACCATATTTTAACACCCTGAAAAGAGACATTTAGCAAAAATGTGTACTTTTACTTTTGATGATTTTTGTACTTTTTGCTGATCATATTTATGTAATTTAACCTAAGCGAGAGAAGCAATAACTGCAATGTCAAAATACTCTTGTCTATTTTTTTAATTTTAAAAATCTTCGCACAACAAGACCAATACCTAATAAACAAATACCTAATAAATACATGATAATGGAATGACCGTGTACCTGCATGGATGACTTTAAATATTCCAACCGAGAGAACAACAGCTTCCTTTGTGACATACTTCCGTTTGCGTCGAGTAAGGTTCCTGCAGTCTCAGTGCTATAAATAATGCAGAATTGTTTGGAAGTATCTGAGGGGTCTCTCTCTCTCTTTTTCACACACTGTTTTCCCCTCCACATAACACGACATTCAAATGCTCAACACGAGGCGCAATCTCCTCTTCAGATCGTTTCCTGAATGATTTAAATCGACGCCGTCTTATGAGGCACATTACTCCGATCTTCTTATGACGAGTGACTCTTGAAAAGTGAGACCGTGGAGGCACGTGCGGAGGAGTGATATATGCTGATGGGAATAAATAAAGAGGGCTCACGGAGACCTCACAACCACGAGCATGACTCACACGGTTTATATATAATATATTACAAGTCATTGTTTGCTGAAGTATATATGGGTGGGGGGGAAACCACTGTTGTATATTTTCTCAAAGCTGTATTAATTATTCATCACATCTGTCAAGCTGTCTGTTCTTCGAATTCTTCGTATTTTTTATTTTTTTTGGCAGTTTATTTTCAGCGAGAGGAAAAACAAATACGCTGAGACTGTTGTGATTTGTTGAGCTTGCATTTAAATCAACGTAAATGGAAATATTCAGGGAGATATGCGTTGATATTTATATTCTGTACCAGGATTTCCAGTTTAAGCTGAAGGAATGCTGATTCCAAGTGCTGCAAAAATCCATTGCTGGAAAATTGAACTATTCACGATACATTTTAAAATGTCCTTTGATCGTCTATATTTAGATGCAGCAATTTACCGTTTGCAAGATGTATTAAAAAAATAAAAATACAAAATTTGTGTCCAACACTGATTACATTTTTTATAATATTTTATAAAAACTAAAAACCTGGTGCGTCATCTGATTCACAAAGAGTGCTCTAATGCCAGCATACAGCACACATACAGGGATTCACTCAGACAGGGAAGTCGACCATAGAAGGTAAAGCAAAGTCGAGCAAACATGTCAGTCACAAACAATATATGAGGAGGCATTTCTTGCTCTTACTGTCAATAGACTTTGTGTGTGCAGTCTGGGCAGGGAAACCTGCATGAACAATATGAAGTTCTCCATCTGTATAAAGTTTTGTGAGTGAAATTCAACTTAAATGATGCTATTAGTGTATTTTTTTTATTTGTATTTCCCATTAGCTTTGAAGGGATTACAAGGCCAAAGTGGTATACACTTGTAATTTAAGCATGTTTCAAGCACATGTAATAAGGTATTAGTGTGATGCTGTATTCGTGTAATCTTGTCACTACAGCACCGACAGTGTGAAATCTATTTTTCTAGGCCATGGGAGTCTTCGGCTTGTTTGGGCTCTCCATCTAGGCCATCAGGGAGTCCACCAGGGCCTTGACAAAATCCTGATTCCAGATACATACACAGACCGACACACACACACACACACACACACACACACACACACACACACACAGACACTAGCTTGGTTCCAGTACGAAGCAAGTTGCTCTCTCAGAGCACCTAGGGGACAGCTTTAGCCACCAACCGCCAGTCCCCAAATCCACTGACTGATCCAGTGCCCAGACTGTCGGGCCCTTCCCAGCGGGCCGCACAATCTTTCAACCTTCACTTGCTGCTGCGAAGCCTCCAGTACTGCTCACTGTGTCTGTAAAAAAAAAAAAGAAATGGCACAAGGACGAATTAAAAATGAGAATAGTGCAGACGGAAGCTTTAATGTGGCTCCAGAGATCTAACCCTGAAGGTAGAACAAGTGACAAAAGGCGGCATTTGATGGAACATCAAGCGGCTTGATCGTCAAAGCGTGAAGGAAACCGGGTTCCTGGCACCTGAAGCTTCTTCGGGTTTTCGAAACAAAAAGAAGCGCTTTTGTTGTCGAAGTCGAGCCAGTCGAGCGTCTAAACAATGCTAATTGCGAGGAAATATTGTTTTTGAGTATGTGTCAGAGGGTTGGAGCCAAGACTTCCCTTTTCTGCTGTCTCCCTGTTGGAGGGAACCGTCTGAAACATGCAGGCCGCTGACACGTCGAGGCAGAGCGCCCTCTCATCCTCTGTCACTCCGTCTGACTTCTGATTCCAGACGTATAAAAGGAGCCGACGAGCTGAATTAACGTGTACATGCTGATATTCTCATTCCGATTTTTTTTTTTTTAAATATACTGTAATTATCTTGACTATTTAAATAGAGGGCAAATGGTTCCTCTAGTGACTTGCAAATCCATTATTGCCTGCCTAATTGGCTTGGCAAGCCTCGCCCCCTCTTTCCCTCGCTTGTTCGCTCAAAGATTAGAATCCAGCAGCAGATTTTTAATTTGAAATGGAAGAAAGTGCAGTCAAAATGATTAGCCAGAGCATGAAAAAAGAAAAAGAAAAAGGGAAATCTTATTTAAGCATTGCATGGCACACAATGTGCATCAATGAACTTTGCCCCTTGATGCACAGAAGCAGCATGACAAAGTTGATCTCATGCTCTAAAAAGCCCCAAAATCTTGGTCTGAAAGCCTTTTCAAGTCACGTTCTGGCTTTTTTTGCAGTCACATGCAAACGGTCCCGTGTACAAAAAACGCTTTGAAACTCGTGCAAAGAAGGTGCACATGCAGAGAATAGACCCAGTCAGTGCATGTTTAGATGAATGGGTTTTAAAAAAAGAGCCTGCCAGCTTGCATAGATCCACATGTGACCTCACATCCACCTCCTGCACCTGTTGTTGTTTTCTACCCTGAAGGGCTTCCTTGAAGTGGCAGTGCTCCTTTTAGATTTCGTGGAAGCTCTTCAGAGTCAAACGCACAGAGTAGAGCTTTGCACTTGTGACTTGATTGGGAGGATTCTCACTTATCCAACGGTGTGTGTTTTGTTTTTCTGGCTCAGTCATTGATTTGGTTTCACGGTTTGGAGAGAACGAGGCCGTCCTTGAACCATTTGACTTTTTACTTTACCATTTGGGTTTTACTTATTCATTGATATCGTTACACTATGTTATGCATTTCAGAACTTTGTTCTTCAGCTATCTTGGCACAGACAGCGCTTTTAAAGATGCCCAGCCTCAAGGAATAGTTCAACATTATGATGAATGTGCATATTAGCTTTCTACTTACATAAGAAAAGTGATACCCCTCTCATGTCTGCACGCTAAATATGAAGCTAGAATCCGCAGCTGATTAGTTTAGCTTAGCATAAAGACTGGAGGCAAGGGGAAACTACTAGCCTGGCTCTGTCCAAATGTATAAAAAAAAAATGCCGACTAGCACCTGTGAAGCCAACTAATACAAATGGACAATTGTCTTTTTTGTTTAATCCGTACTGAAACTACAAGTTATGGTTTTTATGAGTATAATGTATGTGAAGCCGATGCCAGGCCCTGTGTGAAAGCAGCCTCTTTTCTTCTACAAGAGGCTGAACAGACAATGTATCTCTGTAAATTTAAACAGCTCAGGTATATTTGAATAGCAACTTGATGTGTTGGAAACCGGTCTTCCATCAACTTCACAGCAGTAGATAAAAATAAAGAAAACCCCTATACCCTTTTGACATTTATGCACATTTATGATTTGGACCTCCTATCGAGCCGCGATCTGTAAAATATGCTCTGCCCACATTAGAATTTCATTATCTGCTTGCATGCCCGGCTTTGAAGAGATCATCCTCACGGCACGGCATGATACCATTGGTTTGCTGTTATTCAAATACAGTTCACACCCAAAAAACATTTACTTGGTGGTATTTTCCCTCTCGCCTTGTTTGCCATTGCAAAACCTTCCAAAGGACTCGGTCCCAGGTAGTTTTCTAGGCGGAACACCGCTGTCCAATCAGCGCTTTGGCGTTTCAGAGTTAAACCCGAGCTCGGGATCGTGTTACTTGTGTCCGCCCCCAGAGAGTGGGGCTAAATAATGAGCCGTCTTAAAAGCACCGACATGGATTTGGCTTCCCGGTGATTGATTTCGTGACAGAATGATTAACTGACTGACTGGTCAGTTAAACTTGCAAAAGTGTACTTTGTTGCCTGTGCATGAAGCCTAAAGTGCACTCATAACCTTAAAAGCCTTCATGCTCGCTGACTACAGTCAAATGAATGGACTTGACTTGGTTATGGTTCAGTGCTTTTGTTCCTCTGCGCAGGGAGCTAATAAGTCCATCCCCTCCACCTCCTGATACAGCGAGGATGCGCATTGTCAGCAGCTGGATTCATTAACGCCCCTGGTTAAGTTTGCATGTTACCGATTCAACATTTTTAAATTACCCCGCTCGCGCCGGCCCAAGCCGAGGCGCGGTGAAAATCAAAAGGGAAGGGCTCCCTGTGCAACTCCTCGCCGCGCTTTGACCATCAATCACGGCTGTCGGAGCACCTGTGTGCTCTCGCATCTTCGGTGGGAACTCACACCGGAGCTCTACATCATCCGGAGCTGTGATGAATGCACGGTGCTTTTTGATCAGAGGCCCGCTCCCTTCGACAGGTAGCGTCATGGAAAAAGTCATACAAAGACTTGGATTTTAAAAGTCTTATTTCATACTAGAAACTAGAAAACCATCTTGCAATAGCATCACACCGAACACAACCCCAAAAGGGGCATAATGTGTGTGTGTGTGGGGGGGTAATGGTCATTTCCCGACTTCCTACCACCTGACTTCTGGCATCCTCGCTCGGACCACAACCATCTTCCAACTTGGCCTTCATTTTGATTTCAACTGGCGACCTCTGTAGTTCCGTTATGCCAAATTGGGCCATAGGCTACAGCTACGCGCCTGTAAGTTTTATGTCACAGTATTGCCGCTGTCACGGTGACAAAAGCTGTCCACAGACATATAAAGACCTGGCAAAGTACTCCAAACTGCCTCTGTGGTAGTTCTGCGACAGCAGGTGTCTCCGGGAACACTTTTTTGCCACTATGACACACTCAGACTCGCAAGGTAAAAACAATACTGTCAAGGCAGGGAAAGATCACTCTGTCTCGGAATAAATGTTACATAGTTGATGACAAATATTCCAGATAGTGTAAAAGAACCTTACTGACTAAAAGTTTGACGGATTAGGCTGATAAATAACATTTTACTCTGTCGGGATCTGATAAATGTTGATGTGATTTCCTGTCGAGGCTCTAAAAGCTCTTTCCACTCAATGTGTAACCATCCGAGAGAACATTTTTTATTTATTTTTCTGTCCTGTTCTGTTTTGCTTGAGAAATAACAGCTTCTTATGGCAATACTGTTTGTTGGTGGATGTTAATTATACGGCTAAGTTTCACGTGCATGTTCAAGGACTGTCTGCCAGATCAGTTATGATAATTTTCCAGAAGGCAGAGATGCATTCTCAGGCACAGATGATGAATATGTATTTGTAAATGTTAAATATAGTTCACACAATAAAATACAGCAATGTTTTGCTTTTATGAGAGTTGCATTAAACGCGGCTCTGCAAGGACCGAATCCATTTAGCGGCATGATTGGTGGAGTGACACCGGCACATGGCAATAGAACGCTTTCACTTTCCCATCACATCCATTCTTGGTTGTCTCATTAGCCTTCATGCCATTACGGGGCCAAATTGTGCATCCAGGGTTTCGTCATTGTTGATGTAAAGCAATTCCTCGCCGAGAAACGTTCCGTAATCCTCCACTGCATCTTGTTATCAACGGAGACGACGTGCCGGGTGCATTGTACCGTCAAACTGAGAGGGTTTTCTAACCCTGCATTATTAGCATTTCAAATGGATCCTGGACCCGAAGACCTTTTCCCAGACCTTCCTGGGTCATGACGGAATTTGCAAGCGGCACCGATTGGCCTCTTGACGCGCGAGCCAGACGAGACCTCGCGAGTTCATCGTAGCACAACGCATGTCAGGATCTCTGCCGGCCAAAGAATTGACCTTCTATTAATGAAGAGAGTCTGAACATTTTGAAAAAAAAACTTCTGCATGATGATTTAGAAACAAATAGGATCGTTGAGGCCTATAGATTATATATTTTCTATCATAATGAATAGGCGGTGTATTGTTACATAAAGCCACTATACCGATCGTTGAAAATCAGATTCCAGGTCTGATAGGATTAAGAGTTTTTTTATTTCTTTTTTTAAGCTGACCTTACATGGATACAGGTTGAATAAAATAAACCATGCTTACACACACTAAGCTATACACCCTGAACTCCATTCATCAAGCAGAATTGTAACATTAAATTAATTAATTAATACCCCATCGTCAAGCAAATTGCGCAACCAATGGTTTGGTGCAGTATGGTATATCACTTAGATGTTGTCTTTGAGAAACATTTCATTATTTCCCCTGCCCACTGCTTTTGGCTGCCAGCCAGTCAACCACAAGGCTTTTTCTTTAACATCTCCAACAACACAAAAACTCCCATGAACTGATACCACGACGGCATATTCATATTGAATTGTGCACGTGTTCGCGAGAAGTCCATGTTCATAGTTTAATTACCTGCTTTGAGTAACGTTCAAGTACGTTTTATTTCTCAGTGTCAGACATGGAGTTTACTCGTGACTCCTGAGAAGCATATTATGCGAAGATGGAGCTCTCTCTAGCTGCGGTACCTGGACGAAACCTTTTGTTCAGAATCATAATGCTTGTCTGGCACAGGCGCTACCAGCGGTTGCCGTGCCAACAGTACCAAACCATGCCAAATGTGCTGGGAAACTGGTGCCAAATTAAAAATAAAATAAAGCTAAAATGTTGAAAAAGGGAAACGAATATCAACTGCTTGACCGTAAATGTTGCGTGACGTCATAGCTATTATACTAATAGTGAAATCCTTCATATAAAAAAAAATCTATCAATACAGGTTCATGCAAAGGATACATGTTAAACTCAACGTGGCGCGTGGACCTTCATTTGCATTTAATTACTTAATAATTTGTAGGAGACCTGATTATATTATGTGATAATGTGTTAAATGCAGCTGATCTATGGTAATAACGTTTGTGTTTGGAGGAACCCATTAGCCGTTGCGAGCAAGAGATTCATGTTCCTGCACACGGAACAAAAGCCATCTGTGTGTGTGTGTGTGTGTGTGTGTGTGTGTGTGTGTGTGTGTGTGGAGGCAAACTTTTACACAAGTTGTATCTATAAAACACGCCATCATCACCCAGCTGCTACTTTATCAAGGGTATCTATCTCTCCCATCAGCAGGACACAAAGTCATTTAAGGCTACTTTTTTTACATTTAGGACAGCTACTCTGCTCTCTTTGATGGCTCTCATGGGAGCCATTCAGCAAGTCCCTTTCCAAAGGAAGGGAGCAAACACCCCGCTGCATTCCATCTCTATCCCAGCCGGGGTTCCTCGGGTACCCATTTGTCCAACCCCACGGGATGGACCACTGCTAATACGATTACAGAGACTTTAAGATAATTCAATGCATCTCGGCGGCGAAGTCCGGAGAGGCGGCACGGATGCCACATCCGCTTATTGTCGCTCGGCGCACGCTAAAGCGTTGCGTACGAGTTGACTTATTACCTCACAATACTGGCTAAGTGGGAAATCTCTTTGGACATGGCGACCCCACCATATGCGAGATTTAATTTGATTTTGTGTTGAGGCTTTAGTTAAGTGCTTCTAAAGTTTTCTTGTCCCACAGCAAGAGGGTGAGAGGGCAGCCGTGGCTTCCACTTGATTTGCTCTTTCAACAATAAGCCACGATTTGGTCGAACACAGAGCGCTTACAGCAACATGGCGGCATTAGCGGGCGAGAGTATTTGGTGCAAAACTGGATTAAGCCTAATCCTGCGGTACATTCATTTCTTTCAATGCAGATCTCTTGTAAGTGTGTGTTTTCTGGGACTATTGGCTTAATCCTCGTGTTTGGGAGCGTCCACGAAGAGATGATGCGAGGTGCACGGATGAGTGTTCGCTTGACCTTATTTGTCTCCAACTTTTAATACCCACTCTGCCGAGTTAAAGGTCGAAGGTTGCCAACGTGGGCGTCATCTCGCGTTGTGAGCCGGGTGCAGTCCATCTCAACGAGAATTGTCCTTTTGTTCGGGCGAGTCGCGGTGTCGAAGGTATTCAGATTGTTCGTCACCCCGCATAAAGGTGGAGAAAGGGAGGTCGGCTGGGAACAATGTGCTCCTAATAAGTAAAGGTATCTCAGTTATTCAGTATTTCAGTACTGCAGCTCTGCAATCATCTGAAGGCTGTCTCAGGGAATGCCTTTCCAGACTGAATAATGAAGAGGCATGATGAATCCAGGATGAGTGTCGGGCCAGTACACAGCTTCCTCTCCGAGGAAATCCAAAAGGCTCGTTGGGAAGAATTCAGAACCAAAGAAAAATAAATAAATAAAAGAAGCTCAATGTGTCCGGTTGTCTGGACTCTCAAAAGGCATGGAAATAAGACGCCCCAGCTCGATTTTTTTTAACAGCCAAAAAGCTCAGTGACAAATCAAATGGTTGTTGCAGCTGAATTATAATACACAGAATTTCAAAGTGCAGTCTGGAAACGCAAGCCTGCCTAGCTGCCTTTTTTCATCATCATTGTGCTGCCCTCTACGGGTCTTCTTCCAGCCTCCCTCTTCCCTGTTTCCTCACCACACACACACACACACACACACACACACACACACACCCCACCTCCTCTACATTACCATACCCCCTTAAAGAGTATTGCACGCATTACATTGCTTTTCATTTCGGCGCTGTAACAGACCTGAATTGGGGGGGATTTATGCGTTTTTCCGAGTGATTTCGGCCGCCATCCCACGGTAATTGTTTCATAATACGTCCAACCGCTGTAGGGGATGCGCTGGTCTGCACCAACCAGACATCAAGTTCCACTAGTTGAAACGTTGGTGGGAAGATAAAGCGTGTGTGTATTCATCGGATATTGGTATGAGCAATGCGGGGCTGGAGCAACAACACAAAAAAAGGGGGGATCGGATTCCCGCATCCGAGTCTGGAGGAACAGATCCGCTGATCCCCGGTCGATTTGAGCGGTCTGGCAATTGAAATAAAAGAGACCTTGGGCAGCTCTATACATCCACTGGTACGCGCCGCACCACTGGCAGCAGACGAGGAGGATTCTCGCCTCTCTCCTCCGCTCCGCCAGTGCGCATGGACGACAGTCACAGTTGAAATGCACGCGGCGGGTCCTGTCTGATGTGGGATTATACCGAGTGTTCCTTCTCCCCCCTTTTCTTTACCATGTTCGAACTTTGGTTCTGGCTGTTTTTCCGAGATGATGCTGCTCATTTCTGTCGCCGCTGGAAGAACACAGGAGCCCGTTTTGCCGCGCGGGCTGTCGCGTTATCGGCCTGAATGAGACTGTATGTGTGCTCTTCGATGCCTGCTTTATGGAGCTAAACACCGAGGAGACTTGACTTTAAGTATTTTCTTCTTTTTTTTTCTGCTGACAGCCGACGGAAGGGCGGGCGGTGAAATCACCCAAACCCATGTTTTCACTGAGGTTGGAGCAAAAAGACGGGGCACAGCCGTGATTTGGGGATGCTTTGCCGTATACCGGGATCAGCACGGTAAGAGGACAATGATTTTTCTTTTTTTCCCCTCTCTATATCTCTCTCTCTCTCTCTCTCTCTTCCTACTGCTCGTCTGCGCTGAGGCGTTATGCGCTTTAAACATCAATCTGTCCGTGGAGCTGAAATCTCTTTCCAACCCCCGTTTCATTGCTGAAGTTGATCCCATTTTTAAAGGTGCCGTTAAGCAAGCTGTCTGCGGCTGCTATTGCAATAACAAACCTGCGTTTTTTTTTAATGCTGACACATATATATCATCAGTTTTATTCGTTCCCAATATCAGGACCGCCTCTGCACAGGCATAACCGGCGGCGATAGACGCACAGGGTTTCAAGTTATCTATTTTATAACCAGAGGCGATGGGTATTTCTTGGCGTTATGGCAATACACTCAGGTGCGAGATGGAATGACATGAAAGCGGGCGCTCCAATCGCACATAGCAGTGCGCGCGTGTTCTCGGGTGTTAAAACGCGCATATTTAAGGAGATTTACTGGGTCGATGTGTAGGCTTTTGTGTTCTTTTAAGGAGCGCACACCGACAGAACGTGTGTGTGCGTGTGTGTGTGTGCGTGTGTGTGTGTGTGCACGCGCGCTCACGCGTCTGTGGCGGGGAGAGAGAGAGAGAGAGAGAGGGACTATCTGTAACCTTCTATATGGCAGATGCCATACAGAATACTTGATTATAGGATTATTTACTCCCCGTCAAAATGCAATTTCGATCAGAGATCCTTCACGAGATCAACAGCACTTGCTGATTTGCCTTTGATCAACTCCTCTCGTTTCTTTTCTTTTTTTCTTCTTCTTTTTTTTTTCGCCCGTGGGCAGAAGAAAGGCTGCGACTGTCGCCTTGTAGGCAGATTTTTTTTTTACATTTTCTATCGCAGGCCGGATTTTAAGATGAACGCTGCTTCTTCTCTGACGATTTCTTTATGAGAAGCTGTATTTTGTATTTTCCTTTAATCGTCTTTTCAACCCGGGATCGGTTTAAAATCAGAGCAGGCGAATACATTCCCCCGTCCTCATGTCGTTTGGACGGAGGTGGAGAGAAGGGATCCGACAGTTTCCCCACTGTTACCAAGTCGTCGGGTATGTGGGGTGAGTGAGACATCTTCTCGGTTACAGGAGTTGCATCTTTGGGGATTTTAATGTTAGTTTGTTTGAAAGATTAAATCGTGAAAAGGAACACACAAAAAAAAGCCACATCATCCGGGACACAAAGCGAGGTGATATCTCTGTTTTTGTGTGTGCAAAAAAAAAAAAAAAAGGATTGAATTAGTAAATGACCAGATCTATCAGTCTGCACACGGTGGA
This sequence comes from Myoxocephalus aenaeus, assembly GCA_038501785.1. Classification (NCBI taxonomy): domain Eukaryota; kingdom Metazoa; phylum Chordata; class Actinopteri; order Perciformes; family Cottidae; genus Myoxocephalus; species Myoxocephalus aenaeus. The sequence continues at coordinate 5,529,803 of JBAMJR010000047.1, read as the reverse complement.
TGGCGAAGGCTTTTTTTTTTTCTCTCCCCCCTCCCTCCCAAGATAGATTGGAATTCAGGCGAGCTATCAAAAATGCGCAGTGGCCATCCACCGCGGGTAGTTGTGTCATCAACTTGATTATATATTATCGTTTTGAGTATGCATTTATTAAACAGTCATCCGGCTTGCTTGTTCCCTCACCCTCACCCTCAAAACCGCCCCCCCCCCCCCCCCCCCCCCAAAAAAAAAAAAAAAAACGTTCCCGACACATCACATCTGCATAATGAACAAACATTAATGGGCCCACTTGTCTTTTTGTTATTGATACTTGTTCACCATGGTCTGCTCTGTCAGTAGTCCATCACTGTGTTTGCATTTCGTGACAGTCACATACAGTATGTTTTCTTTTTGTTTTCAATGCTTTATAAAAACAGAACCCGTCCTTTTTTCTTTTCCTCCTTTTTTAGATGACACCTCAAACTGGCACCACACTTGAGTGAGCTGGGGCATCCTCTCCCAGGAAACATGCATATCTGGATCCTCAAAATAATCCTTCTGATTGCATCATCTCTGAGGCTGGTCGAGATGTATGACAATTATGGGGAGATCTGCCGGAACCTGTGTACGTGCGAGGAGAAGGAAGGGATCCTGACGGTGAGCTGCGAGAACCGGGGCATCATCAGACTGACGGAGATCAGCCCGGTCCATTTCTCCGTGTACCACCTCCTGCTGACGGGGAACCTCCTGAAGAAGCTGTCAGTCAATGATTTCATCAATTACACGGGAGTGACCATCCTGCACTTGGGGAACAATGATATCTCAGAGCTGGAGTCAGGTGCCTTCAATGGACTCCAGGGATTAAAAAGGTTGCACCTGAATAACAATAAGATTGAGGTTATGCGGGACGACACCTTTGCCGGACTGGAGAGTTTGGAATACCTTCAGATTGATTATAATTACATCACCAATATAGAGCCCAATGCCTTGAGCAAACTACACCAACTGACAGTGATGATTTTGAACGACAACCTGCTCTCTGCCCTCCCCACGAACATCTTCCGGAATGTTCCCCTTACGCACTTGGACCTGCGGGGGAACCGGTTAAAAATGTTCCCCTACGTCGGCCTCTTGGAGCACATGGACAAAGTGGTGGAATTACAACTGGAGGAGAACCCGTGGAATTGCTCCTGCGAGCTGATCGCTCTGAAGGCTTGGCTGGAGAGTATCGCCTACACGGCTCTGGTGGGGGAAGTGGTCTGCGAGACTCCGTTCAGGCTCCACGGTCGGGACCTGGATGAGGTGTCCAAACAGGAGCTCTGCCCAAGAAGACCCATGGAAGACCCCGTCAGACCTGCACCCCCTAGCAGCACCAATGGATATTACCAGACCACACCTGCTGCTGTCACCTCCTCCGCCACCTCCTCGGCTGTTTTTAGGTCCTCCTCTAGGCCGACCAAGGGCACACGGCAATTTAACAGAACTAGGTTAAAGCCCACTTCCCGAATACCAGGCGGAAACCCTTACAATTATGGCCCCATCATTGCTTTTCAGACCAAATCTCCTGTGCCTTTGGACTGCCCCGCTGCCTGCACATGCAACCTGCAGATATCTGAGATCGGGCTGAATGTCAACTGCCAAGAGAGAAAGATTGAAAGCATTTCTGATCTAAAACCCAAGCCATACAATCCTAAAAAAATGTATCTCACTGGAAATTACATCCCCGTGGTGCGGAGATCAGACTTCGTGGATGCCGTTGGATTGGATTTGCTTCACCTGGGAAACAACAGGATAAGTCTGATCCACGACCGGGCTTTTGGGGATTTAACCAACCTGCGTAGGCTGTATTTGAATGGTAATCTCATGGACAGGCTAACAGGAGAAATGTTTTTTGGTTTGCAGAACTTGCAGTATCTTTATTTAGAGTACAACAAAATCAAGGAGGTCGATGTGGGCGTTTTCCGCTACCTCCCTAATCTCCAGCTGCTCTTCCTCAACAACAACCTCCTGAAAACCTTACCCGTGGGCATCTTTTCCAGCCTCTCCCTGTCTAGACTTAATCTGCGCAACAACCATTTCCAAAACCTGCCTGTGAGTGGTGTTTTAGATCAGCTGAAGCTGCTGGTGCAGATAGATCTGTTTGAAAACCCCTGGGACTGTTCCTGCGACATAGTGGGGATGAAGATATGGCTGGAGCAGCTCAGCGCGGGCACCGTGGTCAACGAGGTGGTGTGCGAAACGCCGCGGCGCCACACGGCAATGGACGTGCGCTCCATCCAGTCGGAGCAGCTCTGCCCGGACTACTCTGACGCAAACGTCTCGCCGACGCCCCCGACGGAGGAGCCCATGGACGACCGGGTCGTCACCACGGGCGCGCCTCAGAAGTTCAACACCCCGAGCAGCACCGTCCCGCTCTCCGTCCTCATCCTCAGCCTCCTGCTCGTCTTCATCATGTCCGTCTTCGTGGCAGCGGGGCTGTTTGTCGTCGTGATGAAAAAGCGCAAAAAGTCCCAGAGCGACCGCACGAGCACCAACAACTCGGACGTCAGCTCTTTCAACTTGCAGTACAGCCTCTACAGCAACCGCTCCGGCCCCAAAGTCAAGGCCCCGGTCGGCCACGTCTACGAGTATATCCCCCACCCCATGGGCCACATGTGCAAAAACCCCATTTACAGGTCACGAGAAGGCAACACAGTGGAGGATTACCGTGACCTCCATGAGCTCAAGGTCACGTACAGGAGTACCCCGGATGACGAGAGGGATAGCAGTACGATGAGGAGCCCCACGTACAGCGTTAGCACCATCGAGCCCCGTGAAAACCCCTCCCCTATCCCGGATGCAGACCATTTCTTCAGAGGCATGCTCGATCACGACAAGCAGCCCCAACATCCGTCAATCCCGTCCATCCCAGCAGGCGGCAATTTAGAGTACAAGTACACGGGGCCCGTGTCGTACACGTACAACCCAAATTTTGATGTCAGGCGTCAGTTCTTGCACCCGGAGAGGATAAGAGAAACGGTGCTCTATGGCACGGCACCCAGTACTGTTTATGTTGAGCCCAACAGAAATGAGTATTTGGAGCTAAAAGCTAAACTGCAGTCTGAGCCCGATTACCTTGAAGTTCTTGAGAAACAGACCACCTTTAGCCAGTTCTGAGCAACAGAATCATTTATGTAATGAAGTGTTTTCTCTCTTGACCCTCCTTGAAACAGTGGCTCAGTTTATAGGGTGCCTTGGCACGACACACACAAGCAAAAGGAGTTGAAACGGGGTGTGCCGAACAATCTTATGTTCTAATTTCTGAAACATGACATTACAGGAATGGATACAGCTTTCTGAAACACGGATGAACAAAATTGCTCTACTTAACTGATGATGCAAAATCTATTTTTCTATGGTGAAGATCGAATAACACACAAAATGTAAGTGTACAGGTAAATCTTACCCAGCTTCATTTTCAGGATTATAACCATACATAAGGTATATTGTGAATCAGAAAAGAAATGTTTATAAAAACCACACTCCTGGACAAAAACACTGTACAGCAGATCATCGGAAACTGTGTAGGACTATTTTCTGCTGTAGTCTGTAAGTAAGTATTTATTGATATAATCTGCCATGTCTTTTCAAAACTTTTGATTCTACATCAATATTACCTGTGTCATCATACTCCATGATCCTCTGGAAAAAGGCTTATGTTTGTAGTTTCATTTACTGTAGCTCTGCATTGTAAAAGTGGCTTTTTTTGAAAGTGGCACACCCCCAATGTTCAAAAAAGACTGCGTCATTTGAAGAAGATGAAAAAAAAAAAGTGTCTTTGTATGCTTTCTGCACTTTTTGGAATTGGAAGGCGGGTTAGCCTTCAATGAGCTCTCATAAAGGAGATTATTATATTAAAAATGAATATGGGCATTCATTATTAATATGTAGAACAAAACTAAATTCATAAATGATATTTGAAGTATTAATTATGTTGTGTAATACTGATATTTTAATCAATGTAACACCTATTTTTATACAAGCATTCGCAGATTCTCTATCCCTTATCAACTTTATTTGTTTTGATTGCTTTGCACTTATTGCACTATATTGACCAAACTATGTTATTGTCATCAAATAAACATGATGTCAAGTTCATATAATGTGCTTCTGGGGAAACTGAGGCTGGCTGGTGATAATATACAGGCCCTTTGGGTTCGGTCCGATTTATTCTCACATTCAGAAAATTATCAAATTATGGGATTTGAGAGCTTGAAAGCGGTCCCCTGGGGCTCAACGTTGTTTTATTTAGAAATCCATTGGCCAGTAAGAATTGGCTGTGTTGTGGACTCAATCAAAGCAGATCAAAAACAGTACACAGTATATATGCCTCACTGGTGTCTCAGTGAGGATGAAAAAAAGCAATGGGTCCCAATCAGTGAGCGTCATCTGATGCTGTCCTTTTGCAATTATACCATGACAACAGCATCCACACTGCCACCTGGCAAGTGATGATTTGGTAATTTGTGTAACCGCCGTTGGAGTTGAAACTAAATGCTATGTTAGCAATCTGACAAAGTCAATGGGTGTAAACGTGCACATACAGCTGTTGAATTTTGACATTTCCCATTCCTTCTAAAAAAAAAAATTGAATTGGTTTAATAAGTGAATACTTTATGAAACATTTCTTACTGAGGAAAAGATTTTAAGAGTATTTTGGGGAAATGCTGCATGTTCTTTTTTATTTTTTTTTCAATCTTTTATGCGCTTGTTTTTGATTTTTTTTTTGTTAAAGTCCAACTGAAATTGCATTTAGTCATCCCTTTTTGTTGTCAAAATGTTTTTTAAATGTGTGTTTTAATGTCAATAGTTTTTTTTTAATTAAAAAGGATGAAGAAAAAAAAAAAGGTCTTTGGGGAAATAATAGAAATGCTCTTTTTCGCGCGAGTTGGCCTGAAAAGGAGGGAGGGGGGCGGGTGCCCCTCGCTGTGTTTGATTGACAGCAGTGTTGCACATTTGGGGAAACACACCCTGTAGCCCACATGTCACTAGGAAGACAGTTAGCGGTGTTAAAGAGTAAGAACCACACCGGCATCAAACTAGACCGGTGTGACGTGTGCAGGTACGTTTACGCGCTGCTGTGCCAGAGCCTCGGCTCATGTGTTGTGTTGCAGGCTGAAAGTGTGACCGTCTGCAAGATTTGATTGGCTGTGTCAAAAAAAAAGGTCTTCATCTACTACGCAGACGAAAAAAAAGAGGAAAGGGGTCGGCATCATGACAGCAGAAAATGTAGTATATAGATTGCTCCCTATGCTGTAGCAGACAAAAAATAATGCACTCTCATTTCAGTTGGACTTTAATTTACTCTTCTCTTGACCCACTTAAATCCAATATGCAAGGTAGACCTATAAAAATGCAAAGGACGCACAGTGCCACCATTTTCAGTGTGCGGCGAGCGTCACCATTTAGGAATGCAATGTTCCCTAACTGAGACGTGCAGGGATCTCTCTGGAGGGGCCGCGTCAGTGTCAACCTGTCCCTTGTTTCTTCATTTAGGAGGAATTATCTGGATTATTGTGGATTTAAAACCAGATCAGCTAAAATAAGTGTCTTTTTTTGCAGTCATCTTTTACTCAAAATCAGTGGTGTGTCAGCTGCCTTTTTTTTTCTTCTTCTTTTTTCTTTTCCCAATGACGAAAAAAAAAAAAAAAAAAAAAAAAAAGGGAAAATGAAACCGGTCTGCTCTGGGTCCTTCTTTTGTTGGATCTTTTCACGGAGGCCCAGAATGAGAACAGAAGGCACCATTTGGGAGATGAGGCGTCCTGGAACCGAGTGTAACTGTGGATGTGTCATACATGTAGCAGGGGATGTGAATCATAGCCAAGCAGTGTGTGTGCAGTCGGCCAGCATTGGTGGCCTATGGGATGGCACATTGTTGACAGTTTTCAACATGGATTCTTCCTGATGCCAATATGGGGGAAAACAAATTGATCTGTGTATTGACAAAATATTTTTTTTAATGTTTTTTTATTTATTTCCTATAACATATTTTTCAGGTTGATTTGAATAAGTTCACAGAACTCCATCGAGAAGAAAACTCCCGGATTTAGCACAATTACATAATCACTGAATCATGCATGCATTCCAAATGGGTTTTGTTATTACTGTATCTGTGCGCATGTATATTCTGCCCACCCAAAATGTGCATCACTGTTATGACCCAGCACCCTGTCCCAGAGTAACGGGTGCATGAAGCATTGCACTGCAATAAGAGAGAGAGAGAGAGCGAGAGAGAGAGAGACTTGCCAGTTGAAATAATGCTTTTAATCAGCCAATGGGCTCTTACGGTCCTAACACAAATGGAGGCATCAAGGAAGGGCAGAGAGTTTATTATGCCTTCTTGGGTCATTCAATTTATAGCCTTTCATAAGCTTTCTCGCTCTCTTTTGTTCTACCCAATCAAATCTGATGCCGTGCCTTCTGCAGCGGAAATGATCCCGGCAAAGCAAACAGTGAGACTCCTGCAGTGGTCAACATCTGTGTTCGGGGGGAAAAGGAAGTTCCGAGACGAAAGGCCTCGCCTGGCGTTGCCTCATGCTACGCAAAAGCGGCCCAATTTCGGGCTCCGACCCATTGTGCGGCGGCTGACGCAACGCGAGGCGTGACGGAGGTGCCGTCGCAGAAGTCTCTTTGCTCCACGACGAAGCCAAAAGCAGGGGAGCGATCGGGAAAGTGAAGCACATACTCCAACCGCTTTCACATGAAGAGGCGGCCGGGCAGTTTGTGTTCCAATATTTCCTTTCACACCGTTTCAGAGTTAATCAATGGGGGAATTGTACAACGGCGCGAAAGCCGTCCAAGCTTCCGAGAGTTGGCTCGTCGCGCGGCTATTTTCAGTTTAACTCCGAATCGGCCGATATAGCGGTCGGTGCTCGAAATACCGGGCTAATTAGACGTTCCCTGGATTTGACTCGGCGGTTATTTGCTCAGCGTTGTACTCTGTGGCTCATCAGACGGTGCTGGCGGAATTTGGTGTTTATGGTAAATAGGAACAGCTTGATGGGTACACATGCATGAGGCTGGTTTCCTCGGCACAGAGGCCCCCGCGCTGTGCGTGCATCGTCTTCTCTTTGTACGGCCCCGTCGGGTACAGCTGGTTAGCTCGTGGTAATTGAATGTGGTTTAATTTTAACACCACATGAACTGGTATATTTAAAAGGTATTCAATTAGAATCTAAATGTATTCTAAGACACGGTGCGAGACAAAGCGTCACGTTCAGGTGGTGCCACATCAAGGCCCTGATCTTCCCATGTTATATTGTGATGCGATGGCGTGCATTGCCAAACCGACACTGGATCCCTGGTCGGTGGATGCCGCGTCAATAAGCCTCGAACATGCGTTTCGTTGTAGATTTTAGTCTTTAGAATGTTTTTTTGCCCTTATGTGAAATAGTAAAGCATAAGAAAGGGTATGGAATGCGTACTTTCTCAAAAAAGACTTCCTATTTTTTTAATCTATTAATTTCTTTGAGTTTTTTAAGGTTGTGCTTGATGTATTTATGGAGAAACAAAGATTAACATTACAGTGTGGTATGTCAACAGAGCCGGAGACAATAAGCTCAGTCATCGCTTGGTCAATCGTTATCTATTTGCTGCTTTTGGAACGTACGGCTTTGGCTTCCCGTCTTTGTCTAATATGATCGTTAACGTATTATCTCATCGGACAGAACCAACGGAGGAATCAATCTGCAGATGACTTGCTGTGAACATCAGCGTCTGTGGCAGCTGTATGTGTAAACACAGCTTAACTGACCTGCAAAGTGCAAAGATTTATCCTTTAAACCTTCGCACTTTGTTTTCCACATTTGGTTCCGCAACCAGCCGACGCGGCAACGATAAATGATGATTAGGCTAATTTGTGCGCCGGGACAGATAGATGGGGGGGGGGCGGTGGACGTGTCCCATACGCTCCGGCGTCGCCCTCACCTGCCCGTCTTTCGTCCTCGGCGCGCCCTCGTTTCCTCGCCTGCCACCCAGTCTCCGTGATGATGCGAGCAATTGAGTTCAAGGAGATCTGGGTAATTGAGAGGGCAGGGATGGCATCTGACAGGCACCGATGGCTCCAGTGATTACTTTAATCAGAGTGGTTAATGGAATTCCTTCAGGCATGTAGAAAATGCTCAAATGTTCATCAGCAATCAACCAGTTTTTTCTTCTTCTTCGCTCCCCTCCCCCCACCACCACGCCGCCTCCTCTCTTCACCCCATGTCGCCACGATCGCTGATCACTTTCCCGTCACGCTGTCGGTCTCGGCGTAACACTCGGCAGCAGGTGAGGCGTCGGCGCCTCGTGTGAATCTAAAGTGCGAATCGCCGCGTGAGGTCGATGGGATTGTTTTGTGGTCCTAATGCATTATGTATGAAGTGTTGTTATCGTGAAATGTCACGGCGGACCTGTTAACATTTAAAGGGACAGCCAAGGACTCAATTACGGTAAAACGCGTATAAATCAAGCGCGCAGTCGCGTAAATAGAAAGCATTCAAGGTTTATGAATGACGAAGACGTTTCCAATCAAGGCGGGGCAACGACGGACATGTTTAGATTTTATTTGTCTGGGGGAAATGATTTATTCTCATCTCAATTGTATCTGTTCCACAATTAGATCCCCAAATGTACCGTTCATGATCAACGTTCTGGTCCCATCAGCCTCTCTGTTAACACTCCCACTGTCCAGCCTGTGTGGAGTTAACTTCAAGAAATAGTCCACTGCGTGTAAAAGCGCAGTATGGATCCAGACTCCAATGCCATCTGCCGAAGAAACATGCCTACTGTGGCTGGCTGGCCGGCTTTTAGTTTGTTCTATTCATTTAATTGGTGTGAGGACATTTACTCCTCTTTTGATTCACATGCGGACGCAATGTGGCAACGAAATAGGATTTCTTTACTTGATTGATGGGTGGTTTTTTATTACAAATTATGTTTGAGATGAAATGGTAATGGAGTATCAGAAGGAAAATGTGTTCCTCATGTGTTGAACTTTTGATCCTCCATCATTTGAGCCAAAGGCAGTGATGAAACATAATGTTCTACTTCCATTTATATATGAGATTATGTCCACCGCTACATATAGAACATGTAATTATGGGAGAGGGGGAGAGAGTTTCTCCTCCCCCCAAAGTGGCTGATTTCTCCCTTGATTTACTGCCATATATGGGCATAATGGACATTTCAAGAACTTGTTATCCCGCCGTTAGCATTAGAGAGATTTCTCTCCGTCTCCAGTCCAATGTGAATCATAGATGATGAAGTTATTATGCATATGGTAATCCTGAAAGCAAAATGGATCGCAATTACTCTGTGAGATATGGCTGTCATATGTACAATACTATATTTACAGTACCACAAAAAAATTCAAAAGGATGAGCTGACATGCGGGCACGTGGTTGCAATCTCACCGGGAGATGTATGTGATCATAAGCTTTCAAAGAGGTGTCTTTATGTCAGTGCCTTTGTGGAGGGAGAGGGATCGGGAGCCGCTACAGTTTGTCGTTTCATGCTTTATTCAGTCTTTTTTTTGTCATGGTTTTTGCTTTCTGTCTGCTATACCCCCCCCCCCTTCCTTTACCCGCCTCTCTTCCCCTGCTCCCACCGGGCATCCTGGTTGTTTTCATCGGGCCTCCCCGTTTCGTTTGTTTGTGTTTTTTGTTTACGCCGGCTGCACCCGTTGATCCGGAGCCGCGATAACCCTGTCGTTTGATAAATGGCAAGCACAGCATTACTGACTCCCCAGCCGAGTCTGGCGCCGCCCGGCCCAAATGAAACAAAAACAAAAACAGGTTGATGTATGGCTTTTCTTCGGCGTGTCAAGTAATTTAACTGGGCGGCGGTGCCTCTATGTATGCCTGCGTGTGCTTTGGATGACACGAAAATAGGTTCACACTGCGTGTTTTGCAGGTACGGAAATTGTCCCGTGACGAGCGCTGTCGAGGCGGTGAGCGTGCGCTGTCTTGGATCGAGGACATGCTTCATGCATACATACATTAAAAAGGGGCATTCTGGAGTTTTAGGATCGGATCCCACAATGTTGAGGGACTTGCGTGAGACAAGATTTGCAAAAAAGAGTGCTCAAAATGGAGGCGGCATCTTTCATCAGAGCTCGCCTTTTTAAAACTCCATGGCCGTGTGCAGGGACCCCTTGGAGCGAGCTGGGCATCTAGTTATGTGTATTTCTGGAAATCAATTCATTAATCTGCCCTGCAAACACCAAACGTAACGCACATCTCTGACTTGTTTACCACCGGCTCTCTGATTGGCACCGTGCCGTGTCCAATCGCATTTAAAGCACAGCAGACTGTTTTGCCCTTCAGGTCCACTCAATTCTCTGTAAAAAGAAAATGTGTTTACCTAGCGTGAGTTTGGTGCGCAATTAGACATCCTATTGTTATTGGTAGAATTGGTTTCTCTAGTGTGTGTGTGTGTGTGTGTGTTTCCAAGACTGATGGTTTGAAAGAGCCCGATAAGGCTCGTACGTGGGCAGCTCGTGTGTGTCTTGCAGTGCATAGACTTTAGCAGGTTTCTGGTTTACTGTAAAAATCCACTCGTTAGCGCTCTCTCTCTCTTTCTTTCTTTCTTCTCTCTTTATCTCCTCCTCTCTCGCTCTCTCTCTCCTGTCCCCATTTTGTTTCCACCACGCAGTGGCTTTCGGCGAGGAGTCTGCAGAAACCGGGGGGCTTGCTAAAGGAATTAGACTGTGCGCTGGGAGATCGCTCAGATAATGAAATGGTGGGAGGTAGAGAAACTCATTTTCTCACTTGTGAGAGGGAGACATGCTAATGCGGCTATTGAAAATACCACAGAATAGTACTGACAAGAGGGAAAAAAAGAAAAAAAGAACTGTTATTTGATTCCAGCTCGTGAAATATGGACTCGCTAAAAGGATGGAGTTCGTTGCTGGTGCTTAACTAGGGTGACCAGACGTCCTCTTTTTCCCGGACATGTCCTCTTTTCGAGACCTAAAAAAAGCGTCCGGCAGGGATTCCAAAAACGTCCGGGATTTTGCTACGTGCGGGAAAATAGTTATTACCCCCTTACAAGTTTTGGAAATGGTATCTCCCTCACGTTCCACCTTCTTGCGCAAGCTCTGACTGTAGAGAGAACTGTCATTGGTCGACCGATCTCAACGTAAATGTAAGTTCACGGCATGCTACACACTACTGCTACCCCCCCCCCCCCCCACCCCCCCGCGACGAAGTGTCCTCCTCTCTCTCTCTCTCTCCTCCACCCCCACCCCCCCACCCCTGTCCTCTTTTTCACAAACTCAAATCTGGTCACCCTAGCTTAACCGTCCAAAATGGACCTGCCATGATGGGAAAACTATTGTTTTGCAACTGTCCTCCTCCCAGAGCGCGCTGAGTGACAGTCTGCTTGTGTTTGGACAATAGCAAGGCTGAAGTTGGCAGAGTGTGGGTGTGCTTGTTAAAAAATGGCTCCTGTGGAGGGGCCTCTCAGCGCTCTTACAGCAGTGTTGACGTCAGCTACTTGTGATGCTCTTGGCGCTATATGTGTGAGTGCGTGTGTGTGTGTGTGTGTGTGTGTAGGCAACATGTACGGAGAATAGAGAGCAGTGTAATGAAACGAACACGGGTTGAATGCTGGCATTGGAAAGCAAACAGAAGCGATGCATCGTGCAGCCACTATTCATCATTTACAAGCCACTAATGTCAGTTAAGAAGTGTGACTCGAGCATGAAATATGGCACATCCTGGACCAAAATCTATAAAAACTCCACATGCCACATCCCTTGTGCGACGCACGTTCATGTGTGCGTCATCACTGGCATGGATCCACACATTGGGGAAAAATCCAAATAACTGCTGCAAGGTTTGCATGAACAATCCGGATGTAATACATAAAGAGAGAGATCACGAGGATCAGGGCTGCTGCACATGTTAGGCTACATGGAAACATGTTGGTTTCTGCTGCTTCCTTTACTGACCTTCAACTGTTTGACCTTCATTCCACGTAGCTTTGCTCAGAAATTGTGGCTTTTCACACAATTATATTAATTTGAGGCGTCAAGACTGGAGTTGAGTCACACTATTTGGGGTTGTTTGTTTACAGGTAATTCATAATAGTTTATTTCAGGGCTTTTATCTCGACTCATTTTCACACTTCCACGCAGCGTTTTCACACTCTTACACCATGAGCCTGGCGTCCTCTTTTCTACACCGTGTCACAACTCAGAGAAGCTTTAACTTAAAATATGAACTGTTGTAATGCAGCCACTTGACATTAACACCTGCATGCTTTTATACCCTGTAACGCCCACCACCGTCCCAGGACACCTGGTCCAGAGCGAGGCGCGACGCAAACAGTGGGAACAAGTCCGCGCTGTGTATCTCATCTGACATGTTAAAGTGTGTTAACAGGAGGAATTAGCACTAAATTAAACCACCAGAGATTTCCCAACTCAACTCGCTTCCCGAGATGTTATTATAGACTCCATATAAATGTGGCAGGTATCTTGGGAGTATGTGGTTATTGAATTATGCCAAAATTAAACCATTAGCAGGGAGGAATCAATCTAACCAACTGGAAACAGTAAGCGCGGCTCCTCTGAGCGAAGAAGAATGGCTTCATTTTGTGAGAGACATTTTGAAGGACATTGGAAAGTCTCTCGTTTTTTTTTTTCACTTTGCAAAGATACTATTTGAAAAATGCCCTGAAAAGCGCTATAAATTGGTTTGCACAGTGACCTGTGGTAAAAACTGCATTCCATTGGTGCAAACAATTTCCCCTTCTGTAGACATAACCTTAGCAGGGACTTCTTCCATATAAAATATCCTCTGTAGAAAATAAAGAGGGGTTTAATTGGCCAGCAGTAAAAGGTCTGTCCATTTTTGCTCTTGAGGCTGACATTCTCATTTTTATACTGTCTTTGCTGCGAGCAAATGTTAAAGGCTTGGAATCTAACTGTCAGCACAAGTAGCGCGGATGCTAGTCCTGAGCTCGAGATAGGGGCCCCTTTGATATGACAACATCCAAAGGTCCCTTTGCCGCTTAAAACCGGATATAATTGCACTAATTAGCCAGACAAGATTGTTTAAACTTTAAGTAAATGAAGTGCATAACTAAAGGAAACCCAAATTACTCTTCTTCTTTCTGCTGACTGAACATTAACTGCTAATGGCGCCACAAATGGCCAGTTCACAGATGGCCGGTTTCTTTTGTGAGTATAAGAGAGTCTGACCTTTGTGCTAAAGGACCCAATTTAAAATGGAGCAAGAGCAAAATTTCAATGTACACTCCAGCAAAAAAAAGAAAAGAAAGTACATTCAAACTATTTGCAACTGTCTAGAAAAAATTATATTCTCCACCTGCACCTTTGAAAATTAGTTATATACAACCTTTTACCCTGTGAATTTGGACACAACTTTTTATCTGTAGGGATATATCATGATATATATTTTTTTGGGGGGGGGGTGGCCCTCGATCAGAAAACATGTGCATGAATAATACACATTCTCTGAAACAAAACAAACATCATTACCATCCTCTTTCGTCTAAGACAATATGTCCATTGCTCTCATCGAAGTGACATAATGTGATTACATTTAGTCACGCGTTGAAATGTATAATTCATATCGATATAATTACATACCACTATTCCTTAAACATCCATTTGTGTTTTGAAAACCTGTTAATAGCTTTCAAATGAAAACCTGATTTCAGATGAGGATAATATTCAAATGCTGTGGAAATCCGGGTCCCTGTAGGTTCCAAACTTAATGTGAAAATTCAAATAATCAATTTGTGCCTCTGAGATTACTTATGTGGTAATAATTAAAGCCAGGAAGGCTATTATAAACACAAGACCCACGGTAGCTGGTGGGTTATCACGGAGACCTAGTTTATGATTGCAGGTCTCAATAGCTTGCTTCTTAAATTTTTGAAATCATTATTACGAGATTTTCTTTTCACGTTGTTTTGAAGCCACAGCTCGTCAATGGAACCCAGCGCGCTGTGTCTGCAGGAGAGAGAAGGAAAAAAAGCTTGATGATGAAAAGGCCTTTTCATTTGGAACAACAATGGGGATGCTCGATGTCTGGACTGTTGGCTGCTGACATTCACTGGGAATAACTGAAGAAGGACCGCAGCTGAAAGGAGGCATTGATTTGAAGCAGCGGATCATCTTCACTCGCCTTTATTCATGACCTCTGCACGAGCTTTTCTCCGCGGTGGCTGTCTGGTTGCACCGTCGTAAACAGAGAGATACTTTGTTGGGAATGGGCTGTTTAACCTTTTACTTTCATAGATTTCTCCACTGAAAATGCATTTGATTCCCCAGCAAAAAACCTGCGGTGCATTCTCAGTTTCCCAGTGCGAACGCACTAGTCGGCACTGGGAACTCTTTGCTCAAGGGCACAGCCGCTTTTTGTTCGCATTCCCTGCCAAGAAGTGTCATGCCGGAGCCGCTGAATCTATAACTGCCTCATGGTCTCCAGCCTGTTTGTATACGCTTGGCCTTGTTGCAATCTTACCCAGAATGCAATGAAAGAAATGTGTCATGTAACTCATGTAAGTTGCTTTATCCAAGATTGACACACATATTGTAACACTCCTACGCTATATTACTTTGGTATTTTATTCATTCGTGTACTGTAGTGAAGTACAATTCTGAGGTACTTTTTTACATACAATACATCATGCTGGTGAAATGCTTTGAGCACGTCGACCTATCGGACTATTTTCATGCTGAATATGACAAACATACTCGGTTACCCCCTGTTGGGATGAAATGTATCCCAGCTGAGGTGGAATAGCTTCTAACCCTGCATGTAGTCTCTCATAACAGCCCCTTATTCCCTCTATTATTAATATTTCTTAATTTACAGCTGCACTTACATGCACTGGAAATGACCCTCTTCCATAAGTGGGTCAAAAAGGACCAGGATACTTATTGTTAATAATGAACATCAGAATCAGAATCAGCTTTTTTATGTGTTAGACATGTGCTATTGCTCAAAATATATAGCTACTTAGCTACCAAGCTATGCAGTTCGACAAAGTTATGGCAATACAACTAATGTAATTTAGTTTTAATTAGGCGAATGCTATGTAGAAATGTTGAAAAAAATGCTGGTATTATTTAGTATATCTGAAAAACACGGGATGCGTTCATAAAAACCTCGAAACATGATGGAGGAAAGGTATCCCTGGTTTGCAGTAATGTACTGTACAATGCCAAAAACAATTCTGCTGACAGGGCTGATGTATTGTATTGACATGTATCAAATGAAATGTAAAATAATGCAGCTAAGTGGTGATGACAGTTGAGATCAGGCTCAGAGTAAATACTGACATCGTAAATACCTCAGAGAAATGACAGGACATTGGAAACCATATTTATATAGATTTGGATAAGAAATGGGTCTGCATCTGATCGGCATTCTTACTAATACGCTACCAACTCCTGCAGAACACCTCACTTACCACAAATGCATGACTATGCTTTGGGAATGCTCGAACATTTATATTTTTTTGCGTAGATAAATATGTAAATTGAAACCGAATAGTCGTGCAATTGGAAAAAGTCACAAGGTCACCACAGAGGATTTTACTGTCCCTCAGATGAAAATCAGTGTCCAATATTGTTACCTTCAATCCCAACTGCTAGTGAGGTCATTTGGTTAAAAAAACAGCCTTGTGGGTGAGAAATTATCAATAAGATGCAATTAAAACGATCCAATTGATGAATGAGTGAAGAATAAGTGAAAACCTGTCGCTCTGTAATCAGTCATCTGGACTAGATACATTAGAAACAACCCGTTCCACATTTCATTTGCGTTTCTTGTTGTTGTTTGTAGTGACATGAGGACAGTCAGGCCCGGGTGAAAGAGTGCGTCTAAATCATTCATGGCATTTGTTTTAACCTGCACAGAGTTCCAGATGGTCGAGGTTTACCTTGTCAGGACAATTTAGATCATGTCAGGTACGGTGTCAATCACAAAAAGATATCTGAAAATAACCGTCAAATGCTTTCCAAAAAAAGTAATAAAAAGACCTGAGATGACGGTGTATATTTAAATTGATTCAAAGCTCAAACAAATGTTCTCCACTACATCTTCCTTGCGATTTAATGAGCAAAAATTTGGCAACTCGTATCAACTCATCGGTGTGCTATATGAAAAGTGGGTCATTTTTTTCCTCCATCTGAGCTCCATTTGTGCTCCGCGACTCCCAAAGTAACTTTTCTTTGGGATGGAGCACCACTGCATCAGCAGCCTAGAATAAAAAAAAACAAAGCAAACAAAAGTCCTGGACTTCCATTACAGTATATCCATTCCATCAGCCTCTGAGTCCGACCTGATAGATGAGTGTCCCTAGTGTCCTTGTGTCACCCGTACAAGCTGATGGTCCTGCACTGGATGCCTGAACCTGTTTTCCTTGTGAACCAACTCTTGGCAAACAGGGGGGCTATTGATCCTGTGTTCCTTTTTAAGGCTAATTATCCACTCCACCGCCAGTTCCTGTTATCGATGTCCTGCTCTTCATCCCTGCTCATCACACTGAGGGCTAACTCTTAAAAAAAAACCACTGCTGATGGTCATCTGCCCGCAGGTACAAGGAAGCACTCTTGCCATTACCGCACTGCTACTACTTAACCACTTATATAACGTCATTTTAATGCTAAAGATAGTGGAAATATAAAACGGCATATCTGCCGATTAATGAGCAGCCGGGCCCGCAGTTATCAAGTCTGTCTTTTAAAATGAGGGTTCTGACCTGCAATTAATGAAGAAGAGCGCCTGTGGCTGTCACATTCATCGTGACGTGAGCCTCCACATAATCCTTACGTATATTTATATCATGCTAAAAATAAATAAATAAATAAAAAAGTATAGGCATGATTGATTCGGGACGTCAAATAGCCTCATCGCTATGAAGGTGCATATGGTCCAAATGTCCTTGACACAACCTTTTTAAGCGATAACTTGGCAGCGGCTTTCATAACAAACAGCTGCATTATTCGCAGGCAAGGTGTGCTGTGAATAGCAACGTCACCCTGGCACGGCCGGGAGGACCAGACCCTGTTTATTGAAACAGTCCAGCCGCGATAATGAAGGAACATTCATCTATTCCAACGTTTTGATAAAGCGTCGCCCGAGCTCGCCAGCCAAGCTAATGGATTAGAATTTAATACGGCGGCCGGTTTTATTAAAACAAGTGTCCCTTTAGGAAAATCCTTGGCAGAGGGCTGTTGTGGTAAACAACGGCCGCAGACGGACACATCTCTACTTCCCTCTGTCTCACTCCCCCCCCCCCCCCACACACTATGCAAAGGGAAGTGATTGATTTGCTTTCTCTTGTGAGTGATGATAAGCTGCAAACTCATTAAGATGGCTGCCGCCACATAAGAGCATATTGCGCAAGATCCAAATCATATACACTCCATCCTCTTTATGTGGAACTTCCTGAATTATTGAGGCGGTTTATTTACTTGAACCGCTGGCCTGAAGAACGGATTGCACCCTTATGGTGGCGGATTAGAAGTTCCACTCAAAGAAGATTCTGCCTGTTTTGTTACTTTGTATCCCCAAGAGACGAGAGAAGAGAGATTTAATCCTCAGGGGGAAATGATGAGCTGTATCTCTTGAGACTGAGGGGGGAGAAAAGATAGGGCGGGATGCAAACACTGGTAGAATTACTGTCATTTCAACTGCTTTTACTGCAGTTGTCAAACTGATGTGATTTTGCCAGAGGCTGGCATTATACCTATATGGCAAGATACATCTTTTTCCTATTGTGATCAAATACACACAAAAGGCCTTATACATCTGTTTGTGTTCACCAGAGACTTTCTATAACATTGTCCTCGGGCATTATTAAGGTAGTATTTCAAACTCAGAGTGTACAGGATGTTCAGTGTTAACAATAGATATACTTCCTGTATACAACAACTTTGCAAAGAACATCTAACGTCTTTTGTTGGCGACCTACATTTGTCTTCGATTGCCAGAGTCAGGTTACCGAACAGAGTGAGATGTTTTACTGCAGTGATGCTCTCTATCAGGCTGGCATACACAATCGGTTCCTTTTTACTTGACACCAAAAGCCTGCGGAATAATTTTGAGAAATAAGTCATTTTTTCTTTTTTGTATTGAGTAGAGTGCCATGTTTTGCGTTGGTGAGCGCTTTCGCATTTTTTTGCAGGAGCGCCTTGAACTCCTCAAGTTGAATACAATTCATTTCAGAGCGGGAAAAGCAATTAGCGTTTTTTCTTCTTCTTTTCATTGTGGGGACTTTTGTTACATACCTGAAATCATATGATGTTATAGTCTTCAGCCGCAGCCAAAACATGGATCAAACTTCCCCCGGACATATGCAGTATTCTTCTTCACGACCTGTTATCAGACTGGTGTGTGAAATCGGTTGAGGTCAAACGTATGTATACCTGAACCTTATTAACATGAATGTTGCAGACACTGCTTTGTAATTATGTTTCATCAATTAGCTACAGTTAAAAAAAAAAAAAATTAAAATGGACAAAATTAAAGCTCAATCTGTGAGTGAATATGCAATCACAAAATGTCCTCCAGGCTTCCATCTTTTGTCTTCTCTTTTTGTTCAAATAAGGACACTAGAGGGCTGTTTGGCAGGCCGCACAGTAAGTCTATCATACCTTCTATTAACATATGCAAATGGAGGTAAGTCACATTTAATCACAGCGGGTGTCATTGCGTCCGCTGCCCGGTTGGCTTCAGACTACACAAGCAGAATCCCGGAGTCCAAGTAAATCAACAGAGATTTTCATCCGAGATGACAGGAATGTCAAAGGACTCGAGAGCGCCCCCCCAACCCCCTGTTCCCTTGCCAACGTTACCTCCGCAGGTACATCTGCGGACCTCGAGTCACTTTTACGTAACAGACCATTTACTTCTGTACTCCCTGTTGGGGGAAAGGGCCTCAGGCAAATATACATAGACACAATGCATTCTTTAGTTTCCCATTTGCGCCCAGTCGAGCGTGACCATTGAAATGGCATATCCACTCACCAGAAAATGCTGTGGTTTGGACACAAATATGTCAGTTATGGACTTGTACTGCTCAACCAGGACGATAGAGCATGTTTAAATAAACTCTTTGCAGACAAGGAATGAAAAAATAAACATCAGTGGGACATTTTTGGTCAAATAATCGGTCTAAAGAAACCTTTCCGCTGCAACCAATGCAGTAGCTGTCGCTATTACGGATGTGCGGTGTCCGGGTTAATTATCCCGACACGTGTTTTGAAAAATCCATCTTCTCCGTACGTTCTATTTCTGAATATAGCTTCCAGTAAAGCCTTGGCCCCAGCTCAGTGGGAGACAATGGGCGGGTTCATTCATTCTCACTCACTCTTGGGCTATATTTCCTTGGTGATGTCTCCAGCGAAGATAACCGGTGCCAGATTATCAAATATCTCCTTAGAAGCATTGGTCGAATAGCTTCTATTGTCTGAGACAATCCCGTCTCCGTCAGTTGAGTAATTTCATGCAAATCCGTTTGAGTTCAGGAAGTCTGAATTTGTGGCATATTTGAGGTAATTTGCTGGGCAACACTCGACAGTGGCCTCATATTCACATCTACTGACAAACTGAATACTGATCAAAACAAGTGGCTGAGCCAGTGGAGTGGTAAATGCATAGTAATTGTGAATGCCGCGGGGAAATCTTAAGAATACCAAGGTATTCTTAAGATTTCCCCTGCTTTGAATATTTGTGATAAATATTAAGTGTGTTCAGTAAACCGGAGAAAAGTATGTTCACCAACACAACAGAATACGGTCTATCTCCCAACAAGCGCTGTTGCCTTGTTGAGACCTCTCTTGACTGCAGTCATACAGACAGACTTCCTTTTTGAAATCTCTGAAGCAAATCACCCGCAACCCAGTTGTCCTTTGGAATAAGTCTCACTTGAAGATGCCTTTTATGCCCAGTGCTGCTTCTTAAAGGCTCACTTAACCAGTGTTAGAGCAGCAGCCTAGGCTTATGGCTCCAACATCTAAAAACAGAAAGATCATGACATCAATCCCTGAAGTGGTTAGCTGTTGAAAAGATGTCCACTCTGCTCCATGTTGATAATTTCTCTATTGAAGTGTATCGGCTTATCAACCCTTTGTAGCATCTCGGCTTTACTCCAAAAGGTTAAACAGCCTAATTGGCAGGAATGACAGTGTTTTACACAATGTCACTGATTGCTTTGAATTTCTGGATCTGGATCTAACTATAAAGCAAGGAATCTAAATCTACAATTCATGCATTGTTGGGGACCCAAGGACATGCAGTGTTGAAGTACAATTTGGACACCTTATGCAACCGTCCTGTTATGAAGGGCCCGTGCTCCAAAGGGCCACTGCATTAACTAAACAAGGGGATAGCAGGTTGATGTGTTCGCGTATACTAGAAGAATGGCGGCATAGCTGTCGGATGAATCCCTCTCAGAAGCTTGTGCAAAGACACAAATCTCCCTTCGCAATGTGTGTAATTTAAGTAATTCGGTGCTCAAAATCCTTCAAATCCCTACAGATTTTGCTTAAGTGTGATTTTCCTCACCTACCATCTGTCTTCAGGTACGTTATTTAGGCTATGTGTGGGAGTGTATACGGGGGAGAGACAGGCAGGAAGACAGAGATAGGCCCGCTTCACAGTATGTGCATGAACGCACTCCAGCGGCGTTACTTACAGGATAACAAATTGATAACGAGTGACCTTTACCTCTCACATCTACCTCCTCTCTCCCTCCCATATTATCTGCGGATCAGTGCGTACACAGGTTTGCAGTTCCAGATCATCCCATAAATGCTGAGCTTTAAAAAGCGAGAGGGCTGGGCGGTATAATCTCACTCTGGTGGCTAGTGAACATCCGGCTAGGTTAATACGGTCATAGGTGTGCATATGGCTCGACGCCCATCCAGCGCCTCACTCCAATGAAGCATGACTCTGTAGGGAAATGAAGAAGTCCTGGTAGAATATAGAACGTTTAGCATGACAGCAAAACAGCCGTGTTGTTCATTTTTTATGTAGTCTGGGTCCCAAAGGATGACAAAAAACAAATGAACAATAAACAGTATTGCACTTTAAAGGGCAAAGTTTCTGCAAGGTGGCAACTGAGGGCTTGATTAATAGTTAGATCATTCACTAATGCTTAAATCAATGTAATAGCATATTATGGTTAATTTAAAACTGTTATAACTGCAGACTTGATGTATTGTCATTGTGAAAGCTCAAGTACCTTTATGAAGTAATTTACCAGCAGACTTAATGGAATCAAAAAGGGGAAAAAAAAACATGACCTTTAAGCCTAATTCATATGTTTAATTGCAGATTGAATGTCATATAAGAATGCTAGTAAATTGTTAATTAATGGTCACACAAGGGTCTTAACTACAATATTCCATTGGGTATTTCACCCAATATCCCTCCAAAGTCCCCTCATCATTGCCCTAATGCTGGGCTATTACGTTTTTATAAGGCATTAATTATAACGCTGCATTTATAAAGTGCTATGAATTAATGGTAACAAAGCATAGATGAATGAACTATTGGCTCGATTGTTACTAAATACTGGAAACATATACATGGTCCCCAGAGGATACATCCTATTAACTTTGGGGATCTGCCATGAGGTTGGCATTGGTAGTCTCAAGTGAAATGTTGACTACTATCGGATGGATTTCCATAACATTTGGTTCAGGCATTCGGGTTCCCCTGAGGATGAATTGTTCCAACATTGTTGGTTAAACGTTTAACTTCTTGAATAGTTTGGGATCAAATACCTGCGAAACGTGTGTAACCTCAGCTGTTTACAGACAATGACAAACATAAGCATGCTAATGTACTAAACTAAATACAGACACTGACACATTCTTTTTTTTTGAGTTTTATTGCATCGAGGCAAACATATCAAAAGAGACAGCAAACGTTGCAGGAAACTCATTGTTGTGGTTATCTCCATACACCGCCTGTCTTCAGCATGCATGTCGTCCCAAGTCGCCAGTGATCTTCAATGGATGCAACAATGATGAAGTCTGACAGGTGAGAAGATTGATGGGTGGATATGATGCCCAGACCGTGGCATTATAATAAAAATAAAAAAAAACACCTTTCAAAACCGACACAGCTACGCCTACACATACATTCCCGCTCACCTTTACTGGCGACACCTGCTGAGGTGTGTCTGGGTTCGTCGCTCAGTAATAGCAAGTGACAAGTTGCAACCGGGCGAGCGGGAGACGGACAGCTTTTGGAAACAGTGACTTGACAAATTTGAGACCCAAATTCAGCGAAATCTATTCCGGTTTACCTTGATCAGATCCGTGACAGATGACGAGGGCTGTCTGGAGAACAGGATGAAATCTCTCGTCGGGAGGGGGGGGTAACAACAAAGCCCAGACACTCTCTGCGTGTAGTGTTTGCACATGTCTGCCCGTGTCTGTTTGACATTCACAACGAGACGCTCCAGTGTGTCCCATCCCCCAGCAGGAAGCCCTGACACATACGCGAGCGGCTTCTCCTGCAGACCTCCGGTGGATTGACAGGTAAAGAAACAGGTTGGGGCAGAGGAGCGAAGCCAAAAACCCGGCTTCCTATCCCCCCATTTTCCTTCCAATTTGATTGTCTGCTTGTTGGTTCAGATCCCTGTCGGGCTGGTTGTCTACCTTACACACACCTTCAAGCGCGCAGGACAAACAAAAACCTCCGAAACCCTCTCCGAAGCGGTTTGTTTTACTTTAATGATGCTCGCATTAGAGCGCTTGGTGGGAGTTTACTCCCGCTGTCTCCTCGTGCCTCTGCCCCGGACCGTTCCTTTTGCATCAGACAGCCAGTGATGGATGGCTTAATTAAGGTGAAAGACAATGATTGAGTGCTTTTCATTGTGTTTGGTCTCAGTGGTTTGTGACAAAAAAAAAATGGATTACTCTTTTAAAAAACTGGTCTCCTTGGGGAAATGTCACATATATCATTTAAACACATCTTTCCTGCTCCACGTGAAATAACGTACACACATGTCCCAGGCATTCAGACGCGTCAGTGAGATGTGTCGCTCTGCAAGTAGCACGAGAGCAGTGGTGTATAAAGTACCCAAAAGCCGTACTTGAGTAAAAGTAAAGATACCTTACTGGAAAATTACTCCTATTCACCTATTAAAATACTACTTGAGTAAAAGTCTTAAAGTATCTGATATTTTCTGTACTTAAGTATCAAAAGTATTTTTCTGATATAAAATGTACTTAAGTATTGAAAGTAAAAGTACAAGTACATGCTTTTAATAAAAAAGCAAAGGGTCAGAATTTTGAGAATTATGAAGTTTATTCTTTTAAGTGCTGTGGTCACCGTGACCAAGGACCAGGAGTTGTGTTGATACAATAACTGGGTTGGCTGGGATCCATCCATATATATTATGTTTAACATAATATATTGTACCTAAGTATACTTTTGCATCTACTATGAACTTATCATCATAATTCTCCAAAAAGCAATATGACACTATGAAGGACTTGTAACAGTGTGGTTATAAGTATGCTCATTCCGCCCGCCGTGGGTCTCTTGGTACCGGTCTGTGGGTCTCTTGGTACCGGTCTGTGGGTCTCTTGGTACCGGGCCACAGAAAGAATGAATGAAACATTTCAATTAAATAAAAAAAAATCAAGGCCGGAAAGATGTTTTATTGTGAAAAATGACCGCATACATCCGTCTGTGGTAACCTCAGACGGAATCTCTTGACACATGTCAAGATGTTACGTTACTCTAAAAATGAAACGTAAGTCTGTTACAACTCTGTCGGTGATCTGGAAACCAAGGCAGAGTATCCTGAGATCGCCAAAAAAGCATGAAAACCTGCTTCCATTTCAACATCCTGTCTTTGTGCAGCACGTTATAAGTTAAGCAGTAGACTGGACTAAAGGTTTAGTTAGCAGTAGAGTCAGTAGACTGGACTAAAGGTTTAGTTAGCAGTAGAGTCAGTAGACTGGACTAAAGGTTTAGTTAGGAGTAGACTGGACATAACGAACACACGTTGGGTGTCGTTGTCTCCCGTCTTTCCGAGGTCGGACCCGGTCTGTGAAAATATTGTCTTCACGTAACCGGTCCGTGACGCATAAAGGTTTGGGAGTGCTGGACTAGAGGATGTAGAGGGAAAATGCAAAACATTGTGATTCGCAAAACCTGCTTGGTGGAGTCTGTGTTCCACCACAGTCCCCGATGTTTTTTTTTTTTCTAAAGATAGATTTGATTTTGTAGCGAGTAACGAAGGTTTCAGGAGAAATGTATCGGAGTAAAAGTATCATTTTTCTTTGCAAAATGTAGTGAAGTAAAAGTAAAAGTAAACAGAAATATAAATAGTAAAGTAGAGTACAGATATCCCCAAAAACTACTTAAGTACAGTAACGAAGTATTTCTACTTCGTTACTATACACCACTGCACGAGAGACCTACGGCATTTTGCTCAGTTACTCATCCCTTTCCTGACAAACATTTTCAGGAAAGTGATGTTTTGATTACAATTTTCTTGTTTACTCAAAAGACAAGGACAAGATGATTGTTTCTTTCGTCTTCCCTAAATCTTGAAAATCCATGGTGTTATTTTCACAAGTAAATCAACATAATTGAACCGTGTGCACACACCACCACCATCATCATCATCATCATCATCATCCTGAGAAAACCTGACCCACACACAGCCCGGCACATACATGCCCACACAACATTGCGGTACCCCCGTTACCGCCGGCCTTTAGCCCCTCCCACTCACACACCAAACGCACTTTTAACTCTTTTCTCACCCGGCGAATAAAGTTGCACCATGCAAAGAACCACTTATGGTTTGCACCTTGACATGCAGGGCGGCAGGAGCAAGGGGGACCTCAAAACTGCAATTAAGAAAAACCTCAACATCTGTTACTGAAGTTCAAGAACGAGCTGGGAGACCATTTTGGGAATGTGCGTCTCTGTGAATCGTCCTGCTTGACGAGATTTCTTTCTCCAGCCTCGCCTTGATGTTGCACACCAGCAAGCTGCAACTGCTCAACAGTCGCTGCGGAAACTTTTCTTTTGAAATGCTCATCCAAGGCTAAGGTAAAAAAAAAAACACACACACACACACTGATGAAGCACCGACGTGACTGGAGATGCACAGCGCAGCTGGGAGAGTGCATTGTTATTTACAGCCGTAGCCTCGGGGAGAAGCTGCAGCGGGGGGGGAAGCAGCAGCTTCGCAGCCTTGAGCTGCTGGACAGTGAGCAGCTCCAGAGAAGCGAGCGGCGGTTCAATACCTTGCTTGGGGCCACTGCCGTGATCATCATCTGTGGGGTTCGCGTTCCTCCCTGTGCACCCCCGTCCCGCCATCTTTCCATTCATTTCTGCCACTCCGCACCAACAACTTCTGCTTCTTTTATGCCTCGCGTCTTTCCGTCCCTCTCATCATCCCCACCGTCCCTCCCAGCTTCCTTTCTCCCTCTCCATCTGTATTATCCTTTAAATAATTCCCTCTGTATTGAGTCAGATTTCTCTGTCTTCTCCATCTGAAGGCCTAGAAGCGCTTGTTTCCAGGCCAGCGCTCCATCCCTCATCATTGTTTTTGTTTTTTTGTTGCTGTTGTTTTTTTGCCTTCCCACTGTCAAGAGATTCTGCCGCTTTTCTCTTCACGGTGACGCCGCGCGGGATTACAGTCCTCCCACGTCTGATCGGCTGCCACGCGTCTTCTTCGGACTACGTTTG
This sequence comes from Myoxocephalus aenaeus, assembly GCA_038501785.1. Lineage (NCBI taxonomy): Eukaryota > Metazoa > Chordata > Actinopteri > Perciformes > Cottidae > Myoxocephalus > Myoxocephalus aenaeus. The sequence continues at coordinate 5,504,091 of JBAMJR010000047.1, read as the reverse complement.
TGGCCATTTGTTTCCACCTCTGTCCCTGTCATGTTGCTCATCACGCTGACACCCACTCCCCCGCTCCAGTCACTCATACCTTCGTTCCGCAGGCTTGATCTTAAAGTGTACTCTGTGAACAACAGATGTAACATGTGTGTCTATTGAGGCGAATGGAAACACGCGCTATGGATGCGGCGTTCCCACGATGGCGGCGCTCCCCAGATTGACTTTACATGCAGGACGACGCGGCTCTCCCATGTTTACGCAGATGCCCGGCGTGTGAGATGTGCAGCAACCGCCTTTCACTCTGCGTGATCCATTTCTTTCATGGTTCACCCGCAGGCAAACTTCCACAAAACATCCATTCACTGTCTCGCGTTTAAAAAACTTCTTCCTGAAAAGTTATGGCAGCAACGTGTGTCTTGTGTGTTGTTTTCTGTCTGAACACAGCCTTCGTCATCAACAAATTATTTTATTAAATTATTATAATTTCTTTGTATTATTAGTAGCTGCTGTTGTTGTTGTGTTTATATCCGAGCATGAATAAAACGATTGTTTAAGCTGAAGGCTGAAGCTGTCACAATTCCCCCTCAAATAATAACAAATAAAAACGCCGCGTCCTCCCACATTTACACGCTGACCACGCTGGCAGTCTCCGTGTGCACCGCTCCCCTCTCATGTCCCGCCCCCGGGCAACCACCCACAGCCCTCCCCCTCCCCAAACGCACGCTCTCGCCTCACTTCGGCGTGACATAGGTGACGCGGCCAGCGGCGAATGTCTCTCTCTCTCTCTCTCTCTCTCTCTTCAATCCTGTCACATGTGTGTACTGTCTGCCGGCTGCGTTGTCCTTCAGTTTGGTCTCCACTCGCCCCGAGCATAACCGGCTCCGCCACGGCAGCGTGACACGCGGCAGTATGCTATGTTTCAGCACCGAGCGAGCAGTCGATCTCGCGTGACTCTTTTCGACACGCCGCTGGTCGTACTGTCCCCGCTTGTCAGAAGCAGGTGCTTGGCGTGGCAGCGGCGTGGCAGCGGGGAAACCGAGCCGCTCTTTGACTCTCCGGCTGCGAGTGCGCATTTGATGTATTCCGGCGCCTCGTCAGTCAGGACGGAGCGTGACATGTCGCCCTCTCGGCATGGAAGACCTGAAATATGTAGTTGGTAACCACGACCGATGTGTCACATCTGGGGCTGACGTACGCGTAATCCTACTGTACATGTCATCTTTTGATGGCACTAGATGGAGACATGATGGACTTCATAGGGCAAAGCAAAGTACTATGTTTTTTTGTTTTTTTTATACTTGAGAATTTATTTAGGCGTTTTTACAATTTAACAAACAACAACCTTCAAAAGTAAGAAGGAATATAAGGAATTAACCATGCATCTGGCCAAGTGGGCCTTAAAGAAGGAAACAAATACAATTATTTAGCAGGTAAATAAGTGACAAGTACTATGTTTTATTTATAGAATTGCAAATGTATAGACCTTAACATGGGAATATTTTGTCCAATTATACGTATGTGCCTTCAGATGTTGAAGCAGAAGCATGATTTTAATACTGGCAAACGATCAATAAACTCGTGATAAATAGACTGAAACTCATTTTCTGTCGTAATTTGTCTCAGCTTTGCACACTAACTTCTGAACTTTTAATATTGCTGCAGAGAAATATCAATAACTGTGTTTTTCTCTCTGCAGAAAAGACTTTCTTTCAGTGTATTAAAGAAAAGTTTCTCATCTCTTGTCACACATGCCTGTACTCTGGCTCCAGAAACCCTCAAGCTACCGGACAATGGCATCTCACGGCATCTGAGGCTTCATCTTTCTCGGCTTGAGGGACTTTTCATGTCCAAGGCAACACGGTCCCTGAACCGTTGCATCATATGTGTGTGAGTGATAAGTAATCCAGCATGCGTACGATTCTGTTTAAGATGCAAGTGGCAGATAAGGTGGGGAACATTATTTTGTGGTGCTACAAGACAGAGGTGGAGTGGTAGCCGAATAGAAAGGGTATTTCACAAATATCATGAACCTCTTTCTGCCATCATACCTTGTAGCAACCAAGACGTCTGATTGCATAGACGTCTATGGGGAAATTACCCTACTTTTTACTTGATTTATTACCTCAATCAACATGAGTTTGTGGTCACAATCTCTAGTTACAAGTCTTCCTCAATACAGCATGATGTTCATTTAGTAAATTATGGTTCCACCCAGGGTCATATAGAAGATAAAGTACGGTATGCTTTGGGGCGTGGCTACCTTGTGATTGACGGTAAGCTAAGCTGTGGTCCTTAGAACCGTTGTCAGTTCTGGTTGCAAAAAAAAAAACAAGATGGCGACGGCCATTAACCAAATGGCGACCACCAAAAATGGAAAAATGCTAATCTTCAGAAACATATAAAAGCAGGCCTTGTCATGGAACACTGATCTCAGACACGCTCCAAGTCTCTGCAAGTAGATTTCCATTCTGTAATGAAATAAACAGAATTGGCCTGCAGCAAAAAGTCCTTAAAGCCCATGCAGCCTTTTAAAACAATAGCTCAAATTTAAATTGCAATACTGTTTCTGTACCCACGTTGGCTTTGAGTGTTTATCCCACTGATTCGTTATGTTCTGGGGTTAAAAGAGTATCAATCTCATCACTTGGAGAGTCACGAGTATCAAAGCAATGGTAATGAGAGTCCAGAGTCGGAATGACAAGCCTCTCGGTTTGAAGAAAAGATCTGCTCACTGAGGCAACTGATTCCATTGATTGTTGAGCAGCATGAAACCGCCGACCTGGCTGCATTCTAGAAACAAACCGAAGCAGGCAACACGGCCATCTGCCTCCCGGCCGATGATTATTGACTTGAAACGCGTTCCGGTGGTGGAAAATCTGTCGTTTCCTGTCGATAGTTACCTTTACATACAGTATATACTGTACATCCAAGTTCCGCAAGTCCGGTCGTTCCCTTTTTCTTAATGCCGAAACATGATGTAGCTCTCTTTTTCCATCTCCTGCACTTGCCCACTGACTCCGTCTACCACATCCCGGGGCTGACAGTCGGGCACTGCTCCGCTGTGAAGGTCGTCTCCAGCAATGATCCCCGCTCATTTATTGCACCCGGCGAATAAAATGCTTTCTGATTCCAGCTCTCTTGGTTTGTTGATTTTTCCTTGTTATGAGCATAAGCTCGGCGCGACATGCCGCACCTTGGGGAGACGGAGCTCGACGTTTGGCTCCGAGTGTCGAGGCAAACTAAGTGTGTTTGTCTTCGCGGCTCGGCGCGTCTCCTGTGTGTGCACAGACGACGGAGTGAGGAAGACAGGCAGTGTGATTGCAGCACTAGCTGTGTTTTGTGATTTTTTTTTTATTTCTTCCCTCTGGTTGTGAGACTTTGAATAATTTGCAGGGTGTCTGACTTTAATCTCGCTGTCGTCTCTTTGAGATGAAACAGGTGGGCTATTGCTGCTGCCGGTTTGTCTCGCGCACTGTGACGAAGAGCGACGTTTTTTTTTGGGAGGGGGCAAAAAAAAAAGAAAACGACACTCAACGGGACTTTCTCAGCACCACAACAAATAAAATAATCCACTACGGCCTTTCTTTGTGTCAGGATCCCTGTCTGACCCTTTGTGTGTTAAACCTGTTTCCTCCAAATCTCCTCTCCTCTTGTGTCTGTCTTTCCCCTGGTTGTTTTGTGTGCCATGTGTTCGTGTTCTCGGTCCCGCCTCCCATGGTCGCACCCTTGATTGGCACACAGCTGCAGACAATCTGGCTCGTCACCTGCAGTATATCAACCATGGTCCTGCAGGCCTGGATTGTCAGTCTGTTGCGTCTTCAACCCCGGTAGCCATCACTGCCGCCCTGTGAGGTTCTCCATTGTCTGGGTTGTCTCCAACTCCTTCTCTTGTCGCTCCCAGAGTTCCTGATTGTCCGCCCTCATCCCCGGTGTCAAGCCACGGGACTTACCCCGCGACCTACCGCCCCAGCCTCCTGCGTCGAGCCACGGAACTCACGCGGTGAGCCGCTTGCCTCCGGTGTCGAGCCACAGGACTCACACCGTGAAACTGCCTGCCTTGCCTGCCTCTGTGCCGCTGCCAGCCCCGGTCCCGGCTCCCGCCACAACTGTGCCGCTGCCAGGCCCGGTCCCGGCTCCCCGTGTCCTGCCGGTCCCCCGTGTCCTGCCGGCTCCCCGGCCTATTCCGGCCCCCCGTGTCCTGCCGGCTCCCCGGCCTGTTCCCGGCACCCCTGAGACTAGTTTCCCCGGGGCTAGTGCCCCCGCTGCCTCCTCGCAGCCGTCCAGTGTCCCCGCTGCCTCCTCGCAGCCGTCCAGTGTCCCCGCTGCCTCCTCGCAGCCGTCCAGTGTCCCCGCTGCCTCCTCGCAGCCGTCCAGTGTCCCCGCTGCCTCCTCGCAGCCGTCCCCTGTCCCCGCTGCCGCCTTGCAGCCGTCCCCTGTCCCCGCTGCCGCCTTGCAGCCGTCCCAAGTCCCCACTGCCGCCCTGCTGCCGACGCCGGGTTCCCCACCATTGCCCCGACCTGTCCCAGAGTCAGTCTCAGGGTCCCAGTCCCCTTCAGTGCCCCCTTCAGCATCCCGGCCCCCTTCAGGATCCCCCGGCTCCCCCTCAGAGTCTCCGTCCGGTTCCCCGTCCAGCTCTAGGGAGCCCCCTTTCCGCTCTACGGAGCCCCAGCAGCCTCCGGACCCCCGCTCTCCGGAGCCCAGGCGCGTCTGTGCGCCTGGTGGCCGTCCTCCGGTACACCCTCCTGACTGTTTCGGCCCGCATGGTGGCCGTCCTCCGGCCATGCCCCCGGACTGTCTCTCCCCGTCCGGTGGCCGTCCGCCGTCCCGCCCCCCGGAGCGCGTCCTCCTGCCTAGGGGCCATCCTCCGGCACGCCCCCCGGAGCGCATCTGCCTGTCTGGGGCCCGTCCTCCGGCCCGCCCCCGGACTGCCCATGCCATGCCTGGACCCTCCTCCGGCTCCCCTCCACCCACCCTAGGGGGTCTGGAATCCGTCCCTTGAGGGGGGGGGGGGGGTACTGTCAGGATCCCTGTCTGACCCTTTGTGTGTTAAACCTGTTTCCTCCAAATCTCCTCTCCTCTTGTGTCTGTCTTTCCCCTGGTTGTTTTGTGTGCCATGTGTTCGTGTTCTCGGTCCCGCCTCCCATGGTCGCACCCTTGATTGGAACACAGCTGCAGACAATCTGGCTCGTCACCTGCAGTATATCAACCATGGTCCTGCAGGCCTGGATTGTCAGTCTGTTGCGTCTTCAACCCCGGTAGCCATCACTGCCGCCCTGTGAGGTTCTCCATTGTCTGGGTTGTCTCCAACTCCTTCTCTTGTCGCTCCCAGAGTTCCTGATTGTCCGCCCTCATCCCCGGTGTCAAGCCACGGGACTTACCCCGCGACCTACCGCCCCAGCCTCCTGCGTCGAGCCACGGAACTCACGCGGTGAGCCGCTTGCCTCCGGTGTCGAGCCACGGGACTCACACCGTGAAACTGCCTGCCTCCGGTGTCGAGCCTCCAGACTCGCACCGCAACCTGCACACCTGTAACCTGCCTGCCTTGTCTGCCTCCGGTGTCGAGCCTCCAGACTCACACCGCAACCTGCACATCTTGCCTGCCACTAGTGTCGAGCCACGGGACTCACACCACCGGCTCCCCACACACCCTTGGGTTTCAATAAACACAGTTTCCATACCCTGATACCGTCTCCAAGGTCTGCATTTGGGTCCTAATTGTGCTCTCCCGCGCCACTTTGTCCACCGTCCACTGTTTCATGTTGCTATTTTGAAAGGGGGAATGAGCTTTTGTCGTCCAGCTCTAATACTTCCTCTCTGCATGACACAGCTTGTGACTCGTGATAGTCTGACTCAACGGAGGGAACAGTGATTTCTACTTTCGCTGCACAGCTGGTGGACTGTCAGCACCAATTGTTTTTTTACCCCCTCTGTATTCATAACTTGTTTTTTTTTAGGAGGGGCGGGGGGCTTATTTCATCAGAGCTAATCAGTTTCTGCTTCCCATATGAGTGCATAAGTACACAGAATGTGTTGGTTAAACAAATGCACTCTTTTTTTTCTCCCATCGGCAGCAAGACCCATCTGTGGCGGCAGATTTATGAAACAAGGTGGAACGAAACGCAGGGATTTGTCCTGGTAGTGTGAATCAAAGGCCGTTTCTCAATACCCAAGTACACAAGTACGGACTTGTGAACTTCTGAAGTCTGGACTTGGAGTCTGGACTTGAAGTCCAGACTCCAAGTCCAGACTTCAAAGTACGGTGAATTGGAACAGAAGCTTACTTGATGACGTCATCACGTTGCCAGCTCTTTCTTCACGCACGTATATTTAAAGAGCCAGTGGCGGGAAAAGGTATAGAAGATTGCTGTGGATACAATGTTATATTAGATATAATATATTAGATATTAATTTATTTGATGTAATATATATTAGATATGTCGTTATGATAAAGCTGCTTCTGATTATTATATATATATATTTATATATGTTATATATATATATAATTATAGATATATTATATATATATATAATATATATATTAATATATTATATATAATGCTGTTATAATAAAGCTGCTTCTGATTATATATAGATATAGATATATTATTATAGATATATTACACATCTATATATTATATATAATAGTAATGGATCGGACCCGGAGGATTGCGGTTGCGGTCGGCCATCTCTATCAAGAAGCCGAAGAGGAGGCGAATCCTTCAAAGAAGAGCCGTGATGCAGCGGAGACGTGCCTTAACAGCATCTTTATTGCTTTGTAAGTCTGTCTTAACATTACACTTTGTTTTAACCAGGCTACCCATTTTTCTTCTTTGTAACCTGTCCTCCCACTTACAGGTAGACTTGACAGTTTACTTCGTACACCCAAAGAAATAATGTGGTTTAATAGTGTATATAACTTAGATTTAATGTTTTAGGGACTTGATCATTTAGTTTAATGTAGTTTCTGCTGCTGTTGTACTCTACTGGTTATACTGGGAGGTGTATCTAATATATATTCTTTCATATTGGATGAAGGAAATACCTCAAAAACTAGATTACATAGAAAATACCTTTACATTAGAACACTGCTCATGTAAACATTTATTGCATGGCTGTTGCAATATAAATATATAATCTACCGAGGCCTAATAAGATGGCAGGCAGAGGAGGTTTGATACAGTAACATTATAAAAGTATTTAAATATTACATCCATTAGGCTATATTTCACATACACACCTACCATGTGTCTTCTTGGTCCGCAAACATCAAGAGGTTGATCATCAGTGCAGTTAGATACACAAACACCACTACACATTAAACTAAGGTACCTGAACCGCATCTGTGTCTCGTACATTAGTCATTAACCAGGACAGACATAAACAGTGTTCATGTCTACGATACAGAGATCATGGAGTGTTTTACACTGCCTGTCGACCAGTAACATACATAGAAACCTTCTCCAGCATAAGCAAGCACACGTCAGATATTAATACTGGTAGACTTCAACAATTCATATTTAGAAATCATTATTTATTATTATTAAATAGTCAAAACACAAATACATATACTACATACATTAATGTTACAACAATGTTTCAAAATAATATCCTGTTTTTTAACAGGACCAAAGTCCTGTTCAGCGGTATGTGCAACTGAAGGACCATGTCCCGATTCTTTCTGTGTTCTGGTCTGAAGCTGACCTGAGACCAGCCTTCAGGCTCTCCAGGAACAGGATCAACATGCTGGTCTGATGCTGACCTGAGACCAGCCTTCAGGCTCTCCAGGAACAGGATCAACATGCTGGTCTGAAGCTGACCTGAGACCAGCCTTCAGGCTCTCCAGGAACAGGATCAACATACTGGTCCAGATGCTGCCCCGGCAAAACAACCAAGGATGGAGCCATGAGCTTGAGCTGCTGGTGACGGTGTGCTGGCTGCTTGTGGAGCCTCCTACAGGGTCACCTCAGACATCTGCCATGCCACCGTGTGCAGGACCGTCCACAACGTGGTGGAGGAAATGATGACGATCCTCCATAGAGTTGTAAATTTCCCCAAAGCAGAGGAGATGGAGGAGGTGGGGCCTTGCCGGCCATGAGGCGCTCCGCTGTGCTGCCGGTGCCATCGATGGGTGTCACGTCCGGATTCCTCCTCCTGCAGAGCACAAGAGGGCATTTTATTTATTTATTTATTTATATATATATATATATATATATATATATATATATATATATATATTATAAACAGAAAATGGAACGGGATCAGAGGAAGGCTTGCTGCCCAGAAGGACTGCTGCATGTCTGGGTCAACATGACTACTTGTAGATACTAAACCTCCCCAGCCGAAGAACATAGTTCTTTTGCAATGTTCTTCTTCTTGTTCTGTCTAATTGAAATGTAACTGCCTGACTGTAAATAACTATCTGTAAACAACAGGACTTTGTAATTGTTTGTTGTTGTAAATATACACAATTGTTTGAATATCCTGGGTTGAAATTCAAACAATACATTTATTTACAGTATATTTACAAGCTTCTCATTCTATATGGGCCCAGGTTTCCTCAGATGTCCCATCATTAAAATTGTAGGTTATAATGCACATTGATAGAGTCAGAAGTCGGTCAGAAGTTAAAAGACAGGGCTCTAGGTCAACGTTAAAGTTAAATTAAAATGTAATTGTAATAATAAAACGGATTTAACGTTACCTGTAAACAAACAATAGACTATTGAGACCAAAAGATTGTTGGTTAGATTCAACCAAACCGAATTATAGCTCATGTTTAACCGTACAACAGAGACGTCAATACCACCGGCAAATTTCAAAAAGACTTCCCGACATCAGGCTGTTCTAGCCGGACCCGTGACGCTGAGCCCCGGTGCTGGTTTACTGACGGTCCCGCTAGCGGCTCCGACATCGCCGGAGCAAATTTTTAAATCGGCTGAATCTCGACAAACCGAAGACCAAATTGATTCTTAAACAACTAACTTATCGCCTAAAAACATCCTAAAATTACTTTGTGTGACTTAACAGCAGTAGTTTTTAGAAAGTTTCAACTTACAGTTGTGTTGTCTCCGCCGCCATTTCTTCTGTTTGCTGTAGTGAAATGCATTCTGGGATATTTGGCCGTCCAAAGTACACACAAGTCAGCACCGATGCAGGCTCGGTAAAATGGGAGGAGCGAGCCACATCCGGGCATTTTCACCGTGCTTGGCTCGATGCAAACTTTGAATTGGACTGATGACGTTTCAGAAGTTCACAAGTACAGAGAAGAACACATATTGAGAAACGGCCAAAGATCTGGCAGAGGTTCTTTGATGAAAAACGCAACGAAAAGAGGAGGGAAATGGAGTTTGACATACAAGCCACCAAGCTTTTTCTGAGCGTGCATCGAAGCCGGACGGCGCAGGTCAAATTCTGAACTCGTCTCTCGGGATCACATTTTCTCCATAAACTTTGTTCGTCTGGTGTTCTTGACTTTCATTTACCAACTGCAGTCTTTTTCATTCATACACAAGTGGCAACAACACAGCCGCGATACGCACACATACACCCCCCCCCCCCCCCCCCCCCCCCCCCACACACACACAAGTAAAAAATACTGCTGCCAGTGAAGTGGAAATCTAGCCTCTAATTGTCTTATAGATCTTTTCTCCCCCTCCCTCCTTCGTTCTCCGTTAACCGTTTGAAATAGATGGCTTGCAATTTTACTTCTGGCCTCAGGAGACTGAAGTAACAATTGCCAGTCTGGTTCAAAACTGCAAAGAAATGGCAGGCGCCTGACACCAAGGGCTGCCTTCATTATGACCGTGTTTGGAATAAAAGGCATATTGCTGTCCGTGTTTGTCGTGGACGCTGCGAGGAATTGAATTTGTGCTTTCCCCCCCTTCTTTTTGGCACAAATCCAAGAACTGTGGCGTAAACAAGAAATAGCAGTCCGTTGATTTGTAAATGGATGATAAAAAAATGTGTTTAAAAAGGACTAATATTCATATTTTAATGTAAACGCTTTCCGAAGCGCTGCAGATTCTTTCAAGGGGCTGAGAAAACAAAGTTTAGTTTAACATCAATTGCGACGCAGTCACAGCTTTTCTGATCCAGACACATCAAGAGCAGCGTTCCCTTGAACACTATCCACACTCTGCAGCCAAAAACAACACCAGTCTTCAATAGATTCATACATTTGCTATATTTATGGAGAATTCACACATCAACAATCTTCTTCATTAGCAAAACGGCAATCAAAACTTCCAGTGGAGGAATGGACCTCAAATGTGTGCTGTGGATCAAAACACGCCTGTCGTCAATATTAAAGAAGAGTTTTGCATATATTGTCAACGGCCAGAATCAAAAGGACGGGAGATTAAAGCGAGCGAAAACTGCTTCAACGCACAATATAGATTCCTGACAATTATTTTAGGAGAGATTTACAAATAAAACTGAGACACTGTCTTTAAAATACTTCAAATAGAGTAGAAGGTTGCGAAAGATCCATGCAATCACATTTTTTGCACTCTTTCATTTTTCAAAAACACAGAAAAAAAGTTCTTAGGGAGACTGTCCAATGAGGACAAGCAAGGGTATCAAGAGACGCGCGCGGAAGAGTCAAAGAGAAAATCCAGAAACAAGGACAAAAACACAAGAGAACTATTCAATTATACATGAATCGCTGGAGGGCTCTCTCAAAGAGTCCCTGGCACAGACTGAAGGGGGCCCACGGGGTCCGGACACGAGGGAGGCAGGGTAATGAGGGACAGGTGGAACCGGTCAGGGTGTGGTGGGGTAATCACACGGGTGGGAAGCATGGAGGGCAGAAAGTGACAAAAGGGAGAACCAAAATTAAACAGGAAATAACTGAAAAGAAGAAAACATTATTTTCATCGCATAATTTGACCACAATGGGATGTCAGGATGCACTCATTTGTTAAAATAGTTATCCATGACCGACTTCTACATTTAATTGGGAACTCCATCGACATTACACATCAAAGTCTGTTTCCAGGTCTTGGGGCGTAGACTGCTGCATATGTGGAAAAGAAAATAGAAAAGCGTTTTCTGGCTTTCCGGGAGCGTTGTCAAGTTTGATGAATTGCCTTCAGTGACGTCACTTGAGTCAGCGTCTATTGGGGCGGAAGTTGAAATATGAAACAAAATCTGGGTCGGGTAGGGGGTGGAGTTAGCTAACCAGCATGACACACCCAAACCGAACAGTCTGCAGTTGCATTGTGGGTAGTGTAGACTATTGCAGGTTTTGACAAAAAAAAGAGAACGCACAGAGTAAAAAAAAAGGAAAAAAAAGACGAAATGCACTGCATCGATTTTGATTTCTTTTTCTTTCTTGTATTTTTTTTTAACCGTCCATCCTGAGTCAGACTGTGTTATAGTAGCGGGTTGCCGAATCGATGGAGTGCTCTTTTAAGGGAACCATCAATCCATTCTAAGGCAGTGACAGGAAGTCAAAGTGAGAGACACACTCACTGGCGTACTGCAGATTATGACTGGGCGAGTGGTAAGTGCACAGAGGAGAGGAGGGAGGGTATAGAGCGAGCCACCTTGGATCTCTGCCCCCCATTCAGGGACGGCCTTTGATTCCAATGCTTTTGATCCTTGACTTTTAGGGGGGCCAGAGTCTCATAAATACAGAAGAATAAAAAAACAGCAGGTGTGACTGCATAACTCCCGGCCTCGGCCTCGCCTCACTCATCCTTACCTCAGTCATTTTTTTTACGCCTCCTGCCGACGCACGCTGTCTCCCTCCTCCTCCTCCTCCTCCTCCTCCTCCTCTCCTTCTTCCAACTACCAGCCTGTGACGCAACCCTGTTGCCATGTCGTTGTCATTCAGTGTGGCAGAATTAGCTCCTGCTCTGCGTCGCCGTGCGTTTCAAACGTGCCCCTGTGTGTGTGTGTGTGTGTTTTTCCAATGCGAGCGTCGTGCCGTTGAGTTTCAAATGCGTGATTTGTAGTTCGCCGCCGATGTGTGCGCATCTAATTCATCTGCATGCCTGTGTCGGACCCGTCTCTGTCAAGGTTGCCTGACATTGGCTGCTGAGTCAGACTCTCTTCAGTGAGACGCTTCAAAGTGTGTGTGTGTGTGTGTGTGTGTGTGTGTGTGTGTGTGTGTGTGTGTGTGTGTGGGACGGGGGGGAGACATATAGATAATGGTGGGTGGAAAAAATAAATAAACAAAGAGGGTGGCTCCCGACTATCGGCCGCTGTTTTGATTTCATCACCTCTTTCTCCTCAGCATGGGAGACAGCTCTTCCGTCCTGGCTCGCTAATGAATTACACCCTGCCTCACACCAGGTAGCAGAGGTCTAGACAATGACTGACTGTGTGTGGTGAAGGGAGGCAGCGGGGGTGGTGGAGGGGGTGGAGAAGGAAAAAGGCGGAAAGATTGAAAGGAGAGGATACAGTGGAAGTGAGCTAGCCCGAGTCTCATTACTCTCTACTCCTGTGATCTCTCCCCGTCAAGGATGCTGAGTAGGGCTTTGTTGAGTCAGAGCGAAAAAGAGAGGGAAGAGGGTCGAGCGAGGAATGGAATACAAAAAACTAAAAAGCAAAGAGCAACACGGCCACATAGTCAAACGAATAATTCACCACCTTGTCCGAGTCTTTTCTCTCTCCCCTGCCCCCCTCCTCCTTTTCTGGAGGAGAAATTGGAAGATAATCCATTGCCCTGGCTTTGAGGATTGGCTTTGAAGGATACAGACAGGCCTGTGCCAGAATAAGAGAAGCTAAAATGTTCGGGGTGTTTGATGGCTCAGTGGGAGAAGCCTTAAAAAAAAAAAAAGACGCGACAAGTAAAACAGCGGCTACTTAGTCTCGCTGGTGTTTTCGGTATACGGGTCTCATTATGACGAGTCATGTTTTGACTACAGATGTTTTTTTTGTGAGTGTAAATGTAAATCGATTGTCCCCCCCCCCCGTAACAACACTGTCAGGAGGGGGACAGACTCCTGACAGTGTTGTTACAGGTTACCTCCACTTCTCTTCAGCGCCTTTTCTATTTTCTCGTTTGAGGGTCCCTCGGCCCGACTGACAAGAGGCCTTGTTCTCCCGCTTCACGTCCGGAGCGCTGCGTCTCGGTTAAAGCCCCGTGACACCCGTCTCTCCCCGATCCCGCGTTGAGGTCGGCGGCGGGAGTCTCCCAGTCCGAGAGGCAGGGTGATAACAAAGCGGTATCTGCCGAATACGCTTACTGTCAACTTTTCTTTGACGCCTCTTTCCCCACACTCCTCCAGGGAGTAAATCTGGGTCTCCATTCTATGGATGAACGAGGTCAGATTGAGAAGCAAAATGCTGGATCACTTCGAATGCTGTCGCGAGAACCCAAGGGCATAATCAACCAATGTGACGTAAACAGACAGGATACAGAATAGTGTTAGGATATTACTCACATTAATTTTGCATGAAGTATTGTTTTCCCCTTCAAATGGTAGATTAACCTTGATTGTGTGAAATATGACATCTGAAAACAATGCAAAGCTCAATAGATTCTGAAAGAAAAAGAAAATAAAAAGCTCAATCTTTTCAGACTCCTCCTGTTAGTGGCCCATGGAGCATTTATATTGGCTGGTGTGTACTCACAAAAGTGCTGCGCACGGTTATCCACAACATGCTTTATGATTTTGAGGTAACACAATAATAGCGGCTTTCAGACGGCTACCGCTCGATACCACTTGGTGTGCGCTAAGTGGCATGTTGCGGCTTTGAAACTGCAAATATTTGTAGCGGAGGTCACCCAAAGCTCCCAAATACCCTCTAAGCTTCTTTCCAAGAGCGTTTCAGGTCACGCAGTCGTCTGACCGGATCGGCTTAAGCCAATTTATGTCTACGTAAGTGCACAACAAAACCTGGATGAGGACTCTCTTTATACACATGAGGATAGGTTCGTCTACTCAGCATTACAATCAAGATAATATATTTTTTTTAAAGGTCTCCTGCAAGTGCTAAATAATTTATTTTAATGATGCATATAGAAACACTGAAATAGTTATAGGGGTTTCTAACCTCTTACATTTTAACTTGTTTTTTCTTCGACAGAGTTTAACGCTTAATCTTTTCTTCACATTTAAAGTTACTATGAGAAACCGGGACAAAAACACAAAATGTAAGTTCCTTGCAGGAGCATTGAAGTAAATTAAGTGCAATGAAGTTGCTGATTTGTGAGTATTTTGCTTACACATACAGCAAACAATGAAGTGCAGCTAATGTCAACAAAACGAGGTTTAATAGCTTGAAAGCGTAGAAAAAAAAGAAAAAAGCCACTATATTGACTGTTAATAAGCATATCAATCATTCAATCTGACAATGAAATGAACACACTGTGTTCAGGTTCCAACACCAGCAGGAACCATGTCACTGTGTCCCCTCCCCTTCTGGCTAAAATAGCACACAGTTTGACAGCATGACTTTGGGTTTCGACTCCATAATGAAACAGTTTGCTTGCTTTTTAAACCCCAAATCATCAGTTGTCAGTACGTTTAAAAGGTGCACCTGCTTTACAGTCTCGGCGGCGTCTGTTTTGCACAGAGAAATCTCCCTCCGGACTGAACCCTTTAATTTGTTGCTCTAATGAATGCACTTTGTGAACACAGCCTTTGTGTTTTACACAGCCAAGGTCACGTTTCATCGCCATTTGCCAAATGTTCAGCTGAAACCAAACGTGCAGAGTTGTGCCTTCCACAGAGGGACCTGACTGCAGCTTCCTGCATCCATTCACATGTAATTATAGTAGCATGACTGTAGTAATCACAACACTTGCTGGAATGCGTGGCTGTGCATACAGATGGCATCATCACTTGTGATTATGCGAGACAATGATGGGATTCAATGATTGACATTCGGTAAATACTTGCATGAAGACTTATGAATACCACATGCAGGATTAAATAGTTTAGTTATTTGTCACAAATACAACTTGTTTTATCCAGCTTCTAAGATAAGAGAAACAAACTAAACAATATCCTTTGCTGTTGCTGTTTTCCGCAGATTCAGACAGTGGCTACTTTTCTTTTTTTTTTTCCTGCACCAAACTGACGGTTGCCTCGGTTGCACAAATGTTCAAACAGCGTCTCCTCTCCATTTAAACCCATATGGGATTAACGTAAAAGGGATTCTCTCCTCTGACTAATCTCCTTAACAATGTGTTGCTCCCCTCTTTCTCCGCAGCTGCTGAAATTCCACCAAGCTTGATGATTCAACCTCGTACCACTCTGCCTTCTCCCCTCGCTTTCTTCCTTTCCTGTATTATCCCTTTTTAGGCGTGCGCTTCTGGATCAACTCTCATCCTTTCGAAAAAAGAAGGAAAAAAAAGACAGAGGCGACTCAATGCCGATGACTTCTTGTTCAAAGTGGTTTAAAGATGAAATTACTGATGTATTTTTAGACAAGCATTTAGCACAGGTTAAATGTAAGGCCAAAAGGAAAGGTACAGAGTAGACTAGAGTGAAAGCGCTGATGAAAACAATGTATGACTGGCTGCCATGCTTGTGATTGGTTATATCTTTTGTTGCATCCACCGTCAGCACTGAAGGCAAAAGAGACACCATAAAAGATACAGTATATACAGTGGCCGGCCATCCACACTTTTAGGCTTCAATTAACACCGAGTGTGCTTTCTGTGCCAAGCTCATTTCTCTGCCTTGTCAGATACTAGCAAGGCAAGCTATCTGCCGTGCTCAAAGCACTTCATTTGTCACCAAATTCCAGGCAAATTTCGGACCTTCAGCTGCACCGAAATGGACCAGCGATAATTCCTTCGCCGTTTCTTCGGCGACCTGCGACACCAGCGGTTACCGCCGGCACAGAAAACGGGGCGCGCCCTCGACAACTTCAACGCGACGTGAAGCAACAGCTTCACCCGTTCCCCGGCGGCTGGGCCGCGCCCACTTCCTGATTGCTAAACGAACCTAACGATGCACACCTGTTGTCACTTCCCCTGATTGGGCAACTCTAACCTAACCTGAGTTGGACAATTCACTGGTAATGTTTTTATAATACCTTTTCACAAACTGCTCGGAATCAATAGGCCCACACTTTAAGAGACACTTTTAATTAAGTATTTGTGTGTGTGTGCGTGCACTTTGTGAAGCCTAATCCCCCGTTAAACCCACTATAAATCACCTACAAAGTTGTGCAACGTGGGAAAAGCACACCTGTGGATTAGAAAAATTAATCATGGCAAAAAAGTCCTTGAGCGTGCTTCAGCTTCAAGGTGGCGGCATTGTGCACGCCGTCGCACAGTCACGGCTTACTGGAATAAATTTAAGAGAACAGGGTCACAGGTAATATTTGTGACACATGCTTCTCCTGCTATGGTGAGCTGATACGTCAGAATACTTCTTTTCTTCTTATGTAATTCAGATGAAGTCCACTTGGATGGATATGTCCAAATGCTAATAAACAACTGATGTGTTTCTTCTGTCTGAAATGTTCTGTCTGTGATCATAGAATTAGAGTTAGAATGCGGTACCATCACATGTATTGGTGTTCACTACGCACAGCTTTAATCGAGAATCAAAGTCTTTGTTACAATCGAAGAAATATTAAAACACAGACTGCAGATTCATATACCAGCTGGCCAGATCTTAGAAAGGCTCCCAAGGCTCTTTTTTTCCCCTCTTCATTTCCCCTATCATATGGGAGAAAAAACATCTGATTGATGTCCTATGATTACAGTAATAGACATGTTTCACCAGAAGATTATGTAAATGTGATAGCTGGACCAAGTCCCGGTCTGCCATATCAATGTGGATGACTTTGTGGTTAAATGTGTGAGCCAAAAGAACAAAAATTAAATACATCTCTTTCCCAAGTCTGTCTTTGCTATTGAATTTGTTTCCCCAGACTCCTTCATTTTCACAGGGAAACTTTTATATTAGTGTTATTTTTCTCAAACTTCTCCCATTAAAACGGTCGAGGTTTGTTGCAAAAACAAAATGAAATACATAAACAAGGGTGATTAATCATATATGCATCACCAGATAGGACAATCATGCATACAACAACTGAAGGCTACTTTGTACTAATATAGGCTCTGCCTTTTATTATTCTGTTTATGGAGGTAATGATTGATGCCTCAGGCAAGTCAGCTGTTTGATACAGAATATTTATTTCCGAGGAGCAGAAGTACAATATAGCGTGATCATGATTGATTATTTTATAGGCAAAACCTCCATCTGGCGGACTATCGCTGATGCGTTCAAGCTTTTAAAGGCACTGGTGATCACGGCTTTTATTGCAGCGCTAAGTGGCTCTGTATGTGTCAGGCATCGTGTTTTACAACTCCATGTTTCAAACCAATTTCTGCAGGTTGAGGGTGCTTTTGATTTTGAGTCTCATCATATTTGCCTCTCTTTTTCCTTCTTTTTCTTACCAGGGGGGAAATATTGATTGTTTACAAAAACACATGGTTTGCGAGAAGCAGCACCTCTTGAATCCTTAATTAGACATAGAAACCTGGATACTCGAGGAATGTTTTCTGCCCTTTGAAGTCAAACCACTCTGGGATAGAAAAAATAAATAAATAATGAAATATATGAAAAAAAATGGATTGCTTCTCAGTGGAATATAATACATCAAGAGCACACATTCCACTCACTCTCCCATGTTCTCATAAGCCATAGGGGACGTGCTTAACAGTATATAATTACTTCAACCTGCAGCTGTGCATTGCCGTCTGAAAGGTAAACTTCCATGAAATTCCCTGTGAGAGGCCGTCTTACTTTTGTTCTTTGAAAAGCGGAGTTCTTTGATGGTGGGAACGCCGTCATCTGCGCTGCAGGTATCCTGTTTTAGAAACTTCCTATCAATCAAAATGCAAACACATGAAAGTTTATCTCCAGGCGAAGCCAATGGGAACGTGTGTCTCTGGTTAAGTACAAAATTAGTATGGGATAATTGAAGTGCGACTCATATAGACGAGGAAAATATTTTACTGGAATCTACTCCAGACACTTTCAAGTGTAGCCTCTTTTGCATTTGTATGTGAGACTTTTGAGTTAGTTATTTCACAAAAATACACTCCCAACACTGCACAGCCCAATGGTAAATCTCCTAGGAGCCCCTCCTTGGGTCCAGGTTGTTTGAATTTTGCTTTAGCAGCCCATTTTGCACCTGAATCTGGTGATGCAGCATTAAGCCCTGATTCATTGTAATGCTAAATTGAAATGGTGGAGTAGAACTCTTTTCAGCACTCACCTTCTCCTTTGGGATCCTTGGAGACTCACTCCTTGTCCCTGTGCTTGTGTTTCTTCGCCTATGTACCATTTCGAAGCTAACAACACTATTTTTTCCTCAATCGCCTTGAGGCGCACGCCTTTGCAGTCCTTGGAGACCATCTCATACTCAGTGTCTCAAGACCGATCTGCTTTTTTTTCCTTCCAAGAAGCCCCTGACCTCTATAGATCTTTTGTGTCACTGTGTACCAGAAAATAACACCAATGAAATAACACCTAGTGAAAGTATCAATCCTGCTCTTGGGTTATGAGAAGAAGTGCTGGGGATAATTTTATGTTTGGGTATAAGGAGAAGGATCATTATGAATTATTCTTAACTACACACTTTAAATGGCACTGATGAAAAGAGTATTGCTTCCACACTAATTGAGCCGCAAATGTATTTAAAAAGCCAGATGTTACCAAATCATTGTGGTCAAGTTCTCACATTGGCAAAAGGCGGAACAGGCATTTTCACTTCTCATAATCATAATCTTTCCTTATTTATAACCAGCCTGAGGAAGCGGTCGGCCTCTCTGGTTTTTAGTTTACATATTATTTAGCAATTAGATTGTCCCGTGATGGTTGATGATGAAATGTATTTTATAAAAAAAAATTGCCACAGGGGTCTGTCCTTGGCCCTATATCATGTTCTATATGCAAGCTACCTTTTGGGCCTTTTAATTAATACTACTCTAAGATATTGTTTCACTTGCATGCGGACGACTCTCAGTCTTGTCCATCAAACGTACCTCGGCCGACGAAGTGACCTAAAAGAATAAGTACGTCCCACAACTTCCTGAAGTTTTATTTTGATATAATAAACTTGTTTGGCTCATTGTTTCAGCAGTAACTCCAGTGGTTGATATAGATATGCTAACACTTGCAACGCTCGCCAACCAAACTTTCACAACCAAACTTTTCACAACCAGAATAGTTTCCTGCTGAACTAGCGAAACGCATTTATATCACATCCTGACTTGCACCTCTTCCTGTCCCAGAAAATAGAAGCCGGTCCCACCTTCACCATCCCTAAATTGCTCCTTACATTCCTCCTGGCAGCCCTGATCTGATTGTATCAAATTCAGATCTGTGAATCTGTACTGGCATGCCACTTCCGAGATCCACACCGCCATGGTGCCTTTTTGCTCCTGGGTGCATCCTCTGCCTCTCCTGGGCACTTAGCACCCCCCCCCCCCCCCCCTCCTCTCTGTGCTGACCTGTTCATCGAGTCAATCAGTCACGGTCCCACTGTCTCTTTGGGCTTTCTAGCGGTGGATTGACCCTCAAAACTTCAGTCAGCAGAGTCACTCACTTCTCAAGAAGGTCTTTCCATCAGCTCCTCTTTGCCAAATCACTCCGGCTCTCTCCTCCTCTCCACACTCTAATTGCCCTCAAAAGTGTCTCCTATCCCTCCTTTGCTCGTTAAAGTTCATTTCCTACCATTCCTCGCTTAAATTCTGTGGTTGCATGAATATTGTCACGATAGCATGGCTTGTTAATGTGCATGTAATTTAGGTGAATTGAGAAGAAATGTCAGCAACTGTATGGTTGAATTAGAAATCCATGTACAATTGGTTTGTTTATATGATATGATGTCCACAAGAGCCATGCATGTGTTCTACGTGCATCCAGGAGTTTTATCATTGTTTGTGACTAGATTTGCATAACTTTATTTATAACTATATTTATAACAGCAACATTCCAGAATTTATTTAAAAAACTCTTCCCTAACCTACTGAAATAATATTGCTCTATTATATAGGTTTTTTTCCAAGGCAAGGTAAGACTTTTTAACTTTTCATGTCATTGTGGAATTAACTTCCAATCCAATTCGCAGATAAATCTTTTTACATTTCTCCTGATTATAGTCGCTGCAATATCACCTCAGGATTTTGGGCAGATGCCAAAGTTTGGTGCACAGTTCCACATCAATATTAAGTAATAATGTCAAAAAAGAACAAACCTGAAATTAATTTACATCTCTGTGTCCTGGCAGGTCTTGGCACCGTGAACCTTGAGATGAAATGCATGAAGTTGCACTAATTTCCAAGGCAGTTGCATCATCATCTGGTCAAAGAAAATCTGCAGAAAAAAAGGTGTGAACATGTTACTTCAGGGTTCGTTTGAAAAGCAGGTATATTGAACATTTTCAATGGTTGTATTAAATCACACAGTCACATGTGGGAGGGAGAAGTAGGTGGTGTGCTGTGAAAAAGGGGTGGCTGTGCTGGACAGTGAATATAAAAGAGTTTTAATCACAGCCTCTATGTTATATGTAATATTAAAATAATGATAGGCAGAGAGATAATTACAAGGACACAGCTTCCGCAGGTAATTGCAGGTTGGTTAAATTGTTGAGCTCAATACTTTAGCACATCACACTAAATAGTGAGTCCGTGGAAGAAAGCCTTTGTTTCATGAGAACAATGGTTGCTGCTCAAAGGCAATTAATCCTTATTAATACAAGGAGATACAAATCTTCTACAGGACCCATTTTTTCGCTCCTAACTCGTCAAATAGCGACGCTTGGCCAATGGCCCTATGCTGTGTTCACACCAAACGCGTTGCAAATGTTATTCGCGCCTCAAAAGGGGGCGTGGCTTATCTCCGTAAAAACAGTTACCGTTTCCGCCATTCACCATGGAAATATCCACTAGTTCTGCTTTATACTTGTTGTGTAAATTCCACATACGTCTGAACATCAAACTCCATGGTGTCTGGGTTCATAATATTATCCGTAGTCCCACAACAGCGTCTGAATGACGGCCGCTACCAGCGCTACTTCAGGCGGACCAGCAGCAGTTTGATTCAGCAACGGCAGGACGGCAGTGACGAGCGGAACATCTCAACGCTGATTGGCTGACGCAACTCAACGTCACGCGATCATTTTTCAACAAAAAAATGAAAATTTCAACTCGCACCTGCATTGACTTTGCATGCAATCTACTCGCGCGTCAATTTCGCAAAGCAGTATTCTTCAAACTATGCCGCTCTAGCTACCCCTGTAGCGTCAGTTTTGGACGTGGCATGGAGTATGCATGGTGTATTTGTACTTTTTATCTGTACTTGTTAGGTTAAGGCAACAAAACTACTTAGTTAGGTTTAGGCAACAAACATAACAAGTCGTGGTTTGGGTTAAAAGTATTGTACGTTTGTTCCGTAAAAGAAGTACGCTTGTTAAATAACTTACGCTGTGTTAGTTAAGTACGCAGTTGCATAACTAAGGTAATAAAGGTCAACATTAACTTTGTTTCCCACGGGATATGGAGAGTGGCCTCCTGGGTGAAAGTCCTGTGTTTGCCTGATTGTGTTATAATGGTGATGACTCTACATTGGAGTTATTTGAAACGCCAGCGCATTTCATATAGACGCTAAGATTGTCCGTGGCATATTTTTTAGCAAAATCTGTTTTCAAGCAATATACCAGAACACCAAAGGCCCGGTAAAATGGGGACATATTCTCTAAAGCCATCATTGTGTGCAGAACAGTTGGAGCCAAACACTTACCCACAACAATATTACTATTTAATTACTGTAATGGGAGAAGGAAAGCCACAATGTGTCAAAGCTGTACACCCACAACAGCCTCCCTATTTATATGCAAGCATTACATAAGTTGCGCATGTGTTGGCCGCGAACAACTAAGGGTTTGAGAGTGTTTGATGCTGCTGCTGCTGCAGAAGACTGGCCGACATTTGAGTCCTTCACCTTATTTTACTTTAACATTTCATAAATCTCTGAGAGGGGTAAAAACATCATTATCAAGTTCTTTGGCGAGCATCATTAGTGCAAAGGCCAAACAGACATTAAAGAATACTTATTTCAATTGGGGGAAAAAAATAAGTCATTTATTTTCCAATATGTTATTAATTGCTTTTATATTTTATGAGCAGGGAGGACCATAGATCAATGGTCTGGAGCAAAAAAGTTACAGGGACTAATTTGTAGGGCATTCAATCTTGTTGTATAATTCAATGATTTGCAAGGCTCCAAGTTCCTGCAACATATCTCTTGTGAAATGTTTTAGTTAAGTAAAGCCGAATGAAAAAAAAATTGTTGCTACAGAACAGTCAGCTTTCTTGTCCATTGTTTTCAGCAACCAGAAGGACATTGTTAGACAGGAGTCAAAAGCTAATGTGAGCCATTGTGATTGAGGCGAAAAGAAAACAGGGAGAAAATATGGCGTTTAGCTGGATCTTTGGGGGCCAGTGTTTGAAAAATACAACAGCTCAACAATATCTCAGCAGCAATGGAAACTCACAAAGTGTGCTCGGGGGGGTATCAAACGGATGAGGCTGCATTTAATTTTCTTTGAGGTGGCCCTGGCAATAAAGTGTGGCTCATGGTGATAAGCAGAGTGGAGCTGAAGCACATCATTGCAGTTATGTAAACCATTGGAGGGATATAGTGGGCATTCTCCTACACAGTGTGTGTGTGTGTGTGTGTGTGTGTGTGTGTGTGTGTGTGTGTGTGTGTGTGTGTGTGTGTGTGTGTGTGCGCGCTCTCAGCAGGTGCAGCACATAAAAGTCTTTTGTTGTGCTTTTTCTAAGCTATATTAAACATTTCTCTCATCCAGCTAAGTACTGTTCAAGAAGTTTTACCAAAAAAGATCAAATAAAACAGCAGAAAGCCGAGTTGATGCCTTTTTTTTTCTTTTAGAGCATCTTCAAAAGAATCCAGGTGACATCATACTTGAGATTTCTTTCCCATTTAGGTCTGGTGGCGACCTGCCTTTCATCACCAGGCAGAACCTCCATCCCCGTGTCCGTACAAGCCAGCGCTTACCGCACAGCGTCTTGCCTCGCCACTGCTTGACCTTGATGGCATATAGTAAACTAAGCCCTCCCAGAAGTCTGTTTTGTCAGTCACTACCCATCCTCATCTCCATCCTTAATCTAGAGTAGCAGTTATTCCCCAAATCCCAACGCAGCCTCCAACCACAAGCCGCCAGCTCACAACACTGACTCAAACGGAGACGAGATATTTTCTGACAATGGGAGGAAAAGCAGGGGGAGGCCCGGCTCAAGTGCAAAGCTGTCAGCCAGCCATCAAGTGCAGTTCACATCAAATGCGTGTCCATGTTTTGTGCCACGGCACCACTGTTATGTATTATCATAATGACAAAAAGGGCTTTCTTTTTCTCCATTTTTGTTTTGACGTTGTGTGTTATTTACGTATTTATTTATTCAGCGTTCATGTGACTGATATGATGTCTTTGTTGCCCCACTTACAGACTTGCCTAAATGTCAATAGCCCTGGTTAATGTCTCCTCAATTGAGGCATCCCCTGAATGTTTCCGTTTCAATAGCATAGACGTTTAATTGTGTTACCTTAACTGCCTGATGATGGGTTATTAATTTCCAGAGCAATTTTGCTAACTGACGAACCACATCGGGAGTGCAGAGGCGTAAAAAATGGGTCAGCAAAAGCTGATTTAGCGGGGCATAGAGATTAATCATGAGTTACATTTTAATAAGGTAGGTGTTGCTGTTATTTATTCATTAATTTCTCTTGAGCGCGTGTGTGTGTGCAGGTACACTAGACAACACTTTGGTCCAAGTCAACGGTTCACCAAAGTCATTAGGATTCATAGCGAACCGTTAATACAATACATCCAATTGTTTTCCAAAGATTTTGATAAACGCGAAACAACTACCCCAACACTGCCATCCAGGGAGCTTCTATCAAAGCAAAGCAAGCATGGTTAAGAAAAAAAAAGAAGAATTATGATAATAAAATAGAAATTTCTGGAACCACTCTGTCGCCGATAAAGATGTATGGTGGCCTGAGTGCTAAGCAAGGTCTTATATGCATGCAGTCATTTTCCTCCAAACTGATAAAGGTCAAGATTTCGATTGTCTCCAGGAGCCATTAGGTAATTCAACAGCAATATTCTGTGAGGTGCATCATCCTGTGATGTAGACTGCAGTGAACATTGGTCCCCAGTCAACAGCATTACAAATGATGTAGCGCGATGGATTAAAATGCTACCTCACAGAGTCTCCGCTTTGGACGATCGTATCTGGCCTCGCCTCTTATGGGAGAGCACCAGTATCTCCCCTTCACGGTGGAGGAAGAATTTCCAGGAAGATGGATTTTCATGTATTTTATTCCTTTAAAGGTTCCAGGAGGTTGAAGCAGAGCTGGCACACTCATCTGCACACATATGCATGCACACAATTTCTTTTGTGTGTTGTATTTGAGGTTCTGAGTTGATGAAAAAACTCGAGGAACGACTCAATTTAATTGGTTTGAGAGAATTCCCAAGCTTTGGAGATTCATTAAAAATGAAATTATGTGATGTGAAAGAGCAAGAAGAAAAAGCAAAACAGCTTCTGTGAGTTTTGGTGAGTATTATCCAAAGATATGAACCATTATGTGTTCATATGCACCCACTGTGACATCATGTGATGTCATTTTCTGATTGTTTTCTTCTCAATTTTCATAATCTTTGACTGCAAGCAGGTGGATACTCATGCAATATTCATCTCGCTTGTTAATGTATTCTTCAGTTGTACTTTGCTTTTTTTTCACTCAATAAATACAATACATAAATTGTAAGTACTGTTAATTAGTATGTTGTGTAAGCCGGGTTGAACCTTGAGGCAAACAGCCTTGTTTCTACGCATGGACGCCGAAGATGAGTTTAAATGCATATGCACATATAATGCGTATGTGTGTACAAAGCCTGATTTATTGTATTCCTTTGTTCCCTAGAGCTCCGTTGTTGGCCGAAAACTAAGGAAAGCTGTTTATTTCCAGCTCATCCCATACACTTCGTTCTGCTGCCACATTGTAAATACCTCACATGTACCATATGTGTTAATCCACGCCTAAAAATAGTTCCTTTTCATGTGCACGATTTACTCTTGTTTTTTAGCATGGTTAAAAAACGACATTGCCCACCTGTTTTGTGAAATTACATTGGCACTTTCTTTGAAATATATATTTTTCATTTATTATTATCTATATTTACATTTGCAGAATGGCACTGGGAAAGGATGCAACAAACGTGGCGTCAGAGATGGGCAAACACATTGTTGGTCATGGGATTTATTAACAAGACCAGTATGGAACAGCGACATGCTTATCTTTTAAAAGACTACATTTGTCCACTTAATATTGCTCATGCGCGCTTCCCCTGAGATACATCCGCTGAGTTGCCTTTTCCTCTTTGTCAGTCAAGTTAATGATCCCTTCCTACGGAGACGATCGTGCCAAATACTCTCACCATCCCTATCTCTACCATCTCGTCGGCAAACAACATTGGCGTTGTTAATGTTGGCACAGCGAGCGTCATAAGAGAGCAAACATTTTGAAATCTGGACCACGGAGTGCAATTCAAGTACTGTAATATTTTGTATTTTCATGCTTAGCCCTGCCCGTCCATTTGTATCCATCTCCATCTATCATGCCAATCGACTGGGCGACCCACCAAGGAAGCGAGCGCACCAACACGGGGGTTTGCATGCTGGCGCCACACGTGATATTTCCTCATCACTGGTTGAGTAAGGAAGCATCACCGTGGAGGGTTATCTTTCCCCTCACAGGGATTCTAAATTGACCTCGTATTTATTTTGCGGAACACACTTTTTCGACTCGGTAAAATGGCGTCGCCGCTGATAGTGTGCCATCAATGTTATCTTTTTATCTTAAAAAAAAAAGATTATTATTCCATAGGCCTCTTTGGGCATTAACATGTAATCTCAAGTTTTACAGTGCATGACATAAAGCTGTCAGATGTGCTCAAGGAAATTAATTACTCAATCAAAACCTAATGATGAAACCTCATTAATTTTTGAAAAGCAAAAAATCTGATTGATTAATTGAGATAGAGCACTCGAAATAGCATCTTTTTAAAGCAGGTCAGTCGCAATCGTCTTTTAGATTTCAGCATTGAATAAAATGTTTCACAACGCAACCATACCAAAAACCTTTGAACATTAATGTAAAGCAACAAAAAACACAATTTAAGAGAAAAAACAAGAATAGGGCTAAGACGTCCATGCACCAATGTAGCGTCTTTGTTCCTTTCATTGCAATATCTTTTCAGTTACACAACACTCACTCTTCCTTCCCCTTTCCAAGCCCCTCTGTGTCTCCCCTCTCTCATTCATTTATTGGTTTACTTTAACCACCAGCACCAAACAGATGGGGCGACTGTGACAGCGACACACTGCTCGGGCAGCTGTGTAAGTGTGTAGACAAGAGGTAATGAATTATCAGCCACCAGCCTCCAACTGCTTCATATTAATAGCGAGGTGTTCTAATTACATTCCCCCAACTTGTTGGGTTTAGAGAACCAACATTTAAAGAGATACTCTATTTAAGTTCTCAGTTTGAACTTATAAACATGAGAAATAAAATGACACCACACTCCAAAAAATTGGTTTAATTCTGTACGTTTAATCAGAGACAATAAAATATCAGATCAATGATTTGGGCTCATTGTTACTGCTTTTGACACGAGTGTACTTGTCTCCACTTGCGCCGTGTACACAACCGCGCAACCGTTTTGAAAAAATAAACTTGATGTATTATGTCTGGAGGGTTGGGTTGCTTTCCCCCAAAAAATTGCTCACACTTATATTATAGCAAAGCAGCTCAGCAACTCTGGGCCCAGCTGTTGGATGATCCTTCAAAGCGATTTATTTTCTACAAGTGTGGCTTATTTTAATTCGATGTGGAGAAACAACATAAAAATAAATAAACATGAGATATGTTATCATGTATGGCAAGATATGACCATGATGTGGATTGTGATCATTTGTTGCACCCCCACTCCGCCAAAAAGCTTTAAAAATGACTTCCTCTTCCTCCGCACAGTATTTATTCACATTTTATAGAATTCTGTTAACAATTAGGTTATTTCAATTAAGGTACAAAATGCAAAAGAGGTAATGTCTTAAAGTTAAAGTGAAAAATCCACCCTAAAACTCACCCATCGCTAGGACTTTGCTCTCTAAAGATAACGTCTTCAAACTAACAGATGTCCCACTATGCAGGAAGCCAGTTATTGACCCACTCCGGCTGCTCGTAGAATGGGTTTTATGTGAATGCAGGGCTTCCAGCTGTGGATCAGAATGTGTCCCCATGCACCAGTAAAGTTGCCCATGTCTGCTGTCAGTCGTAGCAGTTGTTCCATTATTCTCTGTCGGCGGAGCCGCTCCGGGGTTCACCTCTGGATGACATCATCGCTGCAGTCTATTGCGGCGCTATTCAGCTTAAAAAAGGGACGCCTGCTCGAAAAACGCTACCCTGCTTGAGCTCGCACTTTGGATGATATTCCATGCACAGCAGAAGAAGAAAAAACGCAAGCATTATCGTGGAGTTGTGGAAGTCTCTGCAAGGGTAAATTAAGGTGCTCTTGAGATAGATGGAAGTGGCGTCTATCTCTGTGACAAGAGGGGTGAAGTGTAGCGAGACGACAGGCAGGCTCAGAGAACGCCATGCATATGGATGTTACAGTAGAAGCAGATGGGACAGAGGCAGTGACATTGTCAAGGTAGGGAACACCTGTGCACCGGCTCTCCGGGTCCCAGTAGCTGGTGATCAAAGTGCCTTGTCTGCATTTTTGATGAATATGTGCATCAGGCGCTGAAAGCATCATGACAAGTGCACCAAGGGACGTGGCCCCAATGGGGGCTTCTGACCCGTGAGCTGTGGCGGAAATAATACGGTAGAGATTGTGTAAACATGTTGTCGGTGTACAGTGCTTGCTGCCTATGTAAGACCGAGAAAGAGCGCCTCCAAAAATAGTGGTAGCGAGCACGAGTGATGAATTTGAATGGTGTATGTGCATATTTGTTTATGAGCCCCAGCAGCCCCCGAAAATGGGGGCTGAACTCTTCATCAGGAGCTCTTCCTCACTCTCCATGTCCTCGTACGCACATGAATCGATACCAGAGCCACTGATGTGACATAGCAAAATAAACTGCACAGCCTGGCCTTACAAGAGCATATCAATTGTTTATAACACAATTCAACCATAAATATGACTTGAGGAGTAGAAAGTGACTTGAGAGAGCTCCTCAAGTTATGGAAATATACATTTTCATATCCCTAGCTTGATGCCACACACCTTTCTGGAAAGCTTACGACCTACGGAATCCGCCAATACCACCAAATCCCTTGTCAGACAAAGCCTCAGGAAGATATCAATCACATTGCATTTGAAATATGACTTACTTATGGATGAAACAATACTAGCTTGGTATTTTTATTTTTTTATTTGTTATGTGTTAAGGATCCCCATTAGTCTACACCGTAGTGGAGACTATTCTTCCTGGGGTCCAGGCAAAAGCATTACAATACAAATCATAAAATGCAATACAGCCTGATCAATGTTGGTGAACAAAAACACACATTTAGGAACAACATTTATATTCAAAGAAAAATAATAAAAATGCCTAAATACCTCAAGTAATAACCTAATCTACACTAATTTCCTTTCTGATTATTGCTGCCTTAAGTTTCCTTTTGAAATCACATTTATTTCTTGTTAGAGTCAGATATGAGGGGAGCACATTCCAGTATGCGATGGCTCTGTACATTACTGTTTTCTTAAGTGCATTGGTTTTGGGTAGAGGAAGAGTAAAGTGACCCCTTAGTGCCTGTCTGGTATTATAACCATGCCTTTCATTTGCATGTGATAGCTGTAAAGACAAACTGACGGGTTTCTGTGAGGAATACACATTATTTTAAAACAGAATAAGTCTGCATGCCAGTCTTTCATCCGCCATCATCCATGACAGCCTAGCATGCATAGCATCCACACTACTCCTGACAGAGCAGTGAAGTGCTAGTCTTGCCGCTCTGTTCTGAGCAAGCTGAAGTTTACTAATTTCTAGCTTTGATGCGCTAGACCAGATAACAGGACAGTAGTCCAGATTTGACAGAACTAGAGATTATATGATTAGTCTAATTGTTGTGTTAGTGGCATGGATACTATTAATCATTCTCACCACTGTATTATTAATCTGAGTGGACCATGACAGTGTTTCGTCAATAGTGACACCCAGCAGTTTGACTTCCTTAACCTGTTCCATAGTAGTACCCTCCAAAGAGAGGCTTAATTTCTGATCTGTCCTGAGAGCATATTTAGAACCTATTACCATGCATTTAGTTTTTAAGACATTCAACTTCAGCTTATTTTCCATGATCCATTCAGAAACCAGCTTTAACTCTTGTTGAAGCACCTCATTAACATGTTGAATGCTGTCTGACGATACATACATAGTCGTGTCATCCGCATAAATCCCCAGTCCTGCATTTTTTAATACATATGGCATGTCATTTACAAAAATAGAATAGAGAAGGGGGCCAAGGCAGCTTCCCTGAGGAATTCCACACTGAAGCTCAATCTCAATATTTGAAAGGGAGCCATTGAACATAACACATTGTTGCCTGTTCACTAAATAGCCCTTCAATAAATCAATAGCAGAATCTTTGAATCATACACCGATAGTTTCATGAGTAGTAGCTCATGATCTATGATGTCAAAGGCTGCACTGAAATCCAAGAGCACCACCCCAACAACTGACTTCATGTCAATCTGTTTTAACCACTCGTCAGTAAGACATGTCAGTGCAGTGCTTGTAGAGTAGCCCACCACTCACAGGCAGCATTTGGTTTCTTAGTGTGTTCACTTTACTAAGGAAGTAATTATTGAAGTAGTTTGCTATATCAGATGGTTTAGTGATGAATTCTCCATTCAGTTCAA
The DNA here is from genome assembly GCA_038501785.1 of Myoxocephalus aenaeus. NCBI lineage: Eukaryota > Metazoa > Chordata > Actinopteri > Perciformes > Cottidae > Myoxocephalus > Myoxocephalus aenaeus. Next base: position 5,474,166 of record JBAMJR010000047.1, on the reverse strand, counting down.
TAAATGAAGGTGTTTTGGCTGTTTTACTCCTACCCAAAGCACCATTAAGTACTCTCCAAAGTGTTTTACTGTCTCCATGGCATTCCTCAAATTTAGAATGATAGTAATATTTTTTCTTTTGTCTATTTAATTTAGTTATTATATTTCTTAGTGAGCGGTAAGCTTGCCAATCTGCTACATTACCTGACATGATGGCAGATCTTTTCAGTAGGTCTCTTTCTCTCATTAAGTTTCTCAATTCCTCATCCAGCCAAGGTGCTTTAAGTGATCTAACAGTGATCTTTTTAATTGGAGCATGTTTATCACACACTACAGGAAAGAAATTCATAAAATAGTCCAGTGCATCATTTGCATGCATCTTCTCAAGCACAGTATCCCACTCAATATGTTCTACATCAGCAATAAAATCATTTTCTGAAAAGGTTTTATATGTTCTTTTATGAATTACTTTAGGACCTGCTTTAGGAACCTTTGTTTTCACAGTTAAAGTATGGTATGCATTGGTGCATCTGCTTGCGCAGAGCCCCTCTGTTGTGGAACCAGAGGCGTTCCAGGTCCAGGAAGAAAGTTAGGGCATTTTGGCTCTCAGCGGATCTAAAACTACGGTTCACGAAATGTGCACTAAATGAATTACTATAAATATTTAACTTCACTTAATTAAAGTAAAACTTTGTAGAGATACTGTTAACAGAGAGTGCTATTTTATAGTAGGAAAAAAAGTGATGATACGCATCGTTTGAATGAGGAAATTCATCCTGGATTTTCTTTTTTTCTTGCCTTGGCTCTTATGGCCCACAGGCAACAAATAACCCACATAAATTAAACCTGCCAATACTGAACGCCGAAGCACCAGCTCGGACATTCAATACCCTACACCGTGACCCTACAAATCCCCCGTAGATTAATTTTCACCAAACGGCCCTGTCTAATATTAAGTCATGGATCTACGGTATATATTGTCTCCAGTAATGGACGGGAGTCACATCTCAGAGCTCCTGTCATCTAGCATTGAGGCAAACGTGGATACATCCCAGTCACAAATGCTTAGTTTATTTCCACGCCACATTCTTTCCTTGATGGTCACAGCTGGGACGATGAGGTGGATATGCAGCCGAGAGAGACAGAGGCAGAAACTTCTAATGGGCTCTTGAATGTACGGGGACATTTAGTTCCAGAGGCCGAGGTCGTTTATATCCATCCGTCTCCCGTCTCTTGTCTCCTTCTCTTTCTCCCTGGAGGGTGACGCTCATTCACTTTGCCTGTACATTGGCATATATTGTGAATTCAAAACAGGTCACCCTCCAGGAACAAGCTGCCCTTTCTTACACCACCTATGACAAAGCTATAATAAAAATGTGCTTCAGTGATTCTTTGCAAAATAAATATCTGTTTTTAGAAAAAAACCTTTGACACATTCCAGTTAAACTGATTAAACAGACAACAACAAAAAGAAAAGAAAGAAGATGCTGGTGTCGCTGCCAGTACAATGAACGACACGCAGCTGCTGATTATAACACATCTTGAGAAATACAGCAGGGTTGACACGCAACATCCTTTTGTGGAACTTGTGAAAAAAAAAAAACTGTTGATTTCCATTGCTGGGGTCAGGGCCGGCTCTAGCCCTTCGGTTGCCCTAGGCGAGATTGAGTTTTGCGCCCCCCCCCCACAGACACACAATACTTTACATCACTGAAGAGACATATATTAACTTAACTGCTTTACTTTGCATAGCAGTTTTTCACCCACTTATAATTCTACTATTCTACATTGCAGTTCAACAATAAATGGTGCAAGGACAACAAACACCAGAATAGTTTCAGAACATTTTCTTTTTTATTATTTTAAATAATTTATTACACACTCAAAGTTAGGATTAAATTAACTCCATAAACTGTGCAAAACACTCTTTTTTTTCAAATATGTTTATTGAACAAACCTATACTTGACTTTCTTTTCCTCTTCTTCCTTTTTTCGTCCCTGTGCTCCAGATGGTTTAGACTGCTTCATTTTTGCAAATGTCAGGGGCCAGTCAAAGTGGTCACGCAATAGATTTTTCAGATCGCGCAAATTTTTCAGACCGCACAAACGATTTATTTTTTTGGAGTGAGTCATCTTTGCAATAGAAGATCTTTGATGTGACGTATCGAGTCTTGGCCAATCAGCGTCCCGTTTTCTCAAAAAAAAAAATCAGATGTTTGGCCGAGTTGTTGTCCTCTCCGTAATAGAACATCTTTGATGTGACGTGTCTTGGTCCCTGCTCGCGGGAGCCAGCGCCCGTGGTCGCAAATTGCTCACAGTGCTGAAATGTGCGCTGTGAGGGCGCCCCCAACCCATTTGTCGCCCTAGGCAGTCGCCTAGTTCGCCTATAGCAATCGCCGGCCCTGGCTGGGGTTCAAACAGGAAACAACGTGGCTTGAATTACGCCACGGGGAAGAGAGACAATGGGAATCATTTGAAGATATCAACGAGGCACCGTTGTTCTGAGGATTGCTCACGCTCGCCATCATTATAGACGTGATACCACATGCCATGGCAGTGGCTGGTTCTCACCGCTGTGTATGATTTATTCACAAAGAGACGTTTCGTTGTTCCACTTTCCAGTTTTTGTGAGGTGAATAAAAAAATTTGCACTTGGTGTTCTGATGAAAATAAAGGCATATTCCACCTTTCATGAGCAGAGGATAGGATCTGTTCTGTGCTGGGATTCAGGCCAGAAAAAGGGCTCTCCTGCTTGTTTTCTACCTCCCTGTAGAAATGACACAACACAGCCGATCTTTACATGTAGCTGCCATGTGAATTGTGACTCTCATCTGTCAGCATCAAAGACGGACGAGGCGCGACATGTTTCAGAGGCGCAGAAGCCAAGTAGTTGGGAGGTCGGGGGGGGGGGGGGGGAATATATTGGTGAATATTGTTTGTTTCTCAAATAAAATGTGAAGAAGTACTCACTGACGGCTGAAGTGGAGCAATCTAGTCCTTTCAAGAGAGAAAATTTCATACATTAGGTGCGCACACACTTCTAAGCGAGACCGCAATTTCCAATAAAATGTTCAAAGAAATGAGCCATGAAGATGTTACTAATGACAACAATCAAACCTTATTGTTCTCCAGAGCAACGTATGAGCGGAGATTGTTAGGTAATAGTAGCTTTGGCATGATTATGGTCTATATCTAGGCTGAATAAATTCAAATGGCAATCATGTGTCCCCTGCAGCTATTTAGTGGATTCATTCATTTCATCTGTTTTCATTCTTTATTAAATTCTACAGATAAAAGTTTGGATATAGCTGCAAATAAGAGAGTTAATCATCTATTTAAATGGACAAAAACGTTATCAGATGAGACAGAAGTAAAGTTATTTTAAAGAAATGATGCATCTTAGATGAATCCAAAGATATCTGTCATGACTTAATAACCCAATTAACCTTGAGTAGATTATTTTTAAATACACACAGTCGTGTCAAAGTGTTATCTCTAAATAAAAACCTAATTTTCTCTCGGACAAATTTAGTTGTTTATTAAATACATCAGTCAGGCTTTTGATTAATAAACTACTGCAGACTAACAATGCTGATATGGATTCTGATGTCTTGGATGTTCATCAATATGGTTGAAAGACATTCAATAATATATTATATTAAGCCGATTTTCCAATACGCAGACCGCTGAGGTCGCCAACATTAGCATTAGCGCCGCTTTCGTCTCCGTTTGATACGTTTGACTTTCACACAAAGCGTTGTGTGGAACATCAGAACAACTTTCCTTTTGGAAACCTCGCATCGTAAACAGCGGAACAGCAGTGAGCCTCTGCTTTGTTGGGTGATTGTGCGGATCTCTTCCGGATTAGATATATATGCCAAGGCAAACACATCATGAATATATGGAAATGACATTTTATCGGGAGGATTCAGCTTTGCCTTCAGTCATGACCAGGAAGTTTAGTTTGTCGTGACTAGAAATAGATGGCAAACCATGATTTGTTTCCCTGAAAACCTTTTTTTTTTCAGCAGTTTTTGTGCATATTTGACATCTTTAAAATTACAGAGGGATAACGAGTGTAATAAAACCTCTTCCTGTTTGCATTGTGCATTTGCGATAAACAAGTCGCTCTGTCCCCTAAATGGAGGGACATCCATCTGAATGCAAATCTCCTCATCTTGTAAAGTCAATGTCATAATTCAGTGTGATTCTTTTTTTTTCTCGCAGGGATGCGTGAGTGTGTGTGTGTGTCTGCGTCCGTACGACGTGACCCTCGTGTTCAGGTTTCTTGAGCATCAGCAGGATGCATTCTGGGTCAGGAAAAGGCCACAGATGAAAACAAGGGCTGACTAGCTGACGATGACCCCTTCCATATTCATGAAGGGAATTGGTAAATGTAAGCAGAAGCCGGTCAGGCAGAACAGATCGGCGTGCGTTCCCGTATTACTTTCCAGGGGTTTGATCTTGCCTGTCACATGTAATTAGAAATTGTGGAATAAACAGCCCAGCGTGAAAATTCACACATTTGCCAAGCTGAGCCGCACAAATGTGTAATAATCGACGCATCCCGCAGCACAAACAGATGACATATTTCCTGCCACTGTGAAATAATTTGAACATTTTGGCAACCAAGGTCCAAAAGAAACTAAAATAGAAGTGACTCTTAATGTGGAAGGAATTAAAGATTCCAGCAACGTGTTTGCCTCAATCATTTTTTTTTAAGATCAAGACGTGAAATTGGAACGCAATTCCTGTAGCGTTTTTCGAGAGAAACATGACAACAAAATTCATAAAATAAAATCAGACATGATATTAGCCACGGCGGGCCTCCGCTACGCCTCAGATGCTCCATGCCAAGTGTCGGCCTTTTGGAGGAAGAGCGAGCTGCCGGGTGTCTCGCAGCTGTGCAAACAATCAATCACCGGCGATGGCAAGTGGATTACGACCCACTATCTGTGTTCATGTGCTTCTGGGACTGAGGGTGGGGGTGGGGGGACACATTCCCCAGACATGGTGGAACAGACTAAGTGGTGCAGGAGAAGGAAGGCCACTGCCGTCTCACAGGAAGGCCTTCTATCAGAACATGGGTAACGTATTGCTGCTTATTTAACATCACAAGAAAACCTCAGTGTGCTTGACATCTAATGGGTCTCACCCATTCTCACTCCCAAGACCCCCAACGCCTGTTACCGGTTTGTAATGGACGACTTATGTCCCCTTTTTAAAATGCACAACGCAGTTAGTAACATGTCGTAAAAGAGTATGATGAAGTTAAACAAAACATCCACTTGATGACTTGAAAGGTCAGAATGGATTGTAATCAGCGAGCAGCAGGGAAGGAATGTATTGCAGAGCCAAACTATGAAAGACTAAAAGTGACATTTTAAAGTCGATGCACTGGCTGCCGACACAAAGCAATAAGTTATTGGCCAGCTACAGTGCCAAACTATAAATAAACTGATGATTTTAAACCCTGTGAATTATTCACTCCTGACTTTGAATGTTGGGCCTGGGTATAGGTGTTGTGCAATGGGGCAGGCGGAAGAGCTCGGTTCCTGAGCTGCCGTGCAAAAAAAAAAAAAAATCGGGTTCTACTTGGCAACAATTATATCAAAACAGAAGGACAAAAAAAAACTCACAGATGACAATATAAGCTTCTGGTGATAATGCGGCTCTGTCTGCGATCTCGATGGCAGCCCGCAGCCACGTGTAGCGTTCATCATCTGCAAAGCACGAGACGCGAGCGAAGGCGTCTTATTCGTAGATGTGAGGTACTCAATGTGCAGAAAATCACCATAAAGTTATTGCTACTCATTTATCTTTCCTTTTCCCTTTCTTTTTTTTTGCGAGCGTTATTGTCTTTCTTCTTTCTTGTGAGGATATGAGACAATCTCCTCTTGCCATGAATACTGCAAAAAGACAAAAACTTCTATCGCTCTGATGTTGTAGCAAATGAGCGCTGTGGAGAGAGAAAGAGAGACAGGTTATTGTTTGTGAGAGACGATGCAGGGGGAGACAGACAGAATCAAAGAACCCTGAGACAAAGAGAGATCACATCCTCGCATGAATTAGCATTTAAACAAGAAAACATGATCTTATCATGATGGTTTAATAAGCTGTCTAGCTTTTTATGAAGTGTTTGAGAGCACACACACACACACGAACAGTCGGCGTGCTAAAACTACGGATGACAAGTTAAAAAGAAGTGTGCACACGTGCCCACCTTTTGTTGGAATCCAAAATTACTTTCACCTCCGATGCGTCCGACTAATGAGTTTCCATTGACTCTTTGTGACGAGCCCCGATAGATAGATATGCTCCAGTTACTGTAATTTCATGTGATCCTAAAAAGAAAAAGAGAGAGGAAATGGGGGGAAAAGGAAGTGTGTTTTTTTTTTTCGGGGGCTGGTATCTGCTGCCAAACACGCTGAGAAAACTGGAGCAGAGCGGCTCACAGAGTGATGGGTCATGAAAGGAAGAGCCAACGCATTCTTTGTTTGTTATTAGGCCCAAACAATGCATTTGATTGACTGACAGATTGAGACTAAAAATGCTGCATGCAGGCGGAACCTTGAAGGAATTACATCACCGTGCTCTGGAACTGAGCAGAATACCCCAAAAACTGAAAGATACGAAGACAACGTATTGTGGCGCTTCTTTCCCAATGCTATTTCTACAACAGGAAGCACAATGGGCATTCACCAAAAGCCATTTTTTTAATTAACCAAGGCTATCTGCAATTAATTAAATCTAATAATCCACTGTATTATTCAATTTGCTACAACACACATTTCTCCCTCCTTGGCTTGCAGATGTGTGTTTGATTCCCATCGCAACACTAACTTCTGTGCCTGCTCAGTATGCTCTCCGTGCCAAATTCACTTTTTTCAAAGTCACATTGTCGCCCATCTCGACGCAGGAATGGAACTCATTTCCTGGTAAGGCAGACAGAGAAAGACACGTTTTTCCATGATAGAATTTGGGGCGGCTTATTTTAACTCCATCACTGAGTGTTTTGACTTGCCGGAAGAAAACAATGACAGCAAATTGTCTGTTTGTTTTTTGAAATATTTCATTCATCCAATATGTATTTTTTTCTGGCCTGATGCAGAAAATTGATATCACGTCCCAGACGGCAAGATACGGTAATCTGAAAATGGAAAAAAGGTTTGGGGGTATTTTTTTTTGCCACATCAGTACAGGAGAGGATTCTCTCTCGGCAGGTCTGAACGCGCCAGACTTCAACCTCTGTCTTCGCGTCTCCAGCGCTGCAGATTTGCATCGATCCTTTGGTGCTCAATCAATAATAATTAGAAAAGCGTTTAATGACTTTGTGAACTCCTGACCCTAACTGTTACATAATTGCGCAGCGAGGTGAAGTTTGCTGGTTAAGTAGGGGAGTGTAAGCATAGTCTAATGGCTTCAAGTGTTTGCTGCAGATTTCAAGCAGCCTTTTAGAGGAAGATGAGAGGCAGTGTGGGTTGGATGTGTAGCACTGATGCTGCTCCTCGGAAATGCAGCCATTACACAATGTTGGAAAATGGAAGGACGCTCTTTCGTTTTATACTGCTTATTTATCATGCATACTTTAGGCTTCAGTTATATGACGTATGGCGCCACATATCCAGAATACAATATTGGATTAACCTTCATTGAGATACAGCACTTTGCACTACCTGATTATCTTAATGTGTTTACATCCATCTCTGCCTTTGTCGTTGCTAGTTTTGAAAAAATTAAAAAGAAAAGACAACGTCTTTTACCTTAACTCACCTCATCAGTGGAACGGATGGGGAGTTGGACTTTTCATTTGACACATTCGCTGTGTTTTATACAATGGTAAATGCTCACTTGTAGTGTAACAGTACAAGTCAGTTACACAGATATTATTTTCAGGTTTGTACTTGTGATTTGGGTTTCTACTAGAATGTGTTTACATGCTTTAATGTAAAAAAAAAAAAAAACATAATATTTTTTTCTCACACTTTCTACTGAAATGCACCGTTTTACCGTTTTAGCGCCTGTCTCTTTAAGGCCCCAAAGAGACCAATCTGCTCTGATTGGTCGGCACTTTCCGATCTTTTGCATTTACAATATGTGACCTTTACAAACCACCATTAGCCACCAGACGCTACATACCAGACAAGGCAAGCGGAAGAACCATTGCCTATTTCATGAACAATGTAGGCTTCATGTAATTACTGAATTTCCAATTGTAACCCTTGGAATACTCATTACAAGCATAAGGACTACGCTTTACTGTGTTGAATGTGTTGCATTCATAGGACCTGGGATAAGTGATTAATCGACTTTAGACATGGAATAATATGATACTTTATCCTCTGGTACGTGCTGCCTTGTTTCCTTGATCCGCCCAGCAGTGAGTGCCTTGCACAGCTATGATAATTTCTCTCCGAGATCAATAAAGATATGCAGCGCTCGTTTGCATGAAATATATTAGGCCACAAAAAGAAAATGGCCCGTGCCAAAGTTTGCCTTGAAAAGTGATATTTCACTTTGTTAGTGCATTTTCGGCCCGTGCCCCCGTACGCAGTATGTTAATACCGGGACACGTTGTACTCTGGGAAATCCATAGTCATTAGGCTCTTCTCATCAGATGTTTCAAACAGGCAAAATTAGTGAAGTTATAAAAAAAAAAAAAAGTCAATGCAATAACATTATCATCCTCCGCAGTGCAGTAGTTCAGATTTGGCCCAGGAGTGAGAAGTTGATTTGCAAATGCGCCACATTTATAGACCCGAAATACATTGTCACTGATAATAGGAGCCACTTATCTGTAAATTAAATCGCTGGGAGGTGGGCTTCGTTTGTCAGATACGCTCTGCTAAAGCTCCTCGGCAGCTACAGAGCCGCGACGTCGTCTTCCCACTTTTGCACAAACTTCATCCTAATCTCGCACTTCCTCATGTGATCCCACGCTGGCATCCGATGAGGCCGATTTGGTGCTGAGCTTCAGCTATTATTAAAACAAAACTCTCGGTTTTATCCGGATGATTTGCCCGAGTGAGGAAGCAAATACACTCTGTTGCCAAAATGTTAGTGTTGGCAGCGTGGATTGTGTTGCATGTTTCAAACACAGCTGATGGCTCTACTTATCCAACACTGCTGAGCTCTAATTCTCATGTGATGAATGATTTCCAAGCGAATGTTTTTTTTTCTTCCCTTTCCTTTTTAGAAGGAAATACAAATGTGACTGAAAAACATGGGGGAGGCAGTTATATTTGTAACTCTATTTCTATGCGTTTTGCTCCGCCTTCGATTGTTCCGTCAGTAAACGTTACCCCGTGGATATCGAGGGAAAAAAGGCCGTGGATACAAATTGGTACCTCAGCAGCCTCTTGATATGTCACTGCTGCAGGCCAGTAAGCAGTTCCATACTATTGATTGCCAATGGGTACATGTGAATATGTTTACAAAGCAGTGCAGGTTCATTGAAATTGATTATCACTTCCTGTGCCATTGACATGATCTGGACCAGTGTTTTAAATCCTGACGTGCCATTCATGCAGCCATTGTTTATACAGATGGGCAAAAAGACTGGCCCGGTGATGGAAATGCTTTTTAACTGTTTGATCAGCGAGTGGTTGAACTAATGCAGCTTGGCAACGCTGAACCGCTCCCGAATGTGTAACTCAAAAGCGGAGGGCAAAGCAACTATTGTTCATGAAGTCAGCACAGGAGCTATTATTGCTTTTGACTGGGATGCTGCTTCTCTATTGTGTCTTTTCACTGGTTGTAATTTCAGATAATTCGCTCTGGGAGGGGAGATGGATTATGTTCTTTTGGATTGCAAAAAAAACATCTTAATGAATCTCCGGAAAATTAAGCCACTAGGTTTGCAGGGGAGTTAAATTGAAAATATCATATGATACAAAACGACTGTCGAGATACTATAATGTGAATGTGAACTTTGCATAACTCGTTGTCAGTAGAATAAAACAGAGCACTTTAAAGTGTATGTATATCCCTTGCAGTGACTGTTTGGAATAGCTGGGGCATACATCCAAAAGGACACAGATGTCACACATTTGATGTGGCCCAGATGTTCCAGAGTTTGCACAGCCATTGAAACATTGGATGCATTTGGACAGTAAAAGAGATTAGGATCCTACCCATCTGTGCACACAGTGACCATCACACAACTGGCAGCTTTGTAGGTGTATGGGACAATGTATGTGTGCAGCTGATAAAAGCATTTACAGTGGGAAGGCCGCTGTAATGATGGGTATTATTACTGTGGATGCATTCTTAGACAAACAGCTGTATAAAGCACAGGGCGTCACTGGAACATAAACCCACATATCTATTCATGCATTCATTCATCACGCATTGGAAGCACTGCGATTCAGGCCTTGGCATGATGGGAATATGTCGAGTAACATTTTTTGTTTTTCAATCATGTGGCAGAAATCGATGCCCGGCAAAGCCTGGAACATACAGTTCAGCCAATGTGTCGGTTTCTATAAAGTAGGTATATGCCAATGTTCTGGGTCCGGAAAAAAAACATCCAACTGTGCCGATTCCTTTCCCATTCCCAAAAGGGCAACCAGAGAGAAACTCAAAGGCATGTCGGCGATGATGAAGGCAAAAAAAAAAAGAAGAAAAAAAAAAAATGGAATTTGAGTGACACGGCAAAGCAGAGACACAACACAAACGAGGATGGGTTTGAAATTTCGCAGTCTGTCCCCTAAAAAAACAAAGTGCCTCCCCATTAATTTTCCAACCGAATCTTTAATGAAATGCAAATCAAACATTCCATGAATTTGATTAATCTCCGAGGGTGGCCGAGGCCTGCTGGCTGGAGCAGTGGGAGACCCGTTGGCAGTGTTGTTCTGATCTAGTCAGCTATTGCTCTGCAATGATTCATTTATTTAATTGGGATGAACTCGAATATTCTGTTTTTCTCCCTCCCCTCTCGCTTTTCCTTTCGCACCCTCTGTTTCACACCCGTAAACATGCATACACTTTGCTGGATGAGTTGTTTATCCTCATCAAAGAGGGGAAACAGAAACTGGCTTGTCAGTACTCTTTAGTCAGATCAGGGCTCACCTTTGAGATGCTCATTGCACTCATTGTGTATCGGTTTTTTCGACACATCAATGAGACAGTCGGACGGCTGATGTGCATCTGTTGTCAATCATTCCCTTTAATCTTCCCACTTAATCCCTCTCAGGTCATGGTGGGGCTAGAGCATATCCCAGCATGCACTGAGAGGGAGACAGTCTACAAGAGTTATGTTAATACCAAGCCAACAGAACCTGACATGCTTTCTGTCAAGTGACAAAAACTATTACTGGTTTAATTTTTCATGTGTTTTTTTCTTCTTCTTTGATTCATTAAGGTCTACACAGTTTAGTCAGCAAGTCCTGTAGTCACCGAAGGTGATGGGTAACCAAGTCCCTGCCCTTGTGAAGTTATTTATGTGATGGACATGTCTGTGCTCTTTGATGTAATTAAGAAGTCGCCCTCAGTTCATTTTGTTAATGGTTTTTGAGTATGAGTGCCTGATGGCTAAAAGGCGTCAACATCTGTCCATTTATTCCCATATTATCAAGCACTTTCAGGGTCATTCTCTGTAATTACTTCTGATTAAAGTCTCACTTAAGGTGCACTGCATGTTTGCTTTTACGTGTCTGAGACGTACAGGAAATTTGGTGTTGTCTTGAATGCCATTATTTTCAGATGCTCGCCATTGTTCAGAAATAAACTGGCAGTTAGACGCGCTGTTTACTTGATTTACACGTTGTGTATTCTTGGTGTGTGACGGAAATCCCAGAGGACTTAAGAATCCCCAGGGAAGTTTACAGATCGTACAGGCTTAGACGTAAGCTAAAGTGTAACACAGTCGTGTTTCCAATCAATTGTTGAGCAGATTTTTAGCAAACTTTTGAAATGACGCAAAAAAAAAGAACGCAATGAGCCGCTTTTTCCATCAACTGGTTTGGAGCTAACAAACTCAGCTTGAGGATAGTTTGGTCAGAAGTGGGCGCTATAGGCTATGCATGTCTGTAATTAGCCAGTAAACAGAGTCCCACTCGCCATCTGTCTGATGTACCAAAGAAAAATGGAGAGAATTTGTTGATATTGCGCAAGTTTACCTTAATGTTCCAGACCAGTGTCTGTTTTACCCAACATTTTCACATATTATCATATATTATAATAAATTATATCACTGCAGCTGAACTTGCTCAAAGAAGTAGCCCACCTTGGTGGTCTTCAATTCACCTCCAGATCTGCATGAACTACCAGATGGGTATATTGGGCTGAGGTCGAAGCCAGAGAGTCCATGAGAATCAACTTGTATACCATTTCTCATTGGAGAGTCCCAAGGCTCCATCAAAAGCGTTTCTCAAGAAAGCAAAGGAATAGCCTCAACATTGACTTTGAGGATGTCTCAAAGAAGAAGCCACCATGACATCTTCAGAAGTGTTTATAGCCTCAAGGTTCTCGTAGGATCTTTATAGACATCAAACAATACGCACCCAAGGGCCCAATTGTCCCATAATCTGTCCACGCTTCAAGCGAGCTCCAGTGTGGTTCCCCGGAGACCCGGAGCAGATGGAAGAGAAGAGCTCCTCACACTTGAACCTGAAAGATATGATATGGGTGAAAATATCATATGACACTGATCTCTGCAAGAGTGCAAACAGCTCGGCAGACTCCAGCGTTGTAGACGACAACGACAAGGGTCAGTGCAGGGAAGGTTGGATTTGTGTGATTTAGTGATCCGACTGTGTTCTTTGTTTAAGCCTTTCTAATTAAGAAAGCTCTGAAATCGAAGCCTACGGTGTTATTAGGGATCAAGAGGTTACAGCTGAAGGATTACTTGAATTTTGACACAATGAGGCACACATCGAGAGACAGACTGGGGGAAATAAAATGTATTACATTAGTATAATATGAAGTGCTAATGAGTGAGGCCACTACTTATTGTGCTGACATTACTACAGACACAGCCGGAAATGATCAAGCAGGATAATGGAGGCCATGTTACCGCTAGCGATTGAGAGTTTGAGATTGGTTCTAGTGCTTTGTCCAGAGTGAAGTCCTTCTCTGCCCTGGCTGCTTCACAGTGAGAGCTATCATCTATAGATCCATCGTCTCCAGAAGTGGATGCAGCTCAATAGCTGCGGCACCGTCCGTGTTTCATGGAAATTCACTACCAGGCCAATTTTACCTCATCTAGAAGCGGCTGCATGCTGTGGGGTAAAGTTTATGATAGCAGTTCTAAAACAATGTATTTTGTGTGTCTCATGAACTATAAAGTGTCACATTTATGTGTCCAGCATTTCAGCTCAGATGCTCTGGCATGTGTTTTCACCGAGGTAGCAACAGGGAGGCAGATTATAATGAAAGCTGCCAGTTGTGGAACATTTGAGGGTGAAAATAAATGCGTGTTCGTGGTGTGCAAGATCTGGTCATTATTTCTCAAAATCCATCTCTTATTTGACCACTCTGGAAGCTGATGGAGACACAAACCAAACTAAACAACAGGCAGCCCTGGACCAAGTGAGCCTGCATTATTAAATGGAGATTTTGTTTTTGCTCCCCTTACACAGCCCTCACATATTTTCAGATAACTGTATTTGCAAATACTTGTGGAGTTTAATATGCCACTTTGAATAATGCTACATATTAACCTATTTCCAGTTAAGACTAAGGCAGATTCCTTATACGTCTGGGAGGGCTTAGTGCTGTCCCACTGTGACATGGCCGTGTGCTTGATTGTTCTCTCATGGTTTTATTGAGAACTTGTTGCATAGTTTCTGTAAATTACTCACAATTGAGAGTGTCTTTTTAGCGTTAAAGATAATGGCGGCGGAAATCCCAAATCATTGACGACAAAAATTGCAGGGAGGACAGTGGTTACATGAAGGAAAAACTGTGTGCAGGGACATAAATAAAGGCACACAGACACTTATTACGCATGGAAATTATGTAACGTCATGCATCAAATTATCTGCAAGAATTCCATCAAAGTGACAGTCCACACTCCTGTCAATGGCAGTATGGTATGCTCATGCTCTTATTGTGAAGGCTAGGGTGTTTTTGAAGATAAAAAAAGAATGCATTCATGATATACAAACAATTGCACTGATCTGAAAGCTATACGGTATATCAAATCTGGCTGTCAATGTATGCTTCCGTATTTCATCAAAGCGTTGCACATTTAGCTCACTCTTGTCTTCTTCTCACTATATCAACTACAGCTGCCAAATTCGTAAAAGCCCAGGTTTGTTTTTTTCATTCTGCCTGCTGTGCTTTTCTGTCATGCACACTTTAAAATCTATTTATTCTTTCAGTCTGACGGGTTGTGCTTAAAGGCCGAACACTATCCGCCTGCACTAAGCTAAAGGAACGGTGCCAAAAAGGCAAAAGCCAAGTTCATCACAGTCAGCACCGAGATGCAAAGAACAGATGACCACTGTTACTTTTGGAAAACTGCATCTTTTTTTTCAAATTGCTTTTCAAAGAACTGGAAAGAAGAAGAAAAAAAAACAAGATTGATTTTTAGTAACATATACAGTCTGAGCAAATGGGATCGCAGATAAAAAAAAAGAAGAACATCCTGTGCTCCATGCAGACTGGAACAAAAGATCAGTATCAGGAGATTTGATAATTCCAGATAAAACATTTGAAAGCTTTCTGGTTGTTTTTTATTGTAACCACTTTCTATTGTTTCGCCTCACCAAAAGCATGGTTTTATGGACAGCAGTGGTTCTCCAACCATTTTGATCCATACTGGAATATTATAACCACTACTAAATAAATTGTCATGAAACTTTTTACAGGCATGCATGCTCCTCAGAGGATAAACCACACTGACTTTTCCTCTGGTGTCACCATGAAGTCAAATTTGTCATTTTAAATACTATCTACCAGTTGGATTGACACATTGTGGACAGTGATTAATGGTTCCCAGATGACATATACTAAACACTGAAGTGCATTTTCATCGAGCACCTCCAGGAGGTCAAATATTTAGTTACTCCCCAGATGATCATTTCCTGAAGGTTTTTTTCAGGGCAGCCCTCAGAATGAAATGAACTTCCATGCTCCCAAGAGGTAGGACTCTTTCTGATATTAACAACCCCATGGCCCTTCCTCTCAGAATCAGCTTTAATGGTCACTTCAAGGTCACTTCAAGCCTTATAGTTGAGTGTAAAGATCATTGCAGCCTCTAGAGGCCACTTTAGATTTCTACTGATATAGTAATAATGGTCCTGAAGGGTGAAACAGGTCTAATCACTGGTTCTCTTTGTCAAGAAGGTCAAAGGTCAGGGTGAGCCAGTGTTAAGTTTAGAGCAGGCGCTCCAAGACACTTCATAAAAGTGGATGATTTGTCATCACAGAAGACCGATTCCTGCTCTCCTAATTGCTATGCCACCCTGCCTCCCCGCTGTGAATTATTTCAAGAAGAAAACTCAATGCTCCTGTTGGGTCAACTTCAAAAGTAAGCTAATGTCCACCGTGTCGGTCATAAAATATCGCAGCCCAATTAATTTGATTTCCCAAAGTCAGTGCGTTTCTCATTTCAACAAACGCCACGTTGTCATAGTTCGGCACGCATTACAGTCTGATGTGCCCCTTGTGGATACTAACTTTGTCACTTCTCTCCCTCAAATTGCCAATCTGGCTCAGTGGTATTGACTTTAAAAACATTGGTGGCCCGTCTCTTCCAAGTCAACACGGCCGAGTGAAATAAGGAGGCTCCTGAACCCAAAACCAACACGAGGGAGAAACTTCGCCAACATATTTGAACTGTATTAAAATTGCAGCTGGTGGGAGGGGTAGGGCGGAGTATTAGGGCCGAGGCAAGCTGTACATTGAGGTCAGTTGGAGTCAGTTGAATCCCAGTAGATGCTTCGGTAATCAATCGCCCTTTAGACCTCTGTGGAGCACAGCAAAGAGATGGGCCCTAAACACCAAACATTTTACACATTATCAGCTTGCAGCCCCCTTTTGCTTTTCATCAGAAAAGTAGGACTTCAAAAGCTTAAATCAATAGTTAATTATATGCTGCATAAATATAAATACAGTTGCAGCCATTCACTGCGGAGGCACTGGACCAATACGCTCTGTTCCCCCCCCTCCCCCAGACAAGTATTTTTCTTCAGAGAATAAGCTCAACTTTGTGTCACTGCGAGTGTATGTGTGTGTTACCGTCTCCCTGTCTGGTTATGCAAGTGGAACGCTGCATTCTAAGTGGTTCTACACACATCATGTCTCAGTAAGTGGAATGTGATACAAGGCAGAGTGGAGTACCTGACCTTATCGTGTACAATGATTACGTGCAACGTTGAAAAATTAAGTGCTGCGGTGGCTTTCAAAATCCTTCTAACAATGCCGTCCACATTAGAGTAGAAATACTCATCATTCCCCAGAGAAATTTGAGTTTTGAAATGTTTCTTTTCTCAAAAACACACATACGTTATTATATGAATGTAGGGAGTATTCAGCACCTTAAAAACGGTGTTTCATAAGCCTCTTTGGCAGTGGCTGCCGCTTCGAGTGTTTTGGGATATCTCTGTATGAGCGTTGCACATGTAGATTTATGGATAGCGTCCAATCATTGTTTGCAGATTTGCTCAACCTATAATCTGCTATCTCAGAGTCACCGCATTCAAGAAGCTTTGCATTGTTGTTGTTTTTTTTCTGTCAGGCAACAGCTGAGGTCTAAGGTTAAAGGTCTGCAAGGTTATTGGTACTCAATGGTTCACTCTTGAAGAATTTATCTGACCTCGGCTCCACTTCCTGTTCCCCCAGTCCCCTGAACGCCCACAGTCCGATTCCGTCTGCAACCATGAAGTTACACCATTTTGCATTCTGGTGATAGAGATTAATTTCTAGTTTATCAGATAACACACTGTTTTTTCACGCTGTCAGGATTCGTCCATCACATACAAATATATACTTCTGTCAGTTTTATAGGGTTCTTGTCACTTTTGACCAAGAACATACATGCTTTGTTGCAATCTCTCGGTAGTAAAGTTGTAAAGTTTTGTCCATGGTGGATTCATTGTGGTAAATTTTCCCGGCCAACTGTCCTCCATGGGTTTGATTATGCGTTTTATTTGCAAGTCATGTCTCATCAACTCCCAAGGACAAAGTAATTTGGATGCATCCATACTTTGAATTGTCAGTGTAAAAGGGTCCAATACTTACTCATGCAAAATGCAGAAAGAAATAAAGAATAGATGTGTTTCCATAACTACATGGCGCGTATAGTGTGGGCTGGATAAAGGATCCATTAGTGCAGAATATTCTTTGAATTCAATCACAAAATTGTAACGCATAAGAGAACAGTGTTGACAGTGTTCTCTTGTTCCAATGCACGACTGTCTGTTAGGAATCCAGGGGTAAAATTACCATTGTTATATCTGTCCTGTGAAGCCATAATCCGCTGTGACATTAAGATTCAATTATTGTCATAGTACATACTTTTTACATACATACATGAAATGTATTCTCTGCATTTGACCCATCCTTAGTATTAAGGAGCAGTGGGCTGCCTTGAACAGCACCCGGGGAGCAATTTAGGGTTAAGTGTCTTGCTCAGGGACACTTCAACATGTGATCTATGGGGGGACTGGGGATCGAGCCTGCTACCTTGCGGTTGCGGGACGACCACTCATCCCCCTGAGCTACAGCCTGCACTGAAGGTGACCTTTCAGAAATCTAAGCCATAGAAAAGGGGTGATTGGGGTTTTTAGCACAATGCTCTTAGTGTGTCGACGGTCCTGCAGGTGTTTTCCAGTTTGCATCCAGATGGAAATTAAAAGTTGTTTTATTACTGTTGTTATTGTTGTTTATTTTTATTTATTCTACAGAGCGGAATGCAAATAAAGATTCTCCAGTGTCCAATCCAAAAATTTGGTACAGAAGAGCTGCAGCGAGGCATTGCCGTGTATTTAAACTGTGCGTATTTAACAGTGCCCATCTGTTCTTTTTCTTGCCACTCTTTAGATACGATATAAGATAAGACAGAACAGTATTTACCTCCTGGGAAATCAGTGTGCTGTTGCAGCACAAAGTAGGAACCCACATGACTTTCTCAGCTTCAGCGAGGGGTCAGAACAAAGTCTCACCTGTCAATAAAGACCTAAAGCAAAGTCTGCCATTTCTAGCGGTGTATTTTCGCCTTCATAAAAGCTTTCCCACCGCTTTGTGTTTACACGCTCAGCCTGCTGATGCCACCGCCTCCCCGACACTCTTTATTTGCTCCCAAACCAACGCCCCGGCATCTTACCTGCGAACTCGCTTCTCTTTGATCCCCAGGGGAGGTTTGAGGCAATCACTCGCGGTGCTCTTATCTGCTGCTCAATATGTTTCTACAAGGCGTGATGAGACGCGGAGCACTGATGCCAGAATAAATTGCAGTTTACCTTCTGGCAATAATAAATATATATTTGTATTATCACAGAAGTTGTCTGTTTTAACTTCACTTTGTTTTTAACATCATTGCATGACTGCCACTCATGCACCCAATTAGAAGTCAATGCCACACTCCTTTGGAGATTTAATATAATCCTCTACCATGCTTATGTGCATGTGCTGTTAATTTAATACCAACAATGTTTGAATGTGCCAGTCAATAGTATGATACAACATAATGAAAAGGGCTTTTACTTGAGACACTTTCAGTACTTTGCAGAAAACTTCTCTGTACAGGGACTTTGACAAGGTTTATTTTTCATTAAGACAAAAATCTGAAATCCTCCAAACAGCAGTGCAGCTCAATGGGGAGCCGGCCGGACAAAACAAAATACGAAGAAAGGGCCCAGGTAACAATGGGGATTCTTGTTCCACCTACAAAATCATAAATGTTGAAGGCATGCCTCCATGTTGCAGTCCAAAATCCACTTTGAGTCCTGCTTTGCTTCAACGGAGTTAATTGTTAATGTCAAAGTTGCCGTTTCTCCCAAAGTCATACATGTTTTATATCATAGCATTGAAGCTACACTGCTTTCCAATAACATGAAAGCCAAAGCAAAATGATGACTATTATCGGGTGTCTGGGTTTTTAAAAAGGCCACATCCACCAGAGTTAATTTAATACTTGATATTTTTAAACACCCACCTAGAGCCATATCAGCACCGTGAGCTCTGCAATCACACTGTTTAAATCCAAGTAATTATCACTGATACACCAACACTTAGTAACAGAAGAGAATTATCTTTGAACGATATCACTCCTGAAATAGCTATTTCCCGCCCTTCCATTCACTGCTGAAATCTACCCTTATTTCTCTTGTCCCGCAGATTAGACTCAGCAGGGGGCCGTTTTGCCGGCGTTAGGGAAGAAAGAACCGGCCCTTCCAGATCTGATGAATCAAAGAGCTGCCGGGTTTCTGATCCTCAGGAATATTCGGCTGACGACCAGTGCGTGCAGGAGCCCTCGCGTGGGTGTGCGCATGAAAGACGTCAATGCACTCGCATCGGAGCAGCTGGGAGATTAGCTCCCCCAGCGCCGGCTTGTGCACCTATGATGAATTATTCCCTGTGTTTGCCCTGCCACCGTTGAGCATGCTGTTGCTTTCTTTGGTGTGGATGAACTCTGCAAGATGCATGGACTCAAGCAGGGCCTGGCAACGGGGGAATGGGAACAGTCTTAATCCGACCCAGTCGCCAGAAGAAAAAAAAAGAAAGAAAAGGTGGCGGCACGTTACGGAGATCTAAAAGTTGCTGTCTTGTAGCAAAGAGTTTCTTGCATAAGATGTGGAGGATCAAAGCGGCAAAGTAGTTATCCCGTCACCTTTTCTACCTTTTGGGCGTCTTTGAGTGTCGGTCAAAGAAGAGTTGCTTCCCGTCCGCATACATAAACATGAGCTGCACCCATTCTTTTGACGTGTCTGCCCTCTCCTTTAGTCTCACTTTCCTCATTTTTATGGGGCCGGTTTCATGCTAATCACCTGCACCTGTTGAGAGGTGCTGCCCCTGCCACTCCCTATCCTTCTGCAGATGTCAACCACCCGCTGACTCTGTCCCAGGATAAATGTCACGCAGAAGGGATGACGTCGGGGGACAATGAGCTCCTTTCCGCTTGCATAACTTAGCAGAATAAAGACAAACTTTCAGCTTCTTTTGCTCGCTCCTGGAAGGAAAGACTGAGGCTAGCACCGGCTTTAAAAGGCTGCCAATGTTCAGCTCATCTTGTCCTGTTTTTCGGTTGTTCTCAATACAAATATCTGGTTCTGGAATACAGGAACATTACATTTGAGAGTCTAATTCGGTTGTTACCATCATTAAAATCTGTTTACTCTCTCAACAAACTTCCAATCTTGGATTCTGCTCCAAATACAGATCCAGTTTTTGGGGATTTTCTTTTTTTTTTTCACCCTCAAAATAATGAGACATACTGCTAATGCGGTCCAGATGATGCACTTTGTTGTCTGTTTTTTTGGTGTCGGGATCATTGGGGAAATGATTCTCTCCGTCTCCCGGATCACTCGAATGACCCATCTGTCATTTTTCCTGCTCTCCCGTCTTATATAATTAGGGAGAAATTGCCAAGAAATCAGGCTGCGCATGCTTCTTCAACGAATAATCAAAAGTCTTTTGTAATGTAATGAAGAGAAAACAATATCTGCAAAGCAATGAAGATCGGCTCGTATTTTGTCAACAAGTCAAGGCCAAAATACATTGGCAGTATTAAGGTTAGATGGGGTCAAACGCGACACATTCTCACTCTCAATCTATGGAAAAATTATTCAACGTTGACTTTTAGTTTCACAAGTCTTGTGTTTATTTGACCCATCGCCACTCCACCCGCTCGCCCTTTGGACTGGATAGATGACCCGGAAATATTTTGCCTCAAATTTGGCACAAAAGAGGAATCTGAAGAAGAAGAAAAAAGGAAGCAGAGAGAGAAGGCAAGGAAACAGCAGACCAAGAGGCGGAATATCAGGAGGAAAAAATAAGATGAGGGGTTAAATAAGAGGAAGAGGCTGAAGAGAAGAAGATGATGAGCGGGAGATGGAGAAGAAGAGCCGGGGTAATGCGAAATACATCATTTTAGAAATAACTAAATGCTTAATAAAGTTAATTACAGTGGAATGGACTATAAAACTATCAATTAACCAAAATGTACAAAAGATGACATGGATTGAGAGTTTACAGGCAGATTATAGTAATTGTGTTGCTGCAATAACACATTTTGCAACCTTGTAAATTCAGTAAAATCGTAAAATACATTGTGTTTGTCAATGCATGAAGAATGGCTTGGACTGTGAGAAGTTGCCGCTATCTTCCATACAAATGGGCTGTCGAGATATGATGGAGAAACTAATAGATTCCCAGTTTCCCCCGAATGCACATGAATTATTGAATTCAAGTGTTCTTACTATTTTTTTCCCTCAATCCAGAATATGATGAATACCGAACGTCATCAACCTCTGTAAAGATTCATCATTCATCACATGGCACCAAGTCACAGTGTGTATTCTAGGAGATTATCAAAGTAGAAACAAGCTGCTTTATTGTTTCCGAGATAAGATTCCACGGCGGCGAGGAAAGATAAATCTGTTTATTTTTCTTAACTAATAATAATAAGTAAACTGTTTCTTGCAGCCTCATCTCATCATTTCTCGCCTGAGATGACATCCCACTGTTTGCCATTTCTGCCCGTTATTTACAAGTCAGTGTTTGGACAATAAATTGTGCTTCTCCCGCCGCTCTCGCTGACCTCCACACAAGATGAAAGAACCTTCAAGATTCTCCAGTTTGTGTCTGCGTGGGCGCACCGTCTCACCGATACTTTTGTCATCATTACTGTTCGGCAGGATCACATCGGTCATGAGCGGGGGAACCCACACTTTTCACTGATCTGTCCGGGGCGGCGGCACAAGTCAGTCTCAATCAATGTGCCGATGTGGACACTGCAGAAACCCGTAGTAGCCACATAAAAGGCAGTCATGCAATTAATCCACCAAGAGTTTACTAAGTTGTTGAGTTTAGGAGCAGTTTTTTTTCTCCAAAGGAATGTCCTTGTTAAAACTGCTCCATTTTAAACTCATGTACATATCAATTAACTTTTGTATCGTAAACTTTCTTCTATGTCTTATGTGGTGAATTATATGTTCGCCTCAAAAAATATCGTTGCATGCCTAGCTGACAGGCTGTGCACTATGGGCTACAATTAGGGTAACTGGGAATTATTATTTTATTTATTGTAAAAAAATAAAAATAATGACAGAATCCCCTCAGGGTGTTAAAATGCATGCAACATCAATAATTTGACATCAAA
This sequence comes from Myoxocephalus aenaeus, assembly GCA_038501785.1. Lineage (NCBI taxonomy): Eukaryota > Metazoa > Chordata > Actinopteri > Perciformes > Cottidae > Myoxocephalus > Myoxocephalus aenaeus. The sequence goes on along the minus strand of JBAMJR010000047.1, from coordinate 5,451,920 downwards.
CGATACAGCATCAGCATCAAGGAGACTGTGTTAGCCGACCAGCTATTCTGAACTGCAGCAATTACAAGCAATTTGTGGAAATACAGACGGACGCAGCGAGACAGTGTGAAAGCAGCAGTGTGTGCTGAAAAATGAAACCGTAGCAGAAAGCAGAAGAGAAACAAAACTGTAGCAGCCAGATATTCATACTGAATTGATATTTAATTACCGTTCCGTACGCAGTCTGGAATCATGCTCATCATATGTGTGGCAGAGGTTGTTATGTTGCCCGAAGCCGTATTTAGTTGCATATACATCCGACGACGTAGCCTCACACAGCAGTTCGTATGATATCAAATTAAATGCTATTACTCATTTTCTGGGCTTTTCTCCTGCAGTTGTTCAGCAACCTGAGCCATGTGCAAAACAACTTGTTAGTTTTCGGAAATAAGTAAATAATAATACAAGTAATACAGTAAAAAAGTAGGTAAGATACTTAGAATAACTGATGACTTGACTTTGGTAGATGTTGTTTTTTAAGTACATATATTAAATAACAAAAACAAGTCAACTTTGAGTCGTGTTCAATCACTGCTGATGAAAGCCTAGCATTTCCTTATTTTGTTGCTTCAAAATAAAAGCTTTTGAATGGCAAAATAACGGGCACTTTAATTATGAAGAATTGATTGGAGCGTGTGTTATGCACCACTGAATTAGCAGTTCTTTGTTAGCGAGTGTTCTTCTATAACACGTGTACTCATACTGCAGGGAGGAAGATGACTTTATATAATTCATAGGAAATTAAATGTGTTCACCCACCGTCTTACAGCCACTCTTTTGTCCACAAAATGGATGAGGTCACTCAGTTTTCATTCGACCCCGCTGCTACACAGCGTTTGCTGGGGATTGCTAGCCTAATGCATTTCACAACAACAGACTTGAAATACAACCTACACAGCTTTGTCAATCCCATCCATGCATTTTCTCTGTCGCCATTTTGGTTCCGGCGCTAGAAGACGGCCCCATTCTTAATGTCGTCCAACAAAGCTCTGATTGCCTCAATTATTTTTTCCAGTAAAGTCTGTGCATTGCTGGAGAAAACAAATAGAAATCGGAGACGCAGGCCGTGTTCCAGAGGTGAAATGCATCCTGCATACCTGTAATAAATCAGAACAAAGTGTAGTACAAATGACACTGGCATCAAAACAGTGCGGACAGGAACACTGCGCTGTGAAGTAGACAATGATTAATGGAAACATTTATTGAAGCCTTTGCCTACACAAGGACTTACACCCTGGGCTCCTGCACTACAAAGTGCAGCTAAAGCGCTCCAGTTTGGCTCCGGCGAACCAGCAATACGACTGTGACCCTTTCTAGGTGAAATATATATATATATATATATATATATATATATATATATATATATATATATATATATATATATATATATATATAAAGCAGATCAGAGGCATGGTCTCAAGAGTTTCGACATCTCGGAGCTGCACTCCACCCAGACAGAACCGTATGATTTGGTGGTAAGATGTATGTTTAATGATAAAGGCTCAAATAATGAGCTTTTCTTCCACAGGACAATGACATCCCCACCGCCCCTCACATTGGTGGATCTTGTGAAGCCTTTACCTCGGGTATTCTGGATAATGAAAGTGCCAAGTGCAAGGGCATGAACAGCGTTATGTTTCAAGTCAAGTGTCATTGAATTCAGGGGGTTTCCAGGTCAGAAGGATCTATTTCGCGCATACATCACAGTTATGGTGGCTTTGTGCCGTCTTATCTAACAACTCCGGAGACAGATTTGAAATAGACTGAACTTGACCTTCTGTGTTACATCTCTGGCATGGGACCAACCAGCCAAACAGTATGTGTGGGAGGATCACTGCATGCATGGAGCCTTTGACACATTTTAAATGTGCTTCTTCGACATTCAAATATAAGGATTATTTAATGTAAGATTTAGTATTTAAATTTGGACTTTCTCTTCAAATACCGTATGCAAAGGGTTGACTCTTCCTCGCGACGAAAGGACATTCGACGGGCCTGAACAAGACAAGATTCAACCGAGACAAAGGACGAGTCTGAATGGCCTCCTTCAAGATCTCAAGACCGAATGCGTCTTTAAAAAAGGACGAAACGAAGGGTCCTTCAGCGGACACACTGCTTTTGGGTAACTTTCGAGGACACAGTTGGAGGGTTCTTTGCAATATTTTATGTCTGAAAAAAGGTGCTGGGGAACTACTCATTGTGACACCTACCTACTAGCCCTAAGTAAGTTTATTCAAATAGCACCTTTTTAAGAGCCGGACATCACAAAGTGCTTCACGTTACACAAAGCCACCAGGTCGGATTCTGCACAAATCAGACCAAATCGTGCACCAGAAACTCCTTCAGCTCAGACACCAACGGTGCGTCGATCAGCGACCATCCCACCACGGACAAAGCCAGACCCAGCTTTGCCGCCGCAATGTATAAATAAGTTCCTTGGAGGAGCTTGTTTGAAATTAGGATATCAAAGAATTGTTCATCATAGAGAGCACACAAGGACGGATGGGGCAAATTATATTCTTAAATATATGTAAAATGTCATGGGGCAGCAGAAGAAGTTTTTACAGTGAGAAGTCTTCATAAGGTTAGTCCTTCAAAGACGGCCCCTGAAATGGGACATAACTAAAGTAGACCAAGCCTAAGACTTTTTGAAAAGCAGCCTGGAGACCAGAATCAAACACGGCAGCCCTGGATATAATTATATAACAGAAGATTGGGGGCATCAGTTACTCATTCATGGCAAAATATCTCATGCAGACTAAAAAAAGAGATGACAGAGGTGGACGGTTCAGTTTCCCCAAAAGGCCCAGGAAAATCCAAACGGGGAGGTTAATGAGACGCACGCTCAATTCCCGTTGCAATGTCCTTGAGCGAGACAATTAATCCCCACCAGCTCCAGAGGAATTCCTCTGAGGCTAATAGTTGAAGACTGAGGTCAAGCCGGGCAGCTCCCAGGTGTGAATGTGTGTAAGTGTATAAAAGTGAAGCGGGGTCATTCTCAACAAGAAGAAAAAAGCATGCATGCTCAGTGAACCTTCCCCAGATAAGTGAAGGTCAGAAAAGTCTATTTAAGGTTTTTGACGAGGCAGTGAGCGGAACCAAAGTTGGCGAAGCTACTGTAGGTCAGAGTCTGCCAACGGAAAAGTCCACACGGCCCGATTTCTATAAAGTTTTGCGTCTGAGAACGGTGTCGTTTCAAGCGAACATCAAGGCGTATCAGGCGGCGCCTTGATTGTTCCGGGATGAGAATTTGGATGGATGGCACTTTAAAGTTTAACTCACTTATTCTCCGTCTTTGCGGCGTTATATTCAGCTTTTACAAGGTCAATTACATTCATGCGCGGCACCCATTCATTCAAAGGGAAGAAGCAAAAGAAGAAAAAAAGGCTTTCAGAATGACACAAGTTGTGATTTGGAGTGACGCAGGAGTGGATTAGAAAATTCGAAGGGCAAATAGATGACACGCGCGACGTGAAACATACGTGTCAGCAACAATCTGCTTCAAAGTTCTATTTTTTTTTCATCCAAGGGAGAGTGTTTGTTTTGAAACTGGGAGATGGAGTGAATCATAGTTAGTGAGTGCCAAATGTTTTGAAATGTGTTGTGTTTAGATGGGAAAACTAATTGGAACCAGCAGAAATATCAAAAAAGTAATATATCACTGCGGAGGGGGATGTTTTTTCGGATGCCGTTATTGATCAACAGCCATACGGTGATTCTGTGCAATTAAAATCGCACTCATCGTCGCTTTAAATGGAAATTGGACTGCGACCCCCACCCAACCTCAATAAAAAGGTTGTCTGTCAGAGTTTCATTCCCCTCCCATCAGTTTTGAAATATTTTTCGAGGAAATAAGCACCGGATATCACCACCATCAGATGGTTGTATCACAGCTTTTCTGATTGGCAGGGCCAAGCTTTTTATCGACTTGCATGTCAGTGCTGTAGTTCTGGCCGGTGGGTGGGTGCCGACCTAATTAGTCGAAAGATATAAATAGAATCCACAGAGGAAAAAAACGAAGAAAAAAACAAAACACTCAATTCATGGGCTTTTTTGAACATATTTTAAGTATTTACGTAAAGGCCATGCTCTAAAGTATTCAGATTACAACCGTAAATGCCGTGTGTCAAATCACAGGAGGATTTAGTCCATTCTGGATTAAACGGTTGGAAAGAGGTTTGGGATAAATATTTACTTACTGCTGTCAAAAGGAGTTCACAGTACAAACCGTAACCCATAATGCATCTTGTTCCTTCGCATCCGTGAGACAAAACCCATCCACCACATGGCAATCAGAAACCACTAAAGTAAACCAGGTTCCCGTTGTCCCTGAGCCACCACGGGGAACTTTCCACTCAGCTCAAACCATCAATTTGAGCTCCTCTCGAAACGAGAATTGACGTATCCCTGATGGCCTGCCGTCCGCCATGCGGCTGGCAGATGCGTGCTAGATGGCCGGGCCAATGTTGCGCTCTCCGTAATGTGCCCGTTTCCTCTAATGTGCGGTAATGATTTTGCCGACTCATGCAAACAAAACATCAGCAAGGACCATTGCCCCCGACCCCGGTAGCCCAACTAAATGCCAAGTTCCCTCCATCGCTCCTGGTTTTTCCTTCGCCGCCCCAAACACACTTTGTGTTATTGCAGTCACAGAATGAAAAATAATCAAAGCCTGGAAAGCATTCAGGAATTTTCTGGCAGAGAAAAAAGAAGGAAACAAAATTAGATATGTATTTCCCCTCCTTTTTCCGTCTCTTTTCCCATTTTCCCCCAGCAGGAAGACTAAAATTATAAATCATGTCCCTGCAGACAAAATTTCATGCTCAATGGGTGAACAACTCCAGCATCTGGTGGGGTCCTGTGTTGAGGTGCGTTCCAAGTTTCTCCCTCTCCCAGCTTCCCCAGGGCTGATCCCGAGCGCTGCCAGCCTCCTGCCAAATGGTACACGCATGCAGCCGAAATGATAAGACAAAATACAAAAAAAGAAAGGAAAAAGGAGATTAATATTTAGCAGGGCTGCTCTGCACGCAAAAATCTCCACAGTGGATTTATGCCACGTCGCAAGGTGTGCACACACCTGAAGGAAATTCCCTGGGGGAGGCGCGGAGTGTGTCCTAACATAATGGGTATCCCTTAACAACACGCCTGGAGAAGATGGTTGGCCTCCTGGGCCGACACGCATGATATCATTGACACTGCGGTGATTTCAGAGGGGAGATCAACTTGTCTTCCCGAGAAGAACATTTTGCCTCTAACATCACGTCAACGCACCCACATTACTGCTCAGAAACTCAGCAAATAGTCTTTTCTGTGACCTGCCTGATGGGAATTGTAATGTCAGGATGTATTCATTTTATTTATATTTTACCTAGTGGATTTCTTTTTTTACCTTTGCACTGTGGTGTCCGATTTCAAAATCTTTGTTCGAGGACAGTACACGCACAAAAGACTCAAACTTTATTGGAGCTGAGTGTCTGTCTTCTAAAAAAGGCATGAAATCATCTCGATAAATAACTTAGCGAATCGGCTGTTTAATTCAGGGAGCCGTGTTTGGATGGATGATTCCCAATTGGCAAATACTTTTTTTTTTTTGGAAGGGGGACTAAGATTAAAAAAGTGGCCCAGAACCAGCTTTCATGAAGTGTTTTTTTGGCAACTCAAGCCCAATTTGTGCTGGTGTTTATAGGAAATGAGTTTTCAGAACAATGGTCCTCGTGCGAGAACCACTCGTGTGGACAGATTGTTTCTGAAGTGGCACGTACGAGCAATTTAGAACAACTTGCCGCGTTCGCCAAATTTGATTTATTTGGAATTTTCTCATTGCCGCGAATGCGATTTACCATTTTACAACTTGTCGCCGTAATAATATAATTCTCACCATATCATATTCTTTTAAATAATATAGTCTCCTTTCTGCATCTTCAAAAGCAGGACTTCCATATAGGATACTTTTTTGTAATGCTTTTTTATGCTTCTGTACAATTCTCACCGACGCAGGTTAATTTAGGTGCCGCTCATCATGTTTACGCTGGTGATTTACACGGTGAAGTTGGGGAGCGTTTGCTGAATCGGACGGCACCAAAGGTTTCTTTGGTGATGAGACCAAAATGTTCTCCCGTTAGGATCTATTGTGTGTGAACAAAAAAGAAGAAGTTGTGCTCAAAGAAAAAAAAAGAAGCTACAGAATGCGCTGCCTGTCAGAACACGGCATTCCCTGGAGTATTAAATATATGTCTTCTAAAAGGCACTTGGGGAGTTGAAGCAACAATCAACAACGATCCTTTTTGCAACATATCGAACCAAAAAAGCAAATTATCCACCATCACAAGATGACTTTGCCCACGCTGATGCTCAAAAACTGCAGTCGTGACCTCACCTGTTGGGTGTGATGGCAGACATCATTAGGCCCGGGGATCTTTGCTGCTATTTAGAGGAGCTTGGTAAAGGACCATCACTCACTGGTGAAAGTGCTGCAATGCAGGAGGAATAATTTGTCTGCGAGGATAATTCCCAGACTGCAAGACAAACATTTTGGATAAATTAGCCGCCTAAGCTTCACTGCTTTTGTATGTTGGCAGCGTAGAAACAGATGGCGCATCTTACTGTTTTACCATCGGAGGAGTGTTGTTAATATCTAAATCTAAATAATTATTTCAGATGGGGGACTCTTTTTTTCCAAAGTGGAAATGAAAAGCGGTCATTTAGAAGAAGAAAAAAAAGTTTGCACATTTTTTGGGGGTGTATTTTATAACTTTGATGGAGATGGGAAGAAAAGAAGAAGAAAAAAGAAAAACTTCCGCTCCGTCCACTTTTTTGCACAGTCACCGTCCCAGATGTCCCACCGGCGGATGGAGAGACCAAACGCCGACAACGATAAAGTAAACGAGTCCGCCGGTGTAGCAGCAAACTTTTTGGCACGGACACATGCTCGGCTAACAGGGGAAACAGCTTTCCACAGAAGCCCAAGCATATGGCCGGCTCCTGTTTTTTCAACGACAAGATGCCGTGTCACCTTGCCGGCCACCTGTAGCCTGGTGACCAACCGAGAGAGGGGATTTAAGGTGATACGCATACACAGGCCGACATACATATTTGCCTTCCATTATCCCGAAGGCCATATGCTTATCTTGTTGACCTTTGCGTTGTCCGACGGCATGTCACACACTCTGTCACCGTGGCCAGGCAAGCGTAAAAGAGGAAGCCGGTTTGGGGTCAGGAACACAAAAAGCTTTGGAGAAACACGATCTTGAGCCTTTGCTCTTTTCTTTATTTATTTTTTGCTCCCTTCCCACATCTTTTTCGATGCCGTGCACGTCCCAACTAGCGACAGCGATTTGCATGATGTGATCGGCCTCTGCCTTCCTGCAGCTCTTTAGAAGTGTGTGTCTGTATTTGAGTGTGTTTGCAAGTGTCAGTGTGTGCCAGCCAGCTTAAGCTGCAAGAGAAGGGTAAAAAAAAAGGAGTGCTTTGAGCGTATAGATATCTCACAGAGCAATCAGGGAAATATGCTCAAATACGTGACAGGCGGAGTGCGTCACTTGGCATGCATCTTTAATTCTGTGTGATGTTTTTTTTGGGGGGGGTGGAGCTGTTTACTGTAGCATTGCTGAGTCAAGGTGAGGTGTTTGTCGGGAAGAAACTAGGCCAGGTTTGGTTGCGCTGGGTGTAGCGCGCACACACACTTTCACACTTGACTCATCAAGTGCGGAGAGAGATCTAATCAGCGACGTCAGTTTCCTCCGACGAACATTGCAGATTTGCTCAAAAAAAGGAAAAACAACCAAAAAAACCTGCACAAAAAGTTATTCCTCCTCAAGTGTTCAGAGGCTGTGAGCCGAAACACATTCCTATATCTCTTTTGGGAGAGCCGGAAAATGTAATCACGGCAAAAGCTGCGTGTTTCTCTCCCCTTGATGTAAATTGCCGTCGGAATGGCAAAGGCGTGGGTGGGGGTTGGGGCAATTTCTGGGGCAACGCTAATGCACGCTCGCCATCGCCAGCGAGGGTGACGGAGATCGGCGCGGAGATATAGTCGGTAATGAGAGGAGAGACGTTAAACGCGATCAGTCGAGGTTCCGGCGGCGTTAATTAAAACAGAGGACAGCACCGTGGGTCCTAATTTAGCGCACGCTAGTGAATGAGCATCCGCATGCACCTTTTTTAACCCCTCCCCCTCCCTAACTTTTGTATTGATTAATATGCAAATTAGGAGCATTTTGTAACCACGGAATGAAATGACAGTCGCTAGCTCTGCATTTATGATCACTCGAGCGCGGGGGCCTTTTTTTCGGTTGCAATTCAAACACTGTACTGATCACTTGTTTACCCCCCCCACACTCACACCTTCCTGCTCTCTCTCTCCGATGCGTGCGCATACTCTGGGAGGAACATACTACGTAAGACACCGGTGACAAGTGAATTCCCAAAGCTACGGCAAGTCGAGCACGAGACTCGCGCGGCTTTGTTGATTTGTCACATTCGGCAGCGTAATGAGGGATTCCAGTCACAGGCAGCAGGATGCTCTCAGACTGGGAAGAGGAGGGAGGGAAGTAGAGAGAGAGAGGGGGGAGGAATAAGTGGGGCAGTTTCAGAGGGTGAGGAAAATTTAAAAAATCTACATTTTGGAATGAGATGGAGGGAGGAAATAGAAGGAGGAATTCATCTAGGGAGGGAGGGTGTAAGGTTGGAAGAGAGAGCGGAGCACTGGGTTGGGTGAGGATGGAGAGGGGCCTGAAGGAGGGTGTTGTGAGGTCAAGGAAGGTTCCAGTGCGTGGTGTGAGTCGGCGGCCAGCACGTGGCCACGGCACGTTGCGGCACTCCGCGAGGCAGAGCTAACCCTCTGGAAAAGGAGAAGGAGACTCGGCAGGGGGGAAACCGAAAGACGGGGGAGGGGGGGGAGACGAGAAGAGTGGATCCACTGTAAAAGAGCGCAGGGCTCTGCAGTGAAGCTCCCAGCTCGCTCTCTATATCTCTCCCCCAACCCACCCGGCTTCGCAGAGAGCCAAGAGCCGCCGACGCCTCCCGTCATCCAACGGCAAAAGCAAAAAAAAGCAGCAGACAGAGGGACCACACGGCGCGAGGACATGCGACGCTAGCAAGTAATTAATCAGATATCACATACATAGTGTTCATTCGGCTAATTGATTCGCCGACTTAATTGATTCCCGGTGAATATATAATGACGGCAGCTGTCACATTTCCAGTTTAAATGAACTCTCGGAGCGGCTTTATCTGGGAGTTGGTACGGACGGCGCTATTAGAATACTTCATTACATCACACGCTGGAGTATTGTGACAGCAAAGCAAAGCTAATCGTGTTTGCTAATGCCGTGTTTGCCGTGGCTGTTGCACCGAGATAGACCATGAATAATGTAGCGCTCCTGTTCCTTTCTGCAAACTTCTTACTTTCGCTTTGCCGGTTATTATTCAGTTTTGTGTCGGGGCCGGGGGAGGCAAACGCCTCCGACTGCTTTGGGCAGAGCTTCACTTTTCACTTTTTCCGTACTGCGTTCGTCCCTCCAGCCCGCAACACTGACCACCGCCGTCTCCGTGGTGCAGTCGAGCGTGCTTATTTGTTCAGTTTTTTTTGGATGCGATAGGCGAGGCCCTTCAAGCAAATCGACATTCAAGTAAAAAAAAAAGAACAGCCCATAATAATCAGCCTTTAAAAGATTCATATCAAGGAGCTGAATCTTTCGCTTTCTTGTCAGCATGCTGAAAGCCTCAACAACCCTACACAGTTGATCTTGAGCCTCCTAAACCCACCCAAAAAAATGGACCGAAGATTGTGTCAGGTGGGATTATTGGCTCCAAAAAAGGGAAAAGAGAGCAAAAATGTGAATGTCATTTCAAAAGTAGGTTGAGCAAGTCAAAAATAGCTTCAAAGGCCTCCGACTTGAGAACAAAATCCCAAGAGTGCGTCTTCCGAGGTAAGGAGGAAAAAAAAAAGATAACCCAATGGAGGCTTTTGCACGTTAAACATACCTGATGCTCGCTTGGCAGCTTATTTATTCACACTGGATCAGTTTACAGTAAATAACTTGGAATTTAGGGCTGCATGGTGGTGCAGTGGCTAGCAGTCACCTCACAGCAAGAGGGGGCCCGGTTTCGATCCCTGATCCCTGATATACAGTATATATGTGGATATATGTTGGTATTTTACAATTTCAACTTTTCAAGTCTTGTTCCAATTCAATGGCAATAATAACATGTATTTTTGAATGATTCACACCGCCATTATATGAAAAAACCTTCACTGTTAGCTCTTTCTTAGAAAAACTAAAAAAAGGTGTTTAACTGAGAAGCAACATCTACATTTTTCCTCCTTCCATCGAGTGCCGCAGGACAGCAGTGCGTCTGTATGGCTTCGAGGGCCGTTGGTCACCAGCCGCCTTCCATCTACGATCCCAACAGCAGAGCGAGGAAAATGGACTCGCACTTTTACCGGGCATGAAAACGGGTCAGGGGTGAAAAAGGTGAGAAGGATATTACCCCTCTAGGAGGGTCCGGGGGCATGCTCCCCCGTAAGAAAAATTTAAATATTCCATATTTTAAAGCATCAATCTGATGCATTTTGAGATGCTTTTTTTGCCAACCTGGGGAGAGCTGGAGAAACTTAACTTCAGCCATGAGTCAAAAATGATTATGGCCTCCTTACTAAGTATTATGCAAGCCATTTCATGCCAGCCTGTCACTGGTCTAACATTTACAGTATATGAGGCACAATGTGGTAAGGGAGAGCATGGCTGCCTTTGTTAGCATCATTTATATATTTGATGCAGAGAATGCATCTGGCGAATCCCTGCCTGTTGATTTTGGAGAATACATCTCCTAGATGAAAGGACACCTCTTGCCCTTTTATTGAGACCTTGCCTTCCAGTTTTAGCCACGACCAGTTCCAGCTGCATTTCAATCCAGCTGTTTAAAAATGGCTGCATCCTTCTCCCCTAACACACTCATTCTGCAAAAATAATGTTTGTATTAGTGATAACTTCTAGTTTAGCCTTATTCAGACCTGCCAACATTGATATTTTTTGCGTACCGACGAGGGGGGGGATGGGAATTGACGACGACTAATAGGGGACAAGTCATTAAATACTCGTCATGCATTATATTGCATTGCATATAATGTGTGCTGGTCAATTAGTCTAAAATTAATTTTAGACTAATTTTTACCAGCTTACTTTGACGTCAAAATGCGTATCCGCTACGCAAATTGCGTACAGGTTGGCAGGTCTGCTTATTGATAGAACGGTGGACCACTTTACCTTCTGCCTTGTCAGTCCCCTCACCTCAAAATCTACCTCCTCAAAAACGGTAGCGTTAGCTAATAATTTTCCACCGGAGCTTTAGCTAGCTGGCTAACGTTGCGTTCTCTCCTGCTGTGTTCAATGACTCAATTCATCAAGCTGTAGCTAACGTTAGCTAATAATTTTCCACCGGAGCTTTAGCTAGCTGGCTAACGTTGCGTTCTCTCCTGCTGTGTTCAATGTGTTCACTCGCGCTCCCTTCTGGCACGCGCACCTGTTCGCAATTCACTGAATCGCAGTTCGCAGTTCACTGAATCTCGCGCTCCCTTCTGGCACGCGCACCTGTTCGCAGTTCACTGAATATAAATACCCCCACCCCCCCCCAAAAAAACATTTTCTCATCGAATCTACACGATTCACGTAGGTCACCTATTTTGGTTTCAAAACGGCGAATTTCGCCGAAAGGTGAGGGATTTTCATGTCTGTTTTACAAAAGTCGTCTTATGCCAGCTTCAAATGAAGGCTATAACAAATAACACCTGTAATTCATGCATAATGTTTTTTTACATTTACAGGTTTTAAAAACATTTCTTTTATATGAAAGCCTTATTGTTATCATCATTGTTTTTACAATGGTAACTATGTTTTGTGTATGTTTATTTTTTTTTCATTTTTCATTACAACTTCAACTCTCTGCCTCTCTGTACCTCCCTCCAGCCACATTCATTGCCATTCTCTACCTGTCCACCAGAGGGCCACAGATTTATGAATTTAGATTTGTCTCTTTATTACACAAACAAAAACACATTTCTAGTTTGTAACTAGAATTTCTGGCTACAATTAAAAAATCTTTGCCCTCAAAAAAAAAAAACTACGCTCTCAAAATAAAAACCTGCGCTCTCAAAAAACAAACCTGAGCTCTCAATCCCAAAAGTTACAGTTGAGTTTTGGACGTAGTGGGCGGGGCATATGCTGCTGAATGAGGCATGAGTTTCTATTGGCTGGCTCGACTGGGACACTCACACTACCGGGAGGTTACGTGAGGAGGACACGGAGGTAAGTTGACATTATATTGCTCTGTTCGTCAACATTATTTTAAATGTAGCAGCACTTCTCTTTGTTTTCATGTTGTTAATGTCGTGGAGTCTCTTTCTTTAACGATACAATTTAAAATAAATTCTACAGGAGGTACTGTGTATTATAGAACAAAGACATGCAATTTAAAGTATGGTATTCATTAATTTGTTATATCACTCTAACCTAAATGAACAAATATTAACATTAGATCGTCTACAGTATGTGAAGAAAAGGAGGCAATGGCTATAATTGTAATTAAATGTATGTGTTTGGTCCATCTCAGAACCTGCAAGAAGAGGAACCTGATGGTGCTGATCCAGAGCATGGGGTTACTGTATGCCCCTTGTCAGCTGAAGGTCTTGTTGCAGCAGCAAGTAAACCCCACCGTCGATTCCTCTTCTTTTGGGTGGGACATCTATATGCATGTCTTTCAACAGACCTCATTTTTTGGATGAAGTTTCCCATTGATAAACTTGATGCAAATCTATTGTGCTGAGTCTAAAACAAGTACCGTAAAAGTCGGGGTTACGAGCCGATACTACCTTCAGTCAGTGTCCCCGTTAGCTCAGCGCTGCGCCTAGCTTTCTACAGCGGGACACTGTTCGGAGGTAGGAGCGGCTTGTAAATCTCCAGTAATTTTATATGCAAACAGTTAAATATAATGCTCATTAAGATTAATTAAGATAATTTGTTGACAGCTTTTAAAGATGATATATTAAACAGAAAAGGTTACTTGTTCTTAAAATTACAATTTGTACTTATTTTGATCATCCTTAACCCCAAACTGTAAGGTCATTCACCTGTTTCAGGGTGTGTGAGTGAAGACAGTCATTGATAAGGGAGTGCCAGCATTTGCAGAGGCATCTCTGTTTTGCAGCTGGCTTTCGGCATCAGTGCAAACTCTGGTGCTCTTGCAGGAAGGTGTTAGCTCTAGTTCATCTTTGAGAGGAACAATAGAGAGCATGGTTTTTCCTGCATTTGAGGAACCTCTCAGTATGGACCCAGTGTAGCCTCCAGAGGAACAGCATAGAGTTTTGCAAAGTTGGCTTTTCGTAGACTGGATAATTAGATTAAATTACCAGATACCTTCCTTACCAGATAACTTTCTAAAAAGCTTAAATAAAGGCATGATTAATGTTATATGACAGTTGCGTAATTGAACTGCTGCCGTCATGGTAAAAAACTGACTAATGACACATTTGACTGGTTCATTGACAGTGCTTGCTTGTCTACCTGGCAATTTCAGTTTGCACAGAAGATATCTCCATAACCTGCCTTTGTCCCTGGGGTTCCTCAGGTATGGCACTTGAAATCAGGGGCAGGAGTTGTCTTGCAGCCTCTGTGGCTTCATGTGCATCATACTGGAAAAGGGATTTTAGATGTATGAACACGGTAAAAGGACGTTACAGTGTAATGCATTACTGTCACACAGGCTGTATCGAAACAAATTAAGCAATTACTTGAGGTGTACATGATATCACTAACTAAGCTAACATAAGTTGTCTATGTAGTTACTTAAAAATGTTTTGACACTTGTGGGTTTTGTGACGTTAAATGCTGCTGCTGTCTTTAGCTAGAAAGTTTTAAGGATTTAATGGCTCATTCAACTTCAGCTTATCTTCATCCAGTTTAATACAAGACAGTAACATGGTTGTAACCTCATCAACCGTACCTACCACGGTCGGAGAAAACCAAACTCATAGGGTTTATTTTAAATTTGATCATACGTGCGTAGCTAACATAGTCATGCACCAGGTGCATGCAACGTTAGCCACTGTGGGCTAACGTTACATGCAGGGAGAACGTGGGGCTGCACAGCAGCCCTCCATGTCGTTATTTAAAGAAAGAGACTCCAAGACATTAACAACATGAAAACAAAGAGAAGTGCTGCTACATTTAAAATAATGTTGCCGAACAGAGCAATAAAATGTCAACTTACCTCCGTGTCCTCCTCACGTAACCTCCCCAGGGTTCGTACGGTCATGGAAAACCTGGAAAAGTCATGGAATTTTAAAATGGTTATTTCCAGACCTGGAAAAGTCATTGAAAGCCATTGGTCAAAATGTGTATGAACCCTGCCTCCCGTTAGTGTGTGTGTGTGTGTGTGTGTGTGTGTGCCAAGAGCCCAGTCGAGCCCACCAATAGTATGCCCCACCCACTACGTCCAAATCTCAACTCATAACTTTTGGGATTGAGAGCGCAGGTTTTTATTTTGAGGGCGTAGGTTTTTATTTTGAGAGCAAAGATTTTTTAATTGTAGCCAGAAATTCTAGTTACAAACATGTTTTTTTGTTTGCGTAATAAAGAGACAAATCTAACTTCATACATACTCCCTACCTCTCTGTGCACCTGTTTCCACGTTTCCTCGTCAGCCGTACAGTAGCAGTAACCGGATCGTTTCCCCTTTTGCGGAATTATTGGCGGTAAGTTGTTGCCGTACAAGAGCCACTATTTTGTGTTTTGATTCTTCTGACCCCAAAGAAGAGGAGATAAGTTGGCCTTGGTGCATTGTAGCGGCAACGAATGAGACGCACAGATATGGCAAGGATGCAATTTCGACCCGCTAAAAGACTTCTAAAATGCACCTTGAGGATCGAGGAGCACGGAGGCTTGCCGAAAAAGATTGAAAGTGACGACAGAGCAAAGCAATGTCTAGCTTTGTCCTTTGGCCACCAGTTACAAACATAAGAGGCGTAACACACGGCTGGAAGAATCTCAAAACTGTTCTTTTCTTGTATTCACAAGTTGTCGTTATTTAAGATGATCGGATGCACGATCAAAAGTTCAAACCTTTTTGTTGAACGCGTCTGCTCGCGTCTATGTGTACCCAGGCGTGTGTTTGAATAAACCCCTGAGCACACACACACACACACACATCAGAAACATTGTTTCTTTTCTCAAAATAGACCCTTGCATGCCTCCAAGTGTGTTGCACGTTCTTCAACTAAAGGCCTTTAGAGCTTCTTAATGGTTTCCGGTCTAAAACCTTTCCTGCTTAATGAATGTAAATGGGAATCGAGAGTCCCTGTAGACACTGGCCGTGTTGACAATACCTTGGTTCTCACCATTAGGAAGTGATGACAGCCCGTTATGGTGCCGGACTGCTTCCTGACAGCAATGCCTCTTGATTAAACCTAGAAAGACCTGGAGATGAGGGGAGGGTTGCCATTTCTATTGCCGTTTTCTAAGGTCAATTTGACACTTTTGTCACTTCACAATGAAGACAAAGTGGAGACAATACGGCGCCATTATAGTGTAACATTATATATGCCTATCATTAGGCAGAAACGGGCCACTTAGATGCCTTCTCGCTTTTTGAAGACTGATCAAAACCTCCTGATTATTTTTTAACTATTTTCGACCTTGGCTATGATTTTTGGATCTGGAAAACGGCGTGTAGTAATTATCATTAAAGCGCCTCAGATCATATCGTTTATCTATTTATGTCACAGGGGTCACTGTGATTGTGTTATGTGCGGATGAAAAGGAATCTGAGGAAAGAGCTCTCATCATTTAAAGGTGTAATCATTGCCTTTGTGAGCATAATCAAATGCTTTAAAATATATATACAGCACTTTTTTTCCCCTTATATATATGCAACCGTGCAACATTTGAAAATGCGTCAAATTTATTTTCTACTCTCTTTGTCCTCCACCACTATAATTAGTGTTTGGAAATTACAGTAATTACAGTTCTTCTCAAAGACAATTTACGTATGCCCATGCAAAACCAGATTATCTATTGTAATCTGCTGCACGGACATTTAAAAGATGTGCACGTAGTAAAACATACTGTGAGCCTGCTGTTTTGTAGGATTTTGAAACAAGCACAGCTTTTCATTTATCATAGTTGTTTTTATGTCTCACTACCTTCATACAGCACATTCACAAGATTGGCAGTAAACAAAATTGACACAGTTATGTTGAGCAAGTTCAAGATCAAAACTTGAATTTTCAGGTTCAAACTTTTTTTTCAAATGAACAAAACTATTGACCCTGATTTGCCTCCATAAACATGCATAGGTCTGCTTTGAAATTCTAGATAAAAAAGCCACTTATTTTAACTGCAGAACTTTCCTGAGAATAATCAGTTTTCCTCATTATCAAAGCAATCCAGTGACAGTTATCTGTACTTCCATGGGTATCCTGCAAAGAGGACCTACTGACAGCTACTTCGGCATACTTTTTGTGGTGCTAATTTTCCAAACGGGGGCCCAGTTGTCAAAATTCTGCCCGGAGGGGGGGACGCCCCACAGTGTTAGACTTTTGAAAACCCCCTGATCTATAGAATGCTAATGCAATGCTTGGAATGGTTGCGAGAGACAAAGTTTCCATCACTGATCAAAACTGACACCTGAATTTAATTTCCGCAAGTAGGGCAAATCCATTTCCACGTCTAGTGAGGTGAGTGGAATGCTCTGCACTTTTTTGGATCTGGTAATAAAATATAAAAAAGCCTTTTTATCAGACTCCATACAGGTAACGCTTTTGTAATACTGCATTTATTATTTCTCTGCTCCTATCCCCGGGGAAACCTGCATTATGTGGTTGTATTAAAGGTCTCTTGGTTCTGTCTTCATGAAGGCATGGGAAAGTCTTTTTTTTACCAAAATCCTTCATTAAAACTACATTTCATAACCTCCAAACTCGTGGAGGGATTAAATGTCCTCATTTCTGTTCTACTCTCGCAGTCATTGAAAGTCGATCGGGATAAAAGTGTCAGCCAAATGTCTAAAATGTAATATTAATGTATTCTTTTTTCTCCTTTTTCAGAAAAAAGACAAATCTACAGAGGAAGACTGCAGATCTAGTCCATCATTATAATTATGTAGGTAGTATTTCTTTATTGGTAAATTAAGTTGGTTGAAAAGACAGCAGAGTAAATGATGATTGGAGTTTAATCATCCTCATCAATCAGGCGAGTCAATCATTTTAATTCGGCCATACCTCGGCTGTATATGAGAATTAATGCAGGAGGACGGGTGAGGACATTGGGATTCAGCGCATGAGTCCCACGTCGCCCGCTGGAAGTAAGGGCATGGTTCAGCAGACAAACACATATGTCATGTCACGAGTCTATTTGCTGTGCAGCGGTGGAAAGGCCATAAAAAAAATAACCTTTCAAAGAAAAAGACATTTTTAGAACCATCACTCTCAAAAAAGTTGAAAAATAGAGCGAGAGAAACTGATCGTTTTTATTCGTCAGAAAAAGCAGTTTGTTCAGTGTCGCTCACAGCTTGTTTTTTTATTATAAAGATATCCTTTCATCTTCCCTCAAGTCAGCATTTACATCACTGTAAATAAACACCCTGTGCTTCAGTTTAAACGAACACATTGACATCCTGTAAATCCATAAATCATGCGTGGCGGTGAAGGCCAAGTCTTTCTCTTCCAAATGGCGCTTATACACGACTAATTTACACCTGCAGAAAGCTATTTCTGCCTTTGTGTTTTTTTCTCAACATAATACAGTAACTGTTAATTAACTTTTTTTTCCTTTTCCTCATAGAAAAGATGCAGGTCTTGGTTAAAAGTCCCAATGCATCTTCATGAGTAGACTTATCGAGGTAATTGAACCTACGCATGACACATTGTTGGCTGGGGAAATACAGAAAAAGTAAAAGGTGAAGCCCTACCTGTATTGACATCCCTCAAGCTCTTTGTCTCAGTTTGAGGCGGCGCTCTCTAACAGGGACGCGTGGCGGTGTGCACCGCGATCGCCCGTTTGTTTGACTGATCGTGTCAAGACTGCAAAAGACGCAATGGACTTAAGATGGAGATCAGTGAAAATCACTTTTTTTTTCATTTTTTCAGGGTGGTCAGATCTAATTATGTCTTTTTGCGTTTGGTCTCGGCAGTCAAATCCTTATAAAACATATTTTTTTTGAAAATGGATGCATTTGCTGCAAAATGCGACTATTCTGTCACGATGGATTCCACATGCACACATTCGGATTCGTCGCCATTTCAACTCCTCCCACTGAAATATATAAACGATCGTAGCAAAACAAAACAAAAAATCATGAATTAACAGAAAGGGACGAGAAGAAACAACCGTAGCAGTTTCCGATTTCAAAAGGCGGATCACCGAGTCACACGGGCCACACAGCTTCCTTCTGTTGCCGACATGGATGGCGGGGGATAGAGACGAGGCAGCCGACTAACCAGCAGCGCTCGCACCAGATGGATAAATTGAAAGCCTCACAGTTCTAAGTGTGCGGTGACAGGCTGCCGCGGTGGGCGGTTGCAATTTCTGTTTTCTGCCTCGAGAACATGTGACGATAATCAGCGGGGCCCGGTTGAAAGACGCGGTCGTGTCGGGGTGGGGGTATGGGGGGGGGGGTGGCCTCCCTGTTGCTACGACGATGCAGAACAAGACGTGGGTGGAGTTCCTCCTCGTTAAAGCTTAAGAAAAGGGGCGGATCTTTGTCAGTGGCCCGGTTTGAGCTGCTCTTATATAGAGCCCTTCAACAAGTTATGATAATCTTTCGCAAATTACCTACTGAATGGAAATTCCCACGTCTGCCATAAAAGGAGATGTTTACAAGATGTATTTTTTTTTTTTCTTCGCAGAAGAGTGGGAACAAACAATCGCCCCGGCGCCACCTCTTTAAATGGCGCTCTGTTTCACGACAAGCAGGTTGCTGTTGAAATCAATAACAAGATCAAAATCATTGTGTTTTCTTTCTCTCTTCTTTTCTCGTCACCCACACTTGTGCTTAAGCATGACTCACTAAGGGTGTGTGTGTGTGTGTGTGTGTGTGTGTGTGTGTGTGTGTGGAGTTCTCTGTGTGACTTAGTAAATTATGAATCACACAAGCAGGTTGCCAATTTGTCATCTCAATGTGGCATCATGAACGCATCCCTGATGGATGCAATTTTTTACTATTGCTATTTTTGATTTAGATTTTTATGCATCAATATCTCTTATAATCATGGACAAAATACGAGGATTATCAGCTGATGATTGCGCTGTGACATGTGCCCTAACTCACAAAAGGCTCCGTTCTCTACTGGACTTCAAGTGAGACTTAATTTACACTGAACTAATACAATTATTAGATTTGTGTAGAATAAAATTAGAGCTGTGAAGAATCAGGCCTCATCGTGTCATATTTAAGGGTGGGCCGGAGTCTAGACATTGCTGCATTGTAAAATGTAATTGATGACCTTACATTAAAAAAATAGTGAACTCATTTCTGCTTACTTTGTTGACCATACTGAACAACTTGGTAAGGAACACTTTGTGGTGAGTAAAGTTATTAAACTTCATCATCTCAAGTAACCTTTTTTTTCAAAGAATGAGTGAGGAGGAATCATCCGCAAAGCCCAGAGAAACTCTGTTAGAGCTTCTCTCTACAATGATTCTCTCTAGAATGTTTATCTCTAGAATGATTCTCTCTAGAATGATTCTCTCTAGAATGAGTATCTCTAGAATACCCACGGTGGGAGCTTCTCTCTAGATGGACCATTTTGAGAGAAGCTCCCACAGTGGGACATCGAAAGGGAAGAGAGAAGCTCCCACCCCAAGTACAGGTTGATGGGCATCACTAATCCTGGACCTGTACTTATGCATATATGTTATGCGCTTCCAAAAAGGCACATTACCCGACTGAACACTTTTGTCAGCTCAGGGAAGGACGCAGGTAATTCTCTCATAAATTGTCCAGTGGTGTCTGCTTTTCCTTGTGCCGCTCTGAATTTTGCTTTTAGATCACTGTTGCACTGCAAGTCAATGAGTTCAATAGCACAGGCTTATTCTTCTTCGCCCGTTATTGAGCTGATACTTTGCCGAGCCACAGTGTATACAAACACTTTGAATTAATAAAGTAGGTCTACTTTATGAATATTAATTACAGGGGTCCTTTAACACTGTGAACATATACATACCAAGCCTTATTCTTGCAACGCAACAGTGCAAAATAGATATGTGTACATGTAATTATCTATTTTTAATCTAAAACATTCCCCCATGGTCCCAACCACCCGAACAGAGCTGGAGAAATCTGCCTTTTTCTGGCAGGAAGGAAAACCTGAGTTGAGATCTTTGCTCTCTCTCTCAACACATTTGAGAGTATCTTCAAATCTACTACAGAACCATGTTGTTGCTTATTTTAGCCTCTGATTCCTATGTGTAATCCATAATCATATGCATATATAGTCCCACACTGTAAGCCCTGTCAACAAACTTTTTTTTCTGCAAAAGTTAGATAGAATAGCAATGCAAGAATTAATAAAATGTGTGTGCATAATGTATTATCACACATGAACAGAACATGACCTCTGACATGAAACTGACATCTCACGATTACTTCTTCCCGCCACTTTCCATCTCAGTCATCAAAGGAAAGAGAAACGGCCACTTCATATACAGTATTTTATGCAACACAACCCTCAAACCACTGTTCCCATTAGCATAGCGGTTTAAATCAGTATCTGTTGGTGCGGATGACGGTGTGGAAAGCCCTCAAGGAACAAAAGATAGCTGGAGGGTTCTTCCTCTTCCACCACTGGAAGGTCAAAAGGTCACGCTTTCACCGCAGTCGAGCAAATTTGCGGAGCGGGAGCCTTTTCTAAGTGAACACACATGAACACGCGTTTATGGTTACTTATAGCAAAAGGAACACACTTATGCATGCCCATATGATCCCTCCGTTGCACCTGCTAACAAATTCTAAATCAGATTCACTTATTTCAAATAGCAGACTGAGTGGGGTCAGTGACCCCCGGTTTCTCTAAATGGCTCTTTTATTCTTTTCTCCATCTTTGATTCCATTTAAATTTAAAAAGTATGCAGGGTCTAATTAGAAAGAAAAACAAGTTGTCTTTTCCTTCCCCATATTCCAGCGTAAAAAGGTAAATGATTAGATGTATGTATGTGTTTCCACAGCCAGAACACAGAAACATACAACTATACATACACACATCGGACGGAACCAGTCGACCAAATCAGGATGCTGATCCGTATTACTTTCATTAGATTAAGATACAGGTTATTATAAATCATTGCACTCATTATGTTGTGCTACATTCCTGCTGATGTACACATTAGAGCTGCATAGTGTTGGCAAATAAATTACATTGCAAAAATGTTTTTTAAATATTGCGATTTAAAAAAAAAGAATGCAAGAGTATTGCTAATGTTGCAGGCTATTTTTTTAAAGTGATTTGCATCACGCTGGATCCCAGAATGCCGTGATGGGCGAACGGCCAGTGGAGGGATGTTGACGCGTTACAACTTCAAGATACACTTTAAGAACATGAGCTGCCGGCTTTTGAGATGTTAATCGTTCTAATAAGAAAGAGCAGATCCCACCGAAGCAGGATAAACATGAGAACTCACAAGCGTCCTCCACCAGTCTTCCCCTGCCTGCTCTTGTCCATCCACTCTCAGTCGCTTTTCCCCCCCCATCGCTATTCTGTTTCACCACAGAGAGCTCAGCGGCGATCGATCCGGTCCCGGCCTTTTTGTTGTTTCCCTGCGCTGATCCAATATGTTTTTCTGTAATAACACCAGGTGAGCTCGCATCCTAAGTGGGATAATATCGTTTTGCCCGTCAGGCAATCTTCAATTATTCACGAGCAGATATTGCCTATGCGCGTGTCTTTTAGAGCTCCGAGGGCGACGCCTTGCTGCATTACTCAGCTTTTTTTGAGGGAGAATAGAATTAAAATGCAGGTACTTTGACATAGTGTTGAACTGTGAAGTTGGTGAAGCGCGGTGAAAAATAAAAGGGGATTTGTTCGGGTGTTTTTTCTTTTTTTCAAACTGGAAGACTATAAATAGAACGCAGTGGTTAGATGCAGAGTCTCGGTGTCACTTTGCGTTAAAGTATCAGCGCGTTGAAGCTGTTATGACGAGTAAGCTAACGGAACAGTACAATGCAAATGTATTTTCATTTTTTTTTATTTGCTCTGAGAATGGGAGCTGTCACAGTCAGTCACTGTCCAGATGTAATGACAATCACTGGCTCATTATTACGTTTCTTACTCGCCCCGAAGTGTTTGCATAGGACTTAACCTGTCAGTGTAATGACACATTTTAATGTCATTCATCATCGGGATTTTCTTTCATCAATGCCCTTCATCAATATGGCATCTACGTGAAGGCACTCAACTGCTTTTATACGCCACATGTTGTCAATAGTGCAACGCTTTTGATGTCCTCCTTTGAGTATTCACTCCCAGAAAAAAAAAAAATAATCAGCTTCCACCAAGGGCACTTTTTTTTAATTAGACGCAAACCCGTTGCCGCCCCCGTCGCCATGGTCGACGACAACAAACGCAGACTTCTTTTATATCCCCGCCTCTTTTTTTATCCTTATCAGAAAATCTCCCCTCAATCAGTCCATCCACAGCCCAGACCCTCCGACATCGCCTCCTCAGTCAAGCATGATATCCCCTTTGCGAGAGAGAAAGACACAAAACAGAGAGATCCAAGAGGCCCAAGCAGGTTTTCATTTCCGCTGTTGGGCTGCTTCCACGGTTCTGGCACCCCCCCCCCTGAGAGGCGCATCTAGTCCACAATCTAAGGCCTTGTATGCAGTGCCTGACCCACAATGCTAGATCGCACTACATGTGGGATGGTATTGTCTGCCTCGCTGATAAGCCGGTGGAGTCGGAGAGTGTACGTACAAAAGTGTGTGTGTGTGTGTGTGTGTGTGTGTTCGTCCATCGTGCGTACACGATTGCAGACGTGCGCAGGTGCATCCCTGTGTGTGTGTTTGCATGCCGGTGAGAATGTGAGTGTGTGTGCGAGATCGCTCTCCCTCTCTCATCTCTGTCCTCCGCCTACCTGCGGGAAACCCACAACCAGCTCTCCTTGCATCGTGTTGCGCACTCCTTTATTCCGAGGGCCCGGTGCTCCCGATGGAGCTGAGTCACTCCACGTGAAAGAGGCCTGCATCGCTAACCAAGACAATGATTCACTGTAATATCCTCTTCTTATGGTAATTGTGCACAAAAACATGGAAACGGGCGAACGAAAAACCCTATTTTTCGGGCCTCTTTATCCCGTTTATACCTTGCCGATCAGTTCCCGTGACACGTGGATCCTCCTTTACGATGCAGATTCTGACGCAAGCTTCTTTTTTGCTGTGTTAGTGATATACCCTTAAAAAAGAATTCCCAAAAATATTCAAATTTTGCTTTTTTAATAGACAGGTAGCTAGTTTTAGCTTGAGGATGAGTTGATATCCATATATACTTAACCGGCTGTGCTACGGCGCGTTTGAGTTGATCCAGAATATTTTCCTGCAAGGCAAAAAAAGCAATGTTTCCCTGTTCAGCTCGAGGGCGCTGTAATGGTTGTTAACGTTCACATACGGATCACATCCTGTCATGTAGGATTCTCGTACTCCGATCTTTTGGCCTTTTGTGGTTCATGTATTTGTTACAGGAATCAAATAATTCCTTTCCAGCCCCTTCAGAGTTCTCAAACGGCGACAGAAGAATCAGAAAAGTTAAGAATATAGTTTGGCTTTTGAAAGATTTTTTCTTATTCCTCTTTTCTTTTTTTTTTCTTTGCTGAGTAAAGATGTAGCGACGTGAGAGCAGGAGCTGCTGTCTTTATTCACCCACACAACACACGGCGTAACAGTCTGGCAGAGGGAATGAATACCTCATTTATTAGTACAGCGGGTGTGTAAATGCGCATCTGCCTCCGCGCGTTGCGGGTTCCCGTATGTTACGCGCGCGGACCGTTTGATTAGCGTGTGCGACAGCTTCCTTCCTGCCTCCTCTGGCTGCCTGCGATTCGGATCGGGGCTGAAGGAAACCTGACAGCCTAAATCTCGCTGAAGAGCAAGAAACAGATGTTAATTAGCTTTAATTTGCCTTTTGTTGTTTCATTGCCAAGGCAGCACCGGAGACACTATTTTACTACACTCAGTATAATGTTGCACTGCAGCTCATCCGTTTGTTTTTGTTATCTCCAAGAAATAATGTCATTTTGACCAGATTAATAGGCATTTAAGAGGTTATTTGTCTCCCTCACGTGTGAGTCTGCTCAGAATGTCAATGTTTCACCTCTCATTCCCTCAAATGCCAATCTGTGCTTCGTTCCAATGTCAGACTCAACGCGTTTTTTTATTAATTGTGACAGCGTACATGGATGGAGGAATTACCGTGTGCAGTGCCCCCCCCCTCCTCGTCTGGAAAGGGCCATGACCTCGTCTTATGGGAGAAAAAAAAAAGCAACTGAAATCGACAGCAGCCATTGAAGTCTTCGCGCTTCGTTCTCACTCCCAACTCGCCGAATGCAGAAGTGGCTTCAACCTGCGTTAATTCTAATGGCCATCAGGGGGCGACACCTCTGGTCGCAGAAATAAGTCAAATTATATTGAAGTCAATGGGAAACCCTGCATCTAACTTGATTCATTACCTCAGTAAATATTGTAAAAATACTACAAGGAGGAGAGAGTCATCATCTTTGAAGACATTTCTCTCGTAAAAAATGGAGAAAAAATGTGGTGAGACACTTTTAACTGGTTTGGATTCAATATAGATTAAATTCCTTTGTGGGCCCCCAAAAAAAGCCACAGGGAACTTGAACATTTTCAAAGTTGTGTCGTCGGTCCGCCCCACCACAGTATGCTTGAATTATGCGTGGATGTATTAACCGGATAAAAAGACCAAAGTGTCTGCTGAACAACTACTGCTCCATTGTCACGTGCCGCCAATGTGTGGGCGCGCATCTCCGAGCGGCCCACACGCAATTACACGACCAGGCAGACTTACTTCTAAGCCGCGCCCGTGATATTTAAAGCATCCCTGTACTCATTTGTGGGAAGGTTGCCGCTGTGACCTTGTTGCTAATTCAATCTCTGATGACTATCATATTTCAATCAACGTGTATCGGCAGATGGAGGATAATTCACAGTGGTAACTGGATTAGTGTTGATACACTGATGGGGGAGATTGGACATGTGGCAGGCCAGTAAATGCATTCGTATTGTTTATGGGTGTGGAATATGCAGCATCACGAAATCCTTTTAGTTTGAGTTATTTATTGCAATGACATCAGTCTTCGCTCCATATTGTCGGTGATTATCCAGAGTGACAATGTAGTGGAAGCCAGTTTGAATTTTAGGTAGTGCCCTTTTTTAGCAGCTTTCCCAAAGGTTTGTTTCTTTGCAAAATATGACTTTTGATGCTTTCTGTGTTAACTAATGCTCAGCTTCTGTGATATATATTTTTT
Source organism: Myoxocephalus aenaeus (assembly GCA_038501785.1). Classification (NCBI taxonomy): domain Eukaryota; kingdom Metazoa; phylum Chordata; class Actinopteri; order Perciformes; family Cottidae; genus Myoxocephalus; species Myoxocephalus aenaeus. Next base: position 5,426,358 of record JBAMJR010000047.1, on the reverse strand, counting down.
TTTATGTGAAAAAGAACCACTGAACTCTTCTGCAATCTTTTTTATTTTTACTATATTTTATATCACATTTCTGTCACTTTACCTTGCAACTTTGTCTCGATATGCTCTATTTTTATATTCCTCTTATTTAATTCCTTTACTTTCTCTATTTAAGTATTGGTGTCTTTGTGCTGCTGCAACATCCACATTTCCAAATTATGAGTTGCTATCAGTAGTAGTTTGTAAATTGATCTATCTATTTCTGGACTCGCCTTAACTAAACTGCTATGTTTGGCTCCATTCCGTATCGTTGTTTTCGCTGAAAAGATTGCCATAGTATTAATACCCACAAAAAGCAAAAAGAAATTGAACCACAAAGGCAATGGGGTGAAAAGAAAAGTATGTTTATATACAATTACAAGTGACTGCGTGTCTCAAAAGACGCTGCGGGGCGAGAATTAACGAGATCTATATCGCACCATGTGGTCAGAAACAAAAAGCCCAATTGTGAAGGGACGGAGCGAAAGACGCAGAAAGGAGGGTGGATGTAAAAGAAAATGACACAAACAAAAGCGAGCTTCTCGTGCAATAACTTCAGTTTTCTGGGACATCGCGGTAATTAACTGCCATCGACATCAAAGCTGAAGGGAGGGAGGGGGAAAAGGAAAGTCTGTCACGTCAAACTTTCTGTATAATTTAGCCACGCCGTTCCCGGGGAGTTCAGAGAGACGAAGATCTTTGAACATATCAGTAGATCCTAATCACCAACAGGCTCTGTTCTTAATATCAGAGGAAGGTGTTTTGTTTTTTTGCATACACCCCTTCATTTAATAAAACAAAGAAAAAACACAGACGCAGCTCTGAAGCAGCTGTGTGTTGTGCAAATACCCCATATGCAGATTGCGCAATCTGTGCATCAGAAGTTAAACAGAAACTATAGAAACAATTTTTTTTCCTCTACTTCCTGATTCCTGCAAGTCACACACGGCCGGCATCGCCACTCTCTCTGCTCCCCGCCGCCAGGAGAGAGTGGGTCTCACAGATACAGCCATGCTAATAACGATGTGGTTAAGTGCTGTGGGAAAGCCGGGCTTAGGCTTCTTTGTGCACTTAGAAGGACCCTTCTCCATGGCTAGCTGCTCTTTGAAGGCTTATGGGCTAGAGTGGCAGTGAGGTGGGGGGCGGCCGGTGATGCCAAGGCAATCATCTCTCCGAGCTGTACTCCTCAACGAGGGGGACGCGGCCGCTATCAAGGGAAGGAGGGAAGGAAAGAGGGAGGGCGGGAAGGGAGCAACGGGAGGTCACACTGCTTTGCAAACATTTCTCTGGAGGCGCTGACATCACGTCCCGAACGTCTCTTCCGTTGTCTCTCGAGTGCGAACGACGGACTCTCGTTGCCATACATGAGGAGCGGTGGACCACATCTCATGGTGGCGGCGGCGGTGGTTTTATCACTGCTCTGGGAATTTGCAGCTCAGTGTGCGATCCAACAGCTGTATATGTACATCATCAAAAGAGGCACTGCTTTCCCCCCTGCTTTTTTGCTTATTAAAACTTTTCCCCAGCAAACTGGGCATGTAAGTGTTGGAATGACTATTAAGGATTGTCATTAGTGCGCATTGAAACCTCTGTATTTGGTCCAACTGCTATTGGGCAAATGATTTTGTGCTTTATGTGACGATCAAACCGTTAAACACTGGATTAGTGTCGTTTCTTGTATGCCTCTACTTCACACTTATGATCAATTATCACGCCCGGAAACTCATTTTCATACAGTCAGTGGAGCCATGCCATCCCCTCCTTCCTTGCTTACAATGAACAATATTCTAACAAAATATCGTTGTCTTCATAGGCCAGATTCTAAAGTACCACACCACTCATATGGACATGATATTCTAGTGTTTGTTGCAGCACTTTACGTACCATCTCTTGGTTGATTCCCTCCATCCATCAATTCTTCAAGTGTCCGCTGTAGGCAATCGCTCCTTTTTTATATGATGCCATTATTCAACTCTGTCTTCATCAGCAAATGGGAACGGCTCAGGTGGTTCGGATCGGTTTTGTCGTTTTATGGGAACTCAATGGTCATCTTTGAAGTGCACCAGCAGAAATCTTAAAGCGTTAGGGGTTTTCTGTTTTGTTAAGAGTCCATTGGGATGCTCCCGGTGGTCCTCTTTGAGTTGGAAGTGAGTGAGTGGTTGCTGGAAGCCAGACAGGTGGTATGTGGACCTTGAGTGGAGACGTATTTCCTACGTTACTCAATAAGTTAGTACTTTCTATTTGTTTCCGGCTCATGCGATACTTCAGTAGGAATTTTCAAGTTGTCGAGTGACGTTGGAGTGATTTCATATTAAATCATTTACACTCGTAACGCTTTCAAGGTTTTACACCATTTCCTCTGCGATCTAATGGTTCAAAGGCGTTCATGGGTTCTCTCAGCGTACCACCTCCTTCAACCTCCCCAGCTGAGCCCAGAACGACTTGTACATTTACATCTGATTCAGCCTCCACATCACTTCTGACTGCAAGAGTTGACTACAGGCTCTTTTGAGTCACACGCTCGAAAAATGTCAGCGTCGTGGCAGGAACAGAGCAGAACACAATGGCTGCCAGAACTCGGAAGTAGTGATGAAGATTGGCTTCGGGCTGTGCTTTAGGAAAGGGTAAGCAGAGAAGCAGTTGAGTTGTTCCAGAGCAAAGTTCCACTCCAATGCCGTCATGACAAATATGTATCATCATTCTATTGGGTAAATTTGTCATTGATGTTTTGAATTACTGGATTTGAATGTCCCTTGTGGCCCTTGATACTTAATAATGGCACGTTGCGATGGCAATGCTAACATGAACTTTTTTAACCCCAGCCATGTTTTCTCAGAAATTGCAAATGGTTTGTATACCCATATTAAATCCAGATTATCTCCTCAAATATAAGGGCTATTTGAATAATTTAAATGGTATAATATACAGAAAACACTTGTGAGATTAGTTAAAATGTGTATATAGCAGTATATAATAATGATTTGCATATGCAATAAGCTAATGTCTACAATGAGAGAACAGCAAAAGAGAGCAACTAAAATTTGTCAGTGTGGTACCAATTTGGATGTTTTAAGTGCATACAAAAAGGTAAGAAACCTTGGGAATATTTAATAAGGCAGGCGGCACAAATTAGTAAATGCTTTCTCCCCCCTTTTTAAGTGGATTTTTTTTAAGGGGAGTATGAAGAAAACATGCCCACCACTTTCTTGTTATTATTAAATGCTTCTAAAAACTGTCTGCATTTTTATCCTCCTCTCATACCGCGAGAAAACGCCTCTCTCGAGGAGGCTTAACTATCCTTAACAAAGGCACAGCGCTATGAAGCTCATCGGTTGTGAAACAGCCACCAAGGGGACGCTGAGAATGTGGTTTTGACTTATTCTTAAATCAAGTGCCGGGCTCCGAGAGTAAAAAGTAAAAAAAAAAAAAAAAAAGAGGAGCTCTAAGCACTCCATGAATACACCACTCACTGACAACATTTGGGTTTGCAGGCTAAAATGAATGTGCTTGTATATTTGATTGAAAGGGTATGCAAATGTGTTCTTTTTTTTTGCATCATCCTCTCTTGCTGTGATGATGCAGGCATTGTTATCAGTTTGGGATGATGTATAGGAGCGAACAAAAGTAGTCAGAAGTCTTTTTAAACGCTAAAACGTTCACCCAGGGTGATTGATAGTCGTGCTGAATTGCATCGTATGGCGAGGAGAAACCGGGCGCTGATCTGAGACCAGCACTCCCACTCGCAATGCGCTTCACATGCCCTGGTCCTCTTAAAATGGTATCAAATACAAGGATTTATTTAATGACAATCTTACCACAAGTCTGCACTTACTAAACCTCAGACCATTTCTAACATTATTTCAGTGTGTCAAATATTCAGTTTGGCCTTTTCCCACCATTTCATTTGATGCATAATGCAGGTCATCTTCTGAAACAAGTAGTAAGTAGTCTTGTGCCATTCACACTGAAATGATTGTGATGCCAAGTTGCATTACACAAGTTCATTTGCAGGTCAGACGCTCGCCCGCAGCGAACAAACTTGGAACACTCGCTCACAGCATGTGCTCATCATGAATTCTTCACTTAAGCAACCCCCCTTAAAAAATAAATAAAAATGAAGCTGTGTTCTGTCAGGTTGAGCCGATCTGGGGAATACGTATTCGTAGAAATTACATATTCCGCCGGCGACGCCTTCCTGATTTCCTCTGGGTCTGAAAAAAACAAGAGTGAGATGGAACCGAGGGAGGCGGGGGCCGCGGGCAAAATTAGATTATGCCTAATTACCAGAGCAATCGATAGCGAATTGAGTTGATATGCATCCTTCATGACTTAACCAGATATCAGATAGCGCGGGTTAGCAATGCATTGTAACGTGAGCCGATGGGAAAAGGCGATACGGGGCCATTTCTGATGGCAGGAGTTGAGGGAGTGAGTCCTGAATTATCTGATCTGTCAAGGTTGCAGCTCTTAGTGGTTTGGCAGCTTTCCCGGTTCTAAAATTGAGGGGACACAGGGGGGAAGGTAGTTGTTCTTGTCAGGGGGGTACCGCACCTCGTTGAGGCGGTCATGGAGCCAAAATGCATCCGAGCACGAGCGAGGGCCGCCGCCGCCGCCGCAAATGTCACTTTTAATTGCAAAATAAATACAAAGTGGCGACGCCCGCGGGCAGCAATTCAAGCATATCATCAACGTTGTATTTTATTTATTTTTTACGCTTCCACAAGTCCCTGAAGTATACACTGTCCTGCCCTTTTTGAAACACAAAAAGAGAGAAAATGTATAGCGAAGTTACCCGACCCCGCAGTGTGACAGCTGATGACGGACAGTGAAAGTGATACCGCGGGTCACGGCCGGTACTACGGCGGAGCAACGCGTCCCGGTAATTAGACGGAGCACCTCTCGCGACCAGAAGGTCACAGGTTTGATGCAGCTAGTTCATTGCTGTGGCAATGCCCCGAAACTAAACACTGACGCCCCCCTTCACACATCCCCGCCCCCCAGCGACTGATTGAACGAGAAAACGGGTCATTGCAGTTGCTGCAGGGCGGCTGGCGTCTTTTTTAAAACGCCCGACCTCATGGTTGTACAGATGGGTTGAGAACATTCTGAACTCTGTTGAAAGTAAGTTGGAGGCATTTTATTATTTTAAACCTCAAAAAAACGGCACTCTTGGTGCATCTGAAGTAAATATGCAGTAGCATGCAAGCAAACACCTTGAGTGCGTCCACGCCTGCAGCGATAGAATACAATGTGTTTCCATCTCTCCCCTCGGTCCTCCTGCCTCCTCCTCTTCTCCCCCCCGAATGATTGCGCCTCCATTTTTCCCCTTGTTAGAAAACTAATATTACCCCCCTGATACATCACAGCCGTACTAACAAAAGATCAATACGCCGTGGAAAACATAATGCATTTTGAACCGCCGTGGAGGCGGATGTATATGCACTTATAAAATATAGAGGAGCGCAGATTAGGTTATTCTTGTGTAACACACAGGCTAAAATAAAGCGCAGACATTTATTGTGAAGCTAAGCGGTGTAATTTTGTTACGCCATTGTTATCTAGCGGAAAACTAGCTGGCAGAGGGAGCTGGTGTTCGCTGTAAACCAAGCCTATATTTACGCTGGTAAATGTAAAGTTCTTTGTGAGAAAATATAGCGTTCCAAAAGCAGTGCTTTACTTGCAACAATGGAAACTTTGCAGGAATTGACCAGCCAAGTGTAAACTGTCAGAATATTTCTCTCATGAATCATTTTTAACCAGTTCCAACATCATGCATTTCCAAAAAAGTTACTGTGAAAAAACGTGTTTTTCTGGCTGCATACGAGCCGTCCTTTGACCCAGAACCAATTAGTTGTACAACAGCTACAGTACATCACGGAGGTTGTCAGGAACTCTCAACCAAACACGAGCGGGGCGAAGATCAATTTGCACCCCTGGTCTTGCACCTTAATTCACCCCAAAAGCCGGATTAAAGCGCCGACTCAGCTGGAATGACCGTAACCCACACTCGTGAGCGGTGCACATCTCCGTGGATAGGGTTCATATTGGAGATGACACGGCTAACGGCCGACAGGGAAGTGTTTGGGGGGGGGGGTGGAAAGGTGGCAGATATTTTACCGCTCATTTGCCGAACTACTGCTGCATCCACTTTGCTGGAGGCGAATCGAAAACCTGTCTCGCCTCCTATTGCTGGTTTGTGTTACAATATGCTGCAACCGTCGGCAGTGCTATTGCGTGGTATTTTGGGCTGGGCCACGCTTTTGGGGGGCGCCGACCAATGCATTTTAGTGCACACTGATATGTCAGATCAGATTTTTGCAGAAAATATGTTGCATTATGAGGGAAATACCCCAGCCTGCATTTGGCAGTTAGTCTCCCTGAGCTTGAGCCATTAAGCTATTTTTAGACATTTTGAACACAAATGGAGAAACAGAAGGGAGCATTTCATGTTTGCTTTGCTTTTTAAAAAGTACGTCTTATTGAGCAAATAGCAAGATGGTTTCAAAACATGGCTGATGAATCCTATGATTGAAGGCGGTACTCACACCGCCTTAAGTAATTAACATTAATTAAAAGCTTGAATCATTACCATCAGGCGGTGGTCTTGCTCCAGTGCGGTTGGACGAGCTCTTGGATGCACGCTGGGCTGGCAAGAGTCCCCGGCATGCAACACCTCCACATCTTCTCATTGCAGATGGTCAGCGGCCAACGGCTGTATGTGTAATGCAACGCCCCCACCTTCCAAGCTCAGTGTATACCATGCACAAACGCACACAATTGATTTTTTCCTCACATATTTTAATAACCCGATAATGTAAACACAATTAAAAGTCTTTGCAAATTCAATTAAGCTCTTCATTATTTCGTGTGTATATCTGTGAAACTGTGGATTTGCTTCAGCATTTGAATGAATTTCACAAAACCAAACGTTTTTTTGCCCCCCCCCGCTCCTCAGCACAATTAGTCTGATTTATTTCCTATTTTATAAGAGAGGCTATATTCTCACCAAAGAAATGCTGCACATGCTACTAAAAATAATTAAAAGATAACACTGTGCAAATGCGATTTTGAACAAAGAAACAAATCTCATTATAACCCAAAATACTGCGGCTGCAAATTCGATCACACTGTATCTCGTCTGTTTGAACTTCCTCTGAAGTGATTATGTTGTTGTGCTTTGTTCCTTCACCCAGGGGTGCCCCGAGAAGTGATTTCACATCCGCAGGGTCGCGGGGCTGAAAACTGCCGAGTCACACCCAGCAACAGCACTCCAGGGAGCAGCAAGCACACACACACACACACACGCACACAGACAGACACACACACACACACACTTAAATGCTTGGCAAGCTTTTTTGTCTCTGTCTCAAGGCTTCATCTCGCAGGTGAGCACAGGCACAGATAACAAAGCGACAACGTATCAAACCGAGGCTGTGCCCTAGCGGTTTGTGTTTTTCTGCGCTGGCTTTTTCTTTGAGGCGTTTAAAAGCCACTGGGTATTATTTTTAATGATTGTTTATTGAGGCTAATCTACCACCTCAATCAAAGGGACCTTTGCAATCTGTGCGTCTGGTGCTTTTCCTTTCTTTTTTTCCCTTCTTCTTCTTCTTCTGTTTATGCTGCTGGCTGTTTACGTCGTGCCTGAAAAGCATATATCAGCCAAATGCGCTTTCAATCACCCGCCGACCGGATCGGCATAATTATATGTGGGGAGTCGCGACCTATTTGTGCCCAAATGTTGTGCACTCGACTCGTCTGAAGGCCATGAAGAGGAAGCCCGGGTTAATGGGGAGACAATCGAGCAGACGAAGCGGAGACCGCATCTTTTTTCGACGCCGAGTGATTCAGAGCAGGAGGTGCGACTGAGTCACTTGGATGGATTTTGAGAAAGACGATCGCAGTGAATTGCCAGGTTTCTTTTTGCTTTCGTAAAAACAAGTGAATCATGAGGGCTCTCGTGTGCGCAGAGCCTCGGGGATGACTCACGAACACATTGTTGCAGTGCAGGAGGACATGTTGCACTGCTTTTTGTATCGCAATGGGTAACGCCGCCAATGTCCCAACACTGGATTCCAGCGTTTCATGCTTACCGTAATATTACATTTCATTACTTTTTCATCACTCCTAAATGTAGGACGATGTGTCTACAGTTTGACATGTCTGAGAATGTAAAAACTAAAGAAGTAAAATCATCAAAGGGCATTTCATGCTCATTTTCAGTTTCATACTTCTGCTTTTCTATTTTCACCTGGAGCATGTGACGCAGTAAGGGGGCCCACGTCCGAATGGCTTGTTGAACCGCATGCTTTTTGATCTCGGCGCCCCACGACAAACTGACTGAGTCAGTTTTTCATGATGTGTCCCCTTCATTAAAAAGTTACGGACGTCAATATCGGGGTCTATACTGTTATACGGGGGTCTATACCCTTTTCACACATTCAAATGACTTTACCCGGAGAAATCTCCACGAACTCGCCACCTTTTAGCACGCAGGTATAAATCAAGCGGGTAGTTTCAGGAAATGGGATAAAAACTTTTCTTTCTTTTTTTGGCAAGCTCCTTGGCCGTCCTTGGTCACGTCAGCCCGTGATGAATCATGCATCGGATCAAAGTGGAGCCGGCGTCCTCGCGGGGGCACGCCGCTGCCTGCCCATTCCTCCTCACTCCACCTGCTCGCCCCCCCGCCGTTGCGTCGGCGGCCACAGGTTGCCTTCCCTCGGAGGATGTCGCCGCTGCCGCTGTCCCCGGCAAGACCGAGCCCCACAGAAGTGGGTTTTATTTAGTCCTCTCCACGACAAGTCTCCTCCTCGCTCCGCTGCCTCCGCAGCTGGTACTTGTTGGCGCCCATCTGTTAAGGGTATTGTTTATGTGGTTGGTGATCCAGAACTCATTACCATCCCACCCTCCCTTATACACTATTGTTCTTCCCGCTAATATGGAGGCTGTGATGCAGGCTGTCTTGAGGTGCGGCATGGTTTTGAGCTGTAAGGCGTCTGAGGGGATAAGACACGGTATTCCAGATGTTGAGATGTATGTTCGGAGGGATCGATTACAAAAAACCTTGACGAAGAAGTTGGATTCGCTTTTCAAAGTTCCCGACAGTCCTTGAAGAAAGACGCCGGCGCAGTCTTCATTTATATAAATGCACTTGTTCAATAATTACACAGATGTAGCTCCTCCATTCCGAGAAAATTAATATAAGTGCGGCGCATGCAGCCTTGCTAATGTCACATTGCGTAATGTCTGGGTTTCTGGGGTTTAGAATTTTCCTCTTCCTGGAATTTGAAGCCTCTTTGTTCCGACCAGCGTCATATATGTATCTGCCTTTTCATTCCACCCGGCAGAACGCCTACGTTGCTGAGCAGCCATTAATTGGCCAGCAGTCATGTAACAGGGTCAGCGTGGTTATGGTCTTTGTGAGCATGTAGGTTTTTTATTCCAGTTGATGCCACCGTCCTCAACTTCATCGGGCCGTCACAAAATGATAGGTTGTCGATGAGACAGTGGAACTTTTTTTCATCTCGGGGAACGTGGCTTGTATCTCATTTAAAAAGCAAGACGGGGAGGGGGACTAGTTGGTATAGCTGCCACCTCTTCACCAGTTCCAGCTGACAGATATACTTCACAGCACATAAATGCTGCTGCCACTTCACTGCATTAGCCAGAGTCTCCCAGTCGCCATTGTTATATACAGGGGAAAGTCTACAGGACATGTTTAACCACCCGTCGAAAAATTCTGCTGCTCTTTGATTTGGAGAAGTATTCTTCAGCAGCGTCTGCCATACAGTGTCTATCACTTCATATGTATTCATGTGAGCGTTGTCAGAGTGCAGCTCAGGCTTTTCAGCTCTGCCGGCGCCCGAGCTGGCCGGAGAGCATGCATGTTGGCAGCTCCAATGCGTTTGGAAAGGACAGAAAATGGCTGACTACTATATCGCTAAATCAGTTATCTGTACTACCACTTTATGGTACTATTAATTGATTGTTCCCAGTATCACTGCAATAGTTTTTCTGGGGAAAAATGTAATAAAAAGGACAAATTTGTGACAGTGCCTTGTACTTCACACCTACAAAGAACAATCCCATTGGCGCAGGGCAGGGGGGTACTTAGGTGATTGCAGTCTCCCTGCTTGCCAGGAGGAAATGGCAAACCGTTCTCACGCCCAACTCCAGCGTAAACCCCGTCTGCATCGTTAGTAGCGGGCAGATTAACCGTAGTGTTATACAGAATGAGTGGCAGGAGGAAGTTGGTGTGTCGGAAATGGATGTAAAATTGACAATTTAAATGTCTGATAGAAAAAAATTGAAAGTTCTTGTGGATGCATTTATATATTCTATTATGGTTCACGTATGAAACTTGTGAAAAACTTTATGGATAATAGGCATTCCACCCTATTATACTGACATGACTGCTCCATGCCATTACATCAGCTAAAAATGTAGGAGCAGCAAACTATCTTTGGGGAAGAAGCAGGACGTATTTTATATATGATGCACACACACAAGTTACCATGACGGGCAGTCTGCACACCCATTAAAAACATGTTTTTGAACACGAGGCAATGTTCCATTCGATGGGCAATTTTTTCATATTTCATAGAACCATACCTGCATATGTACCTTTTTGTTTGTTCCATCGGCAGATGTAAATACTTTTTTGTACCCTGTCAAGCAGAAATAGTGTGTCGAGTAGGTCTCTCTCTCTCTCTCTCTCGGCATCTCAAACTCAAGCGGGTGAAATAACAGCGGGAGTAAAGATTCCGATTGAGTAAACAGTAAATGCTCTGTATGCATGTCTATGTTCCCGCGGTGGCTTCATCCACAGTGTGTCTGTTGACACTCAACCCAACCGCATACGGATGGAGGGACTCTCGTCTGCTTAATTAGTGCTGATGACGGTAATCAACCTGAACTGATGGGCTTATCGGAAAGTGAACTGCGGCGCATTGATTAGCCATCTATGCTGCGTTTGATACAGCATACCGGTCCATTCATTGGCCGACTGCCAGTCTCACGAGCGCCGTTTATGTTTGTCCTAGCAGAGCACGGTGCGCTTTCTTTTAATGGACTCAGCTCTTTTTTGTTTTTTTGTTCTCTCCCCGAAGAAACTTCTCGAACTCTTCAGAAATCAACCAATTATTAGCCCATCAGGTTGTTGTCTGCAGCCCCAGGTGTTTATATATATATATTGTTGTGACCACTCCACAGAATGCTCTCAGAACAAATTGCCTCAGTAAATACCCTGTGTATATCTTAACAGGTAATATTTAAAATTCTGGAACAGCAAGTCACCCAAGCCTTGATAGATGTGTCTGCCTGCTAGGTCGATGAATAATGCAAATGAAACTAATTCTTCTCGACCTGGTGCCAAGCCTAATACACATTTATATGCTTCACTAGTGAAAGATGTGCGAGATTCCTATTATGGGAAGGAGCAATCTGTATTTTAATAATGGGCCTGATAGACCTTTCTTTCTTTGAGAGTTCGGATACACCGTATGTGACTTCTTGTATATTATAACGGCAACAGCCGCTTCCCATAAAGACTGGGGGCATGTGTACACAGTAGAACTTTTATACAGTTTTTTTTTCTATCATTCATATAAAATGAAAGCATGGGGCAGGCTTATTCTAAAGCACCTTCTTTTGTGAGAATTGTCCTCAACCTTTCATAAAAACCTTTTCTTGCTTTTAACAATGTCTGTACTTTGAGCATTTTGTATGTCTATCAATGGATAACTATAGCAAAGAAGGCATCATTGTCCTCAAGATCAGAAATACTTCTTCAAACTTCTGTGCAACTCTTCATAAATGAATCCAATTTGTCAGCAGTAATGAATTGCAATCAGCATCGTTTTGCCAACTACTGGAAAGTTCTACGTGAGCACTTACAATAGATGTACATCCGTACTCTCCCTGCTACAAATCCTCCTCCTGCTTGTGCTCATGCATATGACAAATTGAAAGTTGTATTCAACCAAAATTTGCCGCAGATGTTTCGACTCCTCTTAGATTAAAAAGAGCCCAACCATAAATATCTATTAGATTGCTACATTTCCGAGAGACACGTGGACATAAATCTTCATCGGGCAGGGATGTCCCACCTTCAGAGGAAGGGGCATATAATGAAAGTCATGTTAACTTGAGATTGGCACAGAGCGGCTGCCTAATATGCAGAACGCCGGCTCATAATACCCCCCCCACACACACACACATACATACAGTTCTCAATCTGAAGCCCATCAATTGGCCTCAACAATTAATAGTTGTGCTTTCAAGTGAGTTCAGGTGCTTGCTGCTAGTAGCTGCATTTAGAATTATATAATCTGACAAATGTCTCCCCTCTTTAAATCTATTTTAGGGTAAAGTTAAAAAATATGAATATAATTGTTTTTATTTTAAAATAAAAATCTTAATAAACTAAAGGTTTCAAAGCACTGGTTACAGTCTGCCATTCCCATATTTCAATTATATGATGGAAGTTGAATGTATTCAGGTTGTTATGAAGGACGTAGACCTTTGACCTCATATAGAATCTATTGCACATGAATAAAACATTATAGTCCAAGAGTGTGATGCCTCAACACTTCACTTGGTTGTCCCCTCTGCAGGTGGCATCCGCAAGTGTTATAAAGATCAGGCTTTTGAGCCACATAATAGCACTGCTATTTTGCCATGCATGACTTGTTTCCTAGCCTGCATGCCTTACTCACCCTGGAAAAAGAAACGTACACCAGTGTATGACTTTTTTGAGAAAAAGATTGAGTTTTGGTGGAACCAATCCAAGAAAATTGATAATTTCCCTCTACCAAACTCAAGCGGTAAATTTAACGCCAAAATGGGATTGTGCCAATACAGGTTATAGGTTTAACTGAACCAGTGAGACTATTTTTTCCCCTTGAGCAGCACCACCGCCAATACATATTTCCCAACTCCAAGCTCGTAACCTATTGGGTATACAAGCTAAAAATAGCTCTTGGCTTTTGGCCGTGAACATGAAATACAAAACAGTATTCAAAGTCAATCAATGTCAGCCTCTGCGCAACCTGTCAACAATGGTTTCCGTCCACTCACCTTGCCATTCGCTAATGGCGTATGACAATCTCAATGAGTTTTCCAACTTAAGATTCCCAACCAAATATCAGCGCCTCCCCCTCCACCAATTCAAAAAGCCTGAAATAAATGTACGGCAGCCCACAGTGACTGCAATGGTCGCATTATCTCTCCCCCACCCGGTCAGCCTCTTGGAGGGAGGAGGTGTAATTCAACTACCACTCTAAATTCTATTACATGGCACTGGGCATGGCTGTGAAAAGTGCTGTGTCTAATGAAGAGCTCGTAATACCTGACAGCCTGCTCTGGGTTTCTGCTGCAGCAAACCAGAGTGGTCGTCTGTGGAAGAAAAAAATGAAGAAGCTAGAGACAGGATGTATGAGTGTCGGCGTGGAGGTTTAGACAAAGTGCTCGTATGTGTTTGGACTCTGTGTACTGAATATGTTGGCTACTGGAGCTCTTAGTGTCTCGGCCATGTCAACATGCCTCTGCTGTACTGCTGTCTGGTTCAATGTACCGTACACTTGTTTCTTTTATTTAACACATTTGCATTTCTTCTTTTCACCTTTTCTTGATGCTGCAATGTATTTATGTATAAATTAAGTCTCATGAATTATGTATCTGCGTGGCACTGTGAGGCCGGCAGCCGCATCACCACCTCCGGCCCTCAACTGGAAGCCAACACCACAATGCAGAAGGTCCATGCCGTACTGTTGAGGGAATAGAGGCACTGGGGAACCAGAACCAGGACTACACAGAGAAGACTGTCGAACTCTGCTGCAGTAAAACAAGAAGTCTTCTAAAGGGGATTCTGGTGCTCAGGAACACTACCACATCTGTCCACAGGGACCGCCAAAATCAACGCAAAGTGAAGGTTCCTTGTAGCTTTACGTTACTTCTATAGTTTTTTTTTTTTTTTCAAACAAAACCATAATCTTATCTTAATCTATACCAAAATGTTTGGTTGACTAAGGCACACTAATCCCTCATTTTATTTGACATTTACAGGAAACAAAAAAAAACACACGAAACCATTGTACGATGATTCATTGAACATCATACAGTACATTGAGAGTTACACGCCCGCAAAGGGAGAGTCATTGAACGCTTTGAATGGGTTGATTGGCTTCTGGAGGTGTGGGGACAGCAACAATTCTCGGCCTGCGGTGGTCTGTCTTGGTGAGGCTCAATATCCTCGGCAGCCCCACGGGTGGCATTTTTATTTCGACCTGATCGTGGCACTTTAGGGACAATTCAGTTTGATTTAATCCAATTCAGCAACATTTGGAGCATATTCTTGATGAATGAAAAGAAAGAAATAGCATATTGTAAAAGACGGAAAAAGTCAATGCACCACTGGTTCAACCACGGGAGCTCTGCTGTGTGACTATAGCAGGCTTGCAGGACCGAATTACAAAATAATGACTTTAACGTTAATGAGTGAGATTCAGGTCAATGTTACTCACAAACTACATCACTATACACTTGTAACATTGTGATGGAGTCGATGAATCCCCACAGTAGTAGGGGGATATCAGGGGAACCGACTAACGCTGCCTTCCATCAACAACTCCAATTGAGATGCCCTTGGGCAAAGCTCTCAATCCTCAATTACTCCACTGGAGCTGCTCAGTGACCAACAGCACAGACAGCAGCTTTCAGTGTGTGTGTGTGTGTGTGTGTGTAAGAGTGTATTGCTGACAGAACAATCTCTATTAGTAGTTGTTCCCGCTGTTTCACACAACATACAGGTTATAAAGATGCATTGTCCTTTCTCTATTTTTTTAAGCCAATACAACAGGTCAATCAGTAATGTCGAAGGCTTGTGTTTTCAATCAGTAAGGAGACATTTGGAGCAGAGCAGCTGCCTTCTTCCCAATGTGATTTAGCTGAGAGTGTCCCTTTAAAAAAAAAAAAAAAAAAGATTGCAGGGGTACTGCAACTGCATGAATTGGTGGGATAAACCTCAGCTTGCTGGGCCGCTAAATGGCCCAAAGTAAGCGATTTTAAAGAGTTAAAGTGCACTAAGGCATTCTGTCGCTCTAAAAGTGGACGCGTTGGAGCGCTGTCTTTTCCCCATGATCTGCTCTTTGTGTCGCGTCCCGTCATGCTGCAGTGTCCCGCCTACTTCTGGTTGGCAAATGTGTCAATCCATGTGAGAAAAAAAGAAAAGAAAAGGAAACTGACATTTGCGGAGATGGAGGAAGGGATGATGTACTCGATGCAGAGGCGAATAAAGTGGACGTTCAAAGAAAAAGGGTATGGTAGTCTGAAGTGATCAAAATGGACACTTTCTAAAGACTTTGGGAAATCAATGCGGTTCATTGTCCGGACCTTTTTTCCGTGACAGTCGACGGCTGAAATGAAAACGGACATTTGAACTCGAGCCTCGATGCCGACGGCATGATGCAATACTCAGTGCTGCTTCGGCCTCTAGTGACCGAGACGGCATGCACATGTTACACGCTCCCCTGTCCACGAGGAGGAGTGGGAATGACGCATCGGGCCTTCTGCCAAAGCTCTCTGGCATTAAAAACACACACACACACACACACACACACACACACACACACACACACACACACACACACACTCGACCCCTCACCAGTTGAGGCGACGTTCTGCATAAGCCTTTATTTATTTTCCATTTAGTTGAATACATGATTATGGACATTAAACATCATGGACAGCTGTTATCTTCACGTCTACAATCTTGCTTTTAGAATCAAACGACATAAACTCTTGAACCACTGAGAGTCAGACCAACTAAAGCAAGAAAACAAATTGGCATTCAAACATGCACCAGCAAGCAACAGTGTGCCTCTAAAACACATTATTTCTGCTTTGCTGAATGCAGTGTCCAGTGGCCCCTAGTACAGTGCGTGCTTACACCTGTAAAGGAGATGCACAAAAAAATAAAATGCACACAAAAAAAACATCAAATGCAGATGCACACACAAGCTGAGTCAGCCTTTTCCCTGCTGATGGTAGGCATAAACACCCCCAGAGGACGAGGTCACGGTGGGGTCATGCCATTAACCTGCCCATGTATGTTTCCGGATCAGCTGCTTTGGAAATCTCCGCGGGAATATCAATCACAGGGAGTCGTGCATGTGGCCGTGCTCGAGAGTTGCTTGGCAGCATAGCGATGGTTCCTTCCAAAACCAACCGGCCATTATAACCTTGACGCTAAAGTGTGTCCTTATCGAATCTGAAATGTCATGAATAGTTTTTTCCTTTTAGTCCATTGAATAGAGCAGATCAATTTCATCTTTCATTTGACCAATCGTCCCTGGACAGATGATTTCACAACTTGCAAGTCACTGCACCAGGAAAGACATTCAGTCAACTTTGAGATTGAAATCCTTCACCACACAAGCAGATATTAAAAGTGATGCATTTAAATGAACGGTATCTTGATTACATCTAGATTGACCAAAAACACACCGTCCCACATGAGTGGTGAATATAAGACGTGAAAACCTCCATTGGTTGTTTACGTGCAGTGTCACGCTTCATAAAACCGCCGCGCCGCTGTGTTCTGAAATGTGAACGACCACTTTAGTTTAGATTGGTGAGGAGGGGGCTCTCCTCTCTCCTCCGTTTGACAGCTATGAACTGCGATAAAATGAAACATCAATACTCATGCTTTGGAGAAGTTTCATTAGGAGCTATGTACGTCGGTTGGAAATTAACACCAACTCTCTCGCTCTCGAAGAAGAATAAATGATTCCTGGCGAGTGTGTGAGTCAATATTAAATACGACTGCTAAACAAGAGCACAATGCTCGGGATGTAATCAATTCTACTTTGCAAATATTACGCATTTCACAGTTGTCATCCGATGCTCTCTGCGGTGCACGCCGAGGCAGACCAGGCACAAACTGTGGCGAGAGAAGCATTTGAGTGTGACCAACGGACTTTCTCGTCGCTTCGTGACCGGGGGGGGGGACGACGACGAATGTAGCCGGAAGGTTCAGATGTGATCATAGCCAATCAGGTCAAGCGCTCTCATCTCAAAACAAAAGCTGGGCATTTGTGAAAATCACATTTTTACAATCGTACTGCTGTAAACTTTAACTTAGTTTTTGACAAATACCTCAGATGCAGGGCTTGATAAGTTTTTACTCCTATTGTCAGTTGTAATTTTTCACATTACAAATGACTGAGTCAACACAAGAGTGAGGTTTAGTGGGGATGTCTGGCTCTGACAGCACAATGGAGAGGACTTGAACATGTCTTGTTTCATTTCAAACCTCAGGATGTCACATGTTGCAGAAACCAACCTTTCCAAATCTAAACTCGTACAGCATTTGAGGAAAAAACAATAGTAAGCCCAAGCTTATTTTTTGGGCACAATAATTACCACTCCACTTTATGATTAAACCGTCACTCCGTTGGTCTAGTCTGCTCCGCGCTGATTTTGCCTCGAGTGATGCCACTAACTGCGGTGAAATTACCAGGATAGGTGGAGAAAGGAGTCCACTCGCCGCCCGATGAAATTACCTCTCTGCCGGGGCGGAGGTCGCTGCGCCCTCTGCTTTTAGTCCTGTCAAAAGAAAAATGCATTAGGGCCGGCGCTCGACTCTGTGGCGTCGAGCCCGTGACGTTTATGCAGATGGATTCATGGACTCAATTAGAACATGTATGACGCTAAAAGCCTCGGCGCTAATCTAGTAAGGTCGCGATCTCATAAAATCCTGGAAAAAAGGGGGCGGAAAGAGAGAGTACGAGTCTCGTCCGCCATGATCCATAAGTGACTGACCTTAACACAAAGAAGCCCAACCTTTTATTAATAAAGATGTAGAATCAATTAAAATATGCAAGTTGTAAATGGGAGCTCTTTTTGGAGAGTCACAAAGTCAAAGGGACATCTGAGGACACATGCACTGTATTCATTTTCAATTTGAATACTGGGACGGACTCTCTTTTTCTTTTTTTGTATCCGTATCACTCTGCCGCATGCCCTTCAGAAAAAGCAGAAATGGTTTAACATATCTTTTAAAAAAAAAAGAGAGAATAAGAGGCCTGTTATCTAACTACATCACTCAAATGTTCCCATTTTGCAGCGCACTGCAATCAGCATAGAAAAGAGTGAGCGCTAAAGGTTATATACTTGACTTCAAAACCATACATGCATAAACACCCCCCCTCAACACACAGCGCTGCGGAGATTAATTTCTGTCTCCATCTGAAAAAAAGAAAAGATCTCTTCGCTCTCATCCAAAATTGATCACTGGCAAGCAAACAATGAACCTCTCCCGTCCACAGTGGCATTGCTTGACAGCAAACGAATGCGCTTGCTGAATTCCCCCAACATCTCCAGGTTCAATATTTTGTCTTGAAGATGGATGTGGCTTTTACAAATTGTCAAACGTCCTCGGGCGCGGCGGACGGGCAGTGTTGCTTTGTTTACACCCCTGATGAAATGAACAAACTAAAAATAAATCAGCATACTGGCAGACATCCGGTTGACTGTGAATTACTCAACTGAAGTCTCGCAGGCAAGAGATGAGCGCAATCACTGTTGCATTGAAGACGTTCAGATATCAAACACAGCCGCGCGCTCCGCGGGAAGCTTCCCCTCTCTGATTTAACGGTGTTTTTTTTTTTCACTCCGTATCAGTTTTGAAAATAAAAAAGGGGCACTTTACTAGCATAGACTGCTGTATAAAAAGCATCAGCAGTGATAGTTTTTGTGGGGTAAAATATGTGATTTATGTGGAGGAAAAAAAAAACTCCTTCATAAATAATGCACCACCCATGTAATGTTACAGAGGCCCTATGTAGTGAGACCATACAGGGGACTCACAGACGTGTGTGTTATGGGCTGACATTAATAGACACCTTGCACAGTTCATTTATCGGCAAAGAGCGGAGTCTGATTCATTGGATTGCATTTGTGTGCGTTTTTTATGAGACACACACACACACACACACACACACACACACACACACAGAGACACAAAAGGTGGCGGGGGAAGCTAATGTAGGGTGACCAGACGTCCTCTTTTTCCCGGACATGTCCTCTTTTCGAGACCTAAAAAAAGCGTCCGGCAGGGATTCCAAAAACGTCCGGGATTTTGCTACGTCCGGGAAAATAGTTATTACCCCCTTATAGGGCTGTCAACGAATAATCGAAATTCAAATATATATTCGAATAGTTGTTAAAAACTGAATTTCGAATGTGAAAATTTATATTCGAATGTAAAAAAAATAAAAAATAAAAAAAAAAGTATTTCGGAGGATAATTATCGTGAATCTGGCAACCCCCGCCGCGGCCGCGATGAAGTGTCCTCTTTTTGTGTGTGTGTGTGTGTGTGTGACGAGCCGTTCGGGGCAGAGTCTCTGACCCGGAGCAGACGTGAAGCTGGTTGAGGCTTTCACGGGGTTTTGCTGTTGTTTTGGCGTAGGCTGCGGCCCACAGTACTGTTCTCTGTTCCCTTAATAAACACCCTGTAAGCCAGCTAACGTCTCGTAGCTTTCCTGACCCAGGGTCGCTACACTATGTAAGCTAGAGTTAGCTTACCATTCAACGACAAGCAACGTGAGGCCACATCTCCAGAATGTGCACCCAAGAGAATATGGCATAAAATGTGGAACTTCAGCGAAACAGCCCCGTCTGGATACGTATTTTGGGGTGGTGGTGAAGTGAACACCTAAACTGAAGAATTTTGTATTTACACATATATTCGAATATATGTGTTTTTTTTAAAAGGAATATTCAAATGTCATTTTTTAGCAATTTTGACAGCCCTACCCCCTTACAAGTTTTGGAAATGGTATCTCCCTCACGTTCCACCTTCTTGCGCAAGCTCTGACTGTAGAGAGAACTGTCATTGGTCGACCGACGTCAACGTAAGTTCAAGGCATGCTACACACTGCTGCTGCCCCATCTCTCTCTCTCTCTCTCTCTCTCTCTCTCTCTCTCTCTCTCTCTCTCTCTCTCTCTCTCTCTCTCTCTCTCTCTCTCTCTCTCTCTCTCTCTCTCAAACTCAAATCTGGTCACGCTAGCTAATGCCGCAATCATTTGCCAATCGCCCCGGCCCACCCTGGTGTTAAGTGCAGCACCTAATTTCTATTGCCCGTCTGAGACCGCCGTGCCGGATAACCCAATAGCGTAATTGACTCCGCGCGCGAGGAGCTAGCTGCTAGCAATTTGGAACCGGCCCCCTTTTTGGAGCGGACCTTGCTGGCAGGTTGTTGTACTCGTCGTCTCAAAGAGTTCCGCGTGACTCAATTTCATCACGGCACTCTGACTTTTACATATTGACCTTTGCGGTCTCTGAGTCACTCCTTTGATTTATTTTTTTCAACTGAGGATAATAACCCCAGAAACGCTCACGCATTACTTTTATTTGAATGCCCTTGCTCCTGATTCCTGATTGAAATGTCATTTGAAAACTGAGAGATTATAAAAGAAGTCAACTTAAAAAAAAAAACACATGATGCAGCACATGCTATCCCCTCCTGGGAGCAAATGTCACCTAATTGAAAAAGTATTGATTCTCTAACAGCCCTTTGCTACTCTCCACACGATGAGAGGGCAGATCCTGTTGTCCTGGTGAGGATTCCCCTCATAGATCTTGATTAGCGGTTTCCCATTAAATGCAGTGACAACAGGGAAAGTGTCTTTTTGAGGTTGGGATTGATCGCGCGGAGGCAAATCAGTGAGATGTGGTCAATATGATGCAATTTGTGCCCCAAGGTGAGTTTTCACAAATTGTTTTTTTGTTTTGTTTTAAATAATGTCAATGTAAAGAAAGAAAAAAGGAAACACAAGAACATCCCAACTACTCCCTTGAGAAATACATGTTGTCGTTGGAATAAAGTGAGTTTAAAGAGAAGAAAGCCCAACACAAAGGAGTGTCAGCACTTCCTTGAGAGAGCACTTGCATTTATTAACAAAATACAATAGAACACAGGAAAACATTTAACGTTTTTTCAGATGAAAGGACTTCTGAAAGGATGTAAACAAATTTGGCACACATTATTGACATCTTATGTCAAGGAAATTATGAATTGTATATTTCCAAAAAACACAAGGTCTTAGAAGCAATATAAAGTGTGTATATCAGAGTAAAATATATATATAACTATAAAGGATGGTTTGATGAAAGGAGAGACATAAAAGGCAAAGTGTGAGAGATTTATAAAAGGATACGTGTACAAAAGGACTTGTGTATGGTGGATTGTCATAGTAGCTTACAAGAATAACTTGTATTCAGTTGACAAAAGTGAGAGAAAAAAAAAAGAGACCAAAATGTGTTAAAATCCACAAGGGGGTGATAAACAAAATCCTATAATTAGTAAAACAAAACACATACCACTCGCAGCAGCAACTTACCCACTCCTGAGAAAAAGAAAAGAATGTGAACCCATCTGGCAAGGAGGGTGCAATGCAATCTAAAATAGTCATCAAGCTCCAGTTTGTTTGGTAACACACGTAGACGCTCGTTTACCGCCGCGATGCGCGTTGTTTATTGCAGTCAAGTAGGGTACGGGTGTGTGGGAGGGTTGAATCACGCCACACTGTGTGGGAGGTCAGAAAACATGAAGACAAGGTGACGGTACCTTGTTGGCCTGCGTTTGAGTTGCCACTAAACCGCTCCTCTTGAATGAGTGTATTCTGAGAATGTTCAGTTTCCAGAATGCTCTCATAATCTTTTGGGGAAATTGGGAAATGCGTTCCTGACCTGCACTCGTCGTCCCTCTTTTTCTCCCTGGCAGGCCCGCCTCGCCAAAGCACGGTATATGAAGTGGTAATATATGTGTATGATTCCAAAAACCAGCAGGTTGAGGAGAAATTGGACATTGTTCACACATCGAGGCCCTTTTACTGAACTCTTTAAAAACGTTGGACAGCTGTCAGCTGTAATCATCAGCTATCAAATCCGCCTCAACCCACCGGGGCAAAAGGTGAGAGATACCTCTCATCCCCCGCAGCCGCGGAGGCAAATTTGGCCTGACATGTAGAGACGGCTTTTAGACCCCAAACCTGCCCTCTTTCCTGTTGTGTGAGATTGTAATCCATCAGGCCATCTGGGGGGCAAACTACACTGTAAGGGAGTGGAGAAGAAGAAAAAAAAAAACAGACCCAAAATCTGAATTTCCTGACCCAGAAATGACGAAGGTTGGGCAACCCTGTCACATAAAATAACTTGATTTCAAAAGCAAAGTAAAGAGGTTTGGTGCCTTGGGGGTGAGCTTTCTTGGCAGATGATGGATGGTGAGCAGACTCCATTGAAAGAAACCAACCACATACTGAGAATAGTTGGAAAAGCTAATTCTCAGTTCCCTTGTTAAAGTGACGACAGAGCGTAAAAAAAACACCTGCGCCATTCCTCTCCAAACCATCTTTCTGCTTCTCGTTAGAAGGCAATTTGAGTTGCGTGGAAGTAGGGGTTCAATGTCACTGGCATCAGTGAAGTGACTGAGGATAATGAGCAGAAAAAAGAAAAACAGATGTAGTCAAAAGGCAATGGCGCTCTAGTGTTGGCGTGTAATAGCGCACCGATAATTAAATAAGTCAGCTGTTAAATAACCTGTGGATCAAATGTCTTCCCGCTTTCAATTTGGTGAGGTGTCGTGCCTGCGGGGAATTAAAAGCCTTCCCATTAGCCATGTGAAAGAAAAAGAAAAAAAACGCAACCTCTCCAGTACTCCTCCTTAAACCTGCTGAAAAATGTATTTCTATATTTGCATGACCGGGACCAAGTAGGGGTCTTGAATTTTACACATCCAAACCGTTGAACCAAATGATTGCAGTTTTAAGGACGGATGGAAACAATGAAGACGACTCCGCGCGAGCGCATCCACACGTGAAGGCCACGTCGTCGTCGTCGTCGTCGTCATTGTTCGCAGAGGTGATGCCGAGCGGCCGTGGCTCGGCAACAGTTTGTTTGTCCGCTAGAATAAATGCTTTTCAAGCGTTGTTGTTTTCCCAACGACGGGCCTCGCAGCCTTACGACGCAGACAATGCCCGCTGCGCCTGCTCGCCCCTTGAAGCGGGAGTGCCGTCAGCCTCACGCCAACTCGGGCGTTGGCATCCATTGTAATGTTTGATTGGATCCCCCCCGCTGCGCCCGCCGTCTAATAAATCAAGCCCACCCCTTCCCCCTTGCTCCCAGCCTGGTCCCTGTGGTCCCGAAATACAACTGACAGTTATCATAATAGCGGGGGTTGGTGGGGGGCGAAGATGGTCTTGAGGTTAATCTAAAAAACAAAGTCTTCATTGTCTTCGGCTGAAAAAGCGTTTCAGATGTCTGGCACGCAGACTAACTCTATAAACTTTAACCTGCATTTTAAATGAGTGGCGGAAAGGACATCTCTCTCTCTCTTCCTCTCGAGACCAATCGGTGGTCGCTTTGGTGGCTGATGGAGCGATGGAGGAAAAGAAGGAAGGAAGGATGGGAGGGAGGGAGCGCTTTTGCAGCGAGTGATTGTGAGAGGGACAGCGGTGGCAGAAGATGTCCTCTGCACAGTGATTAATTCCAGACCCAATGTGATTTATGGCCCCACCACGGCTGTTTTGTAGGTCACTTTGGTGCCACATCACTCAAGCTGTGCAAACAACAAAGTCTGATATCAGTGTTGGTAAACCGTAAAGGAGGACACACACGCGTCGGAAAATGAAAATGTTTTGCCTCGAGTATTGCATTTGCCCGTCGCGCCATGAAATCAAACGAATTTTAGGAAATAGCGCAATTGACTCAGAGGGACGCGACGCACCGGAGAGACTTGATGCAGAGGGAAGTAAATCAAACACAGGAGAGTCCTTCCAGGTTTCTATCATCCCTGTATTCATAAGCGCATAGCTTCGCCATCATGATTGGAGGAATCATATTTGCTGCTTGGATGATGTATACTAGCACCTATTGACCATAAACTTGTGTTTACAATGTTGACTGAGTAAGACGTAGGGTATTTTACTCATAGACTTCTATACAACCTTTTTATTTAAGGCACTTCTGCATTGGCATCACTTTTGAGACATGGAGGTTGCCGCTTGGGAATGCTGCACTCCAGAGGGTCAAAATCAGTAATGGCCACAAAAAAACAACCCTTTTTTAAACACTTTGGACAATAAAGACAGCAGGAAGTTTATTTTTTTCAATAGCTGAATAAGTATTATGATGTTGCTGACTCACTTTTACCCTGCTGGATTATCTTGTGTGGAGCAATTATGCTGATAAGAATCTGTCAGCAAAAAGTAGGGGAATGAGGCTCAGGTTAATGACGACTACAATCGTGATTTTAATAACTGTGATGCAAACAGATACAAAAGTCGTCTGGCACCATTTAGAGCAGCAATCGATGGTGTGAATTCGTCATCCACTATTTAAACCGTTACATCAAACGCGCATTACACCCGACTCATGCACATTTGACTTCGGCAAGGTGGGATGAGGAAATTGGCCTATGATGTTGGAGTGACTCAATTGACTGAAATTAAACCTGTCATTAGAAAACTCAAATTAAGGGTTTGCCAAGCAACATCAATCCCAAATTCCAATTTCTTCAATTATTCGGCCGGCGTTAATCCTTTTTCTTCATTGTGGCACTGGGATTATTGATGCAAATTTAAAATGAGAAAAGAGAAACGGTGAAGTCATCACAGGAAATGACTCTGTGCAGAGACGTCCCAATTGCTTTCCACCGACATTTTCATATTCATATTTTTTTTAAATTACAGCAGAACCAATCATGTCGAAACAGTATTTGCAGATCAGTGGCATCTGCACTGTCCTTGATTCAAAAAGAGCCGTGTAAGTTTCCACTTCCTGTTCGGATTACGTCATTTTCCTTATTTGAAAAGATCGGGAGGCAGGGGTCGCTGCAGAAAGATTCAAGTTCAAGTTAATTCTCAATCTGAGGCACAAAAAAAACAGAGCTGATCTTTAACTTGGAATCAGACTTTCTCTTTACAAGCTCCTTCCAGCGTTGAGGCCTGCGAGATGTAAACAAATTAAGCACGGAGCAGAGTTTCAAGTCCAGACTGCAAAGAAACACAGAGACAATAAATACTAATAAAAACACACTCAGCCTCTTTAGTCAATCTGCAGGCCTTTTGCTCCTTCGAGCCAACTGGTTATTTATTTTTGGACGATTACTTTAAAGTGCCAGCCAAGGTCACCCACTTCTTTGGTGCGATGAGAAAGATGTCACAACAGAAGAGGGAATAGGATTACCGGCGGTTACAGCTCACCTGGCTTTATTCGGCTTCTTTCAGACACAGGCTGACATCTCATCCCACATCAGGACCACAGAAGCAAAATGATAATGCTTAACATTTGTGTTGCAACTGAGATCAACTTTAGTTGAATAGCTGATATAAGTGATGACACCCTACAAATGTAAAGTGCAGGAGGACATTTTCTTGATTCTATATGCCCCTGAATTTGATTTACAGCTTTTTTCTATTATCCTCTGTTTGTTGTCATAGAGACGCATGATTCCCTCCGACCTGAGAGGATGCAGGTCTCCTTTTTAATGGTGAATACAACTCTTGAAAATAGGCAATACTCAATTCTTGCAATTACATGAGAGATTGCTGAGGGGCAAAATTAAATGGATGGCTATTTTTTTTTTTTTAAATGAGAACTGCATGAAGCTCCTGAAGAGTAAAAGGAAATAAACATGAGGGTAAAAAATAACCCAGAAGAGCGAGGCACAATTTACCCTGACCACCTGGGTCTGCTGAGAATTTCAGAAATAGCCATTCAAAATGAGCTGTTTTGGCATCTGAAATTACGAGACGCCTCTGCAAACCTCAGACCCAAACGGTGAGTCTCTTTCACTGAGATATTTTAAACAAATATAGGATGGATCACCCTGAAATTAAAAAAGTTCAGTGATGCTTTAACTTCATAAAAGGTCAAGGTATCAAATCTGCAAAAAATACTGACATTCACACCAGTGCTAAATGGCTTGATTGATGATTGACAGGTTTGCTGTCACGGCATTGGGTGTTTTGGTGACCTAAAAAATGTCATATTCAACGTTTGATATTACTTAGCTGGACATCCTTCTGTTTGGTGACGGCCGGCAAAACAATTTGCCGATGGTCAAAACGGAGAACCCGAGGCTTCAAACCAGTCGTCCAATAAACCGATGTGCGACGTCACCGTGACCACGTCCACATCCAATCGAAGAAGGTGAACATGGTAATGTTATACCTGCTAAACATCCGCATGTTAGCATGCTGGCTAAATGCTAAAAGAAGGTGAACATGGGTAATGTTATACCTGCTAAACATCAGCATGTTAGCATGCTGGCTAAATGTTAAAATAAGGTGAACATGGGTAATGTTATACCTGCTAAACATCAGCATGTTAGCATGCTGACTAAATGCTAAAAGAAGGTGAACATGTATAATGTTATACCTGCTAAACATCAGCATGTTAGCATGCTGGCTAAATGCTAATCCCCCCTGACTGCTATAGCACGGCTTTGCACGCCGTGTTCAATTTAAAAACCCATACAATTCTCGATACATTGCCAATTTCTTTCCATTCAGACATACGGTTGGAGATTGCACAAAAAAGTCTGAGGTATAAAATTAGGTTCCTCTGTATGTTCTTGTGCTATTTGCTGTTAAGTAAATGGGGTGGTTGAGGTCAGGAGAATACTGTGTACCCTGCAGCCACTGTAATGGAGTTCCCTCCCTTCTGGATAGAAGACTGATTTATTTTGTGATTCAGAATGATTCAGCCAAAGGACAGCGCTGAAGAAAAATCATTCGGGCCTGAGACCTCCAAAGCCTGAATATCTTTCTTGGCGGCCCCTTTTTTCCCCCCCTTTTTAGCTGACTAGCAGATGTTTGTTTGCCCAAGCGGGAGACTGGAATACAGTTACCTTCATTAACATAGTCCGCAAACCTCTATTTGATTGCATAATGTATCCTGAGTGGAAATAAGGTCAGGCATCCATGGTGACTGGGCATTCAGCTGCAAAATCATAAAATAGTTTGCTTCCATATTCATCATTTCGATTGTAAATGTAATGTGCGGTATTTTAAAAAAATGACTCTGGGATTAAAGTCAGTTAAAACCCCTCATATGGATGACTCATATGAGACAGTTTGATACCAGGGTCCTTCTTCAGGACATCACACAATGCAATAAAAGTTTGAAGCCAAACACATTTCAGCTGGAGAATTAAAGAATTCCAGTCGTCTAAGCGGTACAATATTTCCGCTGACACCCGAGGATCAAGTGTCTCTTTGAGTGAATTTCTGAGAAAAATACCTGTCTTGACTTCACAGTGACACAGACAGAGGAGATCTGGGAAAAAAATCCTCAGAGTTCAGGGATCACTATCTCAGTCCACAATGGCAAAGTTAGACTGTGACTTGAAACTTCTCTGTTCATGCATTTTTTTATATTCTAAAAGTTGGGCAGCACAGAGTTTGAAGAAAATGTCTCAACTCTTTTGTAAGATTTAATAGGAGCATGTTATTTCCATCTTATACTGATGATTAATTGAACTTTTTGTTGTATTGCAGTACCCAGTGAACTCATTGTCACAGAGGCACATATTAGTGAACCAGTGATCAGACACTTTGTCCTTCCTGTCTTACTGTGTGTTGTTTTGTGAGCTTCATTCTGTCTCATCATGAGTCACTCGCGGCTCGAATGATACTGCGGCTGTGGATACTGACCTTACTGTGACCCGTTGTATAAATACTCGTCCTCTCCATCTCCCATCCTTATCGGATTCTAAAGAGCCATTTTGAGCTTTTATCTGGTCCTCTCTCTCTCTCTCTCTCCTCAGTACCATTTCAATTTCAAGTAAATTCATCATTTAAAGCAAGTTATAACAAGTAACTTTGATCTTTGTGTTTGCCGAGCACCAGATTCCATTTTTAGAAAACCTAATTTTAGTGTGGAAGGTTCCGACAGTCTTAACAAGTGTCGTCCTGGTTCTGGTTCTCCCGTGTCTCCCATCCCAATAGCTGGCCCAGCAATACAGCCTGGGTAACAGTTGCGTAACCTGTCCTTCATCCTGCCGGGTCTCTCAATGTTTTCGGAGTTGGAAGTGCTCCTCTTGGTATTTATTTTGCTGTATATTTTAATGATAAATAATCCACCAAAGGGGCGTGAGGTCAGCAACTGCATCAAAAAGCGGCAGATGCTCAAGTAAGCCTCGTTGCTCTTCCCTTTAGGCGGACCATATAATTGGAGCTACATTACAAGCCTGCCTTCACACTGTTACGGAAACACACACACACACACACACACACACACACACAAAAGAAAACACACACAAAAAAAATACAAAAAAAAAGCACAAAAGCCCCCAAAAAAGGTTCCAGTGTAAGATATCTGTCTGGCTCTGCTGTGTCTGTAATGAGCATCAGCAGACTTCGCCGCTACAAAAGCTTTAAGGACTGCAAATCCTTTAAGAATTGCGAAGGAATCAATCACATTGGAGCTGAAACCAAACTCTTCACCTCTGAGGTTTCAAAAGCAAGGAACTCTCTTTCTTGCTGTGTTTTGAGGCCAATTATAGTTTTTTGGGGGGGAATATGATACATCTGTTACTCGTTGAACTTCCAGCACTACATCAGCGTGCAGTAAATGAGTCTGCCCGGAGAGTCGGGTAATTAAGAATGACACACCAGAAGACTCTGTTTTCCCCTCTCTATATTTGAGACTCAAAAGCAAAGGATCCTTTTGGGATCATCTGAAATCCGGAAGCTCTTGAGCTTGGGGTTGAGGAGGGCAGTGCAGTGGAATTTAATCAGCTTGAACATCATTTGAAGCTCTCAGAAGTTTTGGAAACACAGGAGTAGGAATGTGACCTATATTTCACCAGCGGGTACTGAGAAATGGATCCAAGATGGCCGACTGCAATGCCGCATGATACCGACTTAGTCTTGGCGAGCAGCAGGAGTGGTGAGTTATGAGCCTGCCATCTCCAGACCGACCTGCCTCCTGGTTGCCCCCCCCCCCCCCCCCATCCCCGTAATTAAATCACAACGGCACCACTTTTGGATTTTGAACTCCAGCTTCAAATGGTTGGTTCCCTAATAGAAAAACCATCCAGCTCTACGCATTCGGGATGAGTGCAGCATTTGTCAACGCTCACAGGCGCACGTGTTTGAGGGCGCGGCCCCTAACTCGAGCCAGGATCAGAAACTTTTGAGACGGGAAGAAATGAGACAATATTTATCTTTATTTTACAATCGTCTGGAGCTGTGCGGCGATGCCTTTCACTGCGAGTCATAACCCTGCGTTTCTCTCCTCCTTTGTTCCGGTATCTCTGCTCATGTCAAAGTAGACAACTGCGCCTCGTATGGTGTGTTTTTTTTTTTCCTTCCATTTTTTCCCTTTGGCAAAGATCATCACACTTTAAACAGCATCCATCCACTCAGAGCGAGAAGACAAGAGGAGCGGAGTTGGGATTAAATTTAGGCTTCCAACAGACTTCAGAAAGTTATTGCCTCCCACAGAATGCGATGCCCTGAGTATTTACAACTGGCTGTTATCATTTAATAACGGTCACTAGTTCGAAGCCTGCAGGATCTGCCGGGAATATTCTTAGCAGCATTTCGTGTTTGATCCTGTGGTTGCCGCTGTCACTTTTGGATAAAAAGACATGAGGGTGGAAGAGGATAAATAGCTACAGTGTATGATACACTTTGCTTGTCTAGTTTCTACGATAATAGGCAGAATTGTCAGAATAAAGAATTCAGGGAAGAAGAACATGTTTTACCTTTCACCTCTTGTATAAGGTCAGAATTGGAGCTCGGCACAGAGAGAAAGGTCTACAGAGTATGCTGCGGAATCCAAAAGGAGTCTTTTTTCCGCCCCTGTGGAAGTAACTGGATTCCCCCCCCCCCGTCACAGCTAATCCTTTCCCTGGGCTGGAAGTTGTCATTAAAGAGCCAAAATAACAAGTGGACATGGCCAAAAGGGAAATGCAGCGCTGCACTGTGATTGCACAGCCTTAATTGAGCACAGGGGTGGGTGGTTAAAACAGACCATTGATGTGCGACATGCGCAAAGTCCCAAACTCCTGCCAGAAAATCTAAAAACGTTTTTTTAAATGCGGCATCGAGCAGATGCCAGGTGGAAAAGAAATATATATATTTTAAGGTGTGTGTATTCAGTCTGGATTAACTCAAATACTTCAAGGTTCCTGGTATGCAATTTCAGCTTGAATTCCGAGCACATAAGAGGTGGCTGAATGGAAAGTGAACACAGTCTGTCTCCAACCTCCGAGTGAGGGATTGAGGTTATAACCTGAACCTCCGCTGCAGATGGTGGAGGAGGTGGGGGGATCTTTTTTAGTGAACTAAGCTGTTTGATTGCAGGTCTTGGCTGAAGACTCAGTCTCTTCGTATACATGCCCCTCAGGAAGTACAGGCCACTATATCTGCAGGGGGGGGGGGGGGGGCATCAATATATGTTATGAAAATATTAGGGACTTCTGCTTGAACAATTGATTTGCGGTTCGCATTTCGGATTGTCTCAGAAGCAACTCATCTTCTGACTGCATCATCTGGCGTGTGGCTGGTGTAGATTTAATGAGGGCGCTCAACCAGAACGAACAAAAAAAAACACACACACACACACACACACACACACACACACACACAACCGATTCATCAAGCGTCCGACCCCGGAGAGTGAACCGGAGCGGTTGCAGTCCTGAGTCATTCCCGGCTCCTCCTTGGACCTGCTCTTGATGGCAGCAGCCGACAGTGACGGATTGAGGCTGTGACCCGGTGATGGACTTCCATTGCGGCAGTCCGGGGGGGGTCTCTCTCCTGAAGCCGAGCTGTTTGATTTCAGTCCTGGTCCCAGATCAAGTCACCCTGTGTTGGCCTCTCGGGTGGCAGGGAATTCAAATGACATCGGGCCCAGTGCAGGATGTCGGATTCTATGAAGCTACAAAGATGTGATTTACTGCGTGACGGCTCAATTGTGGCACAGTTACAGATTTAAAAGTGATCCAAAAGACAATAAAACACAATAAAAAGCTCTTACGCTTAGTTTTTTTCTGGGAGACAATAACGATAATAGACGTATCAAACTCAATTCAATGGATAAAGACAGCATTGAAAGACCAACAATGCATGACTCCGTCTCAATATATTCTTCCCGATCTGCAAATGCATTGTAATCACAAATATGTTTAACTTTTCAATAAAAGGCTCACTTACATCCTAAAACAGTCGTTTTAAGCGCCCCTTACTAAAACAGGACGAAATAGCGCATTTGTTTGGGACTATTTTTAGCTGCGGATTAATACAAATTTGGTGCTTCAGTGAGTATTTTCGGCAAAAAGGATGGCTGTAAGTAAACTACAGTGCCCCTGTTGGTGGTAATAAAGCGGCGGTGCCCGGCCCCACAGTGTGACATATGGGCTTTTAATAGTGTTTGGACAACAATGGAGCTTATGGGCACAGAGGAGTAAGCTACACCGGGCTTTGGATACACTTTAACCAATTGTGCAATCTGTTCATTGTTTGACTTGGTCTTGTCATGGGATATGTCGATAATGATGCATAGCGTCAACAAATACATATGAAACGACACGCAATTAATCATAGAATATTACCAGCCGTTTCCTTTTTTTAATCGCTATGGGATTTGGCATTTGGTGACCCCTGTCCATTCAAAAGTGTCTTAGGCAGGTCTCCAGTCCCAACGCATGCAAACAGGGATTAATTAAGAGAGACACCACTGAAATGTGGCCTCAAATCACAGCGAGTCTACTTAGTAGAATAAACAGCTTTAATTATGTGGCTCGTCAAAGGGAGCTTGGTTGACTTGTTTGTTTTTTTAATCAGGATTTGTGGTTGCTTTGTCATACTGTGTTTTTCTTCGCTGTTATAAAATGAGATACCCTATAACTGAGGGTGCAGCGATACACACAGTTAGATGCATTCGGGGAAATTGCCCGATATGACGGCATTTGTGTGTGAATGAAAAGTGAAACTGTACGGGGGGTCTCCTCCCTCCAGCACTCACGTCACAATTCACCGAGTGCCGCACTAACATTTCATCTTCAGACAAACTGTTTGGTCTCCAAACGGCTTTTGGAGAGATTACATATCTTTCCTTTCATAAAGATGCCATTAGTGTCTGGGGAGTAATGGGATCCACTAATTTGATAGTCTGACCTTAAGCTATTCATCAGCTCAGAGGGAAGAGAAGAATAGATGATGCGGGAGATCACATTATAATTTGGCTACAGGATCCAATAGTCTAATGACAGCATTAACTCAAAACAGCTGCAAAGAAAATGTTTGGAGACGCGGGGGAACAAAAGGGGCTGGCGTTGGCGAGGCTGAGCAGAGTAGGCAAATCAGTCAGATAGTCCCAACTTCTCAGCAGGGAGCAAATATAATATTCACACAATTCCACAAACAGGGGGAGGGGGGGACGTCCTTGTCGTTGTTTCTGCTTTGGCCCTTGAGCAGCTCTTAAAAGTCACGGTAAAGAATGATAATTGTTTCTCCAGAGAATGGGCTGAGGGTAGCAAAACTAAATTGCTCTCTTTTTTTATGCTGCCATAACACACCAAGGTTGTCCCCCTTTTCAAATTAAAGTCAGGAGTAAGCGTTTAAGAGAGGGGGAATTTGAACACTTAGGTAAACACTAGCACTTAGCTAGCACAGGTGTTCTTACGGTGAGGTCAGCCTGATGTCTTCTGGTTAATCTACAGCCATAGACGGGCAAGATGTGTCTACGTCGTGTTTTTCAGGCTGCGAACGCAATCCTTTAGAATGTGGTCAGCACCATACAAAGCGTATGATAAATGTGCTGCGATGGACTAAACATGTGCGTGTGGGTCTTCTACATGCCTCGAGTTAAGCGATGTCCAATTTCAATTGGAAGGATTCCCATTCGAGTCCACTTCCATTGACGTTTCTTTTTTTTTCTTCTGAAAATGTCATCATGATAGATATAACGCGCGCGTCAAACGCACAAGGACCACCATGTAACCAATTCTACATAGTTCCCGGAGAACCGGCCGTGATAAATCTCCCGCCGGTACGGTTTATCCAATCCACAAATCCACCGTTGATTTCCCCTCTGCTGGTGTCCAATTACAGCAATAGATTATGTGTCCTTCTGCAATGTGCAGACCGGGGCACAGCACTCTCTGAGCGCTCCGAGACACTCGTGCGGCCGTCTATCATTTACAGACAGCTTCCATCGAGGCCACAGCTTCCCCGGCCCAGTGCCGCGTGATGAATCTGCGGCCATTCAAAGCCTCATTTGGACGCCGTTGGCCGTGCCTCAAATCCCGTTGACCCCCCGCCGGGTCAGGACCCCCATTTGGTTCAGTGAACTCGTCCCTCTTCGTTCCATCTGATCTCTGGAGACCCACAGCCGCAAAAGGCAGGCAGGGGGGCTGATAGACGCACGGCGTGCGGGGGAGGGGGAGGGGTGGGGGGGGAAGTAATGTATTGTGGTCCTTGCAGGCAACAGAGATGAGGTTTAAATGATCTAGCACGCGGGCGGTTTGTAATCTTGCTGATCAAATTTGCCGGGGATCTTCTTCGGCACTGCCGTCTCTGTATGGAGAAGTAATGGAGTCTACCAAGAGTGAACACGGGAGCTGCACTCCATCAAGGGCCTTCCGACTCGCTGCGTTGTATCTCAGATTGCCGATCTCCACCCAGCCACTGACACGCAGAAAGTACTTGAAAACCAAAGAGCGACTGCGATAGAAAACTTTGTTCCAATTTGTTTGTAAAATACAGAAAAAGCTCGGTATAGGAACCATATTAACGTTACATTAACCACCATGATTGAATATTTCAGGTACCGGGTCAATGCACATGAATGAGGACGTGTATGTATACAATATGGCTAGTGTCTGGTTAAAAGCCGGGCAGATTGAGGATATAACTAGATGAAAAAAGACGAGACAAAGTATCTGTGTGTGTGACTTGTGGATCCATTTAAATTGAATTCAGAGTAGCAGTTCAAGCCATTGTTTATTTCTTTTCTCTCACTTATTTTCGTATCTACACAA
Organism: Myoxocephalus aenaeus; assembly: GCA_038501785.1. Taxonomy (NCBI): domain Eukaryota; kingdom Metazoa; phylum Chordata; class Actinopteri; order Perciformes; family Cottidae; genus Myoxocephalus; species Myoxocephalus aenaeus. The sequence continues at coordinate 5,392,288 of JBAMJR010000047.1, read as the reverse complement.
CAGGAACAATGCACATAACATCTATTGCACACATGCACCGTGAGCACCCGGCAGAGTCTTGTTTACCTGTGCCGTTGATGACGAATGGTGCACTGGGAAAAGTTGGAGTGGTTGACCTTTTCACTGCTCTGTGGCATTTCCAAGTCCCCGCTCCAGCCTCTCCCGCCGCACGAGCCGATAATGTACATCCCAAACAGCGTGTATATTGTCGAACATTTGCTCCCGCCGATTGCCGGCAATTACATAATTACATACTTTGTGCGACAGTGCAATTTCCTGGATGGGGTTTGAGAGCGTTCTCTGCCCGGAGGAGGGGCGCTTGCTTTGTGCGGTAAACAAGACTTCAGCCGGATTATGCTGTTAAAGCTACTCTGTGGTTAGAGGTCCTCAGAGATCTGAGCAGGTTCACCAAATCCCGCGGCCTCGTTGCCACTGACGTTCTCTAAGCTCGATGGCAAACAATGTGCGAATCGGTTTCCAGCGGCGATATTGAGCAATACGCCGGCGCATGTGGAAAACCAGTTTCCTCGGTGTGCATCGGGCTCGTTTTAAAAAGGACGATGTCCTGCATTAAGGCTCTGTGTGAACATCAAGCATCAAGTTAACACCGGCGATCCAAGGCTGCTTGTTGGGAATCATTAACGCAACGCCAGCATGTATTTTGAAGGGTTTGAGGCTTTTATGTAAAGAGGATGAAGTTTCTTCTCCAATGATTTTTTTTTTTTTAACGTCTGCATTTTCATCCAGTTCATTCATTCACTTTGTGAAGAAAACGACTGTGCTAAAACAAACAAAAGGCCTATTTGTAATGGAAGCAGTGTCGAGTGTTTCTGAAATCCTTAGTTGAGGGTGTTTATTTTTTATAACAAACAAGTCGGGTGGATTATGCTTCACTCTTTCACTGTTGGAGGTCGGGGGAGCGAGGCCACGTCGCACAAATCCCAGAGCTTTGCCGCTGACATTTGATTAAGCCAAATGGAAAACAATATGGACATCAGCGAATCTGACATCCGCGGTTAAACTCCGGGGAGCCTGTTTATCATCCGTCTGTCTATTCTCATTTTTAATCACAATCGCACTCGTCAGTATCCCTGTCCCCCCTCAGACCGCTGTGTGGCCCGAGTTTAATTACGATGTCCCGCCATTTTTTCTTCTTCTCCCTTTCATGCAGAGAAAATATTGACGCAAAGAAGCTAAAAAAAGCCAACAAAACAAGAAAAGAAGCACGAAAAAAAGATAGATGAGAAAGGACAAACAAAAGGAAGTGCACGCACAGGAGACTTCTTCACAGTAAACTAGTTGCATAACGCCTAAATAGCGCCGCTCCTCTTCTCTCCCAAACAGCCCAGAGCTCCGCCACACTTATCTTGCGACCCTAAAAGCCACGTCGCAATCCACTCCTAATGACACCCTATTCAATAGTCCATTGAACATTTAATTCATTTTTTTTTTTTGCTGAACTTGCTGCCACTGTCCGCTCCACTCTTTGGAAATTCCCATGCCGGTGTTGTTTTTATCAGCCGTGGTTTATGACTCACAGGGCTGATTCCTCCATAAAAGATGACTTTTGTCTGGCACTGCTTTCTGCTTGGATGGCAACAGCCACAGGAGAAAGGCAGTAATAATAACAGCAACAGCAATAATCAATAAGTAGCTTTCCATTATGCTTTTATTTTCATCTCACAGAAAAAAGGCCATGCTTTTAGTTGCTAAAAGGACAGGATTTGTTGGCGACTTGTTCCATCGGCTGATGCGAAGCCATTTAAATAGTCCAACACTATATGATTGGAACATGCTTGTACTACACATCTGTAGTACAAGCATGTTCCAACAAGGGAATGTCGGTCGACAGACGGAGAAACTACTGTAAATACAAGATTTGAGGTTATGATCCATATTTCATAGTGTGTTGAGAAAGAGATCTTGGATTTCAATCACATGTTTTGTCAACGTAACCTTGTGTTTCCATATGGTAATCCACGAGGCAAGCCCCACGGCAAAGAGCAATAGCGTGTTGGAGGGAATTGCTTCTCGCAGTGTCTGTGTGTTGTGACTCCCACAAATATCCGTCCTTCACCTTGGCTCCCGCGTAGCAGCTGAAACACCAACACAGTTTCCCATCTTTTTTTATGAGGTTGCCGCAAACAATTTGAGACCTCCTCAACCCGCATGGTGTGTGTTTTACTGCCTACCTTTGCTGAATAAAATCAGCCCTGCCTATATGCATCCTTGGAATTGACTCGGCGTCACTCCAAGGCAAATATCCCAGCATACACCAGCGTGCGATGCATTACTGTCGGGTCTGCAAAATAGGACACGCCTTTGAGTTTCCTAATTTAGTCCTGTGAGATTTTGACTCTTTTTTTGTTTTTTTGCAGTGTTTGAAAGTCTTCCATTCCCTCTCATCCCCTTCCTTCCCTTCAAAAAAGACACTGTTGACGCAGACCTTGTGCTTTTGTTGCTCACTGCTGACGATCAACACCAAGGTTTCTGATCTGTTATTCTCTTCTTTGCTGCTGCTTTCCCCCCCAAAAAACCCACAAGCGTGATAAATAAATGATCAAAATGTGAACAGCAGTGACTGTTGAGGTAAATCACCTCTTGGATTATCGAGTTTAATGACGGGAATAAAGCGTTAATCAATAGGGGTAGTTTCATCCGTGGATAAATACGAAGCTTGATGATGAAACCCCCCCCCCCCCCCCCCCCCGGGAATAGATGGCGTCCCTGTAAACGATTCCTTTTGAATGAGTGTGACGCTGTGGCGTATTAAGGCCGCTGTTTTTTTTTGTTTGAAGTCGAACATTGTTGCGAATCAACAAAAGCACTCTCCCAGCATGCTTTGAGTGGGAAGTCAAAACGCATGCAAAAATAAATTTGAAATAAACCTTGCACTTTAAACAAAACCTTCATCTCAAAGACATTAAAACAATGCACGCAATGCATGTTTTGGATTTTGAAGCCGGCAGAGCTTTTGCTTTTCTTGGTCAGATGTGTGCATTCATACGAGGCAAGCTCTCTCATTCGTGCTTGTTTGACTATTTAGTTGTTAGACTTAATTCATGAGCCAGTTCTTCCCAACACCACATCTAATGGTTAGGATGCATAATTGCTTGTATTTCCAGGGGAATAGCAATGAATCCCCCTTTTCAACTATCAGCAAATGCAAAGCTGTATGTTGTGCAGAGCTCCCAGAGCTCTAATTGTGAAAAGCATCAGGTGTCATTGCTGTGTGACGTACCACCAGCTATTCAGCATTATAATCTGAAAAGCTGTGCCTCACTTCTTCTTGGCTTCATCACAAGAAATGCAGGTAGAAGACGCTGACTCAGCGCTCAGTTGGACCCACACAGTTTTTTAACCCGATTTCATCAGTCTAGTCTGACTCGGCTCGAGCAGGACGCTTCAACAAAAATGGTCAGACACCGACCAAAGTTTGACTCATCAGGGAAAGAGACTTTACTGGAGGCATCACTTTGAAAAAATAAAAATAAATAAAACATCCTTTCACACAGACTCCTACAGTGCGGCTGCACTCTTGACAAGTTGCCCTAAAAATTGAATTGAAGAGATAAATCACATGAAATGTATAACATGGCAATGTGCCAGCACCAGTTCACAGAGGATTACAATTCAAATTCAGAGAAAGTCATCCATTTCCCTCAGTGCTACATTTTTTTGGAAATATCATCTGCAAATCAACAATATCTTCAAATGCACTCATAGCTGTGAGCATTTTTATGGGGTGTAAGGTTGAAATATGTTTTTGCAGGCAGTCAGGGTTAAATGACTACACTGAGTTGGGAAGTGAAAGAAGGATCCAAAAATGGTGTGCTCGACGCCTATGTAAGTAAAAGTAAGGCAATCTCTGCTGCGCCAGATTTCACGCATTTATAATTTAGTTTTATGCTAGTTTTCTAAATGTTTCTAAAATGTTACATTCATATGTAAAAAAAAGACAATACTAACAATAACAGCGTATGTTGGCACAACATTAACTAGCATTAGCACTTATATGCTACAGCTAGCTACTGCTGCTTTTAAATTATTGTAGCAGCTTTACAAAAACAGTGTTGTTCCTTAATTTCAGTCTCGATCGCCAGGTGATGTGAGGTTTCACTTTAACACCGTCATCCGTAGCGTTTAGCTTCTATCTCTATATATGTATTCATCTATATCTATTTTTAGAGCCTTCTCTCTGAAATCTCTTTCAGCTTCTTCAGGGAGTGCAGTTAGTGACAGTGTGGGCTCTGACAGCTTGACGGAGTAGCAGCAGGGCTTAGCGATGGGTCAATTAAGGTTTGGTTAAACACACATTCCTACATATGAATGTAGATGAAGTTGAAGGCTAGTCACATGACCATTACAATACATTTGTAATCTACATTGAATATAAACTATAGCCTCCGTCATAGACCAGCAAACAGAATAAGGCAAATGTATCAAATCATGCATTCCCTGTGTGAATCAGTTATACGTCCCAGTGTGAATCATTGTCACACAGTAAAGCAACTATACGTTTAGGGGATTCAGAAATGCATTACCTTTTCAGTTTAGGTAAATTCAGGGGACAAACCAGTGTGCAGGGTTCATCATGCAGCCGCTGAAAGAGTCCCTGACGAGAGTCATTGCAATACTGCCCAACTTTGAGACGTGCAAGGTCAAGCTGATATGAGGCTACGGTTATATAAAATGACAACATGGCGCGATACTGTTAAAACATGGCCAGACTTTTTCCTCTCCCTGTCTGCCGTTATTTGCCAGTGACTGAGCAAAATGTCAGACTGGTCCACCTGGAGAGCGCCGGGGCAGATGGAGAGGAGTCTCTGCTGGAACTCAAAACTCTTGACAGCATGGGAGTTCAGGAGATTCGCACGAAACGCCTAAAGGGAACTGAACAGAAGCCCAAAAGAGAATCTACACATCAGAACCTAGGTATCCGCAGTGAGGTGCATTTATGTGGACGAGGAGAGTCAAAGGTCTGAGGCAGCAGAGTGTATTTTGAAGTTTTTTTTTCTTCTTTTTTTCTACACCCTTGATTACCAGACGCAGAGGGTTGGTAAACAGAGAATGTGCGACCTTGTTGGACTATAACACTTTCCTATAAAAGCAGTTATTTTTAAACGTTTTAGGAAAAATATCTATTTTATCAAATTCACAGTGGATTTAGAACATTGGCCATAGAAGCTGAAATGATGCTGGGCCTATGGGGATTTTTATTTATTTATTTTTTCTGCAGAAAAAGACGACGCCTACGGTTGACAGAGGATGTAAAAGCACACAATGATTTATTTGGAACGGGGGTTCTCAAAAGATTTTTTTGATTTGAAGATATTGGAAAGTCCATTGGGATAACTGTGGCAGCAACAATATTCACTATTAGAGAGCGTTTTACCTTTAATGCTATATGATCTGATGAATTGTATATAAGCAGTGTTCTTTGCAAACCCCTGCAGCAGTTTGTCTGGAAATAATGAAGCATATTTTCTGCATGTTTTTTTTCTCTCTTTCATTCATATGGTTTGTTTAAAATATATTTCCACCTCAGTAAATGTGCTGTAGATTTGTATTGTTATTTTATTCAGTTTTTTTAATAGTTTTTTTGCCGAGTTAATAGGCTCTTAAAAAAATTATCCATGATGCAAACGCCGCTTTTTAACATTCCCAACATAAGTTGCCCAACAATGTATCTCTCTATTGACATATGTAGATCAGCAGCTATAAGTTCTCATCGGCTTTACATTTACATTTACAGCCTGTTCCTATACTTGTTGTTGTGGAATTAACCACACGGTTTGTGTGCTGGCAGGCATGGATGTTGTTTTTTTTGGCTGTTTTTTTCCTCCAAATACGTGCAGTGGGAAGTCTGTGGGGGCTCAGGTCAAGTTCTGTATGTTTCTAGCCCTTAAGGGCTTGTTATGGATCTCAAACTCATCTCTGAGAGCCACCTTAACTCCTCCGGTCGACACAGTCTCGACCTTCCCATCCAAGAGCACTTCTTTCATAGGACATTGTGGGTGAAACGCAGGGTGGGGGGTGTTCCATTCCTATTTATTTATTTTTCACCAGCGCTGCATTTATGTTGACAGTTAATTTAAGCGGATCAAGGTGTCCAGTTGCCTTGTCTAAAGCAACGGCTTAGTATGACAAATAGCGGGGCAGTAAACTCCAAAGTCTATCTCTTCAGCTGCACTGCCCACTCTCTGTCTGCAAAGATTAACCTCTCCGGCTCTGGTGACACGGTTTCGATTATTTCGTGAGCGTAGACCGCAGCCTGGATTCACAGGATCCTGACAAACATCCCTATTTCAATTTAGAATATAAAAATAAAAAAGTGAGACTGGAAGAGCAGAGATGACTGCTGCCGCGTTCAGCGGATCAATTAAGACTGCTTCACTGTATGCATTCTCTTTTTATACAGGCTTGAACCGTGAAACATTTATGCAACACTTATCGTCTCTTCTCGTTTCCGTCACTCAATGTGCGAGAGATCGACATTTACTTCCATTGACTTCCATTCATCACGGGAAATTGGTTTAGCTTTGTGCACGTTTGGCATTCCCGTGCACCTCAACACCTTTCCAGTGATGGGAATACAGCAACCGTGGATTTTCTTTGTCGTTAATTGTAAATTCAAAAAATCGCATCGCAAATTTCAAAACGCTGAAACCTCAATGAGGTTGTAGAACTAATTCCGTGGGAGACGCCACACAAACCCACTCAAACCCAATCGACCAAATCCAGAGTTCTCGGTCTCGATTCTGTTTCTGAGAAAGAAAAGTGCCCGCTCGTTCAGTGGCCTTCTCCTTGTTCTAAACCCGGTGTGGGCATTATCAGTTTGAAGTCCACTCCAGCCAAAAGTAATTAGAAGGAATGTAATAGCCGCTGTATTTGTGCAGCTTTGAAGGCGCCTTGCTGAGCTCTGAGAGGACTAACCACTGAATCAGCACACCACTGCTGGTATATAATGCCATATTATATCTAAATAATGAGGTCGCTCTGGGAAAATAAGAAGGGATTGTTATGTGCTGACAAAACCATAAGGTCTGGGAGGTCCTCACACAGCAGCATTTGAGAGTGATGCAATTATTTTCTCAGTAGTGGAACTCACGTCGTTTCCAGGTAGTTATCACTGCGTGCCGTCAGGGTTGTGGCAAAAAGCTTGCAAAAAAGTGTGCCAAATGTGAGATTACAAAAAAAGTATTTTGTCATCTTTTATTCAGTAATGCAGTGCATTTTGGACATGTATTTAGTATCAGTGGTTTGGCAGGGATCTGGGTTTAGGATTTGTCTCTGCTTCCAGGTTTTGTGCTAAGCTAACCAAACCATCTCCCAGCTGTCGCTTCATATTTAGCATACACGTGGTCTTAAGAAAGTGACTTAGTATATTAAAAGTCAAATTACTCCTTTTAAAAGGAGTAATTTTCCTTGATTACAACCACACTTCAAAAAGGTTGCTGATCTGTTTGGATAATAACTAATGATACATTTTTTGTTAATTCTGTTAAAATACTTACCCTAAAAGGGGTTGAAGAGACAGACGCTAAAAGAGACAGTAAGAGAAAAAATATATGTTTTTTTAACAATACAGCGTGGAAACATAATAGCAGAAATCCACAATATAAGTATGAACCAAAAAAGGAGCATAATATGTCCCCTTTAAATCCAATGTAAAACTCTGTCCAAAAAGATCAAATCCAACTTCAAGGAGATCTAAACAATATGGAAGCACAGATTAAAATCAACCAAAGATAATTGCCTCCCATCCTTCACATGGACAGTGTTCTGTCATACTGTCCAGCACACCCAGCCACTACTGATATGACATAGCAACAATGTCCCAACAATATTAAATGAGCCCGTTTACAAGACATCGTTGCATAACTGCAACATAAAGGTAATTCATGACAAACATATATCATTAACTGCCATCTAACGCAGCTTTTAAATATACATGGTTTGTCAGCTCCGACCTCAAAGTCCTTTCACAGGTCAGGGAACACTATAAGTAGCAGATGACAAACGGGTAAATGATGAGGATTACTATGGTCGCCTTTGGCTACAGTTAGTGTATTTCATTTCTAATCATTATTCAGGGAACATGCTGCGTGGAAGATGTGACAACTATCAAAGTAGACCATATGCTAAAGACCCAATTGGTATTTATGATGATATAAAAGCAGTATAATCACATACTGGGGAGTGTGCTTTTCAGACGCTTGTAGATGCAAATGGAAACAAACCTTTTAACACCCATCAAAAACAGAACCTTGGATTTAATTGACGTCAAATGGATGTCTGCTTAATGAAAGACCTGTCAATCACTTTGAGAGGCAGCTTCAGGAAGTCAGCTGGAACTGTCCCGGGAAAAAAAAACAGCACCGCACCACTGCCATTATATTCTTCTCTTTTCTCAATGGAATTCGAGTCACCTTTTCTATTTACAATGGGAAATGTGAATTCAAACTTTCAAGTGCCTTTGTTTGTTCAATTCTTTGACAAAAGCCTAAATGTGCTGCTATAAACTCCTTGATTGAAATGGTTGTACTTCGAAGACTCCGCTCTTCCGCTATAGTAGGACGATAGTTTGTCTCCTTAAATCAAAGAAGGGTCCATCCCTCTACCTCCTCGCATCCTCTTCACTTGTTCCGTATGGGTTTTCCTCCTTTACCTTATCCCTCTGCTCCAGTAGACGTCTTATCTTGTCCTAACATCGCCTGCTAAAGTCTACTTTTCCATCATGCCCTCTCCCGCAGACGAACAGGTCTTTGCTTGAATAGTTGACATATCAAGTTGGATGTCTGCCTGCCGCTTTCAGCTTATCCTCAGTGACAACAACATAGTGAGTTCTGCCCGGACCACTAAGCATCTCGGTGTGATCCCTGGCAGCAAACTGTCATATGAGGCCCCTCATCGCAGACACAAAGCCTTCCTGCAAATGTCTTCTCTTAAGAAAGCATGGGTCAAACCTGAATGTTCCCTCACCAGGGAAACAGAAACAGCTTGTCTGATCTCTAATCATCTCCTGTCAGCAGCCCCTGCCCATAGGGGCTCCGATGTACTGTATTCTACAACTAGTGGTCTTCAAAGCCCACACATTTGCCCTCTTTGCTCTGCCTACTATGTAAAAACCTGGACATTGTCCAACTTACCCTTGGCTTTCCTCCTTCTTGCAAAAATAACGAAAGTTAGAGCTGGCTTTCTTTTAAAAAATAAATAAAAATAGTGCCTCACCATTCCGCTTGCATTAGCTAGAAACTAAATTAAAAAAAAATCTACATTTCATGATTTTCTTCCAACGCGGTGCCAAACTAATTGAAGACCGCTGCAGTGGCTCTCCATTTCTTTTAATTATTCTGCTATTTTTCTTATTTTCCATTTGGCCCCTCAAGCATTCTTAGAACTGACACATTTATCTTTGTATTTTTTCTTCGGTTCTTTTTTCAAGTGCAGTTGTATCAAAATGATACAGCCCGAATGTAACAAATTGTAAGTGCGATGCAACTGGGATGTGCTCTGGTGCTGAACCCCCGATGCCATCAGGCCATCTGCAGCCCACAGAATCTACAGTGAGCTGCTGGGTTACTAAAGAGACTGTGGCGGAGGAGGTGAGAGATAAAGACAATATAGGGAGAAAAAAAAAAAGACGGCCTTACTTTCATTTATTGTCATAAGGAATGTGAAGGCGCTGGCTAACAAGATGGATGAGCTGCCTGCATTGGCTAGGACATAGGCTAGTGGGACTCTAATGTTCACTGAGATGTGGCTTTAACCTGAGCTTCCGCACTGGCCTCCAGTGGGAGCTTTCCATCTGAGTGGACTGATGGTATAATTCAGGGTATGCTATATATTACTTGCCTCCATCTGCCATGCGTAACACCACCCACTGACATCTTGCAGGGTTTAAAAACACAATATCTCTGCACCGTGAATGAAATGCCCTTTTTTTCCATTTCAAAGTGTACGGGACTGGACTAGCTTGTGTAGGCTGATGGTAAGGGTGCATTAAGCTTCACTGGTTTCCGCCCCTAGAGATCAAACGGCAACCTCTTCCATCTCTTTCCGGGTATGTGCCAACTGACAAAAAAAGCTCCACATTAACCTCAAACGGCTGTGTTTTGAGTGTTCTATACAGTACATGTTCTGGCTTGCCATTACTGATTCCACTTTAGGAGTGGGTGAACCCTAGGATTGTGACAAATGTAGCTCACAATAGCAAGCAATGTGCCTCCATGGATAATAGCAAAATAAGAGCGCAATCTTGAAAGCCTGGTGATAACTTGCCAGTTTCCTCATGCTGGAACTCAACGATAGAAATGGGGCTCCAACTACACCCAACAAAAACTCTACTCTACCCCTCTTTAATTATAGACTCTGGATTGGGCTTCACTCCCATGTCGAGAGGCTGGGAGGCATGGTGGAAATGAGGCTTTCTCTTTCTTATTTTTGCTCCTTTCAACATTCATAATAATAATTGAGTAATAATATACACCTTTTTCACATTTCAATGCAAGGGTTTATAACCTTTCTTGGAATGGACCAATAGATTATGGTGCCCAATGCGAGTGCACAATGCTAACTTGGCAATATGTTTGCAATATTCCTTCAAGGTCCATTAATCTGTTAAAACATCCTGTAATGGCCATTCTGGAAAGCCTTTAGTTATTTCAATCTTGTTCCCGTCTCAATATCAGTATATTTAGAGTTAAAACACATGTTATTCAAACGTCCATCCTAAGTATGACCCAAACCCTTTTGTTTTTCATGAAATTTACTAATTAGATGTGGATGGGGCTTTGGGCAGGCAAGAACTTATTTACATGATTGTCTACCCCTCTTCAACGCTGTTAATAGCTGGTAATGGACGAGAGACAAGTACTGTAATCATGAGGGGTGTAATGATAAATTACTGAGACGCGCAAAACGGTATAAAAATGCAAATCTCGTCTCGTCAAATTGTCAATGTATCAAAGCAAAATAAATGTATCACCCAAGGAATGTACAAATATATCAGTGTCTCTAATGTCAGCTTTCATGTTATTAGCATATTCAGTCAGTCTCTAAAACGCTGCTTGTCTGCCGTCTTCAAAAACCACACTGTGCTCCCGAGAAGCAGAAGAACCTTTCGCTTTGACCTCTGTGGTCATGAAAGTTTTTCAGAGACTTGTACGGCTTATCTCATATCCATCACTGACCCTTGGATCCACAGACGTTTGCCTACAGGGCCAACGGGTTACTGGGGGACATTGTTGATATGGACCTGCGCTTTATCCGACAGCAGCTTGACGGCCCGTGAACCAACGCCAAGACGCAATGTGTGGACTTCAGCACTGGGTTTAATACCAAGCCCTCCCAGCTGACTCTGCCCAATCCCATCTGTTGGTGGATCACCAGCTTCCCAACTGGTGAGACACAACAAGTGAAGCTTAAAGAGCAAATGTTGAACACGTCCTCCCCAGAAGTGCTGTTCTCCTTCTACACCACTGGCTACACCTTCAAAGACCTTTCCATGAAGCTTACTGACAGCGCACCGCTGTTCGGCCGCTCATCACATGATGGGGAAGGATTGCCGTGCGAACATGGAGCGAAGCAACTTGCCCTCCCTCCGGGACCCCGAGCGCAGCAGGATTAGGAAGCAGCTCTCCTCCATCTGGGAGGAGTTTATGGAGCGTTCCACACCATGCCGACCGCACAAACAGCTTTTTCCTCACAGCCGTCTTCCTAATGAAGAAAGACCTGCCTACACCTGTCAGCTATGCCCTTGTTAGCAAGCACACATATTGCCAGACACTCCTCAAGACAAATTTCTTTTACGCATGTGAAATGCAAAAGACCGATTTTCAAGAGGTCACACACATTTAGTGTTCTCAAATGGGTGGAAGTTTTGAACTACAATTCCCAGAAATCTCATGACGCACTGCCAGAAGGCCAGTCTCATGCTTGCTCGTGTTGTCACTGCTAGATACCAAAATAATGAGATGTAAAAAGGTCTTAATAGTGCGGAGTCCAGCTGTCTGGGGACGCTCAAAAACTCACTGCTGTTCAGGAAACAGCAATTAAAACTTAGTTAAATACAAACTAATTAATAACTCCCTGTGGGTAGACAATTAATACACTACCCAACAAAAGAATTTCATTTCAGCAAATATGGAAAATCTGCGGGGTCTCATTAAGTACAGATGGCAAGCTTGTCTCTCTTCATTTACACACGCACCAAAAAAAAAACGAAAAAAAAAAACTGGTATTTATTCAAAGAATACATCTTTCATTCAACCAAGGATTACTCCTCCTTGCTATCAGGACATCATAAGATCCATTAATTCCTAAAAGAACAATCTAGGAATGTGTCTATCTGGCTCTCAGTTGTTGCTCTCTTTAAATTAAACAATCACTAAATCTGGGGATTCAGCTGGAAGCCAGAACTGATCAAATCAGATCTTACACATGCTCCCACGTCTCTATAGCGGAGGAGACCATTACATTTAACTTTAAGCCAACTCTGGGACCAAGTCTTTCATTTTGTGAGTGTCATTAAAATACCTTCTGACTGTTTCATCATTTCCAAATGGACTGAATTGAACACGTCCCATTCATGGAGCGAAGGGAAAAGCTGCATGACCTTGAGGCTTATGACGCCCATGTTAAAAGCTGTAGTATTAATCAAGCGTGTCTGTTCAGAGGGATTTAGCAAGAATCCATATTTTTATTGTATCACCACATACAGGATCGTAAAAGTAAAATGTTGCAACACGGCTGTCCAATGTAATAAAATCCACTGCCTTTATGAATTCACAGTCATCTCTGTGCGTTAGTAATAAATGGCGGCCACCTTTTCCCTTTTAGTAAATGACCAAAACAACTAGAGATAAAAACATTTCACAGCTGAGAGGAATCTCAACACCTCCGTTCCTTATTATTCTGGCCGTTTGCGTTGTGTACGCCCGCCTCTAAATTCTGCATACGATATGACAGCATTTACATCACTAATGCACCCAATTTCATTCTCCTCAGAATCAACGTCCACATTGACATCCCCGGTGAGTAATGACGCGCAATGGCTCGGCATTCATTTTGGGCTCTCGGGTGTCTTCCTCGTTTCGCCCCGGGGCCCTGGGGGGAGACGAGCAACCGTGTCACCCATTAACACGAGAGTGATTAATGTGGCCAGATGAACCCTGCACTGTAAATCATTCTTTCCAAAAAATAAATAAGTTGATGCACGGGAACATTGTGTAATTACATGATCACAAATGACCCTGACAAAATAGTCATGGAGTGCACCGGAGCTGGTATTTAATGTTGATTTATGATGTTGTGCTAAGTGTGCTCATCTCACTCCTGAATGATGTGTGGCGGTTTGGGGATTTGGGGGCCTTGTATACTTGGGAGCCAAAACAATACAGTCATAATGGCAAAAAAAAAAAACAGCAGGAAAAGAAATAGCTCAAATTACCAATATTTCAATTAAAAACATGTTGTAGACTTTAAATGGTAAATGAGAACGTCTTTAAAATAAAAATGTTAACCACAATACATAACTACATTGCTTTGCTGCGCTAATTAGTTTCCAGCTGAAGTACCTCATACTTTCTGCATCTACTGATTAATGTTATGGAGATGTAAACCATTTATCAAACGCTATCAACCATTCCTCGTAACTGTTGCTCAGGAGCCAGCGGCCTCCGAATGACTGCCCGTGTCTCAAAGTACTAGTAGGGGGGCTTGCTTTGGGGGGTCCACACCAGAGACCCAGATGTCCCAATCCGTATACAGACGTTGTCTCGACTCCCGGGATGGATCCTTTTAAGGAGGCGTGTCCTTCGTAAATTCCTGAAGGCCAGGCTGACTATGTCTCCTCTGAAAAGGACACCGTCTAGCCCGATGGACTGAAACTAATGATGCACCAGCCACCTCCGTCAACCCATAATGTCAAACATGTAAAACTTTATGAGCAATCGTCCAATAGTGTCGAGGTGCCGCCGCGAAAGTAAAGCGTGGTATGAGTTTACATTGAGAGATGTACAGTATTACATTGCGTTTCCAGGTATAACTTGTGATTAACAGCATTTCCACACCGCTAACGACCACAAAAGCGTGGACTTTATCACCCCCATTATTTACACCTCTCTGTGGCTTTTTCATTGGTCTGGTTTAAGCGATTATAAAACCAGTGATCAATGACCACCTGGGTGCAAATACCTGGTAAATGGAATACGTTCACGTGATATTTCTGAACTTTACGAGTTGAGGAGAATTGCCTGACTGCTTCATTAATTAACTGGCCAGTGCTCAATGGATTATTGGATGCAGACAGCCACAAAAGGATTCACTGCACGTGTCCTCCAAAGGAAAAATAAAAGAAGTCGCATTCCTTTCAGCAGAGGAATTGGGACAAACTTCTTGACCTGTGGAAACGCAGACCTTGGAGGATCCAGCCCCTCAATTGGGACACTCGTAGTGTCCTGAACTACAGATGTAGTCCTTAGAAGTGCAAATGGTAAAGGGTACAACATCTTGGTTTTGGTGCATTCTCCTACAAATGTCCAGAAACACAAACGGATCCCTGCATTGCAAAACCTGTACAGGATGCAAAACTACGTGGTTGGGTCTCGGAAAAGTTAGGCGTTTAGGTTGAATTAAGTACATTTGTTCACATTAAATAAATGTTTGACGCATGGCTGACATAGTTAAGTACGTAGGTAAGTAACCTCCACCCCATATGGACATTCTTCATACTACGTCAACTGACCTCCTTAGCGGCCGCCCTTTAGGGGCTTGAGATTGCGTGGGTTAAACATGAATTGTAGTGCATTCATTAATATAGGTATCAGCATGAACAGTGATTAAACAGCCTGACACAAGGCTGAGGAAACTACCATCTACTTCATTAATTGACACTAATTTCTGTGCACGCAAAACAGAAATTCTAGGGGAAACTAGTTCCCCTAGAATTAAGTGTGATTTATTTATTTTGAATCATGGCTTTCACGCGATCAAACTAACAGACACAAAGGTGAGAAAGGCTTATGAAGTTGACTATGATAGAGACAAAATGACAGATAACTCAAAGCAACCTTACTGACAGAAAGCCGGACGAGCTAAAATGACTGACAGGCCATGAACCGGGCAGCCAGACTTCTGCTAATGGCATATAATAGAATTGAACTGATAGCACGCAGGTTCCCCGGATGTGTGCAGAAATGCCGATAACCAGCTGGTCAGCGTCAACTTAATCGGGGAGGGGGTGGGGGCTCCAAGAGCTGTAAAGGGAAGGGAATCAAAGAAGTGCTCTGCCGATTGTCATTCAAGTCTAGATTGAGCTGTTTATCAGAGGGAAAAGAGACGAATCTCTCGGCGGAGTGACAGAGGAGAGAGTGAAAGAGAAAATCTGAGGCTGAGTGAATAAGTGCCGCTGTCATATGACAAGCTCGCCTGGGTTCCTTCGCTCTGTTTCCAAGATGCAGCGCCGCCGCCGACTTAACCACTGTATCAAACACAGGCACTTCTGACAGGGACAGGAAGCTGCTTAAAGCGTTCATCGCACAATTACTTCAGCGTGAGGTGCTATTTAGTACCCTGCTGAAACCGGCCTTTGCGTCATAGCTGCACTTAATCTGAGAGGATGCTTAAACATTTTCTAGTTCAGGTGTAAACAAAAAAGAGCACATATTTATGATGCAAAAGCATGCATGCACACCAACACAATAATATAATGCGAGCAAGGCTTACTCCCATGCAATCTTGATGAAGTGTAACTATTAAAATACCATAAATAACCAATTTGACTCCAGGACGAGGGTCAAGATTTGTGTTTGACCCTTAACAGCAGCTCACAAGAACCGCCCAGGTGTATCCAAAAGAATATTGTATAAGTCATGAGATGTTTATTTTTTTTGCCTTTTTTGTTAGCATTAAAAATGGATTCGGTGATTCGTGACCTTATGTATTATTCAAGTGCACCTGCAGCTCCGCAGGCGGACACATGTTGTGACTCCCGAGTAAACAATCAGGTTATCGGCAGAGTTAAGGTCGCCATAGGAGGACGCTATCGGGGCGGAACATCTCACTCCGTTAAGCCAATGCGTCCTTCTGAACCCTGCATGATTTAAAAAATAAAGAAATAAAAATACATAGCCATCACATGAGCTGTCCTTCTTCCTCGCTGGCTTCAAAAAACTCTGAGGGCAAACCAGAGGACATCAAAGTGTCTTTATAGAAGCGCTCTGCTTTTAAAGCGCAACGTGCCCACGGCGTCTTCACATCACACACTCGTGTGATAGGTTCTCTGTCAACAAACACGGGGTGTGCAACTCAAACACGTAAGGTTACTTTTTTCCCCCCCAGTTCTGGTATTTCACTAAATCTACTTCAGCTTGACCCTGACACCTGGCTGCATTCCAAATATTCAGTGGTTTTAGGAGGTGTGTGGTCGCCATAAAACGCAGGAACTAAGGACAACGTCCTTCACTGTCCATGGTACTGTCAATTTCTCTCATGAAAATAGTATTTAAAGAGGAAATTAATGAATTAGAATGCTAATTAATAAACCCATTAGTGGTCCTCCTATGGTGACCAGATGCCCCAGTTTGTCCCTGATTACAAGTCCACACAAACATCTATAACACACTCAAATATCCCAGTTTTCAACAGTCACTAATTATCACACTTTTCACCACAATAATACTGATAATGATAATGCATCGTGCTATTATGATTTATCATGACATATTAGAATAATAATGTATTTTTTGGTATAAATGGTATAAACGATGCACCAGGTGTCTGATTAACGCAACCGGGAAACAAATGCGTCACGGCCTTCCATTTCACCGCCAGCCTGCCCCCCCGAACCACCCAAACTAATTGAATTGTCCTCTTGGTGTTATCAGTTCTGTGTGGTCAATGTGCTGTGGTTGTGGACTCCATTTCCCAGAAGACACTAGACAATGCAGAGCAGGAAAAGCCCGGATCTAATCAATAACACTGGTTTAGGCCTGCATTTCCTTTTATACGGGCTGGTTCCATTTGGTGTGGTTGGACACCTGTGCGCGAGGCTGCTGTTGAAAAGGCTTCACATGGAGTGTACCAAAGGAAAAGAGGTGAACGAGGTGCCACTGTCACGATTACCCAGAACTCTGGGGGGGAAACAACAACTTCCAACAAGTCAACTGAAGCCGAGGGGCAACAGGAAGTCGCCATGTAGCCGAGCAGCAACAGGGGAGAGGAGCTGTGTCGACAAAGGAGACAAGCGTCAAGTGCCTCCTTCCACATGAAAGAGAGGAGACGGGACAGCAACATGTGAATCGTATACACCTTCTGTCTTGTCTCTTTGTTGGTCCGCTTCCTGTTGGCCAACTTTTGACTCTTGCCTGATGATTTGGGACCTGTACAGCACTTTTCTAGTCTTCCAACCACTCAAAGCACTACATGACATCATTCACCCACTGTTGAGAAGAGCTACCATGCAAGGTGCCACCTCCTGATTATCAACCATTATACACCGTAGGCACAGCTACGGGAGCAATTTAGGGTTAAGTGTCTTGCTCAAGGAAACATCGACGTGGGCTAGCGGAGCCGGGGATCGAACCACCGATCCTCTGATTGAAGGACGACCCTGTTCACCACTGAGCCACAGTCTCCCACCAATCTTGTTAGCCGCTGTGTTGCTGCTGCTGTCTGGATGAAAGCCCGTCGAGCCCGATGCATTCATTGGTTGTTCAGTCACCCGTCGACTGCGCGCGATTGTTTGTGGCCCTGTGCTGTTGTTTGGAAATTTCTTCTTTGTTGGTTCGCCTTGTTGTTGAATGAGTCACGGCGGACTAGAACACTGAAAGGCCTCGCAGGCTGTTTTCATTGAATAACACCCTTATGGATGAGTGTGTACGTCGGGGGTGCCCACACTTTTTTGGCTTGCGAGCTACTTTTAAACTGACCAAGTAAAAAAGATCTACCTACATTAATAATGCTAACTATATATATATATATAGTTAGCATTATTAATGTATAAATATACCGAGTATACTTTATATTAACAATATTGGCGTACCTTGCATAACTGCATGAACCATTATGACACAATAATTCTGTACATTTTTGGCCATTACTCTGACTTACACTGAATGGAATCAGCCAGGGTTGCATAGTCCGGACAGTAGCTGCTGGTAGCCAGCCTCAGGCAGACTTCAAAATGGTCATCAGTCATGGTGGAATGGTGTTTAGACTTAATGTTTTTCATGTGGGAAAAGGCTGACTCACATACATAAGTAGAGCCAAATAATGCAGTCAAGAAGGTAGCACATTTCCTCATGTTTGGGTACCTTTCCTCTGTGAGTAAGTTCTAAAACTGTCCATGAGCTCTGGACTTCAGCTGAATGTCAGCCTGTAGTGTCAACATCTCATCATCCACTTCAGATGAGTTCAGGTGAAACCGCAGTGCAATTTTTGAAGTGAGTGAATCAACCTCAATGTCTTCCCGAAATGGGGTAGCACATGAATGTAGCGACTGGCTCCAGTAAAGCAAGGTCTTGAAAGCGTCTGTCAAACTCTGACGGACGCTTGTCAAGCTGCTCTGTGTAGCGCGGACTGTCAAGTTGCGCACACGCCTTCCGTTGCGTCTCCAGCTCTGACGCGAGGTTTTGGAAGTTCCCCAAATCATGACAATGCAGCTTTGAGGACAGATGTTGTATTTTTCATTTGAAAGCATTAACTGAGCTTATCATATCAACCACAGTTTTGTCTTTTCCTTGCAAGTCTAGCAGCCACTGATCGTCATTGAGTTGGTTGTATTCTGCATGTTTAACAACATGGAGAAACTCCTTTATCGCCGGACAGAGCTCTCGAAATCTCTGCAGGAATTTCCCCCGACTAAGCCGTCCCACATCAGTGTATAGCAAGAAGTCCGAGTGGTCGCAGTCAGCCTTCTCCAGATGCGCACGGAATAGCCGTCTTTGAAGAGCTCTCGCTCGAATAGAACAGGCGATCTTCGTTGCCACATCCATGATCTCTTTCATGTTTAGCATTTTAGCGCATAATGCTTGTTGGTGTATTATCAAAGTCAAAGTCAGTTTTATTTGTCACTTCTTCCATATTGTGCAAACATACAGAGGACCTGAAATTATGTTTCTCTACTGTCTGAAAAAAAAGTGAATAGTGCAACATTTAAGTAAAAAATAAACATATAACATATAAACATATAAACATCTAAACTAGACAACATATAACATACAAACAACATATAAACATAGTGCAGAAACATAAAGTGAATAGTGCACATTTAAAAAAAAAAAGTAAAAAATAGACAACATATAACATATAAACTTAGTGCAAAGACATATAAGCATAGTGCAAAGACATATAAACATAGTGCAAAAACAGATTAGGAAACTAATTAAGTGTGCGTTAATAGCAGCGGTCAGACAGTTTAGCAGCAGAGTCTAGATGTGGGAGTGGTGAGGTAGAGAGTTCAGCTTCCTGACAGCTTGGTGAATGAAGCTGGTTGACAGCCTAGTGGTCCTTAATGCAGTGGTAATTAAGGAAGTCAGGGAGAACATCATCCTCCCTGCACTTGGCAATAACCATTGCGGGCGCACCGTCTGTGGTGATTGACATTCATTTGCACACTCTGAGCTGGGCTTTGTCGATAAAGATTTTTGAAAGACTGAAAAAGTGGCATGCGATCTACCCGCACTACCTTTGCGATCGACGTATTGGGCACCGCAGGTGTACGTCATATGATTTTTTTATTTGTTTGTGATGTGGACACACATGGAGATTTGTGATGAGCTCAGTCTGGCAATTTGTGAACAGCAATAGTATCCCACCCACTCTCCCTGTCCGTTTTAACTGTCGCACTAATAGCCTTTTTAAACCCCCCAAAAAACCCAAACAATTCTCCCCTTTCGACGTCGAGCATGACTTGCAGCGCGCTCTTCACCTCAAATAAAAAGTCCTCCCTTGATGGCCCCCTCTCGTCCCACGTTCGCATTGTCGACTCCCGCCGAGGGGCGTGAGCCGATAACTGGCCGTCCTTGGGGGCGTATCGTCAATTTGGGCTGCTGGGAACGTTGCATCTCGCTGCGTGAGTCATGAGCGCTTTGATCAGTCCTTGAATGACCTGCGAACACTGGCTCATTCAGCGATTAGACGGCAGTCGCCACGGGCTGGATTTCCTTTTTTTGTTTTTTTTGTTTTCCATAAACCTAATGAGTGTAACGTTCCTGACAGTCTATTTCGAGCCCCCTCAGATGAATGTCTTCATAATGTTTCATTCTAAATGCACTGTACGTCTTGATGAACATTAAACCAATTCTCTGCCAGTAAATGATTATTCACGGAATATTCAACGTTGGCCTGTGTTGGTGAACGCAGAGTCAGCGACTGAAGCTCATTGCTGCGGAGGGGAAACAAACAAACAATGTAAATCTGATGAAATGAATCCGAACGAGTTAAATTTGGTTCAGACAAGCTCATCTCCATAATTAGCCAATTGTGTTTGGAGAGTGACTCATTTAAAATCGGCTCACTGTTGAAATATGCATGTCTTGAGTCATTTAAAACGAGGGCTTATCTCTAATACTGTATGCATGCAAACTGGGGCTCCTCTGGAGGTAACGAGGCGTCTTCGGTCCGTGAATTCAGTTCAATGATGCATTGTGTGTCGTTTGGTATGTGCACCGCTACACCAGCGCTGTCTCGTGTACAAGTCTCAAACGGTCGATGACGACATGTGGCATCGTCTGCTTTCCATATCCTTAAGCTACTTTATTTTTTATTGTTTTAAATCAACTCTGAATTTCAAAGTAATGCATCGGTGAATAACGTTATCAACAAGAATCTGATTAAATCACTTTTGACAATAATATCAATTAACTCCGCGGGTGATTTCGTGTTAAGTCCTTCCTCATCTTCCTGGCCTTTTTTTTTTTTTTTAAATCAGACGGTTGTTCATAAGATGATGACATCTCTTCTCTGTATTTGTCATCAGCCCACCTCCAACATATGGTAAACTCGTTAAGCAAGCTGGGAATTACCTATTAACGCTGCGGGTATCTGTCAGGTTATCGCAAATAAAAGGTAATTTACAAGGGGGGGGGGGGGGGGCGAGCCACAAGCAGCTGTCTGCATCGCTTGGATCTGCCTTCGGGGTGCATCGTTCCAAGCATGTCTGCGGCAGTTTATTCAGACTGTGGAGCAAATCCCTTTTGTTTGGTTCACTTGGTTAGACAAAGATGTTCGAATTTGGGTGAACACCAAACTGCCCCATGGAGACCGCTCTAGTCTTGGTTCTCTTTCAGGCGAACTGAGGTGAAGTTCATTAAGCAAGAGAGGTGTGGAAGGTTGATTAACTGTTGACATCGTCAGTGAAGTTTTTTTTGTTTTATTCCTCCCCAGGTAAATACTAAAAGAACATCAGGAAGGTCCCGCAATGCAATTAAGAACATGTGGAGTTGAATAATCCAAACAAATGATTAAAAAGAACAGGCTGTCACGTGAAAGTATGCGCCAGGGGATTACTGGAATTTATTACAGGAGGAGACCTGCCGTCGTGTCAATAATATGTTACCAGTAGAATCAAATTGTTTTTCAGTATCTTTGGTCATATTCTCAGTACCAAACACCCACAAACAAAAACTTGCATATGGAAATTTCATATCAAGGAATTCACATTTTTTATGAAAAGCACATGAACTGGGATTTATAGAGGTATTGAGACTGACCAACCAGAGGAACAGGTACAAGGCCGAAAGTAATTAAGCAAGTTGTAGGTTGCAAGTCTGCATTTAAAGGCCAGTCTGTCTGATATCAGCATGGAGGTGAGGGAGGTGGAATGATGGGAAATGGGCCCTGCAGACTTCTGTTGGACTGTACTCTTAGAGCAGAGAGCACAGGATGGGATTAAGGTTTAGATCCGACAGGTAAAGACAAGTTTGTAAGTCATCAAAAAGCACCTTAAATCTGATCTGACTCTTATAGGGAGCCGGTGAGGAGAAGCTAAAATGCTCCAATGTTCTGCTTTTTAGTTAAAATTCGAGCTGCAGCCCTTTGGGACCATTTGAAGATGTTGTCGTAGTTGGCAGCAGGCGGGACAACAAAACGTCCCCATTCATCAAGTTTGGGTGTCTTGCGTCTTCTTCGTGATTTATTTATTATGCTGGTCAAAGGAGTGCGTGATTTGAGTGTGAAAGCCACGAATCTTGTTTTTACATTTGATCGCACTCTGTTGTCGAGAGTCACTGCCAAAAGCATTCCCTTTTAAAACACAGACTTTGATTGATGACAAATGAAACGTTCAATTATTAATCCAATCCAGTGCATGAATTAGTCATTGCTGTGCATTGCAACAGCCGAAGGTGCAACTTCTGTTGCCAAAGCGTGTCAATTTTCACTCATAACATGTGTAAAGGGGTTAAGGGAGGTTGGATCATTTTAAAAGGATTCACCCCAAAATAATAAATAAAAAATATGTATTTTTTCTTCGGTTACCTGTTGTGCTATTTATTAATTAATATTGTTTTGATGCGAGTCGCATTTGAGGAACTCGAACAACATTGTCTGTTTCCAGAAACCATGACCTGGTTACTCAAGATGCCCTACGGGCTTTATCACATGCCCAGCAGCAGGAAGTAAAAAATGCAAAGTACGGAAACAAATGCATTTCAAACTAAAAGCAAGCCGATAAAGTCAAGCAGGATCAGAACTATTTAAAGGACAATATATATAGAGCCCAAAAATAAGTATAGAGCCAAAGAATAAGTATAGAAACAACACTGTTACATCCTCTGTGTGACACGTGGATAGTCTTTTTACATTTTTACTTCCGTGTTCATAGGAAACCTAAAGTATCCGCTCATTGCATGCGAACAGTGTGTTCAAAATAAACTTCCAAGGCAGGTCTATCAGTGGTGGGCCGTGCATTTTCTTCCTGCGCATTCAATGCCGTCTCTACAGCTGAAAAACCTAATCACCTCATTATGACGCCACAGCTACCGGTTATTATTTGTTTCCTGTAAACACATGAAGCTCTAGCGTAAGTTCAGACAGGAAGATCAACAGCGCAGAGTCACGCCCTCCTCGTTGCAGTCTCCTTTTAAATATGCTGTATCTAGCGTCCTGCTGCGTGTCTCATGCGACCCTCCGCCTCCACAGCACCATCCGCCTTCTCAGATTCAGCACCCCATCTGCACCTCCAGCAACTCCAGCAGAGCCTCCAGCCAGCACCACCAGTGTCTGGACTCCTCGGGGGGGGATCTACAGATTGCTGCCTCAGGGCAAACACTAGTCACTATTACGGGCATGGAGGGCGGTCACACGGGGTGTGTGGACCGACCTGTGGAGCTATTTTAACCACTTTGATAAGACCACTTGGACAACAATGCATGTTGTCCAAATAACCACCAAACAACCAGTCACATTTAGTACCGTACTTTTGGGGTTATAAGCCGCTCCTACGGCTGATCAGTGTCCCCGCTGTAGCAAGCTAGTAGCGCTTAGCGCTTCTGCTGCTACCGGCCACTGCTGCTGCTACTGCCCGCTGCTGCTGCTACTGCCCGCGTCCCCTCTGCCCAAGTCGGGTGTCGAGCCTGGTCCCGCTACATTCGGTGGTTTTCAGGGAGCTAGCGGAAGTTAGCGGGGAAGTGACGGAGCGCTAGCAGGAGCCCCAGCTGGCTACAGCGGGGAGCTGTCGGGGACACTGACCGAAGGCAGTAGCGGCTTATAACCCGAAAAGTACGGTAATAACAAATCAATCCAACAAAACTAAAACACTGCGCACACACACAAACGACATCTCCAGCAGTCTCTGCTGCACCGTGGAGGGGTAAATCCACCTCCAAGTCATCAGTAAATCCACCAGCAAGGTAGCTTTTTGGTTCTAGGTAGAAGCTAGAAGTTTCTAGTAGCTTCATGCCCCACTGACCAATCACAGCCCATGTTAATGGTCACGCTGGGCTACTGACCAATCATATACAGCCACACCATTTTGCAGGCCCTGCACGTCAAAGAAACCGCCCAGCTTGTCAAACTAAAGACCTGATTTGTTGAAGACCATGACAATCAACCACAACGTCCACTCTCTGTGTACTTTAATCTGCAAAGGCCTGCTCAAACTGCTTTGCCTGACAGACACACAGGAGAGAAAACATCTGATTGGATGAAAGCTTCTCCTTAAAACAAGCTGCACTGCTGCAGGCTGAAGACTGCAGGCAGAGCAACAGAGGAATACAGGAGCTGTGCAATGAGAAAATAATAAAATAATAAAATAATTATAATACATGTAGTGTATTTGTGAAAAACAATTAATTATAAAATAGCTATAACTTTGTGATTCTGTTTAGGCCAGCAGGGAAGGCTTAGCAGGCCCTGTCGGCCCACCACTGCCCCTGACTTCCCTTTATCACCCATCCATCCCGAGCACGGCGCACTTTGTAATTGTCAAGCACTTCACCGCCACTGCTTGATAAAGTGGAAAACATCCACGGTTTTGCCTGCGCACCCCAAAATTAATTAGCGGGGAAAATACCTGTCGTGCGCTGTTATAATTACCGCGGCCACTCACTCTGGCGGAGGCCGACATGCGCGTTTGTTAACTGCAAGATAACTGGCGGATGCCACAAAGGAGGGGGAATAAACGAGTTGATGCATATATATATAGTTCTGATGTTTTTTCTTCATTGTTTCTATTATTTTTTTTCTTCCCCCGCCCGAGATGGAACACGCATATCATCATTTGTGTGAACACAACGGGAGGTTGCCGTCCTCGTTGCCCCGCTTCCTAACAGGCTTCCTCTCCCTGGGGATCCCACCACCAAACAATTAGCCACAGACTTGATAAAACTGTATTACCACAGTGAGTCTGAGTAAACACGGGCCTCTGGAACAAATTCAAACAAGTACTCTAATATTGATATATTTAACATAATGCATGGGCGTCTTGCTTTGGGAATAATTTTTTTTATCCCCCCCCCCCCCCCGATAAACAAAAAAAAAATGCAGTAATTTACCGAGGAAAAGCGAGGAACAGTCCAAGAGACTTTCACAAGTGCACTTCAAACTCATAATTGGCATGATGAATGAACTCGGAAGTGTTACTGTAGTTTTTTCCCGAAAAAAAACACCACGTTGTGAGTTCGTGTAATTTTCTGCTCAGCGCTGTAATAAAAAAAGGCCCTGATGAATCGGATCTGATTCCTCTTATCACCTTCAATCAACAGATGCAGTATATGATGTGTTCATCAGCCCCACCACCACCCCCCCAGCAACTTGCATGCATGCATCCACTCCACGCGGCGCTGACGGACACACACTTTATTTTTTCACGGCAACCCTCAAACAAGTTCCTCCCGCCGTTCAGGGACTGGTTAAATAGTGTGACACTGATCTGGAATGATTAAAACAGAAGAGACCCCTTTTTTTCCCCCTCCCCTCCCTCCCGTCCATCCCTCTCATCTCCGCTCCGGCAGTCACATATTCTTTGAAGGGGAGATTTAATTGGATCCCCCTCAGAAGGTGCTGTCGGATTAACCAAGCAGTAAAACTGAGTTTGGCTGGTCATGCTTCTATCTGGGGGCCCAGATAGATTGCTTCCGACAGACAGTGATCCCAATAATCCCGCTGCAACATGATGAAGGGGGGGCCAGAGATATTGGATCAAAAGCATATAGAAATATGCATTTTGACTGGGCTTTGAAGTCACGGCGATGGCGAGATAAGGTCGCGGCGATTAGACGCCGGGACTTGACGCGGGATGTGAAATTGAACGGGATGCGGCGGTTAGAGGGACTTAACCTTCTGTTGGTTCTGCGGCGCGTTCGCGTCGAACGGCGAATGAACGTTTCCCGCTGAGCCTGGTCTCGCGGGAAGAAGCAGCGGGGATGAACAACACGTTAATGTATGCGGCACGGTGGGAGAGCGGCAGCACACGCGTGGAATTTCAAAAACATCAATAAAAATGCATCGACAAAGTGTTCCGTCACCTACGGTGAATACCTCCCTCTTGAATTTCTATCATTCCGCACTTTCATAGATTTTCCATCCTCCACTTACTTTTGAAATGCCCCTGTTGCCATGGGGACAATAGAGATGTGTCGTGCTCCCAGAAGATATACTCGTGTAGCCCGCCATCCATGTGAGCCTCAGTTTGGCATTCCCCACTGAAACAATGCCACTCCACCCACAGCTTGTTTGCAATTTTACCTTCTTTTTTTTGGAATGAAGACAACACCGCCTTCCTAGAATAAAAAAAAAAAAAAAAAAAAGATGAAATATGGCATTTGAAGCTAAATGAATAATATTGTAAACAGTGAAGAACTGTTTGTTTTTTAGCTGGAATAAGTGAGAAAACTAAGTAATTCCACTGACAACAGTTTGTGAAAATGACTTATGTTTTGGAACTACAGTTCCCATCATTTATTTTTGGGTGAGATGTATGCAGGAAGTCTAACGCTGCCATGGGCAATGCTGCGGGCTACAACCGACGTTTAACCTACAATGTGTTCACATTTTGGCAAATTGACACCATTCAAAGTTTGCTAAATTCGCTATTGGAAGCTCCTGCTTGCAATGTAGCCATAGATGTATAAACACCTATCATTAGATCACTGTGACACTGGAAGAAGAAAAAGAAAAACCTGACACTTCTCAGACATGTTCTGGTGTTATAAGGAGTGTATTTTTCTTGGAAGTGGATCCATTTTGAACAAATCATGGTGTTCAATCGAATGGCTCCTGGACGATTTTGACCAACCCTTAATGGATTATGAGGCACAGTCTAAGAGACATCAATCTTTTCCTCCAGATTCAGCCTTTTTGACTTTTGGAAAGCAGTTCAAATGTGACGGCGTTGCGGATCAGTCTGGAAATGGATAGTTCTGTCTCACGCCAGCACAAGGGGAAAAAACATCTCGTCCAATCCACATTGCCGTCTCATCTCAGCTCTGAAACCTCAAACAAAACCCCCCAAAAAGGACCTGGACTGACAACCACTGCTTTCCCCAGTCAGGCCGTGGAGCTCTGCTATCAACCCCGTCCCCAAAACCTAGAGGCGTTAATTACACGGTTCTCAAGTCTATTACCACAGAGCCTTGAAACAAGAGGCGTCGTTAGGTTTCATTTAAACATCAAAAATGACTTTGAAAAATGCCTCTACACTCACCAACAAAACTTTTTATCTCAATAATCCTACTTTGTCCTTCATCGCATGGGTGACGCCCGTTGATCAAGCTTTGCCCCGATTGTAGATAATTAGCAGACCAATAATAGACATAGATATGTTATATGTTTTTCGTCTTCACGTTTAAATTTCAATAAAATATATGATTAATCCAACAGTAATGAGCATTACAGGGCGACTTGGTGTGGCTTTATGTTTTCCCAGTCCCTTCCCTACTAAAAAGAGCTGCTGCTGGTAGCGGTGAGGTGCCCCATTAACACTCGCCCCTTAGGGTGCCCTGAAGGGCAAGGTCAGCGCTGCGTAGCACGCTAAACTATGATGCTGTTTTCTACGGTACTTTGCACGGTGACCTCTGGTCACGAGCTCCGCCTCAAATGATGATGGCAGCTCAGCGCCCCCTCCCCCCCCCCCCCCCCGAGGGGGCTGTGGAGGATCGGCGCTGACGGGCTACTCTGGATCAAAGTCCCGGGTTCGTTCATTTGTCTGGTTTATCCCCTGATTAACAATGGCGATGATGACATAATGAGTCTCAATGAAAGAGACATTGTTCTTCACAAACACGCATGCTTATCTATAACCCCACCTGTGTGTGTGTGTGTGTGTGTGTTTGCACGTAATTATATTAAATGCCTCAGTTTTTTTTCTTCTTCTTATATGAATAATACATGGCAACCATTCCCCCTCAGGAGGTTGTGAGAATTTTAATCAGGGAAATGTACGAGGAGCATGAAAAATGTTCGTATCGCCCTCGCCTCCACTTGTTTGCGCGGGTTATGATGTGATCATGATTGGGAGCGAGGCTTTGGATTGCCAACGTGGTAGACAAACGTCTGTTGACAGTGATGCCCCCCTTTCCCGCTGTGATTAAGCTGTCCCCTTCTGGCAGAGATTACAAACTGCCTACATGATTGAGATTCAAACAATTATGTATAGTTTACGGCCTGTGGGCCGGGACCAACAATGGGATGGAGGGCCGGGGATGCCGACGTCTTGGGGAAAACAATGTTGAAGGAATGGGTTCATCGCATAGAGTCTGTCACACAGCGATTAGTCAATTAAACCGTCCCTGACTAAACCAGACATTGATGGTGTTTGCTGCAGTACCATTTGGTGAGTAGTTAAAAGTCTTCAGAGCTGCAACCTTCTATATAATGTTTAATTAATATATTAATATGAAGTACAGTTTTAAAAGGCAAGCATCTGAAACTTTAAATATAGCTTTAAAGTTGAACTGGAAACTATTGTGGATTTTATTTCAAGGTTTTGCTCAATACATGTCTCAATAATTTATTAATAGCCTCGTGGTTTTACTATCATTATATGCAATATGACTCCAAGATCTCTTTTAGTTAGTTTATCCCAAAGTGCATGAGAAAAAGCACCCGACAGCTTGCAACAGTAGAAACACGTTTGCTGCAAGTTTGTGTCCGTGACTGAGTTCATGGATTCCACATGTGTCAGCATCTATAATGCAGGCGGGACATAGTTTTACACTTAACAGTATGGCCTTGGTCTCTTTAACTCCACCTTGTACTGCAGCACTGTACGTGTGAATGAGTCATGTGCTCGCTGGAGGACTGTGTCCATTACGTTGGTACGGCTGCACAAACAGCAGCATACTAATGGAGTATGTGTGTTTTTCTGCTCTCCGGCACAGTGAGACGGCGTGTTTCATTTCAACCCCGAACATCCCAAATATTGCAATGAATATGCCTAGTTCTGCAGTCAGTCTACGTTTTTGCGTTAATCCACATCTGGAGGTTGTGCACTAGACTGGGTGGTGCAGCCCGATGTGTGCAGAATGTACTCATTTGAATAATTCCTTATACTTAAATGATGAGCTGTGTCCACGTCGAGTTGCAAACGTACTGTATGTGTTTAAATGCTCAAGAGGTCTGGTACCTTGCCTAGCGCTGGGAAATTGAACTTGATGTATGATTGCTGAGGAACACAGTGTTTCAATTTAAAGTCAAATTGATCACATTTCGGAGAACATTTTCGGCCTTGCAGATCTCCTGAGGCGGGCTATATGTTCTTTTAAGATATGGAAAAATGTGTTCCCAATAATAGAAGGAAATTACCTAAATAACCAAGCATTATTGGTGGCAGCACATTGCGGCGAAACAAATCTTGAGTCAAACCCATTACAGCATTTATCATAGCTTTCAATCAGCCACATAATAGCACACTAATTGACCTTTTCACCGGCGAAGATGTACGGCCAATTACCCCACTGGATTGGCACACAGGCCGTTGATCATCAAAGACGTAAAATGGGGGGGAAGCGATAACCGCGGCCGGCCTGTACTGATGGGTTTGATGCCGCTCATCAACAACAACATCAGGCCTTGCTCGCATCACACTGCAGCATAGAAAGTAGCGAGATGCAGTTCTTCTCTGGAGAAAACGAGTAAAAAAATGACTTCACTGAACCCAGTTAACCAATGGTATTTTATGCATGAGGTCCATGTGGAGTATGATAAAATCCCCTGTTGAAAATTACTTTTGATAAAGGTCATATAGTTAAAGATTTGCTGAATGCTACTCACATATTTAATTTTCTGCTGCCCGCTGCTGCACTGCTCGACTTCCATCCAGCAATGAGGACACTGAAAGAACCTACGTCAACTCAATTATGCATGCTCAAGCATATTGAATTGTTCTTTATATAAATATACATTTCACACAGAGATGTTCTACATTCAATGTTTGCTTTAGGAAATGCACCAGTGTTAACATTGAAAATACACGACATGGTCTAAAAGCATGTGGCATCTGAACATCTGCCCATATGTGATTGTTAAACATCTTATAACTAAAACATTGGAGCATTAATATGCTGCTATAACTGCCTCCACTGTTCTGGGGATTTCTTTCCCAAAACAGGCGGCAACCTCCTGTTGAAGCCAATTTGAAAGCGCTTTAAACTAGTCTGGTTGTATAGAAGTCTATAAGAAAATGACACTGCTTCTCACTTGATTTATTACCGCAGTAAAAATTCTAAACATGAGTTTATGGTCTCAATTGCCAGTTTACATTTTATTCTTCTTCAATACAGCATGCTGTTCCATGAGTAAATGATGGTTCCATTAAGAGTAAAACTAGATAAATAGCGTGGCCACATACTTGTGGCCATGCTAAATAGCATGTTAAGATTCAAGACATATACTGGTTGACCAAATCATATTTTGTCGGAACATTATTTGTACTTCAAGGTCATTGGAGCTAACTCGTAAGAAAACTGGGATTTGGAACATACTCAGGACTTCAAAAAAGGTATCGACTGATCGGTCCCCCACTGGGATCAGTCTCTTGGATAACAGTCCCTCCCTCCCTCCCTGCGACCCACCTCCGTATGAACAGCCTGCGCCGTGTAAACAGGCCAACTCTCAATCCCATGCATGACTCTCCTCCCCGTGGACCGGCTGACATTCTGTACTTTGATCTTTGTGGTCATTTGTCATGTCTACAAGTAGCGGGGAGAGAAGAAAAAAAAGCACCAGAAGGGCTGTCTATCCTTCTGTCAAAGCAGACGTGTCCTTTTAATGCTCCACAGCGGGGTGAGGGCGATTCATCTTTGCCTCCGTGTGCCTTGTTTCCCCCCAATCAGCTCCTGGAGTTGCGACGCGAATCAATTGTGAACGGCGCCGCCGCCAACGCCAACGGAGGCCGCTTGGCCGACCGTCAGCTCCATCTGCCCGCAACGGCCGCCGCCAGATTGGAGCTCTAGATGACTGGGGTCCACACCAAATCGCTTGTCACTTTGTGACCGGAGCAAAACATTAGCCCCCTGTTATATCCTAGAGGCACCAGAAGACATGGTGTGGGTTGCACCATATGATGTATTTTGCTCTTGCTTCTAGAAGTTAGCTTAGCAGATAGCTAACAGTAGATCCATGATATAAAAACCCAGGAATCCAGAATGGAGTTGAGGGTTTTCAGTGAGAATCTTGATTCTGTAAAACTGTCGAAACATAACATGCAATGACCTTACAAACTGTCGATATATATATTCCTGAATATTAATCTATGATTGAAGTAGCTCTTAACATGACTCGCCTGACCAGTTAGCGTCTAAGCGAATTGTAACATTGATGTCAATGGAGAAATGTTAATTGCGATTAGCATACATTGCTACAACACAAAGGTTATACTAAAACGGTAAACAGACAGAAAATATATTGCAGAATATATTTACATGCTACATACAGAAATACTTACAGACTTAGATCTTCAAAGGCTACCAAATAGTAAGAGTGAAAAGAAGCTGCAGCATGTCCTCTCAGTAGAATCAGAAACAAAGGAACTAACTATGATAAGAGAGGAGGAACAAATCTATGAACGAAGATGCAACAACATTCTACACCACTTGGCGTCTCTAATGCAACACATGCAAATGAGTGTTGAATTGAAAAGTAAAGGGAATAAACACTGCACTTACTGAAGTGGTATGCCTTTTCCCACAAAAAAGAAAACACAGCTTTGAAAACCAGGGCTGTCCTTGATCTTGAATGTGTTCGGAAAGTGGAAAGAGGCAGCGAGACATTGAGTTCATCAAAAGAAATTACTTTGCAGGCCAGGGAGTCAGAAAAATATACAAAGTTAAAATTGTCAAGTCTGTTTGAGCTTTGAGCCTGAAGTCGCCTGGCTAGAACATATAAAAGTCTCCTCATGAAGGGCAGTAGCATTTGGGTTTGGAGCTGTATTCCATGTGGAATTGAAAGAGATGGCTTTGAATGCCGGGATCATGGTTCTGGGAAATATCAGAGTAACATGAAAGGCTTAAGATGTATTTGTAACCCTTTTAGTAATAACACTAAACTCAAAAAACAACAATTTATGTTTTAACATAATGGTTAACCCGCTCGTGTTTTCGCTCAAAGCAAAACTCCAATCACGTGACGTTATTCTACATTAATGATTCATTGGTTCATTTCATTGGTTCAGTTCATTTCATGTAATCCCTGGAGTATTCAACACAGACTTTCCAACCAAGTACTTGTACAAATAAATATAAAAAAACATAGTAGGGGTGAGGTGAAGAAGGGTGGATTCCAACTTGCAGATGAGGGACGCAGATGGATGGACGGATGATTGCACACATTAAGTTTAGAGTAAGGGCCCAGTGTCAAGTCAACCAGTCAAAGCTGAGCTTCCACGACAAAGTTTCAGGCCTTGAAAGCGCCAGAGGTGCTGACTCTCACCATCATGGTGTTTAGACCCCCTCATCCTCATCCACACATTTATGTGTGTGGAAAAAAAAAGCCTCTTAGGGCTCAAAACCGCTTTAATAGAAACTCCTCTTTTTTTTTGCTGGGGTGCACACTGAACACTTCGCCACGGCTAAAGAGATCCGAAACACAAATGTAATGGTTTGCCATCACAGCGTGACAGCCGCTGCGAGCGACGCGCTGTCACATCCTGCAGAGCGGATAGTCCACAGTGGAAGTTACACCCCCCCACACACACACACACACACACACACCAGAATACCCTCTAATAGTCACAGTGACATGGGTGGCCTGCTTACAGTATGTCTCCACCCCCTTATGCTAATGAGATGCACCCTCTATCAGATGTCTCGCTATACGTCACAAAAGGCTGAGTCATGGATTTGTTTTTCGTTCTTTCTTTAGCTGTTGGAGTCAGATTTAAATCATTGGGGCATTAAAGGATAATTGCACACATCGGGTTAATCGCTGACGTCCGGAAACACAGAAGAAGTCGCGTGAATCCTCTAAATCCTCAACAGTCTAATGGCTCAATGTGGGAACGCAGTGGTTTATTTGTCGTTATCCGTTCGTCTCCCAAACCTCCACACCGGCGACCATCTTTACCTTTGAACATACACAAACACAGTTGTTGAAGCCCTTTGTTCCAAAACAACACAGTGATGCAATTTTACCCCCAACCCACATCACCCCGACACAGCAATCCCTGCCTCCTTGCTCCTCGGCTGCGAAATGACGGTGCATTTGCATGACGGAAAAAGAGAAAACACGGGTCCCTTTGATACGCCTCCACCTCTCCATGGCTTCCCCTCTTAGTTCCTCCTGCAGGCCCCCGCTCGCTCACCAGGGACGGATCATTGTCGTGGAATCTTGCTCCCTCTTCCTTCTCGTTCGTCAGCGGGCAGGTAATGATGACAAAGCCGTTTGAGGTGCAACAGGGCTAGGCAACCAATTAAGGATCCTGAGTCTAGATGGCTCCAGAAAGGACGGTGGTGGCGGTGGGGAGGGGGGATGCTGCTGACTGTACTTTGTTAGGTAATAAGGCAGAAATTGTCAGGGTCGCCGGAAACCAACTAATACGAATTGTTTGATTACAAAGGCCTGCAAAATGAGATGATAGGAAATGAGGGGATTTTTTTCGTGCAATAGAGTTTGAGGCTTCGCTCTCTCTCTCTCCGTTTTAAGCTCGATAATCCTCTAAATCAAGTCAAACATGTAGCCCGGTCCTCCTTCTTAAAGGGGGGAAATCAATTACCCAACACAAAACCATAATCAGGATTGCTCCAAAATCTTTGGTACAAATGGGTCAACATGTTGTGTTGCATGAATAATGGCGCACTCCTTGCACTTGCTGCATTCCTCCTCACTGCCCACTTGCCGCCTCCTCCTCCTCCTCCTCCTCCTCCTCCTCCTCTCCCCGCTGTTCAATCTCTCTCTCTCTTTCCCTCTCGCCGTGCGCTCCGGAGTGAAAGCCTCAGCTGCAGATCTCCATCAGACTTATGAAATGAGTGCCAAAAACAAAGACTGCAGCTGTGTTTTTAACCGAGGGAAGCCTTTTGTCTTCGGGACGACTTGGGCTCCCCTTGCTCACCGTCCTCCCTCCTCCGTTGTCTCATACTGGTGAGCAGCCCGGCTCCTGCTGAAAGATTTGTCTCCTCGTGAGTCTTAATGTTCCATTCCGACGATTACATTTTCACCAAGGCGTGTCGAGGCCCGTGACTGCTGCTGCACACAGGACATATTGATTACCTTACAAGGCTACGGCAGCAGCCTGCAAAAACAGGGTCAAGTTCACATGAAATATCACCACTGAGAGAGGTGTTAAGCACAATCTTTGTCATTTTCTTCTAATGCAGGGGAGTCGTGGAGTGCGAGTCCCCCCAATGATGAGCCCCCCCCTCGCCAGATTCTGCGTGAGATCTTCTGCTGACGCAAGGTCGGGATCATTGTCATTGTTGCACAATTAGCCGCGAATCTTGAAGGCCGGTTTTTGTTTTTAAAATGTAGCTGGAACTCAACGGCAAGCTGAAGCCACTCCGATCTGATAAAAGAAATGTGAAAGCAATGAACACAGAGAAATGGAGGTGGCCCAAATTGTTCACAGGGGTCTTTTTTTTTAATCTTAAAATGTCTCAGAAAGTCGTGGAAACAAGTGAGAATAAGCTTTCCCTATTGGCACTTATTATGTGGTGAGAAGAGGTCTTGAATGCAGAATAAGAACCGGATGCCGAACCCCACGATGGTACCCACTAAGTCCGGAGAGAATTAACAGACCTGAACAGTTTCCTCGAGTTTGAGGTGTCTTGTCAAAGGTCTCTTTTACAATGGTGGCCTGTGGGTAAAACAGCTTTTGTGGGCCAAAGGTTGGACCTTTCGCTCCAATGCGGCGACATTTTAATAGCCGATTCAGTGTAGCCCTCGTTTTAACATACAAAAGTAATTTGATTCTTTAAGAATGCAAATAGTTCCTCCGGGTGGAGAATCAAACCATTATAAACGCGAGATCCACTCGACTTGAATCTGTTCAAGGAGACTCATGGTAAGTTAGACAGCGAGAATATCTTCGGGGGCAGTAAGAGGTTTCCAATCCAAAAGGGAGTGCTCAATTTACTGAGGAACTCTTGAATAATTGAGTGTTGGAATGACTTTGATAAGAGATCCAGCCACAAAGCCAACAAGAAGAAGCCACAGTTGACGCACAAACACACGGAAAGTTTGGTTTGGAGTTTTATCAGCGGCGGCATCAATCACACTTAGAATCCATGTCAGCCATAAGAGTCCCTGCTGTTCTTTTTCCTAATCAACATATTGCAGAATGCGTGGCCTTGCTGTGGGGAAGGTGGCGGGGGGGGGGGCGGCGAGGCTTTTGAGCGGAGGCGGAAAAAAGGAGTGAAAGATCTTCAAAGCGTCTGCTTTACAAGTCTGATGTACTCTCACTAGCTGGGTTAAAATCCTTTGTGTCTCATTAGGCGGCGGTTTTGGGACGGTGCCTTTTGTGCGCTGGACGAATTCTGTTTGAAATGGAAGGGGAAGAGGGGGGATCTCTGCTGTCCACAAACCCATGGGCTCAGACTTTGTTAGTGCAAAGAAGAGGGTCACTCGTCTCAATCGATAAACGGCCCTTTAAGAAGGCGAGTAAATATCCATAATGGCAATGATTTATCCGTCTGCGAACGGGAGGGAAAAAATGCACCGTTGTTCAGTTGTTACTTGAATTGGATGTGAGATGCATAGTTTGGTATGAATAGTGGTTATCATGAGGAGAGATGGCAATCAATGATCTATGGAGCGCGTATTATAAGAAGGGTGCGAGGACATCTATCTGCCATCTACGGGGATCGAACACGGGGGACCTGACATTGATGGTAACCAAGCAGATCGAGCCTCTGTCTTATAACATCACTACAGCCAGTCGTTCATAAATACACTTTTAATTGTTAATGGTTTTGTCGAAGCGACAGCACATCAGAGTAGGAAATAACCACAATAAACACAATTAAAACAAGGCAAATAAGAAAGCATTTAACCGCATGGTTTACTTGTAGAAGCACAAATATTCAGCGGAATCCGAGCGTTACAGCTTTGACATCAAAAGGGAAACTTCAACATGGGGAATGCTGAGAGAGATGTTTTATGGGCTTGAAGAAATAAAAGTTAACTGAAACCAGTTTTCCAATTAGTTTTTTTTTCACACTGATCACAATGATGGAGCTTGAAAACTGCTTCTTTTCAGTTGTAGTCATGAATTGCTCCAGAATCATACACAATAAAGTTGTACTCAATAGAGTCAACTTTGAAAGTTCACAAGTCCTCATGAGGGTTTTTGAAAAGTTATGAAGTTATGAAATTGTGGTATTTACAATTCGATCTTAAATAAAATCACCGGAATGTCCTTGAAGTGAAAACAAGCGACCGGAACGATCGCCCCACTCTTACTGCATGTTTTGCGACGAGTCGGCGCCTAACCGCCTTTCATTTTACTCCTGATTTATGCAAACAAGTGTTCCTTTATCGTCATGGCCTTTACCCAGCAGCACTTCCTCCAGAACCGGCCACCAAATTTGCCCTGATTGTTTGCACGTTAATCACAATGTTTTGTCCAAACCAAAACATGTGAAGTTACTCAAAAGGCCTGTATTGTGTAAAAGAAAGAAGAAACAAAAAAGGGAGAGAATCACAGCTCCAATTAGGAGGTGGAACCTGCCCTTTGCGTCTCCTCGCTGTTCATTCGCTCCTTGTCTTCTGTAATTGCACGAAGGCCGGCTGTTCATTTATTCACATTCGGTAATAAGGGTTATAATTGAGCTCAAAAAGAACGACTCTGCGAGGTTCACACTCTTTTTTTACTTCTCTGGCTCTTTTGTAATCACGCCGTCTAACCACAGCCGGGAACAGAGTACTGATTTGCACGAACAAATCTTGAATTCACGATGTAAAAAAAAAAAAAAAACTGCCTTGCCCTCTTCCACGCGAGCCGTTTATTGTTGCGTTCAAGTTGAATGTTTCTTTGCGAGTCGTTTCTTTTTGTGCTTGGGCCTGTGTGAGTAAAACAAATGGATATGTCGGAGTTAGAGGTGAATCACCATCATCACCAATCCATCAGCTAAGGAGACGTCTCTGCCGCTTTGAATGTATTTAAAGCCAAAGGAAACCGCCCACTCAGAGGTGGGGGATTAAATAGTATCCTGGAATCTGAACAGAAATCCGAGATATAAATGATCAACATATGGTTGTGCAGTTAGCGGCCCAAAGCAGCTTGAGAGTTGAACCTGTCCAATATGATGTGTTTTCATGAGCCAAAGCCTTCATTCAAAGATTTAAAAATAAAATCTCCATAATATACCTCGTGATGCTCAGTGACCTCGCACCGTTTCTCGAGAACAGGAATTATGGGCCGGCGCGGCACATAAATTCCTCGCTTGTTTGTCTGTTTTTACACAACTTTGAGTTGATGATACCCTCCCGATCCACTTCCTTGCCTCTGACTTTTTGCGGGCCTTGCTTTGACCTTTCGCTTCGCTCCTCACCTTCCCACAGACATGCTTGTGCGGTATCCACACACTGAATTCACTACGTGGAGCATCCAGTCAGCCAAAAGTTTGGCCCAAAAATCCACAGACAAATCCTGCAACACGGACAGATATTAGAAGTGAATACACGATGCTTCAGTCTACCAGCAACGGAGGGGGGCATCGAAAATATTGATGAACGAGGTAAGGAAGCTCACACAATTAAATGTACATGGAGTTATGAATCAAAAGACCACCCAATCCCTTACCTCTCTACCGAGGGGGGGCTGAAATAAATCACGCCGGAAGATGTTGCGCAATTCCTCTCGACTTGTGCAAACATTGGGTCGCCGGGGGTTGGGGAAGGGGACGGTTGGCGTTGGGAGTTTAAACTTTACACTCTCAGCCGTCCCACCGCTTTTTTTTTCCTCATCTGCTAGTTTACTGACGGATGCAAATGCTGCAGCGGCGTATCTTAAAGCCGTCGACTTGTTCCCTTTTTAAAAAGACACGGATTTCGTCTTCTGTGACAAAGAATTCCATCGTGGACGGAAATTGCAATGTTATGTTAATACTAGCATCCCCCCCACTGCATTTAGTGTGCAAATTGCAACAAGCAAAGCGGTCCTTCGGACAGCGATGTCCCCGTTTGCTTACGTGATGGAAGGGTGCATTTTTTTTTTTTTTTTTTTTTTTAAAAGGCAGTGTCCTGCGTTTGTGGTCGACGATCTTCTCAAACCAACGGAAGAATAGATACCCTGGATTATTTGCCTGTTTTTTTCCGAGCCGCGCGCAAACTTAAGTCTTCACTCTGCTTTGATTTATCTTTGATGTGCTAAGTTCATTAGCGGCAATCACTGAGGCTTGTCAGAACCGCGCTGAAGTGATTTTGTTAATGACTCTGGAGATGGATCATCCTGAGGTATGGAGGCGTCTCGCAAGGAAAACAGAATAATGTGGCCCATCGAATGCATGCTCAGAGCAGTCGATACCTTCTCATTAGCAAGGGAAATATGAGAGAGGGAAAAAGTTTTCAACAGTACAGCGCAGCGCTCACCGGCTTGGTTGTAAAGGTTGAATCGCTGAGATATGCACATAAGAACGAGAGCATTATTTGAACCCTCTTCCGTGTGCAGAGGTATACGAACAGCAGAACAAGTAAATACGTGTTTTTTTTTTAAACTGTCATTGTAATATCAGCAATGTTAAAGACCTATTTTCTATAATTCCTTTACACACATGTACATTTATTTCCTTTTTCCACCATTTAAAGCGACACGACTGGAATAGCTCTGTCCGAATAAATAATACATCTGAACGTATCCCATGTGCCATGTCGCATGACTTCAGAGCTGCGTGTTGTGACCCATGTGGAATTAATGGACCGGCATCACGCTGTTGTTATTGATTAAAACGTTACAAAGGATAAGCGTGCCGAAATGTTATCGCGTTTGGCCGTATTGGGCCCCAGAAGGTCCAGCAGGAGAGTCTAGCCTTCCCAGAGCCCGCTCGCCCTCTCTCTCTCTCTCTGAGAGCGTCTGTCACTTGCGTCTTAGTCCCTCGCAAAAGAAACAGGTTAATACGTTTGAATGGAAATTAGACGTCCTTTCCTCAATTTAAAAACAGATGTTTAACGACACGGAGAATCAGAAATCAAATGAAATATGGAAGCGGTTTCTTCCGCGCATCAGATCAGCTGCAGCTGTCCGATAAGGGGGCGTGTCGAGGAAAGAGGAAACATCAAATATGGGACTCGGCATGCATCCTCTGTTGTAAACACACAAACACCACGGGCTCCCAGGAGCCTCCTCCACACCAGCACAACCATTAGGCTGCTGCATTGATCTCCACATAATGGGGCAGCAGCACAGGCACAATGCGAGCAGCTCGCCTATAAGGAGCTTAGCACCGCTGCAGCCACTGTTGATGCAATTAATGTATTATTTAGCAGAATCAGTGATTAGAACATGCACAATTCGACTTTTAGCGAGGCACAATGTGGGACGCTGTCGCTTCCCCCTGACGACGGGCGCGAAGGCAGATTACAAGGAGGACGGAGGCAATTGTGAGAACACACTCTGCAGCGCTCCTCTAAATGTGTTTCTGTCTAATAATTCCCCCACGGAGAAAATAAGCAATTCAGGGCAAAAATTACATAAATCCAGAAAGTCATACAATCTCTCCACGCGAGCATTTGTGATGACTGTGATTAAAAATGAAAAAAAGGACTTCAGTGTTTTGATTGGACGTCGTGCAATATGTGGTGTGTCTAAGAGAGAAAGGGCAGGGAATTGATTTTGCCTGCTGCACAGTCGACTGTTGAATTTTCACTACAGGCCTGTGAAAGGCTCCTTGTTAAGATATTGATTCCAGCTTGGCAAATCATGAAAGCAATGATGACAACTGCTTCTCAGTAACCGCTTGTGAAGTTATGGCCACAAGGTGTGAGGCGTTCTTTTCTTTCCGCCACCAAATTTGCAAAACCAGCCACAAAAAACCACACTCTTCATCTCCAGAGCCGTCACGTGTTCGGGGTTGTCCATTCCGCCCCAGTCTCAACACAATAGTCGTATCATTTCTTCAAATATTGCAAAAAACATTGATGTTGGATGGCTAAACGTCAAGGTCACTGTGTCCTCATGTCCGTTCAACGTTGGCGCGCACGGCCACTTGGCTTCGAGGAAGACCTGCTTAGAACCGGACGGTCAAACGCTGGGTCGTCGATTCGGCTGTTCGATCCCCGACTTCTAACTGTCCGCGTGTCGAAAGTGTCCTTGAGCGAGACACTGAAGCCCAAGAACCCTTTGGATGGGTTCAATGCAGAGGTCAAATGTGATGTGTGAATATGATTTATTGTGATGAAGTTGAATTATGACAATTTTAAACAAATGTCCAAAAGGATAAAGTGAGGACATTTTGGACGGAAATGGATGCAAACTGCAACTTGACTGGACAGAAGTGACCTCTAGCCGAATGGAGCCACCATAGCTAGTCAGCAGATCCGATTGAGTTTTAGCTTGGACCTATATATATACTGTATATTAATACATTATTTGTATATATTATCAATACTAATTAGTTGAATCGTGACCTGGGGGAGTTCAGAATGAGAGACAAGCTTGGTCTGACACGGTGTTAGGAGACTTCAGCCAGAGAGCTTCTGGGACTTCTGAATGACAGAACTGCAAATTCGTTTTTTACCCTCTCGAAAGCCACCAACATCATACAAATTGCCGTAAAAAATGATGTGATTATCGTGTGTAGTATTGAAAACGCTCCTGTAGGTGTTCAGCTGGTTTCTAGATCTGTTGACTGTGAAGGTGAGAGCAAATCAATCACATTTCCACTCCCATTAACCCTCTGAGGTCGGCGCCCGCGTCGAAGCGTTACACCAGGTGTCTAAATGTTTAATAAAATTATAATCATCACAATAATACGTCACATAAATATGGTTAAAAATCTGGCGGATATGGTTTCCACTTCCGCGTCTGAGCATCTAAACATGGACATGTATGAGGCGTGCAAAGCTTCACTGCGAGTCAGAAGGTGCCAAGCAAAGAGTCCTGAGCAAAGCTATATTGGAGGGGACTGATGGCGCAGCTTCAGAGCTGAAGGATTCACTAACAAGGAGCTAGCCGGAGGCCAGATAGCTGGCCACAGCGTTTCTGTGAGACTGAACGGTGAGTAATCAATTGTTGTCTCTATCACGTTAACTTGTTACAGTGAACATAGTACGACCAGTAGTGCTGGACCTCCATTATGTGTTTGTAAGACAGTAAATAACATGTGTGTGTTGACGATAGCTACGTAGCGGTTAGCACGTCAGTACACAGTGCCGTTTTGGCTGTTATCATCCGTATATATGATTGAACGGGGCATAATCAATTGTTGTCTCTATCACGTTAACTTGTTACAGTGAACATAGTACGACCAGTAGTGTTGGACCTCCATTATGTGTTTGTAAGACAGTAAATAACATAACGTGCGTGTTGACGAGAGCTTCGTAGTGGTTAGCGCGTCACTAAATAGTTCCGTGTTGGCTGTTATCTTCCGTGTCTATGACTGAACGGTGCATAATCAACTGTTGTCTCTATCAATTTCTTTTAACTTTCTTACAGTGAACTCATACTGACTGTATTAATGTATTTTACAGAGTGGATTCAGAGCTGTGAGGGTCCAGAGGACAACATGCAGCATCACTGCAGCAGTCTCCCTGTCCCTCTGCCTGCCAACACATCACCTAGCAGGCCGCAAAGCCAGCCACAGCTCATCATCCCCACCATATAATAATAAATTTGGTTTTAGACATTAAATTACATGTGTCTACCATTTTATTCATATATTCCACTGCTTTTGTGAACCTAAGACCTTTGGTAAACCAATTTCCATCACCAAAACCGATATCCCACCTGAGTAAAGTTATGTTTTCACAACAAATATGAGACATTTCCAAAATCAAGATTACATTTCTCAGCTTTAGTCATATTTACACTTGTGCCTTTGGGACAATGGTGCCTCATTATATTAGATAGCTGAGATTGTTCTGTATTTTTTGATATACAACACATGATTATGTATCATATGATAGTGACTTTAAAAAAGGGGAATTTAAAAAGTATGTAAAATCAAGAAAAATCAAGAAATTGACCCCCAGACCTCCAAGTGTTAAACCATTCAGTCCCCAGTATGGAAGCACCGGCATTCCTCGGGTTTCTCCACATTTATTTATTTATTTTAGCCCAAACAATCGGCGTGGCAACCTTTTTTTTTTCTTCTTTTTTTCCTCTGCTTAGCAGAGAACGGACACGCACTGACAGCTCGGCATTCATTTTCATCTACATCCTTCAGACAGGAGATAATTCTCGCTTGAACAGTACACTTAGGCACGTTAGCAGCCGAGCGCCATTTTCGACGCAACGGAGACGTCTCCCAACACACACTCACCTGTATCGGAGAGAGAGAGCGAGAAACACCTGTCAGGGACAGAGATGCGCGCTCGCGCCGGAGATGTCTGAATGGTGACAGTCTAATTCAATCGCGGTTGAGCCCAAAGGCAACACGGCAGCCTGGAACGTAATTTGTAATCAGCTGCACAACAGCAAAGCTCAATAGCGCTTGATTAGAGCCCTTCACTTAAATGTGTTCAACTCCGCGTAAAAACGAAACAAAAAACAACCAGAATGCCACATTAAGCCTATAGAAATGTCTATTTTATATATATATATATTTCCTTTTCACTACATCTTGAACATTTAAAATCAGGTGAGCTTTCTGAATGAGGGTTTTCTTTCTGAAGAGTTCTAATCTGGTCTCTTAAGCATGTAACCGATGCACATGACCTTCCACATGCAGAGCGTGATGAAGATAGTCAGAGGGGCGTTGACGCGGGCTGAATGTGTATTGAACCCCCCCCCCGCCTCGTTTGCATTGACAGCACATGCAATGAGAATAATTGCAGAGCTTTAGCCCCGCCCCCAGCTCGTTGCCTCTTTCTTCCCTGCATTGAGCTGAATGACCCCGGCTGTGTTTTTTTTAAAGGATGGAGGGCATTTAAAAACGAGGGAAAACATGTTGCATTCAAATGCGGCTCGAGCGCAATGTCACGCCGACGACTTCCCAAACTAATGAATGAGAACTAATGAAAGTTTCAAGGATCAAGATGAAGGTAAAGAAATATAAAATAAATAAAAAGACTTGCCTTTGCTTTTCCTGCCCTGGAGCCTCTTCTCTTTATATGCTAACAAATGCACAGCCTCAGGCTCTGAATTCCATCGGAGACTGGTGGAATACTTAACCAGTCACTTTACTGCCACCTGACTCACGCTCACGATTACAGTAGCAGACTGAGACCCAGTGCAAACCTTTTATTTTTGTATTTGTGTGTGTGTGTGTGAGGCAGAGTACAAATTACATGTGCGTGATGAACTTTATCATCGGTGGCCCCCGCCGGCACTCGGTGCCCTTCGCCCAGCGTGCGCTGTGACGGCACCGCGGCTGACGAGCTGAGGGACCGCTGCTGTTTTTTTCACTTGGTAACATGTTTTGATAGGTTTTCTTTCCTAAATTATTTAGAAGGCGGCGAGCTGGCCGTGTCAGCCACCGCTCCTGGCAAGGAAGCCTTAACATTCTCAGATTAAAATATTTTGATAGCATGCTCAACCACATTTTTTTGTTGTTGCCAGAAATCTCCTTTTGAGGTTTAAAAAAAAAAAAGAGACACATTTTCGGGATCCTGTTCTCGGTGCGACCGACTGTGAAAATGATGCCGTGAAAGTTAGATTAGAGGAATCCTTACGAAAGCTGCCGAACTTTTGATATTTTTGCATATGCCTTGAAAAAAACGGCCTTGAGACGGTTCTGGACTGTTCTGGAGCTGAGCGACTCCCCGTGCATTCTCCCCTCCCTCCTACCGACGACACCTGGCCCGCTGCTCTGCATGTTCAGTAGAGCAGCGCTTGTGGAAACAGCAACCGTCCCCCTTGTAGATAAATTGGGCAGCAGTCACATTAAACTCCATGAAAAAATAATTAATCATCGACCTCTCTTGAAAGTGTCTGCGCTCCGGGCCCACCTGTCTTTTGGGTTTAGAAGGGCGCTTTGTTCTTCTGGAGCACATTGCTAAATCAGGGTGCTGCTGTTTCTATGTTGAC
Source organism: Myoxocephalus aenaeus (assembly GCA_038501785.1). Lineage (NCBI taxonomy): Eukaryota > Metazoa > Chordata > Actinopteri > Perciformes > Cottidae > Myoxocephalus > Myoxocephalus aenaeus. The sequence continues at coordinate 5,348,232 of JBAMJR010000047.1, read as the reverse complement.
ACGCTGTGCACCGAGAGAGAGAGAGAGAGCGCACAGGTACTTTACTTGCTTTGTTCAACGTGAAATAAAAAGCTTTTTTCTTTTTGTGTCACACTCCAATTTTGCAGCCCTGTAAAATACCCAAGTGACTACTCCAAATTCTGATAGTAACGTACAGGACGTACAATTCTAAACAGGTTCAGGGCTTCTGGAAACTGTGAGCCAGATTTGTTAATGATAGCATGAGCGATTTTAAATTGTGTATTATTGGTTATCGGTTCATTATTTACATCCCCAGTTCAGATTTTTGGTGTTTTTATTTCTTAGATTTTCCAAGTTAAGCCCGGTCAACCCACAATGATCCATTGCTATTTTGCATGCTGCTAATTTTTTTAGGATTTAACATTTCTCTTTTTCAGACGGAAATGCCCGCAAGTACAAATAAGTGTAATAACTGGAGTACGTTTGACATCCCATTCGCTTGATTAAGGATAATTACAATTTAGAGCTCACTCACTTTCCCCACTAGGCTGCTGTGATCTCACTTTCAATCTGATAATTATGTAATTAGACCTACCTTGGATACTTTGTTTGAAGCTCATAAGATAAATTTAATGTATAATTTACAGTTTATACTCGTAAAGTTTCTGTTTCATGCTCTGAAATGGCAGCAATAGATCATTAATAGTAACTATTCAACATGCAGCCTGGATTTTATGATCAATTTTTAGGATTTTAGGATCAATTAATCCAGATGTAATATTTAAAACCCTAGTACTTTCAGAAATATAACTTCATTAATGATAATTAGGTCTTATTTTGGGAAGACCACCCCCAGAGTTCAAATTAAATCCCTCAGAAAGCCTATTTCTAATAATCTATTATGCTTGAATTTTCTCCAGATTATGATGCCATTCACACTCTGGGCCGTCTCGCCATGAAGTGGGAGGAGACCCGAGCGTCACGTCATTAATAGTTTGTGTCGACATCAATGAAGTAAAAGGCAAACAATAAAAAAATATGTTCAAATATCTACTTTGCATTCAGGAAAACCATCCAGCAGTCATTTAACTTTTATATTAATGTATACATTACATAATCTGCTTAAGCACTCTATAAAGTTATAATTGATAATAACTTACTCTAACTTAATTAGAAGTTACTCTAAGTGGTCATCGTTTGCTTTAGGTAAAATATTTGTTTTGTGTTCTTGCATAGATTTAATGACAACATCAGTGACCAATGAGTGTAATTCATAATCACATAAATGCATGATAACAGTGATTATAATGACAATATTGTCACGGTTTGGGTTTTTGGAGTTTCCTGTTTTATTGTGAAGTCCTTGTCTTGTGTGTCCTCTGTGTTTCTGCACTTCCTCCCCGGCTCCCCGCGTCCTGCCGACCCCGGCTCCCCGCGTCCTGCCGACCCCGGCTCCCCGCGTCCTGCCGACCCCGGCTCCCCGCGTCTGCCCTGTCTCCTTGATTGCTCATTCCCTTCATCTGCCCTCATGGTTTCCTCCTGTGTCTAATCACCCACACCTTCCCCTTGTACTTAAGCCCTGTGTGTCTTCTGTTCCCTTGTCAGATTGTACTGTGTGTTACCTGTGCCCTTTATGTAGGGTGACCAGACGTCCTCTTTTTCCCGGACATGTCCTCTTTTCGAGACCTAAAAAAAGGCAATTGTCTTAACCCTCACTTGTGTATTTTTTCTCAGCGTTTAAAAAAAGCACAATGTCCTGTCTGTAAAAGACAGTTATGTAATACTGGAGTCACCGACATACCTCACACTCTTTGATTTCGCTGTCTAAACGATGTTGGTATCTTTTACCCTCCAGTCCTGAACCCTTAAAGGCTGCCAGATGCCTTAGCAACGGCACTGCGGTTATTCCTCCAAATATTTCCCCAGCCAACCCCGGTGTGCTGCCGCGAGCGGCTCCAACAGTTGGGACTGAAATTATTGAAAAGGGACCTCGGCTCTCCTGTCTCTGTAAGACGGAACTGCACCGAGGCCTTTATTTTGGTAGGTTTAAAGCCTGAGCATCAGATAAATTCAGCAAATAACAAAAAATTACTTTTGATATTACATCTTGTATATGTTGTTCAGTTCACTCCCAGTTTTATCGGCCTCCCTTTGAGATGGTTTTGAGTACAACAATAACGGGTTGAAGTGAGAGATCTGTATTAGAGAGCTAGCGAGGCTTGAGAGGTAAAAAAGATCTTCCGTGACCAAAGACGCCTGTGGGTGTTCTTACTCTTTGCTGCCGATATTATTGGTTTAGATTGAAATTTCGAGAGCGATGCTCCTCACCCATGACAACACTGCAGGTTCCTGCTTCGAGCAAGTCATTACATCTGCTTGCGTCAGCATGTGCAGATTGGCCCAATGCCCCTTTACAACACAATAAGAAAGCATCAATCAATGGATGTCACTTTTTTAAATTTTTTCCCCTCTCTCCACAATGTGTTCATCATTAGAAAACGTCGCTGTTGATCGTGGAGTGTTGCGTCATTGAATCAGGCTTCACAGTCGAGTTAAGCTTGTTCGGTAGAGTAATTTTGAAGGCAACTGTCGTGAAGCGTGGACTTTATCTTCAAGCGAACGCGCATTTAACACGTTCTGGGCGATGCTTGGAGAGCATGAGGGCAATAACAAAGACCCGTGTGCAGCTGTGGTCACTCCGCCTGTTAACAGATGATTTACAAGGATTCCTTCTCCAGGAAGTAAATTGCGGGGGGGTATTGGGTCTTTTGTGATGATTCTGGTGCCTTCCATAACATCAGGCCAACAGAGCGTTCCCTCCTTATCTTCCTGGCTTGAGTTTTTTTTTGGAAAGATGTTCCCTTTCCTCCATCTAGTTCTTGTTCAGCCATGAAGATAACAACCCCCGCCCCGCTTCTGCCTAACACCCGCTGACATATAATCACAACCCTGACTGAAGTGAGTATCTCTCAGAGCAGATTCCCATGCTTATAATAGGAGGGCATAGTGCACACGAGGGTGGATGTGTGCTTTCCTTTGAACGCGTCCCGGGCAGCTGCCACAGCTCCTGGCGCCGTAATGCCTTTTCAAAGCGATAGGGGGCCTCGGCGAGACTCACCGAGTGCCGGAACTCTTCAGATTGAAGTGAAATAGGAATACACGCCGGCGCCGTTGGGAGACTCGTTTTCTTTCACGCAGCACCGTCGAGAGAAGAAAAAAAAAAGCGGGGCCAAATGGCTGGAGTGAGATTACCAAACAATTACCTGGCATAATAGACGGTCCAAGTCTACTGGGAGCGGAGCAGATGCTGCTAAATGGGAAGCATTTGGTTGACATTTCCCTTTGACTCCCTGGTTGTGCAGACGCAATGCATGGCGGCGACGGTGGTGATGGAGGGGGGGGGGGGGCAGACAGATGCAGCTTACGGTGATGCAATCATAGCCCCTGCTCTGCATGTATTCTGAACCATTTTGAGAAAACATCAATACGCCGCCATGCTCGCTCCCGCTGCAGATTCCTTCCTCTTCATGTGAGTCCATCAAGATGGAAAGGTCAAACAAAGAGCAGTGAGAGTTGCCATATCGGCCCGGGGTCACCCTTGGGACCACCAGAAGAAGAAGAAAAAAGGTTATGTTAAAGCGAGGCAGGCAAAGTGACATTAGTTGGAGATTAATTCCACCAGCTTAAATCCGATGTTGACAAGCAGATGTGAGATCCGTCTTTTAACAGGATCAACTCTGATTACTTTTACCGAATGAGATCGAAATAGAGCGGGTGAGAAACGGCTAAATAGAATAAAAGAGCGGAGTAAGTGTGAGAATCTTTGCTGTGTGCTTCTTCATTAGTCGGTCAGGTCGTATTGCTGGAGGGAAAGAGAGACATGGGAGAACCAGAACCAGGACTCAGACCCTGCGGTAGTAAAGTGAGACTCTTTCTAAAGAGTGATGTCAACAGAGACCCTCAAAATCAACACATTACGAAAGTCTCTCATAAAAGTTCCCTCTGTATTTTTACCCGTACATTTTTACCCTCCTTTGTTTATTTCTGTGTATGAACAACTTAATACCCGAGTCAAATTCATTGCATGGCTGTTTAAAGCTGATTCTGAAATTGTTTGGTCAAACCCTGCAGCTATTTTCTTTTTCCCAATACTACACATTGGCTTGAAAAGTCCACCTTTTTATATTTGGACAACTGATTAATGATTCACTTCAGGCCTATAAATAATAGAATTGTAATTACTGGTGAAATGGAATGCATTAGATAACGAGTGAAATTTTAGGCGACTGCCATGCGCATTACAAGCAAGAAAGCAGGTACACTTGATCCGAACAACAGGCTTTTACAGCACGGAGGCCGCTGCTTACTAAATTACTCATGGGTGAGACGGCAGGGCACAAGATGATTCTTTAAACGAATCCTTTAATCTCCACTCCACAAATTCAGTTGCTCGGCGCGCACACAATTAAAAGAGAACAGAACCACACGTCCACCACGGGTGACGCGCCGCCACCCCAAGGCACTCGTGTTGCTGATGAGAAACCGTCCCATGGCATTTAAAAATGTGTCCCCCAACTGAACTCTGTCCCGAACCCCAGGGAGACGGGACAGGAGAGGCAGTGTGAGTGAGAGACTCTGAGGCGACGCCTCTTCAAATGAAATCACATTCACACACACACACACACCGGGGCCTAAATTAGTACCCTGTCACTCCCCGCGCCGCCGGTCCACACGTGGAATCAAAACCAATCAAAAGACGAATCGTTACGCGAGAAGAGGAAGATTTGTCAGATCCCCCTCTTAATCCTCTGCCTGCATCCTGCATCATTACGGTGGTGTTGTGTTGCCGCACCGAGGCTTCCTGCATGGATTGCCTTCCGGGGTTGGAGAGGGCACCGCAGGCTCGCACTGTGGCGACGGAGGAAGCAGAGATATCGATTAAACTCTCTAAGCCACCCACCGTCGGCATCCAAAAGCTGTGGACTACTTCAGTTTGTCCGCCGCTCTGTGTTTGTGGAAAGATTTGTATTAATTCAGTATCTGCTTAAACCCATCTGCACGTGGGTTTTGCCCGCAAGTCATTATTCTACACACGTAATTAGCTTAGCATAATCAATTCTGTTCCTGTTTGAGTCGGCACAGATGTGCGCACACTTTTGATGACATTAAAAATCTCTTAAGCCATTGTTCCAGTGAGAGTTCCAGCGCTTTAAAGTTATTCCTCCCTTAATGATCTCTTAGATGATTGTCCTTGCTGGCGAGACATCTGAAGTGAGTGTATTCGGAAGAAGCCTCGCAGGCTTGAATTTGAATACTCTACCTGGTGGATTTTCTTGAGAAACTCCAGACGTGGTGTGAAGCGATACGTCACACGGAAGACGAGATGCAAATACGTTGATACTTTTGTGGGAGTGCTCCGATCGTAACACGGCAACCGTCCGTTCCGTTAATCAACCATCCCATAGTAGGAGGACTGATCTAGCACCGTGCCTCAGTCAGACCTCAAAGGATCATGAACGGTACAAATATGTTCCATGGAAATCCTGCATGGTTCATCTTATAGTGTGTACTGTTTCAATATTCTACCAATAGAGGAGGAGAAATGAAAAAATGTGCAGATGCATAGAAGGGGAATCTCTCTTCACTGGTCGAGCTACTGGTGGCTCCGTCGCATGGGAAGCTGATCTCTGATTCCGGCAGACAGATGACGATAACAAGGTCAAAAGATTAAGCCGCTATATGTCACCAGTTATTTATGCCTCTTTGACTTTGTGATGCTCTTGAACGTCTCACTGACGGGCTACAAAAGGTCTCATCGGAACCGAGTGCCGCACACTGTAAGGACACCAGAGTACAATGAGAACTGCTGCACAGGGTTATTTTTTTTTTGACATTTTCTTTAAAGGACACTGTATTATGTTGCGTCAGTTATATTTTCATCACAAACGGGACTGGAATGAAATGTCTGGATTCGTGTTCTTTGTGTTCACCTTGGCTTTGGTAGTTGTTTTGTATCTGAACTCGGTTGCAGCTTCCCTCACCTTTATAAAAGTAAATGCCCTTGCACTTATTTTCCAAGCATTTAGTGCAAGGACGAACACAAAGTACCAGGAGGTTTTTTGCACCATTAGACTATTCAATAGTTGAAAAAAAAAAAAAACACACCTAAACTGGGCTGAGGAAGTGCATTAGTGATTATGTCTTTTAAAGCTGCACTCCCCCCCCCCCCCCTCAAAAAAGGCCCCTTTTTAGAAAGAAAAACAACAACTTTAATTCACATCAACATAAAATGCTATCGATGCATTTTGACTTCCACTCCAAGGCTGAGTGCCAGTTCACTGTGTACCATTTAAGGCTCTGGGACCCGCTCACTCCCCACATGATTTCTCAGCTCTACAGAGCCACGTTGTTTAAAAAAAAAAGTTTATTCTGCCGGGCTGGGGTATTAATCCCATGGGCCCATCAGTCACTGCTGTAGCTGTTTGTGTGCACTCCAAGATGGCCTCTGCACACAGCGCCCCGCAGTGAGAGCTGGGAAAACCTGCACACCCCGTGTAATGTTCCAAGCGCTCCCGTCTGCCAAGAGTGGTCGGTGTGAGTCCAACAGGACTTCCTGCTGTCGCAACACAGGAAGTAAAGTCAGGCCGTGACCGTCCTGAAGTCGAGGCAATGATCCGGAATTGGTCGAATTCAACGCTGGATGGTTATCCAACAAGAAAGCCGACACTGGCTCAAAGTCAATCTGTCACTCATCAGTCATCAGCTCAATCGCCAGTTCATGGATTTGTTCATTTAGTCATTCAAAATCCCATCTATTCACCCTTCAACATTTCATTCATCTCATCCGCCAGAAATGCATTTATGCATTTATTCCTCCACATGCATTCGAATAGTAAATGGCGGAGGAAGTGTCTGAGTCAATGGATGAGATGTGCCTATTATAATTCTGTCGACTGTAAATCTGCTTCCATGATTGTTCCAGAGGTGGAAGAAGTGTTAAATCTATGAATATATCTGACTGTCAGCTGTGGTATGTATACGGAAGGCAAGGCAACTGTATTTGTCTTTCAACAACGAGGTGATTCAATGTGCTTTACATAAGACATAAAAGGCATTAAGAATACGAGCCTTGATCCAAAGAAACATCACCACAAGCTTTGGCAGCGACAGGCAGGGCCGGCGCCAGGGATTGTGGGCCCCCTGAAAGGAGAACACATTGGGCCACACCAACCCAGCACCACTGCTGTAACCACACCACGAGAACCCAGTCCATCTGAAGCTTTAAATAAGCCTTATAGTTCAATACTTCCTGCATGAAATGTCACGATGGGGAGCTGTGATAACTTGTACTGTGCAGACATGATATATACCCTCTATGAGTTAAAAACGCGTTAACGCAGCAAACTATTAACGGCGTTAATTATTTGACCGTGGGTTAACTAGTTTTTTTTTGCATTGGGAGGGGCTTAATGCCGCCGCACACAGGTGCTGCACTTTAAAATCTCTCCCAGACGGCGCAGTTCAGACCTGGGCATCTTACAACTCTCCCAGTCCGGCCCGCGTGAGGTCAATCAAAAAAGAAAAAGAAATAAATAAGATGCACGCCATGAATGCAATACAACGGCACTGCTTTTACTCTGAAGGCGATTTACGTATGTGCACGCGCGCGCTTCCACAGCGACCGGCTTGTTGCCAACAGACTGACGGGAAAGCACGTCTTGTTCTGCAGTTTCTGTCCTCAGCGAGCAGCGGGTGCTGCCGCGAGCCGCTCCGCCTCACAGAGCGCTCATCCAGAGTGAACATTAATCGCGCATGCGCAAAGCCGCCGCTGAGATACCTGTCAGCTGTCCATCTCCACCTCATTCAACCAGACTTCAGTGCACTTGTTCAAGCCAACACAGACTGGACTTTTCTCACTGAGTAAGAAAAACTGAACTGAACAAGATCAAAAGCACTGATTGCTTTTGTATAAAGTTGATCAATTGCTGGTCTTTAACATACATCTTTAAGGTAAGCAACAAACTGAACATGACAAAAGAAGGAGTGGCTTGTCCCTCACAGGGACCCTTACTACTGAACAGACTGTTTATGTTGTTCCCTGATAAAAAACAAAAGTTTCTTCTTCAGCATGATATTAAGCTGTTTTACATTAGAATAAAAAAAGTCTATAACATCTGAAAATAAATCCAATATTTAATTGAATGACCAGTTTTTTATTTATATATATATATATATATATATATATATATATAAGCATTACAAAAATAAAATAGATCTTTTTTTTCTTCCCTAGCATATATTTTTGATTGATATACTGTTGTTAACTTGCTGTTGCTCCAGAGGGCCTGTTATATTGTTCTGATAACATTACTTTAAAATAAAAGCGCACAATACACTAGTTTTTACTTCATTATTGAATTTGGCGCATAATGCGATTAATCAGTTAAATTTTTTCAACTTTGCCCAGCCCTACTTAAAATACATTGTCAATATCATCTCTAGAATTATATGAAAAAAGAAAATACAATCAATGGCAGGTTTTAATACTAATAATACATTATGTCATAAAATGCCATTTGTAATGACATAACCACAATGCTTGGGAGTAACTTTTTGCCAAAGACTGTACAAGAGAAAGAAACTGTTTTATAGTACATTGTGAATCAAATATGTTTTTCAATAACAACCTCATGCTCTAATACATTTTCCGTGGGCTCCTGTCAGTCACAGGCCCTTATACCTTGGCTCCAGGCTCCCCTAATGGGAGGAAATGAGACATCCCCTCATTATTTGACCCAGGTCTCGATTATATGACCATATTTCACACATTGTCTGTTGTGCCTTATTAGGACACGTCAAATCCCATTTACGGACAAGTCACTTCACCAAGTATGGCGTACTCAGGGGAGAAACATGGCCTTTGCAACGTAGCCAGTGGGGTGCTCACATATTTCACACTGTTTCATCACCGTGTCTATTTCATCCACTCTCTTGTTCCAAAGATGACACCCGGCTTTTGTTGAATAGACTGCATTATCTTTTTATTGGAGTGTTTGTGGTATTACGATATGATCCATGATTTTCTTATTTTAAAAGACTTATATTTTACCAGACACTGCTCCAATTTTGATGAATATAATTGTATGATGTAAAATGCCAATTAGTTCATTTGTAATCTGTTCAAAATGACCCCGAAGAGCATTTTCTCGTCTTGATGGAAACATATTTTTTGTCATCACCTTCCAAAACTGCCCCAAAATACTGTGGCCACACTACCAATGTTGCCCCAAAGATGTGTTCAGTACGCATGCACACTTCCACGAAGAAAAAATTAATAAATCAATAAGCTCCGTATGTTTCTACTGTTTTTGAAGCTTAATGAAAAAACCACAAAAAAATAAGCGAAAGGAATTACCATCACAAACAAAATATAAAAATCAAGGAACTGTCATCGGGGACTTATCGGCACACGTCGGCGTCTAGCTAGCGTCTGTTCATCAAGTAAAGTGTGAGTTTGACTGTACGTTACATGAATGGGTGATCAGTGAAATAATCAAATAAAATCTGTGAAATAATAAAAAGACAATCTGAGGAAATAATGTCTGATTGTAAAGGTTTTGCCGCTTGTCAAACTTTCAGCCTTCCAGTTTGATGGTTGGGTCCAATTTACAGCGGGTACAAAGACAACAGCAACTGCACGACAAGAACATAAAAATAATGTGAAGACGGAGCAGACTGTTGACATTGATTGCTTGTTTTGTTTGACAGCCAGGTGAAAAAAAACCTATCAAATACAATAGCATGTCGAATGGCATGACAATCAAACTGGGACCAATGAAACAGCAAAAGTATATATTTTTCTCTCTCTCTGGCACATGCACTTGACAGTGTTTCAAGGTAGGATTCCAGAATTTATGACAAAAGCATTCAGAACAACATGAGCGTGCTGAGATTCCTTCAGCTATTAGAGTGCAGATTTAATGGCGCGCACACACACTTGAATACGGAACGACGGGCAGAAGCCAAACTCTATTTGCAGAGGTGTGGAAGACTTGAGAGACAAGCTCATTATGCAGTTCGGGACATACTGTATCATCGATTAACATTCATCATGCCCAATCTACCTCAAACTCGCCCAACCTGTGCTGCAAATGCAAAGCAGCGCCCGCCCCACACCTCCACCCCCCTTCACCACTGCCACAGCCATATTTGTAGACAGAGGTTAATGGGACTGGAGCGCTGTGTCACCGCATCGCCATGTATTCCAAAGACCTGCAGCCTGAAGGTTCAAGACAAGTGATGTTTACCCAGCGATACCGTAACAACATGTCAGAGTGATTCGCCGCTGCCCGGGTCAGGCGGCGGGGAACTGTGTTGTGTGCCGCCGCCGCTTCCCGGACGGTGAGGGCATAGCAATGAGCGTGTAGCATGAGATGCGATGGGGAATGGCAATTAATGGATGCATCATGCCAGCATACCTTGCTGAGACGGGTGGCTGCCATGTATTTGACTGCATGCTGTTTAGTTGATAACTATCTGGAGTTGTGCCCCTTTGACTGCATATAAGAAGTGGGCTTCGTCACTGTGATATCAGCCATTGATTTCTGGACTGCTCTTTTTTTTGAAGCCTCAAGTTTTGCATTTTGAACGTTGCCGTCTTGGTTATTGGCCGTCAACATCTTGCTTTTTTGCCGTCGAAATCTTGCTATTTGGCCGTCGCCATCTTGCTTTTTGGCCGTCACCATCTTGCTTTTTTGCAACCAGAAGTGACACAAGAGTGTGGGGCTAGGTACCAAACCCTGAATAAGACATTTGCAATGGGTCACAATGTTACTATTACATTTCATGACAACGCTGTGGGAGCTTTTTACTGAGGAATAAATCAAGAAGTAGGGTAATTTTCTCGTAGATTTTTAAACAATCTTTTTTTTTTTTGCAACCAGAGGAGTCGCCCTCTTGTGGTCACTGGAAAGAATGAAGGTTAATAGTGCTTCTGCTTTGGCTCGTCAGAACCAGAGATTGCCGTCTGGTCAGAAACTAATAAACAAAAAAAGGGATTATCTTGAATCTTATGTGCAAATGCAGCTATGTAGGCAAGTGTTGTGATTTCAATACTTCATTTGTATATAATAAGCAACTAATATATGCAATACTCGGGACAACAACAAAAGGATGAGTCTGAACAGAAAAGAGGAAAGGAGGAAATGACTCTCGTAGTTAAATATTTCCTGAGTTTACCTGACCTTTCGGTTTGCTGTTGCCCAATTATTTTGAAATGTTTCTCCAAAAATAGAGGCAGGAATATAACTAAGCATGTCTGCGAGAGCGTTCGCCGCTTGTAAGATAATACGCTTTAAAAAGATAAATATTGAGATCCACCCTCATTTCATTTGATTATGCAGTTCTACTTGAGCAGACTTCAAAACAAGGGAAGTTGAGCTCGCGGCACAGAAGTTTGCTAAAGGTCATCTGAGGCTGATATACTGTACTGTGGGAAATGTTGAACAAAATATGGAACTGGAGGGGAAGAGAAAACATTGTTTAAGATGCCATCCAACACTCCAGTGTGTAACAGCTTAAACATTCAGTTTAGTTCGAAGACGAGGATGACGCACACAAAATTAGCAGGTGACTGAACAGCGTTCTGCCTCATTTCACTAGATAAGCTAAATCCACACTGCGTATGAATAGCTGTGCACAGAATAGCTGCAGAACAATGAAGTCAAATCTCTCTGCCAGTAACCATTTTACGTGAGCAATCCCTTAAAGATGTTGAAGTTATTTTCCATAAGGAGGTGATTAGATTTTCTCTCCACTGGTCTTCCAATAAATTCCACTTGCTTTCGTTTGCATCAATTAGCTGCGAAATTGCAGAAAAATTCACTTTAACAAGTCATTATATAGGCGCGTACTGCACTAGTTAGACAAATTCAGTATGTGTGCATCTATTTAATTCCCAAACTGGAGATGGGGAACATTGCGAAAGTATATTTAACAGGACAGTGAGAAAGGTGACTTACAGTAGAGTCGAGAAAGGTCTATTGGAATGTGGTTGAGCGTCACAGTGGGAACACATTATATACAGTCATGCACACATACGGAGGTTGTTGTTTTTTGTTTTGTTTGTTCTTATAGTGCATTCAACAAAAAGGTAAGCCAGGTTAAATGGACCCTATAGACCGCCTGACTGATTTAAAACTCAAAGGCCACCTGCTTGGCACCCTAGGGCCTGTAATTGCCATCACTACACTGACAGCCCGAAAATCACACAAGAAAGGGATTATCTTGTGGCCAAGGTTCTTGTGTGCAGCAGAAGCAACACGGTTGATTGCGTTAAGGTACCCGCGGAGCCCACCCCTGTGGAGGAATTAAATAAAGAAGCTGTGGTGGCTGTACCTTGTGCTTTTAAGGTGGTTTCACTTAGAGACTGCTGTTAATCAGTGGTGACAGAAGCAAGAGATCAATACGGAATGGATGGAAGTGGTTTACGGGATGAGTCAGAGTTAACAATATATACACTAGCTTTTAAAAAAGACAGAGAACAACAATCATAGACATTGATAATGAGTAAGTACCTTTTGACCAATCAGAGCAGTTATTTGTCTTGTCTAACCCCAATACATGCTGGTTGTTGTGATCATCAATAACTTAATCTTAAGTCCTTTTGCTTGATTATGTCACCAAACAGCAGCCCCCGAAACTCCACTTTAACTGGAACCGTAAGATTCCTGTTGTTCAGATACCAAAAAAAACTGCAACATTTACACAGAGCGCTCAAATGGTGGTCAGTTGGATGCTCATAAAATGCTGCAATTGTGTATAGCACTATGGAAAGGGCTATTTTAAAAATGGTGTTACAAATGAACAACTATAATACTTCATCAGGGTTGCCTCTGTCAATTGCACAAATTGTTGTACCTTTAATTGAGGAGTTGTTTTCCTGCTCACTCCTGAACCTTATTAAAGTTGCAGCAGAACTGCACTAAAAATATAAATCTTAAATTATCTAACCACCCCACTCCGAGGCTAGCTAGCCCAATAATACACCATTTTACCATAATTTGTTCAACCCTCGCAGGAAAATAAAAAAACAACAACATATAGTGTAGGTTGCAGTGGACTTCCCACTTGAAAGATACTTTGAGGAAGTTCTTAAAATCTCAGACAGCAGAAGGCCCATTTTATATTGCAAAGTGAAATGTATGGAAACTCATTCAACCATTGGGGAAACCAATTTCTGCAGAATCCTTTCAGGCCCGTTTTCTCAGGAGCTGGATTTGAAAGCAGGTCAAGTTGCGTTTTGCTCCGCGTCTATTTGATTTTGTGGAGATGCAACCTCTGGAACCCGATCTACACCAGCTCTAATCAAATGTTGACCAGCCTCAGAGTAAATAAACACAACGAGAAATTACATTTGTGACTGGCATAATTAAGCTCCCTGCCCGGTAACTGTGTCTGTTTTTCAACTTTGAACCCAGACTGTCAGTATGGGCTTTCACTGCAAACATAAAAGGCTTGCAGTGATCTTTCAAAAAGTATAAACAACATATGGCAGAATGTTGTTTTCTTCCTAATCATCTGAAAAATGACATTGATGAAATAATAAATAATCCATTAGCCACAAATTGCAATGCAATTAAAAAATGAAAAAAGTATTTTCCATCAATTTACACTGACCTTTCCATTGTGTTTTTGAGAACATTCCCTTTATAATTGTTTTTGCATTATACCGTGAGAGTATAGGAGCAGAGTTACAGTCTGGATTCCTTCACAATTCTTTTTTTTTTTTTTTTTTTTTTTAAAGAGAAATGTGGTAAATGGATTATGAAAACTCCTTTGTCAAATAAATTCTAAAATAGCATTTAACGCGGATGTTTCCACGTGCCATGAGGTGCGAAGGCTTGTCTTTTGTCTCTGGACAGCAAGAAAAAAAAAAAGGGCCAATTCTAGCAAACAAGAAAGAATGACTCAAACTTGCCCAGTTGAAAGAAATACCTTGACAACCTCTCTCCATTTTTCTCTCGTAGATGGTAAGATTGCCAAGCCGATTTGTTTTGTTTCCGGTTAGCAACCTATACCTGTCATTATCTTCCAAGTTGATAGCGGTGATACGTTAGCCAGCTGAAGGATTGCTGTTCAGCCTAATTAATACCTGGCTGCGTCAATTCATCATCATATTGTTTTTTCTTCTTCTTTCTTCATGACAGAACCAATCAAAAGACCACAATCAACAACACATTATTTAATCTCTTAATACTGCCTGACTTTTCCGACCCTCACTGCAGCACTCCGCCTCAAGCCCATTGATTTTTTTTATTTTTGATCCGAGATCTAAATCTTAATAACGGGTCACAAATACAATTTTCATTTTCAAGAAAGGTTAAGTAATTCCTTAATGCACAGGGGCACAGTCAGTTCTCAGCAAACGGGAGAAAACAGTCCATTTGATGAGGCCTATTTTGAGCTGCGATGTCATCGTCATGCGCTTCAGTGAAGGGGTGTGCGTGGGATCAGCTCAAACCAAACGTGTCCATGTTCATGGCAATGAAAGAGCATGTCACCCGGTGCAAGAGCGTGGCGCCCTGATGTGTTTTTAATAGCTGTTGGACAACAACGGCGCTCTAGGGATGAATGACTTTTGCTTCAAAGTCAAATTCTTGATAGATCTTTTTTTGACAAGACGAACACTAAAGAATATCACCATCCTCATCATGCAATGGTGTTCACATGTTCTTGCTTGTTGTTGAAATGCAACTGAACCATGGAAATGTGTATTTTTGTCTTTTTGCATTTATTTTTAGCATTACTGTTCATCCAGGGATGAGGAATCTTGGAATCCCGAGCTTGAAGTTGTTTCCGTATTTGCATTTCCAACAGTTCTGCTGTTCTTTGTTCCATCCAGGGTGCAGCAACAAACTAGAAACATCCCTGTGCCAATTTTAGCATGGCTTGTACAAGGCTTCATTTTGCTAGCACTCTTCCTGCATAAAAGGATTACATGCAAGTACTGGAATGCGGCGGAATGCATGCATTACAGTTTATTTCCATCGCTGACATTGCAAAGATGATGAATGACGGGATAATGCTGGTAGGAATGAATAAGTCCATTCAGTAACCAGCTGCAGAGGATCATGTTCCTCATTGCATGGGAATAATGATCAGGTGTCTAATCATGCTTATGAGGGTAAGTTCGGCTTTTCTAGAAAGACAAACACATCAGATGAGTTGACCAGAATGCACTGCTGTGTTCCCCGTCACTCTCTGATTATAGAGGATGCTCCTTTTGACCAGACCCACAAATCCAATCGACGCATCAGTTCGTGATATTACAGCACGGCAGATGGCAAATGGATTACGACGACGTAAATTAGTGGAAATGCCAGACTAGAATCTGTTTTATTTTTCAAGGTCGCAACATCTTCTGCCTTTGCAGAACTAATTTCTGTCCTGTCGTTTGCTACGTGTGTAAAAAAAGTTTATTTTAAGAAGGCCCCCCTCGCATCTACTTCGATTGGCTGGCTACGATTCAACATGACCAAACAGAGTTTTCCATGCCGGTAGCGCGGATGTGTCAGCATCCATACTTTTACTCAAACAGAGTCGTTGGCCCGCAAAGACTACAGTATGTTTAACATTCCTCGTGTTAGCTTTCTGTTACCATCTCGTGTTAACGGGTCGGTTTTGACCCGTGTCTTAAATCAGCTGTAAAATACACTAAAAACAATTATCTATCATCCAATTTGTGTCTCATCTCTTGGTTACCTTGTTAGGCTTCCTTATCCATGAAAATATTGTATGTTTTAATATTTTTGGTGTGGGCCTCTGGGCCGTTTCTTTGTCAGTGCACCGCTCGATTTCAATAAAAAAAAAAGATAAAATGAACCTCAAAATAATCAAATAAATAAAAGGTTGTTGTGTTACCTGACTATTACTGAGGGGTATTAGAACACATCTCTTAAATACATTTAAAATATATATATACACATATATATATATATATATATATATATATATATATATATATACATACATACATACATACATACACTCACCTAAAGGATTATTAGGAACACCATACTAATACTGTGTTTGACCCCCTTTCGCCTTCAGAACTGCCTTAATTCTACATGGCATTGATTCAACAAGGTGCTGAAAGCATTCTATAGAAATGTTGGCCCATATTGATAGGATAGCATCTTGCAGTTGATGGAGATTTGTGGGATGCACATCCAGGGCACGAAGCTCCCGTTCCACCACATCCCAAAGATGCTCTATTGGGTTGAGATCTGGTGACTGTGGCGGCCATTTTAGTACAGTGAACTCATTGTCATGTTCAAGAAACCAATTTGAAATGATTCAAGCTTTGTGACATGGTGCATTATCCTGCTGGAAGTAGCCATCAGAGGATGGATACATGGTGGCCATAAAGGGATGGACATGGTCAGAAACAATGCTCAGGTAGGCTGTGGCATTTAAACGATGCCCAATTGGCACTAAGGGGCCTAAAGTGTGCCAAGAAAACATCCCCCACACCATTACACCACCACCACCACCACCAGCCTGCACAGTGGTAACAAGGCATGATGGATCCATGTTGTCATTCTGTTTACGCCAAATTCTGACTCTACCATCTGAATGTCTCAACAGAAATCGAGACTCATCAGACCAGGCAACATTTTTCCAGTCTTCAACTGTCCAATTTTGGTGAGCTCTTGCAAATTGTAGCCTCTTTTTCCTATTTGCGTGTTGTGGCTTCACAAATGCTTTGCTGCATACCTCGGTTGTAACGAGTGGTTATTTCAGTCAAAGTTGCTCTTCTATCAGCTTGAATCAGTCGGCCCATTCTCCTCTGACCTCTAGCATCAACAAGGCATTTTCGCCCACAGGACTGCCGCATACTGGATGTTTTTCCCTTTTCACACCATTCTTTGTAAACCCTAGAAATGGTTGTGCGTGAAAATCCCAGTAACTGAGCAGATTGTGAAATACTCAGACCGGCCCGTCTGGCACCAACAACCATGCCACGCTCAAAATTGCTTAAATCACCTTTCTTTCCCATTCTGACATTCAGTTTGGAGTTCAGGAGATTGTCTTGACCAGGACCACACCCCTAAAGGCATTGAAGCAACTGCCATGTGATTGGTTGATTAGATAATTGCATTAATGAGAAATTGAACAGGTGTTCCTAATAATCCTTTGAGTGTATATATATATATATATTATTATTATTAACTATAGTAACATCTATGGTGTTATGGGTCAATTTCGACCCATATATATTTACTTCAAGAAAAAGGCTAAAAAGTATTTTTTTCAGCAATAGAACTTTAATACAAACACAATGAAAAGCAGAACACGACATAACACAAAATATAGATTTGCAAGGTCAAAAAATAAATAAATAAAATAAAGCAAATCTTATTTTTATAACTGGGTCGAAACCGACCCTAACAACACAAAGGTCATAATTTCAACCAGAGCATTTTATAATTTAGTGAAACAAATGTTTTTGTTTTATTTGGTTGAAATAGAGGTTCCTGACAAAGTCAAAAAGCCTTGATGCAATAAACACATTTCATGTGGTTCTTTTATGCATTTAAAACCTAAAACGGGTTGGTGCCGACTCTAACACAAGGTTCATTTATAATGTGGACAAGGCTTCAATATTTATTCCCAATTCTCAGCACAGTAGTGGGGATCACACAGCCGCACATCATGGACGTCATGATGCCTCGTTAGTCATTGGCAATCGAGAAAAAACATGATTTATTCTAACATATTTCCTGAACCCTGAATAGTCAGACAATGTTAAGTCATTGTCTGACTAAAATATGGACATTGATGGCAAGAAACACATTGCAGCTATTTGTTGTGATGAGTGTGGATGGCAATCCCCAAGAGCAATACCCACGGCCAAAGTGTCAATTGGACTGAATAAGTCAGATCAATCTCGTGAGAGGACACCTTTTCCCTATCGAATGCCCGATTAAGCTGATAAGACGGGTCTATTTCCCCCCTCAGATATTTCTCTCAAGCTGTATTAAATCAATAACCAGTTTGAGGGGGTGGCAGAAAACCGCCTCTGTCGGACTTATCCTCAGGTACTTCCCTTTTTGAGGTGCCAGGCCAAAAAAACTTCTTTTTTTTTTCCTCCAGACACATCACAACGTTCACGGATAATTCAATTGAACCTCAAGGGCACTGCAATATAAAAAAGGCACTAGAGGCCACTTATGCCATTGTTACACTGCCCACTAATGCAGATTTTAACAAATGCACGGCCCAGACTGAGGCTTGGATTTCAATTACCTACGGAAATATTCGGCAGTGGCCGTTTTATTAGAAACAAAATGGGTGCACTTAAGTATTTTTCTTTGACCGTAGGAAGGTCAAAAGGAAACACGTTGAGTCAAGGAGACACATTTGTCAGAACGGACACGAGTCTCAGGTCCTGTATCGACGTGATCGAGCAATTTCTTGACTTTGAATCCCGGACTGAGGCCCCGTTGCGTAATGGGAGCCACGCGACAGCGATCTTTGAAGCATCATCGGCCGTCTCAGCCTCTCAGCCCTCACTCACATAAATGTCTTCGCAATGCACCTGCTGACGGGGGGGGGCGGAAGAGAGAGAGAGAGAGAGAGAGAACTGATTTCCGGTATGAAATGCACAGTGAATTGGAATAAAGCCCTTAAAAAAAAATATATATATGCTACTGCGTATTAATTTGAGCCGTGCCCGGACATTGTGGTCAACACCGCAGGAGGATGGACCCCAGTTTTTCAGTTGAGGTTTGTTTGAGAAGCCGTTTTAAACCCCTATAGGTAAATTAAAGTATCCCCCCTGAATGGTACAGATGCAGCGCTAAATTTAATTACAATTCTCGCAGTCTCGGTTGAATCGGAAATCCTCTGCGATGTTTCTCAGCAGCCATTCTCCTCGACCGGCATTATTTACGGCAGGAAAAACACTTAATTCATTATTTTAGCCCCTTGTATTTCCCACCCTTTAAAAGATATGACAAAAAAAAAAAAAAAAACTTTTAATTGACATTCTGTCTCACCTTCACTAAAAGAGGACACGGTTTGTCGTTCTCAGGGGAGTCACGCATTAAACGGAAAGGAAATTCAGAATTCACATTCTGCAGGCGGTGGGAATGTATCTAAGCAAAAAAAGCCAATAGTTGGAGGCAAAGAAAACAGTTGAAAGTTTTCTAACAGCAAAAATTACCTTTGTGTCTCAACCCCCGAGGCAACCCACACATGAGTCCGAGGTGACTCATCACGAATTAGATTAATTAAGCCGCGAAATAATAATAATTAGTGATTTCACTGCCGTACCCAAAACGCTTCCGGGGATGAAAACAGGACATCGCTGACGGGCGATGATCCTCACTTTGCGTTACGGACCGGCTGAACCTCTGTGGGCTAACATGATGCCGGGAGACACTGCTCCGAGCCGTCACCGCTACGCCAATCTAATACATGCAAATAATTAATCAGCCCTCTCGCTTTTGACACATACGCAGTTCCCAAACGAGTCCATTAGCGCTCTTGCCTCAAAATTCATCTTCAGCGATGTTGACATTTTTGCAGGAGAAGTCTCAACCCGACCGTCTCTCTGCCAGCGGGACTTTCTTGCCGGGGCCCAGCCGCCGCCACCACACACACACACACACACACACACACACACACACACACACACACACACACACACCCTTGAAAAGGCCCGGTGACAGCTTCGCCGCTCCGCGGAAATGCCCAGCCTCATTTCGAGCAGCATCAGTAACAAATCCCCGCGCCGCCGTCATTAGCGGTAATATAAATCAACAAGAGAGAGAAGAAAAAGAAGAAAAAAAGAGCTCATTTCAGATGCTACTCCCTTATTGGATGCCAGCACGCACGGGAGTAGCATAATGGGTCTGGACGAGGAGCAGGGATTTGCAAATTCATTTTTCATTTTTTTTAAGTTTGCACACGTCCTTCTCATGCTGCCTTTCTAAAATCGTTGATTTTTCCATGCATGTTTTGCGCTTGCACCATCCCAATCTGGGCATTTAATCATCGATGCTCTTTACCCAACCCGTCCAACTGTTTTACTTCGGTTTCAGCCTCAGCGATAATCTTCCCCTGCCCTTAACAACAACGGCAGCCAATGTAAGCCGCCTTGTCAGCCGGGGAGGTGGTTGCTCTTAAAAGCGAAATCAAGTCACCAGGAGGTCAGACTTCCGATACATACTCGCCGCGACGTCTGTATTATCGAAAGATAAACTAAGCGTAACGATCAAACGCCGCTCGCTGTGCAATCCATTATAAGTAGGAAAATTAAATACAAATATCATTGAAATATTACTGAAGCGAAATGGGAAATAAAGCCCCCAAATGGATTGCTTAAAGATCAGTCGCATCCTTAATATTCCTTAATGCCTTTGCCTCCCAGCAGAGCGTGAGAATCCACAGAGGGCACACCAAACAGAGACGGTCATCTGGGAACAAGACGATAATTGATCACAATGATTATGAATTGTCCGGCTCGGGGAAATCACTCAAAAGCAGAGACGGCGGACCAGCTGTGTGGCTGTTTCCCCGCACGATACAAAAAGAACAGTTTACTTCCACTAGAGAGACAGACGAGAGAGCAACCGAGAGAGAGTGAGGAGGCGTGGAGGATGGGGTGGCAAATCCACTATTTTGCTTCCTCCCCCCCCAACTGCCTCAGCTGGGCTTTACAAGCTGCAGCTGGTATAGTCGCTCAAAGCACGTTATTATTATGGAACATGTTTAGGAAGCAAATGCAAACAAAGGCATAACCGGGCAGTTCATCATTCACTCCACAGTGCAGTGTGTGTGGTCTGTTTATGCAAACGAGGAAAGACATTGGTGATTGGAAATTCCCTTGATGTCCACGACAATCCCCTTGTCTATTTACAAATGATACCGTTTAAAAAAAAAAAAAAGCACATTCTTTTTCAGGTGGGGCTGTTCGGCATTTGGTTTATTTGGAATAAACATCCACGGATCTGACCCGCTCTTCATAACGCCACAACTTGCTTGAGAATTATTCAATTTGTGTATGTTTCCTTCAGTATCAAAGAAATACGGCGATATGTAGCTCGACATCCGCTTTAGATAAAAAAAACATGCAACTGAATGAATGTATTAGATAACACAGTTTAAAGTGTGACAAAATCCATTCATAAACTTAAAAAAAAAAAAATATTATATATATATATATATATATATATATATATGCGCAGACCCTGTTGTCCTTGGAGCATGTGCAGGCCCCTCACAGAAAAAGACAACCCAGCTGGATTTGGACCTTCGTTTTTCTGAAATTTAAGAAATCATAGAGCAGCACAAAATGTCAAATGCAGTAATTATTGCTCTGCATGGCGGCGACCGGATTCGCTGCGCTACAGTCTCCGAGACGGCTGACTCCGGATAAAAAGAAAAAAAACCTGTGTGAGCCAGAGATCGATTCCTGGCATTACCTGCTTCTTGAATGCAATGTCTTCAAGCCTTTGGCCCTGCTCTGCTCTGCTGTGTGAATGAAGAGGGAAATCTGAGAGGTTTTCCAAATCTTAGATTGCGGATCTCATGGCGGTTGACCTTTTTAGATCTAGGAGGTACTCAGGATCTTTTATTGTTCCCTAAAAGCAACATTCACACAGAATAGTTACGATTCTGAACCGATCAATTCCTCCTCAGACCCTCTCCCTCACGTCCGCGGGTAATGATGGCGTGATGCGCATCGATCGCACGGGCAACCACTCGATCGAGTAGCGCGGGCCCCGCTGTTTTCAAAAAGTCAGGGTGAGAGCGGTCTGGGTTAAGTCCCGTTGTGTGGGACTTAAGGAAACATCTGCCGGGCGAGGAGATTTAGAGCCGCCGGTCACGCCGCCGCGGATTTGCGTCGCGTGCCATGCTTGTGTGCGCAGGGTCGAGGCGCATTGACACGGGACGTGCCTATGTGTAATTACACTGATGGCATGTCAAATGGGAACGCACGGATCACAGTCGACGCATTCCTTTTGCGAGACTGATGTGACAAACTAGCGAAGCACTATGTGTCTCTGAGAGTCCTCGGATTGAAAGCTCAATAAAGTGATTTCTGACCTCAGAATGATTTCCCCACTAGTGTGTTTACAAAGGCACTAAGGTTTAAAAAAAACAACGGTTGCCACACACAAGTGGTGCACCTGGGAGCCATTTTCGTTGTGCTGTTGTCTCGGCTTCTTCCACTTCTTGCCTTCTTTTATGTCCCCCTCGTGAATCCCTTATATGCTCTCAGGAGCGCAATCAAGAGAGCCTTCTGGGCATTTCGCAATGATGTATAGTCCCGTGAAAGTGCAGAGGCGAGGTATCTGTAGTACGTGATGTGGTGTTGTGATACGACCAAACAAGTCCCAAGGTCGTCCGTTGGTGATTAAGAGACGCCGGCGGCTGAAGCACAAGATTCTATTCAAGGTTTTCTTTAAATAGTTGTCGACTAATGGCAAATCAATAAGCGAGCGGAGGGATGATTAAACATTCCGTCTTTGACTGATGACATTAAGGCCTGAGCTCCTCATAGCTCTAACGCTCCCTACCTTCAGAAATACACCCGGCAGATTTTGTACCTCCAAAACAAAAAACAAAAAATAAAATGCAAGCAGAGCATGCATCTGCAATCGCAGCGTGCTAGAGGGACGGGGTTAAAGGTGCAGCAGATCAGTCTGCATATAAACGGCTCCATCTATTTTCAATTAAAAGATGCCATCGATTCGGGGCCCATTGGTATGCATGGGAAAACAGCAGATGAGTGAGGAGTGTTCCCGGTTGTTTTCGCCGCCGAGAGGGAAGTGAAGGGCGTTCAAGCAAATCGAGCCGCTTTGTACACACACGTCTTAACACAAATTAACCAAATTATAAATATATTTGTCATACTCAGGGTTGGGATTCCGGATAAAAGGGGGGATTAAGGGTAGCAATGCGGTAAACAAAGATAATCCCAATGCTCAATAATGCAACTCACCTCCCTCTCGGAGGATTGAACATATTTGTTGCCACTCGAGTACAAATGATCTCGAGAGGCAATCACTCCCGTTGAGTGAGTAAATCAGCGAGCTCCGAATCAATGTTTCATAATGTTGTGCCTTGTAATCAAGAGTTTTAATTATTCAAGTTGCACCGTCAATCGCAAAACATTCCAGGAAATAATCTGATAAAGCTTTAATTCTGACCTGCGCTTGGCATCCGGCCAAAGCAGACTTTGGTTTAATTTCATCCAGGATGATCATTTCCTCAAAGCAATTAGATCGGCAGTGTCATTATTGGAAAAAATGTAAAACAGCGCTCCACACCATACGCACTTGTGTCACACTGAGGTCTCGCTCTTTCTCCCTCTGTTTTGTGATTCTAGCCATCAAGCCCAATCATAATGTGCATTTATTAGTGTCAAGTAATGGTAACAAGCGTTTAATGGATAATGTGCACCTACATCATGCATTATCCATCCTGCTGAGACAGCGTTAATGCTTCACCCATCACATTACACTGGGTTGGAGTAAGTATGGCTGACAGCACAATGTGATTATTAATGTTCCCAGTGATTTCCTATGCCAGATTAAGCCGATGTATACACAAGGTTTTCTATTTTATCCACATGTTTATCCTCAATTTGCAAATTGCTATTCATCACACGGAAGATGTTAACATTAAACGATTACGGCAAGACCAAATGATATAACTGCAGTCATACATATTTATGTCGGATTCACTCAAACTGTCAGAGATTTGCTGGATTCTATTTCAATTTAGTAATGTTAAAGAGGCTTTTGCTGCGGTTTGTACCATCAGGGTCATTTGGGTTTATTCATCAGGAACACCGAGCTGAGGATTCTTCACTCGAGTCATGTTTTACATCAAACCATACCTTTCAATTTTGCTGATTGGAATTTCAAGCCACTCCTTCCCTACTCCCCCATCTTATAGTTGCTGATAAGGACACGGCAAGTAAACAAACACCTTTTGCAAGGAGTTTCAGCATCAACAAACGCTGCATTTCAAGACCAGAGACATCATTAGTTTTCCCCAATTCTATCTGTTTTGGGGTCAACAATGAGGTTAATGAAGTTGACAGGTTAATTAATCTCCCTTAAAACTCTTCCAAAAGTTTGGATCTTAAGGCTACGAACGTTGAAATGTTATAAATTAAATAGATGTTTCTAGTGCATTTATTTATCTATAATTAAAGTGTACAGATGGACGAGTGAATTTTCATTTGGAGGCCAAAAGCAGGGACGCAGACATAGACCAAGACATTGACGAAGCTTTTGAGTCTAGCAACTTTTTAGTTACCGTTTTAGGAAAATGTCTGTGGGATCAATGTGTCTATGTTTGTTCAATATACAGATAATTCTGTGACATATTTAGTAAAGCTCAGCATAAAAAAAAGAAAAGAGAGCAGTACTTTCTATTTTCTTGAAATGGATTCATCTTGTTTGTTTTTCTGTCTTGGCCAGGCCAAAGCTTTCATTCACTTAATTCTTTGCTTATATTCACTTATCAATGACCATTTCAAAGTGCTGTTTCATTTGCCTGAATGTCATTTGCACAGCCGGCGTCGACCTTGACCGAACGCGACGTTCCGTGTGCTGGAGTTTGTTAGCATGCAACGACATTGGTTCAGACCGGATCGGGAAAGCAGCCTGAAAGAGAGGCCTGTCTGTTTCAGCATTATTATTTTTTTCATGGTTTACTAGCGAATATGAGATAAAAGTGCAGACGAGCAATTATCGACGCTAAGGGCTATGGAAGTCCTCATTATCAGTGACGCTACAATGGCCAGACGAGGTTCGACTTGCAAACAAAATGGGACTCCGAGGTGGGGACTTGGCCCAGGATTAATGGCCGGAGTTGGAGGCCACTGGATCCCTATGACAAAGTAATGAAAAAAAAGACATATGGATGGAGTTCAGCCTGGCTGAGCTTGGGGGCCTCCATGCCTGACAAACACATTATGTGCCAGACAGACTGACGGGAGCAGAATACAGAAAACGACTGCTAGTGGAGGAGGCACATGCAGTGTAAACTACACTACATAAGGGACAGAGATATCACAAACGCAGAATACAATGGCCAAAACAGCACCATCCTTGTTATTCAATCTTGCATTCACAGATTGACCAATAGAATACGTTGCAGTGTTATACTCCGAATCCTGTATCTGTTCGATGCCATTGTATCATATCTCAATCTCGCCTCACGGTGTTGTCCTTTGTTTCAACTCAGATTAATCAATGATTACAGCCTATCAGAAACAAATTAATAAATGTCACGACTTGGTGGGGATCTCAAATTTGTTACAACATCTATTAACATCCTGAGCCATGTTGTGTCATCATCTTATCAGACCAAATTAAAAATCCGTCCAAGAAAAAAAAATATGCCTGCCGAGTTTAACCTAACGATGAAAACACATGGTGCTTTAAAAGAACTGCAAACCTCAACGGGTATGTGAAAGAAAGAAAAAAAAAAAAAAAAAGACTTCCAGAGTGCTAAAAATGTTTGGTTCTGGAGTGCAATAAAAAATTAAAACCCATTACAAAATGATGAGCTACCTGCTGCCGACCCCGGCTATCTTTTTCCAGCTGCCCCATTACGTCTTCCATGACGCACCCAGTAGTGGCAGGGTGCTGTTCTCTCGTGTCGCAGCACTACCATTAGTCGCTGTAATGGAAAGTGGAGTTGCAGTTACCTGTGGCTACAATGACAGCAAGGACAATAGGCAAGAAGAGGGCCTCAGAGCTCCTTACAACCTGATCAAGGCTTATCAGGAGTGGCAGCGTGGACGAAACAAACGCACAAGTATGGGTTTTAGAATCTTTCAAGTCGAGTCTGAATCGGAATGAGGGCATTTCTGAGAACACAAGAGAAAGTTTGGAAAGTTCCAGGTTCTAAAGAAGATTTTCAGACTGTACTTATAAGTGTGGAAATGAATGGCTGCCACAAAAGCGCAAAGCCTTCACTCCTCTAAAGATACTCTGTACAAGGCTGGCACAGGCCGTCTTTGAGATGTTCAAGCTGCAGCATGTCGGGTTTCTTTTTATCTTCTCCAGGGTCAGGGATTTGTTTGTCGCAGCCAAGGTCTGGGCTACACACTCCACTTCTACTATGTACCGAGCCACTACTCCTGGAGCGGGCGAGTCCCTCGTGGCCTCTCTCAAAGAAGTGGATGACACCCCCCGGGAAATTAGGGAGCCACTGTCGTACAGAACAAAACTATTTCTGGATGCAAGAGTCTCTTTTGCAGCAATGTTCTGGTTCCCAAGAACACTGGAGACAAAGGTGGGACTTACCGTACATCTGTACATACTCAGATCTGTGTGCTTACTTTGAACAGGGTATTGCTACTGAACAGGTCCAGTTTACCAGGGAACAGAACAGACTCTCGTAATTGTGTGGTTTACAGAAATAGGAAGTAACCCCGGTTTCATTTTCCAAGGGAAAAGCAGGGAGAAGCAAAGAACAGTTCCCTAGTCGCCCACCTTACACTGTATTGACACAATGCATGAGGTACTACAATGCCAGATAATGCAGACCTTTACAATAGAATGAACTTACAATGCCTCATTGATCCATTGGTGCAGGATAACGTTGCATTCATCCCAGTACGACGCTAACTGGAAACCAGGGCCTCTCTGGCGTTCCTCTATATAGGTTTTTGCCGGCAACAGCAGTAAATAGATGGCCACTGGTGACAGACAGTGCATGCAGTTGGAAAATGGATCCGTAGTGTGCAGTTGGTCAATAGATGGAACAATTTAGCGTTAAAGTAGGGCAACAGGGTTTGGGGTGGATACTGTAGGGAGGAGACCGTAAAAATTGACCTACCCCGGCAGCACGAAGAGAAGCATGATTCTCGGGAAAGAAGTTGTCAAGTTACGGCTCCGGACCTACTGCACTTCCCCACTTGATAGGGATTGACCCATCTACACCGATTCAAACTGGATTCCACTCCAATGAAAACCCAACTTTTCCTTTTCTTTTTTTTAATCTCTCCTTTTTTTTTTTAGATTCAGATTGTTGAGTCATTCACTCCGTATAGAAAATAAGAGATAGAGGTGAAAAACCTTTAAATAAAAAGAAACAGAAAACACACATTTCAATATGCCAGAAAACGCGTGATCCAGCGCCCGTGCACTCTGTCTACACACGTCACCACATAGCCCCCAGCTGTGCCTCCACCCACATGTCAACAAACATTTTACTTTGCCACACGTGAATGGGCTGCGGAGCCCCGTGACGTATTTAGCGCTCGCGCTAATCAAGCTGGTGGTGGCAGTGATCATCAGCAAAGTCTGTCCCTCTTACCGGCTGCCTCTCCGGACTTGTAGACGCGTCTTTGCTGCGTTTTGATCTAGCCGCCCGGCGTTCATTTAAGACCCCACCTTTGACGTGCGCCCGCGGTGCTTCCGGTGCCTACAAGCTCCGCCCCTTTTCCTCCCAAGTCGGATTGCCTGCACTAACATTTAATTAAATGCTCTGTTTATTATTTAATCTGTGGCTATTTCTATCTTCCTGTGTGCTTTATTAATTTACAATTACTTGTATTTACCTTACATTTTTTCCTTTCTTTTTATCCAAAATAAAAATCATGTTTGACTTCACAGATGTACATGACGATATTGAAAAGAATATGAGGTTTGGTTCCAATTTGTGAAGATTCATTTCATAACCTATTTCAGTGATGAAAAAAAACCTTCTGACCAACATATGATGGAATCCAGCAGACGTGTCTCCGATCACTTCATCACGTCCATGTTTTGTGACTATCGAGTATACGTTTATATTATGATCATCGCGACTTAAATATGGTGAATCATATGTTGGGAATCATCATAACATTACCAACAAATATTATTATACAACTTAATTGCTTCATTCGATTTTGTGTGCATCTACGTTCTTGGCAGAGCACAATATGGACGTAATGAAACTGAAGCGCTGCAGATTTAATCCCACATCAATGTGTTTTTGTTACAATTGTGTGACACTGAAACAAAAGAGCTTATATATATATATATATATATAAAAAAAGAGAATAACTTTCTTTTTCCAAGGGAAACAATCCATACAAGTCCTCTTTACAAGTCCAAGGCTTTTCAGAAGGATAGAATCTTTACCTGCTTTGGGTTAAAATAGCGCTGGATGAGACATTATCAGCCTGGGCCACGGGTCTGGATTTTCTTCTCGCTTTGTTGGAGGATTTTGGAATCATACATAGTGTAGTTTGGCAGTTCCATATCCCTGCAATGAATAAAGTATAAGTCTCAGTATGAAATCAATTGTTTGTTCTCTGTTGCGTCTCCGGCAGAGAGAGATTGTTTTGCCTTGGTACCTGTCACCGGTCTCACGGTTCTTTCATTACCTCTCGGTGACAACGCCTTCGCTGTCAGAGAAATGCCTGAAAGTGTAATGAATGTGGATCCATTTTTAATCATTAGTTTGACAGTGATGATAGAGGACTCTTTACAGCAGTTTACTCTGCGAAAGGCCCACTCTGTACTTTCAAGTATTTTAACTATATATTCTATATATCAATATAAAAACATGTTTAAATGTAACATGGAAACATACATTATGGGGCTGCTTCACAGGTGAATAGGATACACATTTAACATATATATATATAATATATATTGCCATACAACTTCACCAGTTGATGACTTGCATTAAGACAATTGCGTTAAGTCAATTTCACATTTATATTTGCAAATGATGCATTATCGTTTGTGCTAATTTAAATACATTCCCACAACAGAAATCTGATCATTAGTTCAAAGTTCTTGTTTAATTTTTTGGACATTGGACATCAAGATTTTGACAAGGTTCATTTTGGATATCTCACATTGTATATTTGGGGTGTTTCGGGCAATAAAGAAGAAAATGGTCTCAAAAGCCATCCAAAAAAAAACATAGCCCTGAAATCACAAAATAGACCTGTACAACATTATGTTTTTTATTTATTTATTTATTTTTCCAGGGTCTCGCCTTGATTAAAGAAATAAATAGTATTATTCAAACCATTAAAATAAGGCAGATGTCTCTCTTATACAGCAGCATCCAGTACTGTCGCTGCCAGCCATGCAGAAGCAGCGGGGGAAAAAAGTCCAGAGAAGATATAATGTGGAGCGTTGGGAGATCCCGAAGCTCCACGGGGGGTCCCACCAATTTCACACCATGGATGCACATTCCGTAAACACACAGCGAACACTCATCTGAATGTGATTTAACCAGAAATTCTCCAAACAGTGGCGGTGACGGATGAAAACAAGCCCCTTCTGACAACGCGCGGCAGCGCCTCGCCGCCTGATTGCTAACACCATTGAGCAAAAACAATTGCGTGAGTGGCAGCCCCACAAGACAGCAGCCTTCACAGGGAAATAAATTGGAAATTTGAAAATAATACGTCTATTTCGCATCGCTGGTGGGAGCAGATTCATTTGTTGCTTTGACAATCTGTTATTTGGAAACAAAATATGACTTCATTTCACCGCTTGGTAATCACTGTAATCACGAATGTCAGTATGCGTGTGCGTGTGCCTGCATGTGATACAGTATGGGGTAGGACAAATAAATGGGAGGGAGGATGAGGCCGAGAGAGAGAGAGAGAGAGAGCGAGAGAGCTGAGGTCTCTCTTTCACCCTCATAGTGTGGCCCAGAACCATGTCGAGGAAAATGAACCAGATTGGTAATGACTTGTAGGGGAATCTAAAGTAGCCCCTCACACCATGCCAACAGATTCTCCTCCGTTAGAAGCAGGTAGCTCTCAGCTTGTGGGGAAACTCGGCAGGAAGAGAAAGAAGCCTCTAACTGAAATGGCTCTCAACAGCGGAGCAGCTCTAGCCATGCTTGGGCTAACACGTCGGGACTCCAGCCTGCTCTTAAGTGACACCCCCACCCCCACACACACACAACAGTCGGAGGGTTTTCAACTCGCGTCTAATCGGTTTACAGCCGCTCATGCGCGTAATGCCCATTTATCATGAGCGAACAATGCCGGCCCACCCACTCGCAACACAGCCGGCCCCGTCGCCGCGCATGCCAAAACATCCATTTACGTTAACCACAATTAGTCAATTTTTTCTTTTTTATATATACATGTATTTTGACTTTTTTTTATAATGCTGCTCAACACACGCAGAGCTACAGTGCTTCTACTCAGAGGGATATTTATATGCATCTACTGGAGGAAACGGAAGCCTTTTTGATATGAGGTGCCATTTGTTTTCTTACATTTTCAGTGTGCCATGTCAACATTGATGTTACATTAAGTTTAAGTATGCTATTTTATGAAAACATCTTTATCTGAGTTTGAAATCATTAACCCCACTAACCATCCACCAGTCTTGCTCATCAGCAATACACTTAACATATTATTTAAATAAGGCAGCAAGTACTAGTGAATCAGAGGCAGGGTAGGCCGGGTCTTATCTAAAGTGGGAAAAACAGGAAAAGCTGTGGTTGGCCCTTATGATTACTCAGTTGCTATCAGTATCTGTCAAATTATGTCAGATAATTTGATGACTAAATAATCTTACTGTAATTTGGGGGGAAATTAAGATATTGGACTTTGGATTCAATAACGTGAGAGGTTAAATACCTGAAAGGGAGCTCCTGGTACTTTTTGGCTAATTCCCTCCACAATCTGGTCCTTTTTGGATGTTAGGATGCTTAGGAACACTTTTTTTAATTAGCACTAAACACAAAGTGCAATTGAGGGTGGGGATGTCATTACTTTAGCATGTATTTAAAGTTTTGAACCAATTAGAGTAAAAAAAAAAAGAAAGGGGAAAAAAAGAAGTCAAGTGAGCTGGTGAGAGGTTCACATGAGAAAACTTACATAACACATTAATACATATCATGACTTTTGAATAATTAATGAAAAATCAAGCTCCGTGCATGAAGATATTCCGGTTGAAGTGATGCTGGTAAAACGACGGCAGCAGCTTCAGCCCTCGTAAGAGCAAGCAGTGGAATATGGCTGCTGACAGCTTTTGCATGATTGATGAGCTGATGCAGGGAAGGTCATCTCATTTAACATTGCCAAGTCCGAGCAGCATCCTCTCCGCTCTCGCTCTTGTCAGACGGAGCCAAAGGAGGAATCAAAGTTAACGTATACGTGAATACCGTACATGCGGCGAGAAGGGTAATCAGCGGGGAGGGCGTGTTAGCTGTCGGGTACAACCTACATCACGCGTTCCCTCCCTGCCGACAGACTCCCGTGGAAATAATGGCTTGATATCAGAATCAGAATCAGAATCAGCTTTAATGGCCATGTAAATTTGCACATACATGGAATTTGACTCCGGTTTCACTTGCTCTTCGTTTAACTGTTCATCAGAGTGACGGCCAGTGGGAAGAAGCTGTTTCTGTGTCTGGTAGTTTCGGCGTACAGTGCTCTGTAGCGCCTTCCAGAGGGGAGGAGTTGGAACAGCTTGTGTCCAGGGTGTGAGGGGTCTGTGGTGATCTTTACAGCCCGCTTCCTGACTCTGGCGGTGTGCAAGTCCAGGATGGAGGGCAGGCTGGAACCAATGGTTCTCTCTGCAGACCTGACGATCCGTTGGAGTCTGACTCTGTCCTGTTTGGTGGCCGATCCAAACCACACAGTGATGGAAGAGCAGAGGACAGACTGGATGATGGCGGAGTAAAACAGGATCAGCAGCTCCTGAGGCAGGTTGAATTTCCTGAGCTGGCGCAGGAAGTACAGCCTCTGCTGGGCCTTTTTCCGGATGGTGTTGATGTTGGCGGTCCACTTCAGGTCCTGGGAGATTGTGGATCCCAGAAACTTGAAGGTCTCCACCGCAGAAACAGTGCTGTTGTGTATTGGTAGTGTTGGGGGGCTCCTCCTGAAGTCTACTGTCATCTCCACAGTTTTGGCCTTGTTCAGCTCCAGGTGGTTCAGGTGCTCCAATGAGCGGAGTCTCTTTTTCTTTTTGTCTGTCATGGCATCGGACGTCACGTCTCGCCGTCTCATCGTCATCGGTTTACACAATTCTAAAGATTCAAATTTGAAAGGTGGTCGCCGTGGGGCGAGGCACCGTGGGGCGTGTCGGGGTGGGGCGGGTCGCAACGGCCACATCGTGACTGTCTGTCGCAGTTAAGCCAAAGTGTAGCCTCAGGATGAAAGGGCAAAGTTCTGCACTTGCTACTCTTGTTTAAGGCCAAATAAGTGAAGTAAAAGTCTGAAGCTGGAGGGCGAAGCCCAGGGTTGTCAATCATTCATGAGCACGCCGCTCTCTCCTCGCCACAATGTTAACTACTTGGGAAATGTAACCGAGCTCATTTATGAATTATGGATTGTTACATGAGCTGACCTTGAATTTCTTTAACCAATATGTGTTTGCTATTTTCTCGTTCGCTATGTTTTTGTCCTGAGGGCCATGTATGTTTGTGGAGCGGATGTGTGTTCTGTCTACATTGTCTGGGCTTTTAATTCAATATGATGGTGTGTCAACTTTCAGTGGGATGATTTTGTGATTAAATCGTATTTCAAGATATCGCGATACACAATTACTAAATTGTGTATCGCGATATCCTGAAATACGATGCAAATCTGCATACAGCTGGAAATATAATTTATTTTTCTATTTAATTTCACCTCAAACTGTTATGTTCATTTTGCACTAAATAAAAGGAGAGCCATAAGAGGCTAAATAGGCTTTAACATATGGTTATTTGATATTGCCGATTAATTTATTGAACTACCCAAAAATATTTTTGGGATAAATTATTGTTATGTAGATAGGAAATTACCCATACCTTGATAGAAGATATTGCAATATCGCCCAGCCCTACCGTGAGAGGGGTTCATATCTAGGGTTAAGACCAGATCCTATTTTAAGTCTCATGCAGTCTTCAATACTAATACTAGATCATTCTCTTCCTTCACAAGTTTTGCAGTAAAGCAAACCCCAAGTCTCTGCACCCCAGGAAGATAATACTTGTAATCTATAGATCAAATAACTCATCTATGGACTTTGTGGTGACTTTTGCTGTATTTGTCAGACTTCCCCTCATATCACCAGGGTCATTAAGTCTCGCGCTATTGGCTGCTGTGCTCCAGCCCGGAGCTGTAACAGCCTCCTGGTGTCAAGCTGCGAGGAGCTCACCTTTGAACAGCGCTGCATGGGGTGGCTAAAGGCTTTCATGTCAGTAATCATAGAATGCATAATCATGAAATGGCCTCAGGTAGCCTGCAGCATGGTGGTGTGAAATGGCCAAAAGCAGCAGTGGACAGCATGGTTGATATTAAATTATTAATAAATGAGACATTTGTCACCAACCCCCTTCAGCCAATCACAAATCCGGACAATTATGAAACACAATATAATTTTAATACGTTGAGTTAATGTTTTCATTTTAATTATTTCATGATATATTGATTCAATTATGTTTGTATTTATTCCTGTGTATAATTTATAATGTGTTACTGTTTTATTTAGCATGGGCCATGTTTAATTACATCAGGATGGACTGGCATTTCGATGAAGACACTTTAAAGATCAATCCATTCATAACTAATCAGCAGGGTTTTTTCAAATTGCATGATTTAATGTATCTGTGAGCTTCATCTCAGCTGAACATTTGTCTGTGGCTTGTATGAGGCTGGAGAGACGGGTCCACCATTATTTTTCCCCACCGTCTCTGAAAGAGAGCTCAAAGAGAAACACAGCCTGCTGATATGAAAGAAGGTTAGGGTTATAAAGTTCACAGAGCTTTTCTTATTTCTCTTTTACGGCAATGACGATTATCCCATCAGTTCATTTTATTGGAACATCAGTGAGTTTGGAGATAAGACTGTGTAAGAGGAAGTGGGTGCTGGTTAGACTGGTGCGTGCCTGCTGAGGATAGCTTGGACAGTAGCCCTACCAGTGTTGTCGTCGAGACCATTTAAACCAAGACCAGATTGTATGGAGACCAAGGCTTTGAAGGGTTGAGACCAAGTCAAGACCAAGACCGGAGTGTATAAAGACCATGACCAAGGCTTTGAGACCAAATTAAGACCAGATTGTATGGACACCAGGGCTTTGAGGGGTTGAGACCAAATCAAGACCAAGACCGGAGTGTATAAAGACCATGACCAGGACTTTGGACCAAGTCAAGACCAAAACCAGACCTGTGAGGGGTCGAGATTCATGCATTCATTCCCTCAATGAATCCCAGTTAAAATGTAGAGCATGCAAACCACAACCCCTTTACAAATTGACCTAAAAGAACTACATTCCCACTGAAAACAAATGAAGACCCCTCTTTGTTCCCCTTATCTTTGTGCCATATGATAAACCAATCATAAGGTCATGCACAGGTTAATTGAGGGGATATCCCTTTGCCTTCTAGCTCAGGGGGATCAGTGGTCATCCAGTAGCCACAAGGTAGCCGGTTCGATCCCCAGTCCCCCCATAGCTCACATGTTGAAGTGTCCCTGAGCAAGACACTGAACCCCGAGCTTCTCCCTGGGCGCCTCACAGGCCAGCCCACGGCTCCCTAACAAGGATGGGTCAAATGCAGAAAAGAATTTCCCCAAGGGGATTAATAAAGGATAATTTCTTTCTTCTTCTATCAGAAATCAACTGATGAACAAATGAACCATACAATCAACATCACAGGCCATTTGGTGATTTCCCCACTGTTGTGTTCAGGACCGGGTGGACGACACTCGTCATCGCACGCTTACAGATATTTGGTCAAATGTATCCTAGAAATCCTAGTTCATGTACAGTATAATTCACCGGTCTCATTCGGCAACTTCACCGTCCCTGATTGACCTTAATGAAAGGATTTCCACATGATCCTGACTTTCTTTTGATCTATAATTAATCTACTGTCAGTCAGCAGGATTTTTTTTCTTCTTTTTTCTCCTCACCACACAATTTTTTTTTCACGAATGATAAAGTCTCATTTATTACCATAGGTACTTACTCTTAGCACTCATTGGAAACATCTGGTTGATAAATGGCTTGCATGAAATTAAACAGCAAATGAACACAGAGGGTCATGGATGGTCGCTCGTCTCTCCTGGGGTATCCAGGGCAATGAATACATAAATTACACAACGTTAAGGCAGGATGAACACAGCGGCCATTAACATGAGATGGGTACATTTGTTGTGTTGTGTTTGTGGGACATGGCTCAACACAGGTTCTAAAAGGGGAGGCAACGAGTACCAATTACGCAGTAATGTTATGTTAACTATGTTTCATGCAAAAACTTCCGACACATATGCATTCTGGAAGGGATTTATAAGAAGTGTAGAAAGAAGAAAATTATGTAATTAATGTTTAAAAAAATAATTAAATCATATATTTAATTCCAATATTATGCATATATGGGCAATAAGTAATGGCTGCTATCACATAAAGACATGCTTTGAGTCCAATACATGTAAAAATCGATTTTAGAAACGTTGAACATGGTGTCACCAAGGTTACCAAGGGCTCTGTACAAGAGCTGATAAATCCTCCTTTTAGGAATGGAGCTTTTCAGTATGTGCTCCGTAACATGACAGCCACTGTCAGAAACATATTAGAGGGAGATTGGGGAATAGAAAGCCTGTCGTTGGGATTCATTACACACACACACACACACACACACACACACACACACACACACACGATAGCATGAAGCGCTTCATATATAATGTGATTTTTCTAGCCACTGGGCCCTCTCACTTGTTTACCCCCGGAGCATAAAGAAAGAAGAAAGTGAGGGAGGAAACGAAGGAAGAAGAAAAGAAAAAAGAAGAAGTTTGCCCGAGACCTTTGCCATGTTTTTTTTCTTCTTCGTTTTTTGTCTTCTGGCATTTGCAATTAGCACCAGGCGGCCAACTGACACTGAGAAACAGATGCTGTCCATCCGTTTGTCACCGACTCTTATTCCTCCCTCTTTGTCGAGCGGAGATTGTGCCCCGGCCAACTGCGAGCGAGCGAACGTGTCCTTTTCTGAGCGATGGCGCTGCCCTGTAATGAGGGTACGACTACTCGTCTTCTATCGCGGGCTGTTAATTATACTCCGCTTTATGGTGCGTGTGTGTGTGGTGCATGAAAAGAGAGGGGGAGTAAAGGCACATGGGATTATGGGAGGAGAGGGATCAAATGGCAACCTGAAGCTATTCAGCAGCATGTGACACATACACGATTAGGTCAGAGTTTACAAGATGGAGGAGTGTCTTTGGGCTAGCCCTGAAAGAAAACGTTGTTTTTCTTATTCACATACAACACACACGTACTACTAGCTATACTTATATTATTACATCATGCAAGATAGTGTAAAAAGACATAATTGGCTCTATTCTTCCAGCAAGTAATGCAGCTGTTTGGTAAACAACGTGTGTGCAAAAGAGTTATGAATGATTTATGGTGCAGAATTTTTCATTTTAAATGAGCTATTGTGGTCAGCGGTGGGGAATCAAACCTCAAGCATTAATCACGGCTTAGGCCGATCCGGTGTCTGCCGAATCCGGACTCGCATTAATCTCTTCCTTTTTAGTGGCGCTCCGACAGAAACACTGACCCGTTAAAGCCCTGAACACATGCAGACACGTCACGCATGTGTTCAGGGCAGATGTATTGACAGTGATACAGTGCATACCGAAGCAAAACGCCCCAAATATAAACCTTTTCCTCGGTTGCTTATCCTAAAAATAACGGGTCCCAAATTCTGGGTGGCGAAAGGGTTAAAAAAAAACATGTTTCTAAATGTAATTACTTCTCTTTGCATGGATCCTCTGCTTGGGCCCAACAGGGCCTCCTGTGGTGGTGGATGTCTTGTAAAACATGAGCTGTATTAATGATGTGTTAATAATGAGTTTTTGGCATTTAGATAGAAAAAAGCAATGACATTATAGGCGCTAGTCGCAGTGTCCAAAAATAAATAAAAATGCATGACTTGTTTTATGCGGAGGTTGTGAGGAAACATATCCGCTCTCAGTTGTTGAACACTGTCATGACTTTTCCGCTTTCTATACGGCGCCCGAGCCCATCACGAGGTGTTTAACGCCACCGGCCTCCGTAATGGGGCGTCACTTTCCATAATTTTTCGAAAGAGAAAGCAGGATGTATTTCTTTTTATACGATTCCCTGCAGCCGGCGGTTATGAGCGTTTACGGAGCTAGTTCCGCCCCCATAAGTCACGAGCAGGGCTCGTATTGTTCGGTCAGTATCAGACACGGGGATCTCCCCCACCGCCGCCGCACGGTAGTGAAAGATTAACAAAGTGTAAATCAAAGTACTTTTTTACACATCAGGCATGATGGCTGAGATCAATCACTGCTGGACATGGTGGACAAGCCTATTACAGCAAGTGCCACTCGGCGTAAATCTCTCCCCCCGACAGCGGCGGCGGCGAGCCTCGCGATCAGAATTCACAAGTGAATTATTGCGAAATTATAATTTCTGGCACTGGCAGAGAGGAAGTGAAGATTATTGATTAGAATGCATCAAAAATACTCAAATCAATTCATTTTTTTTTTACTATTTAGCTCAAAACCAAATAGTTTCCAATACGTTCACGCTGATCTGTTGGTCGCCACCGAGTGAATTTCCCGCTCTCCTTTGCCAGTGCTTCAGAGAGACTTGGCTCTATTATGGCTCTATAGGGCACTTTCCACCAGTGTCTATTTGACAGAGCCATCACTTTAGGTCCATTACTCTCCGTCTGCTCCTTCCACCAATAATGCCACTGCAACCACTGAGCGGGATCTTAATGGAAAATGATATGCTTGTTGGCAGCTCAGTGTAGCAGTACTGCAGTGACCCGTAACATGTCATAATGAAATGAAAGGACGCCGAGATGGGGAGGAGGAGAAGAAGGCGCCTGTTAAGAAATGCCTTTCTCGCAATGGGTTGAGGAGAATAGACTTTGAGAAGCTATAGCCTCTTTGAGACCAGAAAAAAACAGTATAAAATAGCTGAATTCATGAATGAACTCGGGTGAATATTCCAGGCCTCTTGAATAACAACATACTGGCAACAAATTGTGATCCCTCAAGAGGATCCTGTTTGTGGAATAATGCTGACAGCATTCAAAATAGAAAGAAATCGAACCCATGCCCCTGTGAGAAAGCTAGAAACAATAGAGCCATATTTCTTTGTTTCTAATATAGCCAGAGAGAATAGTCTCACATGTGGCCAATGTGGTTTCCAGTGTTTTTTTTCCGCTAATCTGGGCACGTTTTCTCCTCCAGTAACCGACTCTGTTGTCTAGATTCCAGCTGGGGGACAGAGTTGTTCACAAATATTGACAGGCCCCTCCAAGAGCACCGCATAATGGTGCAAGTGGAATCTATTTCACTATGTAGTGCACCCTTAGAGACTATAAGCACTTAAAATCTCCTTTCCGCTGATGCTCATCCATATTTTGCAGCGCCAGCGAAAAACACCAACTGGTGTGTAAAGGGAGGGAATAGATTTGGGGAAGAGGGTGCTAAAGCTGAGCAGCACCGCGCCGCGATGATCACTGTCGCAGGTTGGTATCAGTATTTCCAGCATCCAGCAGGCAAAAGTGAACTGCAGTCTCTGAGACTGTAAAGACCCCGGAAGACACACCCACATCCACACAGACAGACAGACAGACGATGGAAGACTCCTGGCTTCATAGTTAGTTGGCATGAATATCATGTGAAGCATACTTAGTGTAGTTTTTCATGCCGAAAAACAAAATCGGTATTCCGCAGTCGGTTTTGGCTCAGTTCAAAACGAGTTCAGACACCAACAAACTTTTGGCTTAAATTGTATCACGTTGTGGCACTTGGATCTTGGTTAAAAGCATTCCATGCCCTGCAGTACGGCTCAGTGTAATTCTAATGATAAACATGCGTTTGCTTCAAATTTGGGAAAGCTATTTCATGGGGAGAAAATAACCAAATACTGCTCACTTTTTTTTTCTCCTCTTGGCAAAGCTAATAAAAGTAACCCACACAAGTGTGATCTCTCTCTCTCTCTCTCTCTCTCTCTCTCTCTCTCTCTCTCTCTCTCTCTCTCGCTCTCCCCTCGCTCTCATTCGAGGACCAGAGGAGGATTCGTGCATAACATCTTTGACTAAAAACATCCGATTACAGCTGATCCCACTCTTCCTCTTCAAGGTCCACATAGGTTTACATTCTCACAAGTTAATCACATTAGGCCTCCAAATAATCACGTTTGCGTTGGGCCTTACACACATTCGGAACAAAATTCCAGAAGCATATTTGGTGCGGTTGATTCCACTTTCTCGCAGTCATTTCTTCAGACCCTGGTAAACAGGCTTTGCTAGACATGAATTTAAATCTCCTAGTAAGCACTTAATGTAATGTCCATCCTCAAATGATATTATACTGCAGTGTGGTCTTCTCAGGCTCTTTTACAGTTCAATCAATATGCAAACAGAGACAACTCTCCCCAGAGCTCCAACGGGTTACAAATTTCAAACATAAATGGTTTTCCGAATGGGATCCAACTTCATCTGGGGTTCGCTTTAACATTTGAGTAAACCTCCGAGCTTGTTCCTTTTTAAGACTGTGGGATCATGAATCTGCCCTTTTAATCAATACTTCTCGGAGCTGCTACAACTTGAGGGAGCATGAATCACTACAGCTTCCCCACATGCTTGCTTAATTATGAACATCCCACTCGGAAACAAGTGGTGAGCCGAAACACTTCAATTGCGATCTCATATTATCCGTCACCTACAGTTAATAAATGCTGAACACTGCTATGAATTACAAATCATTTCCAAGCAATGCAGTAATGGAGGTGTTTAGCTTAAATGAGGTGTGCATCCTTGTTCATGAAGAGCGTTGCAGGATTGATTGAATTCTTCAGCCCACAGCCATTAAAGAATACCATTGTCAAAAGATGTAAGGCATAAACAATTCCACATAATGATCATGGTGATTGATTTTAATCTCCAGGAAGCATGGATATAATATAGATATGACCCACAATGTTGCATTCATTCATGTGCGTAAAGAGAAGAATAAAATGAAATGCAAACATGTTCAGATATAACTGGTGGGGGGGGGGTCTTCTTCGTGCTTTTATTGTTAAATGCAGTCTGTACATTTAGACTTTGCAATGCAACATTTGATGAATGGAAATACAGGTGGGGAAATAAAACAATACAAATGTGTGCATTGCATACAAATCCATTAAGATGTATTTTGCCTGGTACGAGCATTTTGTTTTCTATAAACTTAAGCTTATTCTTTGCAAAGTTTTTTCTGAAGTCCATCACATACTTAGCATATATATATATATATATATATATATATATATATATATATTCCATTCAATGGATTGCAGAGATTATAGGACTCAGACTTCCTTCAAATAAACATAAGTTAACATTATGTTTTCTATGAACACTATACCAAAAGAAATGACGATGGCCCGAGAATAGAGCCCTGAGGAATTCCAAAATAAGAGCTTAGGTTTTTTTAACCCAACCAAATTCCTCCCTTAGAAGTGACAATAAGTCAAAATTAAAAACCTTACTATTAATGGACTAAACGTATTTAGTCTGTCAGGTGGAATTTCATCTGCAGCTTTTATTAAAATCAGTCAGATATAGCAGCATGTAAACAGAAATATATATATTTGGCCACCATTCACAAGTGTCGTCTGTTTTGTAGTGGGCCTACTGCCCAGACTGAAGCTTTCCAAAAGATGTGGTGCATTTATAGATAACCTAGGAAAGGGCGGCTTGAAAACAACTTTCAATAATTTTCCAAAAGGAAATATTGAGTTCAATAGAGTGACAATAACTATACGCTAACGCATCAAGGGCACTTTTCTACTTCTAGGTTTTGGCTTTAGGGAGGAGCTGTTTTTATTTGCCAAGTGAAAGGGATTGTGTTTATAATGCTATCTCATGGGCAGCTGGAAATATATTTCTTCTTTTTTACTAGTGAAGAGGAAGGAGCATCAAGTAGAAAGGCTATAATCATAGCAAGGGAACCAAGAGCTCAGTCTCATCTGTATCCTCCATCCAGATTGCCATCTGAGAAAGATTTATCTTTTAACAGAGAAATGTACCTATATAATTGGGACACATTTCATTTCCACCATAATCATAACTCCCTGGTTAATAATTATATTTTTGCCACCCACTCCAAAGGATATCTAGATCTAGCCAGTTAGGGATCTCCAGCCCTGTATCATTACAACCAAAACCATTCCACAATGATTAAAATTGTGTAAACCATTCAATTTAGAGGTGTAAGTTAAATGGGAAAATGACAGTATTCAGGATGATTTTCAAGGTAAGTGGGTTTAATTTGTAGCTGATGGTATTGGGCTTTTTGTTCCTACCACTCAGTCACCGGCAATTGCTTCACATGTTCTGTTGTTATAACAATACTGTGGGCTATAGCCTTAAATTCTTTTGTTTCTTGGTGAAGAAGAGAGTTTTTTTATGTTCACAAATAATTGTAAGGCTGTCCTTGGCCATGGGAATAACATCTGAGGAGTGTTAAATTAAATGGTATTTCCTTTTGAAAAAATTCAAGCTCTTTATGGAAAACAATGTCACCTAAGCTCTGAAAAGACCCTGTGAGGCATTGCAGAGTATATGCGGCAATTATTAAAATGGGCACAAGCCATATTATCCTTGGGATGTTGGCGAAGAAGAGAAAATACATGTCAATAAGAGGGTTTAATAGCGCAGCGAAGATCCAAGACTCTCTTCATCTTACAGAATATATTAAATTGGATACCGGCTAACTAAAGTCATGAAGTCTTCAAAGCTCATAAAGAATTCTTCCAAGTTAAATAAACTCCAGAGAAGTCTGTGAAAACAGTTCTGTCGACAATTGGAAGCTGCAGGATACACACTTGAT
Source organism: Myoxocephalus aenaeus (assembly GCA_038501785.1). Lineage (NCBI taxonomy): Eukaryota > Metazoa > Chordata > Actinopteri > Perciformes > Cottidae > Myoxocephalus > Myoxocephalus aenaeus. The sequence continues at coordinate 5,306,414 of JBAMJR010000047.1, read as the reverse complement.
TGAATGGTACTCACCCTCCTGGGAAGCCAGATGTGTTATTGCACTAGTGTGTTAATAAGCAGCCATATAATCCATTACTACACAAGCATGTGTCTGCTACTTTTACTCACAAATGGAACAAAAAGGGAGGGTTTCACAGCGGTGTAGCCAGCACCGCGGTGTCAGCCATATTTCTGCCACTTAAATCAATGCCCAAGCTGGGATGTGTGCAGAAACTGTAATTAAAAGCAGTGGCCAGAACAAAAAGAAAGGTGTACATTATTATTATCATTATGACTTATATATGGCTTGGCTAACTATAAAAGAGAGAAAGGCAGAAAGGGAGATTTTGAAACCTCAAAATTCCAGTATTTGACTGCACATCCACTCAGATCTGGGCTCCTTAATGACATTACGTGTTACAGACAGTTTTCTACACCAGGAAGTGTATGACTCACTTTATTTGAATGCTGATGAGACCGCAATGGGGGCGTCCAAGTGGCATGCTGATCCCGATAGAAAGAGGCCTCATTCATATGCAGGCCTGATAGCGACTTTAGTCAAACAAAGTACATCTTTCCCTTCTCCCTGCAGTCTTTTAATGACTCTGGGATTTGTAGATAGAAACAAACACCGAGAATAAGGCTCCATGATGGACCCGTAATTGTATTTTCATTGCTGAAAACTGTGTTTGCTTATGCTGATCTTATCTGGGCTTATTAAAAATGTACAATCAATATGACTGAGTATTAGGAGAAAATGAGGAACTGCGATTGAATATGAATGCAATTGCTATTCAACCTTGGACCTTATCGTAAAAATGACATGTCTCTGCTTTAGACAAGAACATTCAATATCTCCACCAGGATTAATATACTATTCGACCCCTATGAAATGTTGATAAATGCTAAGTAGCGCCTGTGTGGCAGCTTTGCTTCTTGTGTATTTGTACTTCTTGTTGAAGCCACCGCCAGAGCTTTTTTTGGGGGAAAGAAATCCTGTCACACATAACTCTCGACTGGACGATACTCCATTTCCAGCAATTGCTGGCGTGCAGCAGTAACATAAGAGAAGACAAGCATCTATAATGTATTAGTAGTAGCTGCATTACTTTATCGATCCCACAGTGGGAAGGTCCTTTATCACAGAAATGCCACATGTGATTCAATATACAGAAAGAAAAACAATCAGGACTCTGTCATGTCGACATTACAGAATAATCAGTGACATGCAGTAAATGATGATGCACTGCCGACCTGCAGAGCGGTGTTTGCTCCGTGCTATGACCCTCTTTGCAGTCAGCTTGAGGAAAGCAAACATTTTGCAGAACACTTCCTGAGTTGGATGATTAGCAACACATTAATACAAGTTAGTGCAATGTGAGTGTGCATTGAAAACCATAACAAGCGCAAAACCCACAAAATGCTGATAAATTTGGGGGTAATGCGATGTAAGCCGAAGCCTCAAACATATATTTAATTAGGCATAGTTTGATTAATTGCGCAGTAATGTAACACACCCTTTTTTTTATATAATTCATCGTATACATTTGCATGGTAAATAGATACACTTTAACTCATACTAGAAAATTTGCATTGTTAATATCTACGCTTCAGCAAAGTGGCATAATTATGCCGTTTGCTGTCTGATTACCGGACATTTATAACTTTTGTTTACTTCTGCGGACTACAGGTCAATGTTATGTGCCTGTAAGATAAGTGATGTTCCCCGTGTGGACATCCAGCTCCCGAGAATGAGTAACCAAGCAGATCACATCATTCTGTACACTTACCCTCTTTAAATCAGTCAATTAACTCAAAGACACACGTACCTGTCCGCTTAATTGTCTCCCCAGTGCTTAATTATCTGTATACATTTTAGGGAGATGAAGCCTGAATCTGCCAGATGAGAAAAACTAATAACAAATACAGCTCCAGCTTGTTAGTGCTTGGATATTGATGTGTCATGAAAGGCGAGATGCTCAATATAGAACCATTTGGAGGTAAAAATGGCCACAGAGATCTAACTTCACTGTGTTTTGACAAGACTTAAAATATAAAATGAAGGAAGGGGGTGTGAGGCGAGAGCTTGTGTTCACATATTTTGACAAAATAGATGATGCTTTTCTCTCACAACAAACCACAAATACACAAGTATGCTGAATAATTACTTTCAAAACCTGCCTTTGTGAGCGAGCCAGATCATATTCATTGTGAACAAACGTGTGTTTTGTGTGCATATAATATTTGTTTGCAGTGTAATATAGAATTGCAAGATGAGAAAGAAGAGTATGGAATGTTGGAGAAGATCCTTTGGGTATTGTCATCCGGTCGTAAAATGTTTCAGACTGTCAAATAGTTTACAGCAGAAGGTTTTGTTGCCACACCAACTTTGTTTGGAGTAGTTTGACAGGTTAATTCCCCTAATTTGTTCATTAAATCAATGTGAACTTTAATATCTTCAATTAAAAAAACAAAAAATGTGATGAATGCCAAAATGCGTGATATAATGTGTTCCGGTTCAGCGACACACATTCAACGCAGCGCTTGAAATGAATGTTATCCCAAGGCAAACTGTAGGGAGCGACTCTCACGGTGCTCATAATGCTATAATGAAGAGATGGATGTTGACATCTGATAGCTGGCTTCTCATGTTTGCAAAGCGAAATGAACAGAGAGTACACTGCATAAAATCCCATGCTCATGTTTAACTATACCTCCAGGGCTTGTGGCTGCAATGGAAATGAGAAAAGGTAAATTACGGACAAAGTACAGACAAGTCCATCAGGCTTAACTAAATTTTGAGCTGAATGCAATGGGTTACTGCCAAGAGCCTGGTACATTTCTCCTCAAGTGGCTATGCCAATACAGCTATTCCGCAGACGAGAAGAATAAATGCATACCGTTATGGGGTTTAAATATGTAATTCTTAGTTTTTTACATAAAGCATCTATATATTCTATAGCCTCAGACTGTAAATGAACCTTCTGGGAAGCGAACAATTCCTTGCACCCTTCAGGTCCAGTAGATTTGCATCTTATCTATTCCTGGTGCTGTGCCAGAAATGGTCAGTGTTTTCATTAAAGCCCCAATAGATGCATTCTAAACTAAACTTTTCACCTTGCCCGAGTATCATTTGGCAGGAGATCAAACGAACTCCACAGAGCCAATGAGAGATGACAGATGCTGGTGCATTTGGTCCAGGGATCTACATGGTAATCAGTGCAGAGATCTACGTGTTGTTAAAGTAACAGAACTGTTACCAAACACGTCTCTTTTGTTCTGTTGTCTCCAGGTCTCCTAAAAGACCCGCTCCCAAAATCCAAGAATGCTTTGTGAATTACAAGACCAATCGGATTATGTTTTTTTTTCTTTTTTTTCACGTGTCACTAATGTGTTTATAATCATAGTCCGCCGAAGTCCATGTAAAGAGGAGGTGATCGGAGGGTCAAACAAACACAGGACTTTCACCCAGGAGGCTGCTGTTTGTGTCTCAAACCAAAAGTCAGCGTTCACTTATATACATTTCTGTTGGTAACTTAAATGTGATATGGTGTTTTACTTAACCGAGCCAAATAGGTTTGTTGCCTTAACAATACCAGGTAGCTTTTGTTGCTTTTCTATTTTGTTTTAATTTACAATCATTTGTGACCACAAAAACTCTGACCGAAGTCCTAGCGAAAATATGTTTCCCTTAAAACGTAACCATTCAGTTCAGTTTGACACTCGTGATGCTATTAATATGTGTGGGTCCACCACCTTTCCTTTATCGCAACAGATATTGCATCCACAGTAGATTCGACTGGACATTTACCGTCTCCATCAGCTAGTGCCACCTGGACCGTGTGTCAGTGCTAATTAGCAAGTATAATAAGGCACTGACCATTGCACCATCATACCTGCATGCATTCTTGTCTTTTCTTAGATGTGGAAAGTGAATCTGACCAAAATATTCAACCGTATCAAAACTACCCGAATCACTTCACCAAGTTTTCGACAGAGGTCAAGTCCTGGTTGCGACAGTCAAAGACTTTTCTCTCTCACAGCCAATGTTGACAACACTATTTCACTTAAGCTCTTTCCCCCGATTAGAATGTTCTCCACGGTCCTGATAATTAGTCTGTTAATTGCCCCTACTTTCAGAAATGCATTTGAGCATTGAATTGATATTCAACACAAATGAGTCCTTGCAGGTTTCATTCAACGGGTCGCAGCTGTTGGATAAATTCACCGCCAATGGAACTCATAAGAGAAACACAATCAGATTTTATGGGGTTTTTCTCCCCCCCTCAATATTAGATTCATGGAGCATTATAAAATTGTAAAAAAAAAAAAAGCTGGGTGTTTAACTTTTGTTGGCATTTATGATGGATCTTGTTCCATGCAAGCAGCGTGCTTATCATGTGGGGTAAATCGCATATGATCATTGTTACTGTAGCCTATAGTTTAGAAAAACTAAAACGTACAAATTAAAAATGGCTGATTATCTGCTTCACATACTTCTGCAGTAAAAAAATAAACATTGCTATTTTATCTGTTTTCAATTTCCCCTCAACTCGCCCGGAAACGTCCAATAACACTCACACGCACACACACACACACACACACACACACACACACACACACACACACACACACACACACACACACACACACAGCCTTCCCTTCCGACAGTGGGTCTGTTTTGCCGAGCATAAGTACATCTTCCTCTCCGTTCCATCTGCATTGCAAAGAAACATGTCGCCCCCACCCTCCCCTCTCCAATGCCTTGACAGTTTGAGGCTGAAAACCCATCAGGCTGCTCAGTTCCACGCATGAGAGAATTCCCGTTAAGGCTCCCACTGAGGAACATGGGCCCTGTCCCTTAATTTAACCACCTCAGTCGAGAGGAGGGCCTGTTGATGCATTTGGAACTAACAAGCTATTTCGGAGACCCATCTCTTTGCGCGTTGCATTATTATTATTTTCTCTATTTAATACACCACGTTCCATTCTGTCCTTTTTAAAAACATTACTGCTGTTTTGAGTCTGATGTCTTACTGAAATAAATCCAGGACTGTAATGTCACTGGAAACTGTTCCAAAAGTCTCGCCATTAGCCATTTGGCATGCGGAGTACGATACAAAGACACAGAGAAGGTTTTTGTATCTAACTCGGATATAGGGTCAGCCATAAAAATACATTTGTATTGTGTAGTTTCTGAGGATAAACAAATAAACCCTGTGTTGACTATTACTTGACGTGAGGGAAGAGTTGTGTGCACCTGTATTCTGTCCACGTCGAGGCTGCTTTGCAGTCAAGGTGAAAGGTCGTCATTACGCTGTGGAGCTTGCAGCCAACATTAATGTAGAAAAGAAAAAGAAATGCAAAAAAAGAAAATCTGCATTTTCAGCATGCTTGCTTTGTACTTTGCTTTTGAGAGTGGGTGTTGACACTATTAGCCCGCAATGCAATGATTGTGAATCATATCTGGATAATGAATCTTTAGAGGCAGATGGTTTACAAAGTCTTAAACACCACGATGAATAAAACATAATGAAATCCTAAAATGTATTCAATAGTAACACGGTTACAGACTTTTTAAATTGACAGCAGAGTTGCAAAAGTTACAAGGTGCTTGCTATTAAGGTATATTTGTGTCTTTATTATACAAAAAAAACTAAAAAACTGAGAATAAATGATGTGTTAGTTTTGCTTATGAAACTAGAATTTGGCTGCAAATCAAAAACCTTTGCCCTCGAAGTGAAATGCTGTTAAATTTAAAATAATTTTGACAAAACAGAGCAATATGATCATTAATCAATAAGTCAACTTACTTCCATGTCGTCCTCACCGTAACCTCCCCTTAGTGTGAGCCAAGTCGAACAGAAACTCCTGGCCCACTACGTCCAGACTAAACTTTAGCTTTTCACTTTGAGAGCGAAGATTCATTTTTTTGAGAGCAAATATTTTTGATTTGCAGCCAAAAATTCTAGTTTCATAAGCAAAACTAACAAATAATGTATTCTCAGTTTATATATTTTTTACTTGCAAACGAGAAATTTGCTCTCAAAACGTTTTGTTTTGTTTCATACCTTCATACTTGCCACCAAATGTCAAGTGTGATACACATTCAGTCCAAAGTGTCACGATCAGTTTCATTTGTGCTTCTCTTTACGTCGTTTACACTGCACACTTAATGCGACTGGTCTTTGGGAACTAAATGCTCTGCTGCGGCTGTACTGGGCCTGCATTCCCCCACATTTATGCACTGGATCCACATTTTGTAAAACTTTAATTTGGTAAATCACGGAGGCTTTTATTCTGAAGCCGTGGCGGACACATTTGCTGCGTTGGTCACCGAGGTTAAGGCCGACTGCTTTTGTTCGCTCTAGCTTTTGTAACCAACAAGATTTTGAGCTATGGAATATACCCAGTAATATTTTTAAAATAGGATATCTGCGCCAAATATATGCTTTTCCTGCTTGTCCTCTCTGCTCAAGCAGCTGTGAGCTGCATGTCTGTGATGCTCATGCACGTGCTCACTGCTCCAGTAGTCTCTAATGCGCGTCCACGTCGTGGGGCTCAAGCGATTCTGCCCAAGGAAGACGGGTCTAATACGCAGTTTAGCCAATCACTGATTAAAGAAATAAATGAATGACACACAATTCATCCAATCAGCGCCCTAAAAAAGACTTCCGGGAGGGCTATTCTCATCGAGCCCAAGGCTGCGCGTTCACGTGTCTCTGTCTCCTCGGGCAGACGAGGCGCGCGCCACCATGATAACAACATGACAGCAGCGAGCAGGAGCCACAGAGAGAGAGAAGACCTTTGGCTGAGAAACTACAGGTAAAACACCTGGTCCCAGATCAACCGGACCGAAAAGCAATGCAGATTTCCTGTGCCTGAGCTGATTTAAATACTTCTTTTACACTACTGTGTAATGTTGCACAGTACTAAGAAGGTAGCGCAGTACCCGTACGTTAAAAACAATATGATTTTGCATATTTTTAGTATCGATACTTTATTAAAAATAGCGCGGATCAGAGCACACTCCTCTCTCTCTCTCTCTCTCTCTCTCTCTCTCTCTCTCTCTCTCTCTCTCTCTCTCTCTCACATATACAGAGACGGGCTCAAGGGGGCGGGGCTGCAGCGAGCACTGCTGGGGATCGCTTTTAGTAGATACAAAAAATATGCAAAATCATATTGTTTTTAACGTACGGGTACTGCGCTACCTTCTTACGAGCTTTGGCCGACAGTCTCGGCTTGTTGGAACAAAGCTCTCCCAGTTGATATTAATGATGATATGATGATATGATGAAGTGTAGTCCAGTAAAGCAGCAGTTTGTAGTGTGGAGTTCTGTTGCACACGGTCCCACTCAGGCCACCTGATGCTTGTGTCTGTTCTTATATATATATATATTGTTTATAGTTTGAAGTTAAAAAGTTTGAAGCTGTAGTTTGAAGTCAAGTGTTTTGTATTTATTGATTTATATTTAAAGTATACTTTAAATAGTTAATATATTGTCAATAAAAAAAGTACGGTTCAGGAACCGTTTTAGCACCGGTATAGGCCCATCCCTACTTATAATATACTGAATTGTATTAATAAGATGTCCTTATTATGTCAAAGTGTTGGAATAAATGTTAAATATTTAACTGCAAAATAGTAATGCGTGATACCTTTTTTTGCATTGAATCATACTGGGATTAGATGTTTAGATGATTAGGATTAGATTAGATTAGACCAAAATGTTTTGCCACCAGCCGCCACTGCCTCATGCTGTGTGCATACATTGACATAAGCTCAACACTGACATCTGCTTGTAGTCACTACATCATGCTGTACCTACACTAGGAGTCCCCCTTCACATCTTTCAAAATAAATAACAATTACACCAATCACATGGTGCACATCGCAGTGTGGAATACGGAAATTAGGCGCAGACTCACAATAGCACTTCTGCGCCCCCGCCCCCACGATACAGTGTCATCAAACCCGCGGTGAAAATGACCCCCCCCCCCCCCTCCCAACGCTCTCAGCTGTTTTAATCTCACCACCGGCGTCTCCTGTCTCCGCTCTCGAGAGCTAGGCCGCATTCACCGGGAACGTAGTCATGGTAACATGCAATTATCCAACACATCAACAATTCGTGCTGAATAATTTTATCAGCGACCCGAATGGGTGTCATAGCAGCAGCCCCCCCCCCCCCCCCCCCCCCCACACACACACACACACACACCACACACACCCCACTTCCCTGTTCCATCTACCTCATTTAGTCCTGTGCTCGTCGGCTACGCGTTTCAGCGAAAACTCCCGTTAGTGGGAGTAAATATGGCGTGCGGGCTGCAAATTGCTGCACACGGGTGACGCAGACTCATCAGTGAAGAGTTCCCTCTGAACTCTCTGCTGCTCAGCCTCGAGGACAGTAATAAGACTTGTGATTTAACTGTCTTTTCTGGCTGCGATCGACCCGGCAGCGACAATATTATGGACTGAATTACTCTCAGGATATGCTCGCTGTCAGTCTTAAAAAAGGAAAGGGAGAGAAAAAAGAAAAGCACACAGTGGCAGTCGGGGTGAGAGAAAGCTGCAGCAGCCCTCTTGGGAGACTTAAGACAAAGATATATTCAATATTCAGTCTTTAAAACAGAGTACACAACTTTTATTTGAAACTACAAGTTGACTAAAAGCACATTCTTTTTTTACAGGGAAATTATTTTTTGCACATGGAACATGGCGATGGCTGTCTGGAAACCCATTTTAATTGGGTACGTGTGGCTCGCCAACGCGGCAGGTAGAGCGGCATGTGCTGCGGTAACGCTTCTCGTTGAGGATGAGTGTTAATAAGGCAAACTAGAAATAGTTTAACTATTAGCTCTGCTATTTAGTTATGGGAAAAGGTGAGTTTGTGAAAAATACAATTACTAAATGTATGACGCAAGGACACTAATACATGTGCTAAGTAAGCTGACAAAATAAATGAAAATAACATGCTCTACTGGGATGAACACTGTCTCTCACAGTGGCGAACACCACCTTTGGTGCCCTGATGTGTAAACAATCAGGGCAGCAAAAGTGACAAAGTGCCTTCCAGAATGCCCTTCAACTGGAGACAATTGGATAAAAATCCCACTTTAAGTGGAAAAACGTGATTAAAAAAACTCTCTGGGATGCTCATCCAATGGAGAACGGGCATTCTCCTTTAGGATGCATTTTCACTGGAGAAAACGTGATGAAATCCACTTTGGAATGCGATCTAGGATGACTTTCCACTGGAGAAAACATGATGAAATACCCTTAAAATTTTGAAAATGTGATGGAATTCCATCTTGGATGCCCTTCCAGTGGAGTGCCCTTCTCCTGAACCGTAGGAACCCATTAGTATCAGCGTTAACGCGATCCCACCGACTGCTCATTACGGCCCAGATCCCTGCCTCGCTGACTGAGGAGCTCGGGGGTGAGGGGGGACAATAAAGCAGGAACTGCACAACCACTAGTCTCTCCATCGCCTCAGGGAGAAGGCAGTGAGGGAGAGAGAGAGAGGGAGGGCGGGTGTGTCGTGTTGGTGTTGGCGATGGCGGGGTTTCGCCTCCCATTACAGAAGTGAACGGTCAAACTAGCAGGGTTGGTGTCAAGTCAGGACACGAGCCCTGTGTGTGCACTCTGACACATGCTGTCCCGAGCTGCCCTGCCGAGCATGTCACAGCGAGGCGTCGGTGCTCGGTACTGTTCAGAGGAAACACTGCAGTGAGTGGCGCTTTGCTATCCTCCTGAAGTACAACCCATTGAACAGGACGCTGAACAAGAGGTTGAGAGGACACGGTGTGCATAAAAGCACAGAAGAGAATAACGAAAGAATTCTTTAGAATCACGCCATGTCGGATGAAATAATAGAGAAGGATACAGAGCTCTTCTCTGTCATCACGGATGCCAGAGAAATAATCAAAAGCGGTTTGTGTCCCAGATACGTTGACAAGTAAGTGTACAGGATATAATGGATCCTAGCTAAAAGACAATGCATGGTTATATAACAGCCCCGTAATAAATTACTGTCACAATGTCCATGCTGTAGGAACAGGATTGAACATCTCTAGTCAGCTGATTAATGAGCCAATGGTAATGAAACATGGATGATGCCAAACATCTAGTGCAACACTGATCTAATACGTGTGTAACCCCAACCCTGCAGCATCTACTGAGGCATACTGTGATGCTTTTAGTGCCCTGGAACAGTGGGAACATTCTCCGCCAATGCGCTTCATTTAAATAACCTTGGCCGGTATTATGACAGATTTCCTCTTTGAATTGGAGATTATGTTTGTAAAGACGGCGGCAGGGATAAAGAGATTTGTTGTACTTGCTTAAAGCGTCTGAGTGCATGTGTGAAGGTAAAATGGACTTTCTAATGGAGAGAAGCTTCACACTCTTTTTTTTTTTGGGAGGGGGGGTTGTTTATTGCTATTTTGACCTTTATAGAAATATTCTCGAGTGAAGGACAGGGGGATTTTATCATCGCTGCTGGGCGTCTGCAATTATCTACAGGAAAAAGCTTTGATTCTTTCGACTGATACTCTTTCTTTCACTTGCAGTCTGAAATAGAGAATTAAAAGCGCTCGTCCCCAGAGGCTTCACCAAAATAAACGCGGAAGAAGAAAAAACTAGTGTTACCTCTAAAAGGTCACATCTGACTCACACAAAGTATATATATATATATATATATATATATATATATATATATATATATATATATACCGTACTTTCCATTGTTTGTACTGAAACGTGCGTGGGGCGATGCTGTCAAGTACGAAAATCACGGTGGAGAAAACTAGCGTCCTGGCGGGCCTCGTGATCTGCCCAAATTGCAGCACTTAAAGTCCCACGTGAGGGCTGTTCTTATTCTTCATCCTCCACAGACGACGGAGGCTCCATGACAAAAGACTCTCGAGAGCACCATGGTTCTCGTGCATTCAGTTGAAGAGGGGAGGCAGATTTTCTTTTGTAGGTTATTGTACAAATCTGTCATTTCTTGCATAACCTCAAGGGTTAAACAATTGGCTTCGCATGCGGCTTTGAAAAGGTAACTGTGACCTGATGCCTTTCAGGAATAATTCGCGTTCTCATGTCAAGCGTTTCTAATAAATTACGTTTGTAGTAGGCAACCTTTTGACCTTTTTGATCCTGTAATCGCCAGTCCATCCTTTGAGCGCATATATAATATTCTGGTGTTTTCCAACATTTTACCGTAGAGTTTCTAGCGTCATTGATTGGTTTACTTCCTCAAACCGCTCAAAGTTGAGATGCCATACAGCCTACGCAGGTTTTTTTTTTTTAACACCACTGTCAGATCCGCTTTAAAGCTTTCAATGAGCCTGTGATATCTTTCACTTTTCTTTGGGAACATTAAGATTGTACAGTCCTACCCCGGATAGGAGCTTCATGCTGGCCTTGTTTAGCTGCACCACACAAAAAAAAAGTCAAATTTGTCAAAGCGATTGAGTTCCGTTTGTTGTTCGCTGACTCCTCCTCTCCCCCGGTTATCCCCTTCTCCACGCAGTGTCGAGCAACGCGGAGGCGCGACGTGTAGAGAGAAGATCTGCCGAGGCGACGTCTAATCTATACATACACGCGCGCACGGATATGTGTGATTGTGTTCAAACGAATCAAAGCATTCCCGTCTTGCTGTTGACACTTTTCTTTCTTTTTCAAACACGGCAGAAAGAAGAAAAAAAAAATAATCCACATCCGAGAGTCTGTTCCCTTGCCATACTCTTATCTCTCGATGCAAAACTCGTACAACACTGTAAATGACTCAGTAATGCGTCATTCTTTATTTTGAATCTCTCTTCCTGTCGAGACATGCATCTGCCTGAGCTTATTTACGCCGCGCGATGGCCTATCACGCCATCCGTAATTGCATCGAATTCATCAGAAATTTCTTTTGCATCATGAGTGCTTCTGTTCCACATCATTTGCGCGACTTCCATTAGCAGCTTAAACACACTCGTGTCGCAGGGCGTTGGGACGTGTGTGTCTGTGCATGCACAAACGCACACCATCGCCTGCGAGGGTTTTTTCCTAATGAACAACAATCTGAAACGCGGCCTCGCTGCGCCAGAATCACCTCTCCCCACGTTTTGCCCTCTCCGCCTCTTTTCCTCTGCTCAGGATGTGAGAGAGTACAGTATTTTTCTCCAGCACGGCCCATTTATCTGATCCAATCTCTGTCCTGTAATTGAAACTTTTTTTTATTGAGATAAAGGGGATAATAGTTGTAAATGTGCTAACCGGCGCATCGCTCCCCTCCCGGACGTGATGTAAAACCACCCGAAGGCATAAAAAAGTCCAAAGTGTGAAATGCGGCGCGCTCGTGTGTCATGTATCACACGGGCGCCATTAGGCTCTGCAACGGGAGGACGCCTCCCATCATTAACGAGCGCTTCGGCGCGGAGGAAGTCGGTTTACTTTTTTATAAAAGAACGGCGGAAAATACACAGTTTGGGTTTTCAGCGAAAAGGGGGCGGCGCCCTGCTAGACCATGCAGCAGGCAGGTCACCATCAATTAATGGGGAATCGAAGTGTTATTATATTCACAAAATACAACAATGTGTTGTGGAAAAAGCTCTCAAATTGTTTCATTCTTCAAAAAGGCTTCAAATTGATGTCTGTCATTTTTTTCCGCCGACACACCATGATTGTTTTTGAACATTTACTTTTAAAAGGTTTTGCCAGCCAGCTAATTACCCCCTTGAGTGGGAGAAGTATTTTGAACCGAATTAATACGACAAACGTGGAAGCGTTGTCAATGAAGCGTTGTCAATGAACAAGTATTGCCTTGAGTAGTAAAGGACGATCTGGTTACTGCACACACTCTTTTACCGAGGGCAGCTGAATCCCTCAGTCCATTATGGAGGCGTATTCGGAGGTCACATCCAGTTAGAAATTAGCTAAACATTTTGATAGGTTATAAATATGCACATCAAAGTGTTTTGCTACACCCGTAATATGCAGTCGTAGTCACAGGGCACGGGTTTCCGGTCCGATCCTTCACCAGGACCTTTCCGGCCCGTGTCCATATGCAACGAAGTGTGCGTTTATTATTTGCTATGGGGAATTTACCTGAGACTCTGCAGTGTTTGCAGAATCACCTCTTTAACAAAAAACTCAAACATTTGATGGATGGCTCCCGTGAAACCTTGCAGCCTCCAAATAAGCTGTAATGTAATGCTTTCTCTTGCGTGATTTCCCTCCATGACCCTGTGCAAGGAACAATCGGCCACTTTCAGCAAAACACGGTGCCAAGGTTCAAATATCCCAAAGGTGTGTGGGGGAAAAAGAAAAGTACACACTGACTGGAACAACATGACCCCAGAAGAGACCTAATCCAAGGCTACCTTTCTGGAAAAATGCTACAAAGAGTAGGGCCATGGAAAGGGTGCTTAACAGTGCGTCATATAGTGGCAACATGACAGTTGTGCTGTGATGCGACACCTTCAATATGCTTAGCTTGGCATCAGAAAAGCATAACATCTATAGTAGAACAACTATTTTATTTTGGTACACTACAGATAGGTATCCCTTACTTCCTTTGATACCCATTATGTGAACGGGAGCTGTGTGCGTCTGTGATTGGCTGCACAAACAGGATCGATTGCGGGGATCGATGTACCGGAGAGGTACTACCTCTGGTGGGTTATTTTGGCCGCTACCTTTTAAAAAGGTACAGAGACCCGGCCCTAATTGCGAGTGAGCTCAAGTATCAATCAGGAGATGGAGCAAGGAACAAAAGCCTCATCAGAGCAAAGAGGTCCATCAGCATCCAATTAACCGTCTATTTCACCATGTGTGTATGTATGTGTGTGTGTGTGTCTCATTAGTCTCTAATGGTGCAAACCTCGGATTGAACCACAGCACCACCATTGATGCACGGCATGGAGGCTTGTGTGGGAAGGAGCCCCAATGGCCTCTGCTGGACTCGTCTCAGAATGATCGGCATGATTGGGCTTATCACGGGCATATCTGCTTTATTTCAAAACAGGACCATAATGGTGTGACAGAACATTGCTTTTATGGTGCACATACACAATATTAGGCTAAGCTAATGAAATCATTAGAGGCTGGAACTGTGCACGCTCGGTTTAAAGCCTTGGCTCCACAGGTTCAAATGGAAGCGTAGCGTAACCAGTATTAGTCTATATACAACATAAATATAACTATTATTCTTAATGCTAACTAATGTGTGTCCAAAACAATATCAAGTGTTCAAGTTATGAACACACACGACTTACTTCAACCACTTCAGCTCCAGTATCACTATTTAAAAGATGGTTATTTACACAAATCATATTCTTTTTTCTTTTCTTCTCTTTTTTTTTTAAAACTAGTTATTTTTTTATTTTTTTAAATGGCCACCAAAATCAATTGTTAACGCCCAAATGTAGCTCATCTCACAATGGATAAATATATATATATTTTTTTAAGTGTGATTATCTGTATTAAATTCTGTTATATTAACCTCCTTTTATTGAGATCCAATGAATAATTTGAGCACGCGTCTGTAAACCGTGGCCTCATTGAATTTCCTATCTACATTCAAGGCAGAAGGGTCGGAGTCTGGGAGGTCTAACCGCGCAGACAATTGCCTTTGCATGCGTCTTGGCGATACCACACTGAGCGGAGATCTGAGGGAATCATCTCCAGCCTTTGAAGTTACCCCCACCCGTCCCACTTGTGAAGTCTGGCCCGCTTCATGGTTTAGTTTGCGCTCGGGCGGCGGGGAGCAGGCAGCGCCGAGGAGAAAGAAAGGGGCGCCGCATCCTCCGGGGTCGGTCCACGCATAATGGATTGTCGGGCTGCACGCCAAACTTATTGTTGGGGTTCAAGCGCGTGTGTGTGTGTGTGTGTGTGTGTGTGCGACACTTTGCACACGCAAATGCACGTATGTTGAACCTGTCCGCGCAACATAAGAGGCAGGACTTACACATCATTAACACAAAATTAGACTCCTTCCCTCAGGTCAACCTTGAATTGGACCGAAGAATAATAAAATGGAGAGAAGAAGAAAAAAAGGGCCTCGTCCTCTTTGTCCTGTATCCCTTCCATCTTCTAATTTGCCAGCCGTAATTATTAGAGCACGGCTGTACTATTTGCAATTGTCAAATACAATTAACCAGCGCGGCCTGATAGCTGCGCCTCGGCATCATAAGTCGTCGTCGGAGATACGAGAAGTGAAATCCTCGTTGGACCCTCGTGAACTCCGGCCGATAATGATGTGCGGCGCGCGAACGCAGCCGGAGGCGGCTTTTCTCTCGTAATCCCGATGTCTCAACAGTGATGCTTAAAAATTATTTTGGCGTTTGGAGTTCAGGTGAAAGTGAGATACCAGGAGGGGGAATATATATATATATATATATTTTTAGAATGAGTAAAGGAAGGGAATTATCAAATTGTTGTGCAGAGAATCAGGCCCATATCTCTGACCATTGATATGTGACACAGATGGCAGAGCCTGGACTTCTGGGCCAGTTCACTCTGAGGTCCAAAAAAATGAAACGACGGCCAAATACTGAAATGCAATCACAATCCCAAAAAAAAGAAACATATTGCTTGGCCCCGCTAATGTCTCCCGTTAAAGTTTCTGAATAACTGTGTGAAAATGCTCACGTATAAAGCGTACTGTCACTTCTTTTTTCTTTCTTTTTATAATGGTGTGCTGTATGAATGGGAGTCCTCTTGTTATTCGTGCCTAATGTGCTGTATTGAAGGGGTTTTCGTGATGTGAAATCAGATTTTGAGCGAGATATAGTTATTTTAAATGGATGCCTGATTGAGGACTTTATGATATCCAGGAAGGGAAAACAGATGAATAATTTACACTTTACCTATATTTGGTGGATAAGATTGTTATATATTAGGTAAGATTGCTATTTATTATATATTAGGGCGAATGAACCTTGTTTCTAACGCCATATCAACATATTCTACATATCTATGTGATTAGCAACATAATAAATAAAAAAAGATTCCGTGGATTTGCATCCAGTACAGGAAGAGCGATGCGGATGCAATCAGACTCGTGACCTCTGAGAGTGTAGATTTCAGCATATTCAATTGATTTTCTTCTGGGTATGAGACACTTGTAGCGACGAGTGTAAACATGGCGCTATATGTGCCATACGCGTGTTCCTTCTGGAGTCCGGTACTCTCGGGGGTTTGAATTCCACCCAGCATCCCATTAACAAGCGAAACATGGCGGGCGTGCTCGTTCAAGCACTCTCATTTTCCACATGGCAGGGGACCTGAACTACTCATCTCCACACCGGACTGGGAATAATTCTGCGTGTCAATATCGCTCACGCCGGTGAACAATTTCCACTGTCCCGTCGTACGGCGACGGACCTGCACTCCTGATCAACGGCTCATTACGCGCACTCAGGTCTGCTTGTAGTCCAATTTGGAGCAGATTTCCCCGAGGCAGCTGGATCCCACGGACACGGCTGAGGTCAACACGCATGCACGCGGTGCGAGTAAGGGCCGCCCGCGCTCGCCCAGGTCCGCATCTCCTATGTGAGTTTTAAAAAGGTAATTACTTTCTTCCATTTGAGCCGCGGACCTCTCCGTGCGCACGTGATTCGACGCTCGCCGTGAAGCAATTTGGTTTGGAGGCGGATCACGGGTTCGGAGCTGTGGCGATACATTCAAATACAACACGCGCCTCCGTTAAAAAAAGGCGGCGAACGCATCGGGCCGCCTCTGAAATGTGGTCGAAAGAAAGGATCTTTTTTTTTTTTTTGCCCGTTGTTCACCTCAATCGCTGAAAATCTATTTTACAAGAAGACGCCAACAGGGGCAGCAATTACAATAAGTTAATAAAATGTGCCACACGATCAGAATACCCATTATAAAAATTAAAAAAATATGTTACACATTTACATTTTTTATTTATTTAAGTCCATTCACTCAGAAATCCAACCTTTTCTAAGTGTCAAAGCCACTAGGGGGCACATTTAAAGTGCAGCGGTTATCTACAATGGTTTACATTAACATTTTACTCATTTAGCTGATGGGTGTTTAGAGACTACATCATCATCATATTCCAATATTCCAGTCCTGCATAGGATGAGATTCACAGGTTCTATTTTTCTTTTCTTTTTTGAAAGACAATTCTTCTGGGCTGAGGACAAAGAACTAAGTGCCCGCTTTTTTCTTCTTCTTAGTTGTCCTTGTTTGTCATTCCATGCAAACACCGAGATGATTTGCACAGCCATCACCACTGGTAATGGAGGATATGCAAATGAGTTATAGCAATCCTCAGGTTTTATTATCCCTTCCTTAATAAACCTGTGGAGGAGATTTCTCTTTTTGCCTCGCTGAGATTTTACTCGCCTTCATAAAAATTGGAGAAAAAAACATTAAACATGGCTTAAATCTGCTTTGGTAAGTTGCATGTCTTTCGTGAAAGTTATCAGGTAGTTATTGTAATGTGAGCAGCCAGCGCTGTGCCGCTGAAATAAGGGAACAACGCTCTTGTGAAGGCTTGCAAACTCATTTGCCATGACGAGGCGATGCAGTGCACGCACCCCGGCGGGTCAAAGGTCATTGACCATGCATGCACGCACGTACCCATATCTACCATATCGACCATTATCTAGTACTCCATTTACAAATGCACTGACTGATGCTGCAAGTACGAGGCAGTTAACATGATTTACAGAGCCAAGGTACATACAGTGACACTCCCAATGGGCCAAACAGCTGGGGATACTGTAGGCTCACGGTATATCCAGTAGTAGCATAAGGTCTCCATGAGCACTGGTTGAGCTATATGATGTTGGCAAACTCAAAATGGACATTTAAAAAGTGGACAAATCGATGCAGCAGAACCAGAGGTATCAGTTTTTTTTTATATCTCTATTTATTTATCTACGCCACAGATTGTTTTTCCTAAGCACTACATAACCCACAATGCAATTTTGTTTCACAAAAAGCATGCAGGTTCTTTTTTTTTTTGTCTTTCCGTGGATGGCGAAGAGGTGAAGTCAGATTTCAAACATGGCCAATCGTGATGGAGGCACTCAAGGGTCAGCCGGATAACGGGAGCCTCCCTGTCCACGCGTCCGCTCCGGGCGGAACGTCATCACGCCGACGGCCTCCTATTTGCTTTGATCTACCTCGACTGTGACAACCGGGGATTACCGGACAGTCAGGGATACGATGACACGGAGGATTTAGGGATGGATTTTTTTTTATTTACTAGAGTCCCGTTTGTCTCTGCCGGAGACGTGCGGGCGTTGACCTAAAAAAAAAAAATATTGGATTTGGGTATCCTAGCAACGACTGGAAAATGGAGCAGTAATTGTGTAAAAAAAGGCGGCGACAGACGAGTCTGCCGCAACACGTCGAGTTTTACCCTTCCTCTGTCCTCAAAGGAATGCCGCGCTGTCTGTTCACTGACGGGTTGAATATCATACTTTATTTAAATGCAACTTTAAACACGTAAACATCCCCCGCAGGGGTCTTATACACGCGTTACATAACCACAGTGTGTGTGTGGCCTTTGAGCGAACCGGCTAATCGGCCCAAAACCAATTGCTCGCGACAAAAGGCATCAGATCTGAGAGCTCGCGTTGGATTTGTGAGATCAACAGTGGTGAGCCGAGTCAAAACAACAGACAAGTTTGAGTACGCCGGCTTTTCACGCGGCAAGCCCTCCTTTTTAATCTGGCCCCTGCACGGCGCCGCACTCGAGGCCTCTAAAAGGCCAAATCCCAGGATCGGAAAAACGCTTTATCTACAGATTTTCAGCTGAAACTTCCAGCAAATCCTCCCCCCCTCCATCGGTTTCTCTCCTCCCCTGCGCCTCCGATTTCCTTCCCTTTTCTTTTCTTTTCTGAAATGAGTACTGATTCCTCGACAAAATAATAGTCTCCTTCCACTGATCCGGGAGCTAAGCGTCGCTCATTATGCGGTATTTCAGTGCTTGGCGGAGTAAAAAAAAAAAGAAGAAAAGTGTGTACTTTTTTGTTATGCGGGAGGAGCTATATTATAATACAGACACAATCCAGTAAATAGGTTGGTTGTTATTGGTTGTTATTGGTTGTATAGGCTAAATACATCTGAATAAATGATATGTTGATCCAATAAGATCAAGATGTAAACTTCATCATAGGTTATGCACTGTTTGCATTAAATTCGGGAAGCAAACAATTATATTTAACAGCAAATAGTTTACTGTCTGCTAACGCTGCCTCTGCAGTGTGCTGTTTGTCAGAGTATTTGCTCTCCACTCTGTCTGTCTCCCTCGGCTCTCTATACAACTGGTAATAAGGGCGCTAAGTGAATAACGGTGAAGATGTCAACCCTTCCTTTTTTTTTTTTCTTCTTCAGCACACACTTTAGAGAGAACCGTAATCCACAGAGACATGAATGGCAGTGTCACCAATCATACGCGGCACCAAATAGCCAATCAGATTCCTCACTGGTGTGAGACAGAGATAACGGGAAACAACGTCTTTTTTTTCTATTTATGTCACAGTGACAGGTCACATTTGACAAGTGACAACTGGATGTTTCTGATAGAACTGATAGAACACGTCGTCACATGTATTGATTACTTTTCAAATGGCGACGCGGACAATGTTGGAAAACACGCCCCCGAGAAAGAAACAGGGGTCAAATCATAATGTGAAGAACAAGCATGACAGAAATTATACTCAAGGAATTCGACTTGAAACAGGTGTAACATATTTTTGCAAGATTTTTGCGTGTGGAAATTCTCAAAAAAAGAAATCATATGAATCACTGAAAAAGAAGTATGGCTATGACAGGTAAAACATCCTTTGTATGTAAAATGAGATGTATTTATCAAAAAAGATATATGTCTGTGTGTGTGTGTGTTTGTGTATTGTTGTACATACACACTAAGCTCTATTGGTATACCCTCTCACAAAAACACATGTAAACATGTAAAGTTGACATTATTTTTAATTTTTTATATGATATTGTATATAACCTTCAAAGACTTTGATCTCGGAGAATAATTACGTTTTTTTGTTTTATATCACCCTCCTCCCCTTGCTTTATTATATTTTAAACTACAATTCCCCAAATATGCTACTGTGGGACAATTAAATAACATAATTAAATCGAAGATATACCAAAAACAGAAGTTGGGTGTTGGGCTCGAGACAAAATGGACAACAGGCTGCTCTTTGTAGCCCACGGCTCGTGTCAGTTTCCCTACGACTCCCCAGGCAGCAGCGAGAACACATTACGTCATTAGAGCATCATTCTGAGCCGAGAGACACATGCTTGAGTGCATGTGTCACACTTTATCTTTGTTTATCTTCTTTTATTTACTGAACCTTCTTTTCACGCTGCCTCATTTATTTTATTTCGGTATTATTACTTTCATTCTGTCAGATGAACTGGATGTTGGGCTGCAGCTGGTGTACAGTACACGTGTGTGTGGCGAGAAAACTGCACAGCGATTAATTCATAAAGCGTTTGAAGATGTATACTTACCCGCGTTGTGCAAGCGTATACTTTTGACGTATTGCATGACTCCGACATCATCCTCCTTCCTTGTGTGTGCGTGTGTGTACTGAATGTCTACTCCCAAGCGATGTGTAATCAGTGCTGCCAATCCGTCAGACACAAAGCGACTACGGAGGGGGACACTTTAAAGTGGGATCCCTGCAGAAAGCTGCTCATTTAGCATCGGGCTGCACACTCTGGCTAGTTTGCTTCTTTCATCATCACGGTGGTTGTTGTTGTTTTGCAACATACTGTTGGGTCAGGAAGAACGTAATTTGTATTGTCAGCATCCTGAGGAAGCCTTTTAAAATATGAATGCGCTAGCTGAAGCTTTTCTTCTTGTTATTCATGTACCTGCGCAGGTCAGTTGGGAACAATTAGGAAGAACAAATTCAGGATGAACAAGTCACCTGTTTGTTTCATGTCTCTAAGATTTGTTTAACTTTTAGGGTTGTTTGTTCAGGTTTTAGGCAGCAAGAGCCTGAAGAAAAATGTTTTACTTGAGCTCTTCCCGCTTTCAAAATTGTGAACTTCCTTCTCCAACCCTCTCGAAACCAGATTTACAGTTGAAGAAAAGTTGAAGGTACAATATGACACCTTCTCATGTGGACGTACACTCAGTGTTTGTGTTCCATGCAGTGGATTGAAGCAATAAATCCCTCTGCGTGTGGTGTGTTGAGCCAGGAAACTGAGTTCAAAAACGCCAAAATATGTTTTTTCTTTCTGTTTCCGGCGCCGTCATGTGACGGAGTTGGACGCAAGGGAGAACGGCGGCTGCGATTTGTTGAAAGAAAAAAAGAAAAAGTCCAGAATAGTAACAAAAAAAACGTCTGTAAATGAAATGTAACTTCCTAAAAATATGAATAAATACTGTGTAAACAGAAAACCTTTTCATTCATGCCGTTACCACAGTCCAGGATCACCTCCGTCAAGGTGAAGATAAATAACACAGTCAATTTCAATCCATCAACATTTCCCTCCTCGCTGCAGTCGTTTAATCCCTTTGAGTCACGTGCACATGGTCTATAGGTGTTGATTGACTCGCTTCCAAAAAAAAACAGGCCCCAAAAATAACGGTGAAGTGAATCCAAACCTGAGAAGGCTGAATGAATCCTCTCCAACATAAAGGAGCTGCATTTAGCCCGTTTTCAACACCGCTGCCGAAGCTCCACTCGGATCCTCACGTGACCATTTGGATTTAAAACCAAATGCAAATGACTGCACTGGAAGTTATTTGCTCAAACACATTGTGTAAAAGCACCGCAGACTGTAGATTGCACATCCGCGTACCGTGTTGAACAAAGTTGAGCTGGTTTTTGCCTGCTGGCTTTACCCGAGGAGACAAATACGTACAATAGGCTCCAGAGGAGCGCATGCAGCGATGGCTGGCTACGTCTTTAATGCTGGTTCCAGACAATGTAAAGAAACCTACTTTACTCACCATCAAGGAAAAGTAGTTACAAGGTGACGGACTGTGATTTTGGCCTCGTAAATAAGGCTTTTTCTTGGCCATTATACGCTGAATGCATGTGTTTTAGGGGTGTAATGCAAAATAACTATTTGCATTTTTGTCCATTTCATTGTATTTAATACATTAACTGTTGATTGTCTTCATATACATGCGTCTAGCCTCCAAAATACACATTATAATATATGTAACCATCTAATAATGTCTATACATTTCCTATTATAATGGAAAAAAATAAGAAAAGTATTGAGAAAATTGTCCCATAATTGCCCAATATCTTCCAAATTCATAATTTATAGTTTGTGGATGATTACATTTGGTGCTATACAACCCAGAGATTCCTGCAGTGCGCTTGTGAAGTCTGTGTGTGTGTTTTGAGTTTGAACTGGTACAAATTTGAGGCAAACATGTGTTAAACAAACAAACAAACACGTAAATAAATTCAGAGTGCACCATTCGCTTAAAGTCCCAGCCGTGTTTGTGTTTGGTTCCATCCTTTAACCCCTTTGAGGCAGATAGAAGCTGCGGGGGTGCTAAATGTTGCCTCTGCTTTTAATAAGACGCTATTTGGAAACTGTTTTTATTTTGTAAAATCTGAGGTCAGGTATGCAATAGCTCCAACAGCATCTTATGCCTCCAAACAACAAATTATAATTTAATATTTTGAAACAAACACTCCTCCCCCTCTCTCTTAAAAGGATTACCAAATGTCATTTGCACAAAAAAATGTAAATAGGAAAAAGATAATTGGACTTTCGTGACCTGTCACTTGAAGCGGCGGTTAGAATGCAGCCAACGTTTTTTTTTTTTAAGGCACAGATGAAATGGAAATGCGGTTCCCCCAAGCTTTTACTCATTTTGTGTCATTACAAAGGGAAATGACATATCAGAGCCACGCATCCCCCCGCTACTAACTGAACCTGGCACCTCACACCACCTTACATTCTCACCCACGTCACCGGGGAGAAAACTTTGTGTGTTTTTTTCTATCACTCTCGGTACAAAAGCCCTTTTATCTTACAGCCGAAAAAAATACAAATCCTGAAGGCAATCCTTCTGTGGTAGCTTGTTGTTGTTTTTTAACACAATTGCTTCAAATGTCACCCAATCAATTCCAGTTACTCACAGCTTTATTTTATTTTGTATTAACAGACAGTAAAAAGGGAAGAAAGTGAAAGAAAAAAAAAGAAAAGAAAAAAAAGGAAAATCCCCTCCAGGGTTGTTTTTCTTTGTGATTCCAAAAACTAGCGGCAGCCCAAGTTTCAGAATTACAACCACCAGTGAATGCTTGGATGTTAATTAAAGAATGCAAATTTCATGTTTCTGGTCCAAGGCTGACACACACTCTGGGCCCAGAGGTCCACGAGAGAGAACACACACCCACGCTCACCAAAATATGCACGCAAACACCAAAAGAGACAAAGTTCTGAAGACTTATACCCGAGCGCGCACACACACACACACACACACACACACACACACACACACACACACACACACACACACACACACACACACACACACACACATACCCCACTGAAGGCCCCTAATCAGTCTCTCTCATCCCCTTTGTTGTAAAAATGAAAAAGAGATAAGACAGTCGGCATAGCAAGTGACCTTATGGGGGTAGAGCTCCGGCAGCTGATTATACAGAAAGTTACATGTTGATAAATGTGTTTACCAATATGCAAAGAGAAGGCATAAAGTGGGTCAGAAGTTTTGGGAAAGTTTTTGTGGGTGGGGACATGGGCTGCATATGAATGCGAGGTATCGGGTGGCAACGCCCACGCAGGGAGGAAGACGGGATGCGAGACGCATATACACTTTGCACTCCTGCGGTGAATGTTATAGGTGCTGGACCCACACGCCGATTATGTTTTCTTAAAGCGGAGGGAAAAAGTGTCTCATTAACAACCTGTTGTTTTTTTTTTACGAGTTTTACTTTGAATGAACATCTCAAAATACCTCACTCAGCTCTGCATAATCTGCATAATGCACTCATAATCGATGCATTTGGGCTGATAAGAATTGCAGTCGGCGATTTTAGAATGTTTTCCTGCCGCGAGGTGTTTTTCAAAGTCCGTCCTCTAAACTCAAATCAAGTTGGTCATGATTACGGCTTCGACCAAATGGGGCACAGCGTTTGAGGCCAGTGGTGTTCCTGATGTCTTGTGTCGAAAATGTCAAATGTTCTGTGCTTCTGCCAGCATATAAAATACTCTGATGATGATGATGGGAGAAAATCTGACACCCTGATCTGTTTTGATGAAGAAAAAAAAAGGATCTATAGACTTTATTAATAAGGACACTTTCATTGCAGGTGCAGCATTTGGTCACAGATGTATCGGCATTATTATACAATTATAGATTAAAGTGCGTTATATGCACACGTTATATGCACATTGTATGAACAGCAGTGGCGGACCATGCATTTTCTACCTGGGTCTTCTGTGCCGTCTGATATTGTATACATAAATACGCGCATGACGGGATGCTGCGTCATTAACGGACAATGCATGTTGTCCACCTCAACAACCAGTCACATTTAGTTATAACAAAACAATCCAACAAAACTGCAGCACTAAAACACTGCACACTCAAGAGCACGAGCCACGATCAGAAAGAACAATATTAACTATACAATAAAAACAACACCATAGACACATTAACACAAAAGCAGTTCACTCACCACATGCTGTTCACTTAAAGACAAAGACCATCCTCCTCTTTTTGTTAACAAGCAGTTCAATGACGCGGTTGTACAGTATATCGGTGCGCTTCAGTTCCAGTAACAGGTCCGTAACCCTCCGTGAGAAAGGCGTTGTCAGTAAATCTGCCACCAAGTCTGTTTCTCCTCCTCCTTCAGCCATTGAGTGTTAAACAAACTACACCAAGCAAAAAACTAAAAATGTCAAAACTTCTCTTATGTTTCAGCCTGAACTCTTCTTACTCCTACTGAGTTCTGCTAGCAGCTAGGTAGCTTTCTGTTGACTAAAGTCACGCTGGCCCACTGACCAATCACAGCGCATGACGTAAATATTATAATACATATGTATTACACACACATGCTCGTACGCAACACACACACACCTAACTGACAGCTCTGATGTCATGTGGCCGGGCCTCTTTGGCATGTGGCATGATTGCTTTGGCATCTGACGAGAACATTTTGTGCACCGGCGTGCACAGCAGCGTTTACGCGCCGTCGTCGTGCTCCGTCACTTGACGGGAGCTCCCGTGGGTTGCGTTGCGCCGTCTGCCTGTTTCGGTTTCGGTTTTGTGTGTGTGTGTGTGTAGGGGGGGGGGGGAGTGTGTGCTTCATTAGAAAACACACAAACAAGCGTCGTAAAAGTGTCATTGGCAGCTTGAGTTGCAGCAGGTGTTTCACACACACACACCTCTCGACAATCTCGAGAAATAACCGGGTGACATTTGGATTTCTACGAGGACTTGTTTACACACTTTCATAAAAAAAAAGAAGAAGAAAAAAGCTCATTTCTTTGTGATTATACCTATATTGCCCCTTTGTCTGCAATGCTTCATTTTAGCACCTGTCTCTTTTTCGCGCCAGTCTGCACTGATTGGCTGGTGAGAAAAAAACGTGGTGCACTTTTGCAATGGTCGTTCCCCGAGTCGTGGGCGGTGTTTATTCTAATGAGTCTCATCATTGCAGTTTGTGGGTAGGTCGGGCCCTCCGGATACCCAAATGTATGTGCACGAGTAGTGAGGGAGGGAGTTTTTCTCTTTTTTCTTCACGATATGTCCCCTTTTAGAGCGTTGAGATACGCACACATTGCAGTTAAACTCTCTGTGTCTTTGGAAAGTAAAACGTCTATGCAAATATTGTTCAATTCTTGGCAAACATTAAACATTATTGCATTTTTTCTTTCTTCTTTACCCTCCTTTGCTCTAGCATCAAGTTGATTTGCAGTCACATTGTGTGTGTGTGTGTGTGATTGTGTGTGTGTGGATTTCGGGAGAAAATAGCTCGAGATACTGAGAGATATTGCTGAGTTCTTGTAAGTATGCACAGGCTCATTTTTGCTGTGTTTACAATTTTTTTTTGGATAAGTCAGAGAAAAGTTAATGCAGAGTCTGTGGAGATTCATTACTCCTGCATAATGGGTCAAAATGCATTTTCCTTTCTCCCCCTCTCTCTTTATGTATCGTAAGTACGCCATCAATCACGAGTGCGGACACGTTCGCGTGCACACATGTTCATGAATACATCACGACATACGGGCGTACGTGCGCGAGCAGAACTTCCCAACGGAGCTTTTCGTTTAGTAATGAAAGAAAAGGAATGACCTCGTCCACTTTGACAAGCTAATGCATTGCTTCACGGCTCCGGGCCCTGCAGCCAGGAGTTACCCCGCCCGATGCTCATTTTTACACCGGATGGATTTCACTTTCAAAATGCGACAAAACTTTGAGTTTAGAAGCACAATCTGTTCTTCGACAAAAACAATATATATATATATATATATATAGATATAGTTACTGAGAGCTGAGGCAGAGCTGTCGCTTAAAAGCTGAACATAAAGTAACACAAAAATCTACATCTGTTTGCTTTCTTTGTTTGTTTAAATGAAAATGAACAGTGTGCTAAATGTTCTCAGTGGATGAGTTCATGTGACTGTAGCTATATCATTTGTGGATCCTTCTTACCTTCAGAATAGTTTTTTTCTGTGTTTGACTAAAAGAAGAAGGCTTTCCACAACATCTGGACCGCAGTTAGAAAAGGACCCAAAAGAGTTGATTAAACTGTGTTGGTTTGGATCTAACTCTATGTAATGTGAAGTTTGTTTGTGTAGCGATGTTTCTGTAGTTATTATTTATGTACTTATTCTGAGATCAGTCGTGGTAAATACGTTGTTATCATTGCCAATCATTTAAAAAAAAAGAACATCTCGAATTAATCAGAATGATCCTTTTTACTTTGTCACAAAGTATCCAACAATCCTGGGATTGACCATATCCCTGCATTTCCATGATATAAATCCATCCATCTGGTGATCTAAGAGGGTAAAAGAAACCATCCAGAATAGTTTTGTGTGAGCCAGGTCTGGGCGGATGTGTCTCTTGCACCATCTGCCACTCGTTAAACCGCTACCTGTCAAAGAACTCCATGATAACATGACAAATGTGTCAGAAGTCATTAATACGTAACGGTCGCCTTTTTCTCCACATGAATAAACTGCTTGCATTGCACGGCTCGTTTCTTCCTCCCGAAGGAGCCCAAAAGGTGACGCCGCCGGCAGCTCCGCCGCGATGTCCCCGGTGCCCCGGAATCAGCCCGATGAGCATGAAGGACAGCGGGGCCGCATTCAACTGTCTGTGAAGACAACACTCGCCGAGTTTATGACCCCTGACCCCTTCACTGTGTCTCTCTCCGCGGCGGCGGGGGGGCCTGGGTGCTTGTGGTGCACTCTGGGATGCGTGAAGGCGTTAATGACTCTTGACTGTACAGTTTGGCTTTGTCAGCTCGGCCAGCTGTGTATTAATCTTCATACTTGTGTGCGCGTGTGCGAGTGCACGCTTGTTTCTGTCTTGCAGGGAAAAAGAGAGGTCGGGGGAGGGATATGAGAGTGTGTGTCTCTGTCTTTAATCCCCGCCTGCTTAATTATAAATCTCTCCAACTGTCATGGGCTCCTTTGCTCGTATCCCAAGAGTTTCCGTGAATATTTCATGCCGCGTCTTGTCCCCTAAGCAAAATGGCCGACCGGCAATTAGGCCCTTCTGCAGAAGACCCTTTCAAGGGTGAGTAACTCTCTGTGGAAATGGAAACCTGTTTACTAGCAGAGAAACAGTGGGGAGCTTTCCTTTAATACATATATAAAAAAAGAGAATAAAAGCCTTGCCTTGGAAACATAACATTTAACATAAATATATTCAACAAATGCATGGAGGGAAAGCGAAACAAATCCTTGGAACAAAAAAGTGGAGCAATTACATGAAACCCACGCACACGCACGACCCAATCGTGGCCATTTTGTGGCGGATTATGTTTGGTGCGGCTGTTTCGCAGGGGTCACCCCGACCCGGCAGTGCATCTGCCCTTTACCGGCTCCGTGTTTAGTTTTTTTCTCGCAGCAGATGAGTCATTTTGGGGAACATGATTAATTCATCCTCGTCTCACCACTCACCACGACGTCGGATAGATTACCGAAACAGCGGGAGAGGTAGACGGAAGGGAAGAAGACAACAGAGAATGATGAGAGGGAGAAATGAAAGGGAGGGGCGGAGGAAAAAGAGTGAGAGGGAGCAGCGGATATTAGCGCGTTAGCGATAACGGGTGCTCGAGATGAAGGGGACGTGAATGTAAACTCGGCACACACACACACACACACACACACACACGTACAGATAAACACTTCCACTTTCACTCGGCTGCACTCCAATGCAATCAATACTCCTTTTATTTCCTCTCTGAACGAACCCAGCTTCAGTACATCCCCTCAGCAAACAGGGAGCCGGGCTTTGCCGAAGGTCCCGCGCGGAGGGGATGACACCTCGGCGACCCCGTCGAGTCCTTAACGGCACAAATGTGACCTATAGCTTCCCTTCAGAGAGCCAGTCGCTCTTCCCTTATCGGCCTGTCCGGGTGCCTCTCTCGCCCGCCACCCCCCTCGTGTCAGACAGCTATTGTGACCTTTATTCGAGCCAGCTCTGGTCCTTTGGGGGACCTGAGACGACCACCTTCCTTTACCACCAATGTTTTCATTATAAAGTGACGGTTGTGAGGCTGACTGGCCTTTAGTAACACAGCCGGGGAAGAAAGGGAACAATCGTTAGAGAAGGTACATTTAGGAGGACAATGAGTCCTGCCGGCTCTGAGACAAAGATGCTCTTTGGTCAAGTGGCTCTGACTTGAACAAGTAGTGCTCTTTGTATTTATTAAGCATAACAATTTTATGAAGTAGGAGGACTTCCTATTTCAAGATAAGTAAGAAGAATGGTCTAAATTGTTGCAATAGAGGCCTAAATCCTTATTTTTAGTGTGGGTCAAGCTCCTAAACTGGTCAACCCTACGCTTCCCATAATGCAACTTGATAGCATCTCTGCGACAGACCATCCCTTCCTGGTAATTGCCCGTTTCTTTTAGTCTTTCCAGAATGTGTCGTCTGCGGGCTCCCTGGCGGCCTCTGGGTTGAAGTTACAGCTCTCTCCTGTCTACTAGCAAATAAAGGCATAAAAAAGGAGAGAAAAAACAGCGATAACCCCGATGACATCGACAGTTCATTTCTCTTTTGTCAGACTTTAGAAATCTCCTTGGAGAGAAGACATTAAGACGTCTCTTTCCCCAGCAGTACCATTAGGGAGATGGGAGTCCCCCGTGACAGATGGACACATCGTCACTCGCGACGCCTCGCGGTAAAATCCGCCAAGACGCACGCGTGAACGCCCGGGCCCGAGCTCACCCGCCATGAAAGTGTCGCCGAGATCACTGGCACGATGTTCACGGTTCACGTTCTTCACTTATCTCTTTGGAAGAGGGCCCCGCGCCACTTCCGGATCCACGTCTTGGCGCGAGGTCGAGCGTGCGGCTCAGCAGAGCGATGGGAATGGTTTTCAGAGGCTTTGATTCCTTTTTTTTTTTTAGAATTTCAGTTCACACTGAAAACAGCTTTTTGCCAAAGCATGCACTACCAATAGTATGTTCACTTAAGCCGAGAAGCTGCAGCAGCTTCATTGAGTTGAAGGGCAGTTTTATCTTGCTTATTTAATTCAATGTACCCAAGAGCCTGTGTATTAACTCCAAATTGCTTCGCAACGTAGCTAGCCTCGTCGCTCATGTGATGCTCCGAGTTTGTGTTTGAGGATCCAATTTTTAGAGAGCCAGCAAAGTCCTTTTCATCTCGACGGACCGCGAGGAGAATTCAGCCTGCATTGCACGCAATTACGTCTGCAGACCGAAATCAACGCCGACTTCTACTCCCGACGCGCACGCGGTGCTTGACACCTTTTTTTTCTTCCTCTCACCTCTCAGAACTTCTCATTGTTTCATCATTATGTGGAGAAAAAAAGAAGAAGAAAAAAACCTGTCTCATTATGTCTAACAATCCCCTTGTCTTTATGTGAGGGGTTGTGATGCAAATTCCTCAAATGTTGGCTTCATCATGTATGCTCACCACCCCGAGGTACCGGGAATTAATGAGCATTTCTGTGCCTGCACCTGAGCATCATCATGCAGCCTAGTGAAGCGGCCAATTTCCCTCCGACTGGCACTGCCCTCCTAGTTAGCTGCTAAACCCCCTAAGGCAGTGAAGGATTGTTTTCAGCGGTTAATTGACAAGATCCTGGTGGTACTCCACATGTGCACACACACATTCATCGGTGGAAGGGAGGGGTGCCACTCAGCGATGCCACCTTGTCGTGCACAGCGCTATGACCTTTCCGACTGAGGCATTAGAGTAAAGATTGCGCTACTCACTCACTTAAAGGGACAGTTCCCACCAAATAAGAACAAAAAACAGATTCCTCTCACCTGTATTAACCAGTCAACATTTTTTTTCATGAGGGTTGCCTATTTTTGGCGATATTGGAATATAATGAGTCTAAATGGTCATGTCAGATTATGGTTGAAAGAAAATAGTTCTTCCATGAAACTGCTCACACTGAGGTCTGTGAATTATCTTGAGTAGCCGGGTCTTGATTACTGGAAAGAAACATTTCTGTTGAGTATAAAAACAAGGCGAGGGCCATATAGTCCCATTATGTTGGAGAGAAGGCCGATAGAGGACAACTATGTATGACTAAGTTCTCAAGTGCTTTTAACAAAAGCCACTTCGTCAAGCTGCGAGCACACCAGTGAGTGGCTGTTAATGAGTGAAAAATGATGTGATGTTAACGTCCCCAATCAAAACTTCTCAAAAAGTCAACACAAATAAAAGTGTCTGCTTTGCGCGGCCTCTTTAGCACGGCAAGGCAAAGCATCAGACAGTTTTTAAAAAACATTTGTTTTAACGTTTCCTTAATTGTCTCCGGAACCACATTGTTGTTTAACTTCATTTAAAGTTCTACAGTTCCGCAACTCTTGTGAGAAGATACATATGGCATAAAATATAATTAAAGTAACCGTTAAGTTTAAGTACTTACGTAAACTCCTCCAACTATACGGCTGCTCTGTCAGCTTGCCGCGATGGCCGCAAGGTTTCACCAAATCCATGATAAATACCCTTTACAAAGTCGGATTTCCCTAACAAACACATCTCAGTAACCGTACGGGCTTGTGGGAGTCTAACAAAGCAATCAAAATCCTTACGAACTCCATATTAGTACCTGTAAAATCACATGTTTCTTTTTTTCTTCTCCGTCTCACATATCCGCTTCCTGTGACTTACGTGTACCCCCCACATTTCTAGAAACACGTCACACAGCAAGAGGGAAGGCTTATGCAAATTTTAATACCCAGCAGCCTCTAGTGAGACAATGTATTGTCATAAAACAACCGAACGACACGTTCTTTTGACTAAAACACCTTCCCAATATGTCAAAGCTTGGTTTTGCAGTGATTTTTAGGTCCTAATCTTTCCAAAAAGGTGTCCTATTAGTATGTGGGATGTTGGTAAGTGCCTGAACCATGGAGTTTGTATAAGTCGGGGACCGCTTCAAAATAATTTTTGGGGAAATCTAGCTTAGATCATGCTGGACATTAATAGTTATGATCAAAATATTTTATAAAAGTGATATATACATTTTATTCACAACTAAATTCTGAAAAAAATGATATAAAATAATACAAGTAATATAACTCAATGCGGTTTATACGACTACTTACTAGTAAAAAAAGAACCATATATGCATGTTGAGATCGTAAAACCTGTTCAGCTTGCACTGTACATTGTAAAAAAATAATAAAAAGGCCTAAAATTGGAATTAAGGGCTTTCCACGCCGCCGCAGCAGCAGCAGTGAGTAAGTATTATTGAGTCGAGAGGAAGGAGGAGAGGAAATGGCCCAGAACAAAACGGGCCCGCCGTCTGCTTGTCGCCGTGTCTGTCTTTCGGTTTCGTGGCGGAGTGACAAAGAGCCTGAGGGCGAAGTGATTCCGAGGCTCTGACTTTGCCAACAGGCAACTAATCCCCAAACAAAGCTCAGCTGACCTGAAGCTGTCTGTCTGCTGCATTCACAACTCACAACACAACACGCACACACACCGGAATCCATATGCACAAACTTGTGGTTTTTCTCCGCGAGCGTTCACGCGCCTGTCTTTTTTTATTTTTTTTATGTAACAACCGCAGTACAGTGAGGAAAGAAAACAAGATGACAGCGGAGTCTGCAACCTTATGCAATAACTGGGAACAAGAAAAATAAGTCAACGAGAGTGATGCCACACATGAGGAAACGGCACTATGTTCGGGGAAACAGCTGCGAACACTTGTGTCTTGAACGACGAGGGGACCTCAAGAGGTCTCCGCGGTCTCTCACAAACTTGAGAGCTTTTTTGTGTGTCTCCAGGGCAACTCTGGCCCGGATAATCGCATCCGCACACCGAGAGTACAAGTAGACACAGGTAGAGAGGTTGGAATTAGGGCAATTTGGGGCACAAGTTGAGTCTTTTTTTTTATTCTTATGAAAGATGCACAAGATGTGAGCTGGGAGACGGGTGCATCCGAGTGGGCAGAAAAGGGGAAACTGGAGCCACACCTGTGTTAAAACAAAGGAGGTCTAAGAAAAACTCCCATCAGGATGTTTGGAGACCTTGCCGAGCCAAAGTCAACATATTGATTTGCTCTGAGTAAAAAAAGATTCTCCCAAAAAACGAAATCTCAGGCGATACAAGTTTTCACTGATGGCTTAAGCTGTACATGTCGAATGGAAATTTCATTTGGAATGTGCGTGTGATTTGCGGCCACCAGATTGTAATCTTCATGCGAGAACATTGTTGAAGAACATGTGCTGTGTGTGACTGCAATACCAGATGTAGGTAGGTGATTTCATGATATTTAAAAGCCTATACAAGGGGAGCCTCACAGAGAGCCTCAGACGTATGTGCCCGATGCCTGGCAACACAATCGATGGCCGTGTCACCCATCAAGGCGATTCCAACAGCAAAAAGCCAAATCGACAAAAGGTTCTTTATGACCTTCCTTCATGAAAAAAAAGAGAAAGAAATGTGACTGTCTCCTGGACCAATGGGCACCAATTTTAAAAGTGCCACTCATACTATCAGGGAGTCTAACTTCCTCAAAGAGTCCTTTCACATTCTCAAGCCGGTGACCTCTGTTCCCACCAGGATGACAGATTTCAAAAGCCCTGGAATAAGATGCTGGGTAGCTGCAAGATTATGTACCAGTTAAAAAAAAAACATCTTCCACTAAGACATACGTACAAAAAAATGCACACATGGACTGATACACACAAGGTAAACTGCACATTCTCCAGCACAGATATCCCCCCTGGAGAGGTGCTGTGCACACAGTGTTTACTGCTCTCCTCAATTATTGATTAGTTGTTTTCCTTCTCTTACGAGAGGCCACCCCATATGAACAGCGAGAAAGACCCGCTCATAAAAACTGCAGCAGGACTCTTTGTCTCTAGCCAGACTGCGCTTTATTGACCCGCGCTTGGCCTCCCTCCTAAACAGGACACTTGCTTTCCTTGGCACCGTCTCGCCCGCCGCTCGCTAATTCTTTCGGTTTTCCATCACTTTCTCTTATTTGTCTCATTTATTCTCATATTCTCCCCGTCTCTCTCTCTCTTCACCAAGCCAAAGCTCTCAGGACCGAGGCGCCTTCGTAAACTGTGCTGCAGACTGCGCTCAGCAGAAAACCAACACTAGCCATCGGTTTGCACTAAATTATTAAGAATCATTTAGAGTTGGAGGTACAAAAAAGATGTCTCTGAGTGCAATGTGATGCAGGAGACAAAGTAGCAAAGGGGTTCTTGTGTTAGACTCTAATAAGGATTCCTTTGTAAAGGAGTAAATCAGTAATGTTTCCAAGAGGCCGAGGTGCTGAACACCAACAACCTGCAAGACGCTGAGATAACAACAAAGTATCTGTTCCCCAAACTAAAAACTCCTGGATCTAGGATATATTGACCTGTGGCCCTTTGAACAACACGTTCTCACTCTCTGTCGGGTATGTGTGAGACTTTCCGGGCTTTCAGCAACTGACCTAGTATTAGGAGCGAAAAAGGTTTGATTTGGGTGGATGGGCCAAACAAGCACAGGACTTTCACCCAGCAGGCCCCTGTTTGAGTGCCGTGTGAAACCAAGCCAATGTCGCGGTTTTACTAACGCCAGTAATGCAACAAACATACTTATTGAAACCTAAACCACGATCCTTTCCCTACTTGTGTTGCCTGAAGAAGTTTTGTTGCGTAAGTGGACCTGGAAACTAAGTCAACAGACATCGGAAGTCTATTTTGCAAAGACAAACTGACATCCGCTGGAGGGGCAGCATAGCTGACCAAGAGTCGATATTTGACTAGTGAGGAGTGAGACGCACTACTCAACCCACCTCCCTGTGGCTTCTGCCAGCATGTACATTTCATTCTAAATTCTAAGACACACTTAAGACCTGGCAATCAAATTCCACCGGCGGAGTATCTTGGCTCCCCAGCCACACGGGGATCTCAATTATGGCACAATGGCTGTGGCACCGCCGCTCCTGACGATAGAAGATAAAGTGCAGTAATGGAAATGCCATCCTGGTACAGAAGCGGGGGCTCCGGTGTCGACAAGAAAACAAAACAAAGTCAATATTGAAGAAGCGAAACAATGTGGAAATAGAAAATTGTCAAAAGGCGGTCCGACTTGGCAGCGGGAAAACAATCTCAAATGGCATGCAAAACAATGTCAGTGATGAGGTTTCTGTTTTAGTAGCTGTGTGAGCGAGAGAGAGAGAGAGAGAGAGAGGCAGGCAGGGAGGAGGAGAGGCAAAGCGTGTTTGCTTCCTTGCAGCCTTTTTGTCAAAGGCGGCGTAAAGTAAGGTGGCATGTGGTATCTAAAAGGCTCCACACGCAATCCCAGCTTGCCCACCTGTTCTGCTCCCGCTTTGATTTTCGCTTGAGAGGGAAGGAGAGGGCCTCTTGTTGATCACGCTACGCATCCACAGGCTTGGCTGTTAGGTGCACAGACACAAACGGGAAATTGCCCCGACTACTTTCTTCTACTCCTCTTGTAATATGTAGCAATTAAGTTTACAATTATTTTTTTCAAAGCGAGATTTTCACAGGTGTGTAGGGATGAAAAGATGGATAGTTTAACGTCAAAGTGCTTACAAACCACCCTCCCGGCCTCCGAGATCCTTTTCTGCATTTAAAGAGACAGTACGAGGTTGTTGTGGTGGGGCATCAGTCCTCTCCCCGAGGAGTTAAGCAAACTGTGCAGACACAGAGACCGAGAGAGAGGGAAAGAGAAACACCGCACCGGAGAGGTAAGGAACGACGGAGCACTTCGGGGCATACCCAACTTAGACATGGCCATCATAAATGATTAAAGGCCGATTTCCCATTCTGACAAGCCAACCAATCTTTGCACAGTGTAATGGAAGCCAAAGTGAAACGAGCATGGAGCGCCACATTTGCATCAGGCAATCATCAAAGAGATGTTTAAAGAGTCCAGGAGGGGGCGGCGGGGAAGAGGAATGGTTACAAGGGGAGTTTTTTTTTTTTTTTTACTATCATGGTCTGTTTAAACGGGGGATATTACTTGCTTACCCAGCTGCCGGGGGCCAACCGGCATTTTGTTTGAGGTCACCCCGTTAATATTCCTCCCCCCGGGTGTCGCTCCGCCAAGGAGAGGGAGGGTCGTGACCTCGGGGGCAGCGTTGGAAATTGCACCAGCGGGCCAGTGAGGAGGACGAACGGAATCAACGATGGCGCTGGGAAGGAGCTGGGAACCATAAAGTCCCACATAAATTCCAAGGAATGTGTCGCTCGGCTGATTTCCGAGCTTGTATATTTCCACATACTTGATTGAATTCCCGCGAAGTAGCCTCAAATCTGAAGCGAAACAGTCTCGCAAAAAGTGTTTATGACTGGAGGGGCGATGTCAGTAAAACAAGTTGATGCACACATCTCCGGTGCAAAGGGGAAAAGAGTATATCATATCTCCTGACGTGGGGAGTTTTTTTCTGGAGGTGATCTGAAGGTTGTCTGTAGTCTCACGTTTGAGGCTTCGCCCCGAGCGGTACAGAGGCCATGGATGATGGAATATATGGGCAATAATATTGATAGCCGATGGGTTTTCCATACAAATGAAGAGTCAAATGAGTCAAACCTAAGCAGTCGCTCAATGATAAATCGTATCACCGGCCATCTGAAAGAAACCGACCCAGACTTGATGCATTCCACTGACCATTATTTTCCGAATGATGGCGTGCGGGAGACAAAACCCCCGCCAAAAAACGAAACAAAATGCTAATTCTGTTTGGCCTGTGACTTCCTGAGGCGACGCCTCGCCGTCCTCAATTTGCATCTCTGGCGCCGGCATGTCCGCCGTCCTTTAGACGTTACATTTGCTGTTTCCGTTTGAAATGCTGCGGGGGCGTGGCACACGTCCCGGCAGCTCGCACAGCGCATTGCTGATTGATGATACGCCGCGCCTCGGCGGCTCCGCCAACCGCGCCGCAATACACCTGCCCACCCACCGTTTGCTCTGCATCCACTGTTAAATCCCCAAAGTGCACGGCTCACTTTTTTCCCCATCCCTTTGCATTATTTCTTTTCCGCAATTGAGCTGTCATACTCGTTTCCCCCCTTTTCAAGGGTTGTGGCGAGATGAAGGCGACTGTTCATTTTGACTTTCATGAATCCGGCTGAATCCTTTATCGTGTGCCTTTTTCCAAAGGACAAGTCATCCGTGTGATTTCTTTTTTTTTTATGGGTTCATACGTGCCCGACACAGATCAGTCATTGTGTACAGCGTGTGGTTCATGTCACAACCTCCAAAATGAGCGATGTGACAGGATTTCAATCAATGGCGTTTTATGTCCAGTCGGTTCAAGACCGGGCCACACGCCTCAGCAGACACACACACACACACACACACACACACACACACACACACACACACACACACGAGCATGGGCGTTGCGATCAAAAGCTTGGGCACAGTGCAAGGTGGTTAAAAGGCCTCTGCCATTCACTGTCAGCGCTGTCCTCTGGGCGTCCGCGAACGTCCCCCCTCGATGCATCTGATGGCGAGCAATTAAGTTGACATTATGGAAATGATAATAATTTAAATAAAAGACATAAAAGACAAGCACATCCAGCAGCCCTGTCATCGTCTACGTCGTGCCGGAGAAGCCGGGCCATAAAAAGGCAAAGAGTACAAGCAAATAATTCTCTAATAGACGGAGCAAACAGCGGCGAGCCGACGGGTCAATCGTGATTCCACTTGGGTGCCAATCAGCGTAATATGATAGGAGACACAGCAGAGGCGAAACTCGTGTGTGTGTGTGTGTGTGTGCGTGCGTGTGTGTGCGTCCATGTGTACACGGCCATTATTGAGACACATGGATTCATTGCAGCTCGGATATTGGCTTTTTCATCTGAGGCTAAATTTAGCGCAAGGTGTCCCTTCCGCCGCTCGGAGACGAGCCCCTCGTTAGGGTGTTTGTCTGCGCGGTCCCGCCAAGGGCCCGCCCACGTGTGTTGTGTGTGTGTCCGTTTCTTTGAAAGTGAGCATGTGTGTGTTTGCTTGGAGCGCCGGGCATTAACCCGAGGCTGATTCATGTGGCCCTGCTAAGCTAGTGGCTCTCCTCATAACGGCGAAACGAGACAGATTTGTCATAATGGGGATGAGCGGCCAGCCGGGGTCCAGGAAATAATAAAGTACCTGAGAGACTGTGACTTCTTTTATCTGCTTTTTTTTCTTCTTCTCTTCTCTTCCTGTACTGTCCCACTAATGGCAATCCCTCACAGTCCGAGTGTCTCTCCTTTCATCTCTTGTTTTCTCCCTCTCCTCTGTGTCTCCTTTACTCTCTCTCCCTTCCGTTCAACTTATTTTCATTTCCCCCCCCTCCTGTCCTCAACCCGCCCCAGTAACTCTCCCTGTCTCTTTCTTCCTTCTTCTCCACCTCCCAATTGCGCTCCCTCCTTCCCTCATGGGGAACAATATATATAACAGAGCCCTGCTCCGCTAGTTGCCATGGCAACCGACCTCATCACAGCATCTACTCTCGCTGCCTCTCCCGTTCTTCCCTCTTTTTTTTCCCCTCTCGTCCTCCATCTCTCTTTCTCTCCACCTCGGTCTTTCCCTTCCGTCTCCTTCTCTCTACCTTGCTTTTTCCTTTTGAGGCGGGTCTTTAAGTGGTGAGTGGGCCGGCTGTCCTCTCAGAGGGGTGAGTCATTTGGAAAATGGAAACTTTGACCCCAGACGTTGTCTTTCAAAGACATCTAATTCATGTCTGCTTTGGTTAAATACGGCCTGGCTCAAAGACAAAAGCCCATCCGTCTATATAACTAACCATCTAGAATATACTGTTGTAATTTACAATACTAGAAGTGTATGAACAACCTAACATTGCACCCATATGTGATCTAATGTCCAATCCATAGGAAATAAAGGGGCACTCTCGTATTTTTAGACATGAAGATCAGCCTGTGTAAATAACCCCCGGCGATGATGTCATCGGGGCTATCAAACAAACCGTCGGCGCATATCTGTGTTTTTTTCATTTTAATCGGCCTCCGGCAGCTTTATGGAAGTGCAATATATAAATCACGAGGGTGCACCTTTAAAAATGCACTTCTATATGTGTTGTTCTTTTGTTAACAATCTCTCAACTGATTATGTGCAATGTGTGCGAGGGGTCGCTTGTAATGGCATTGTGCGCCGTGTGCTGATGTTGTGAAAATGTTTTCCCGCTCGCAGCTCGTTTGCTCTTCTTGGAAGGCTCTTTTTTTGGAACGCGGCTGCAGGGATTTGCTGCCGCTGTCGAGGTCGGGGCACTGATGTCGGGCAATTAGGCCTGGCTCGCAGCCGGCGCTCTCATTCATCCCAACGATGGTATACGGCGTCTTTAAACGCCCCCATGCATGTTGCCATGTTGAAACACGAGAGGGCCCGCCTCCAAGCATGTTGCCAGGGAGTTGGAAACATCACTGTATGCTTTCACATAAAGACATTCATAGAAATAGTGCACATGACTTTGTCTTCCACTTTTGCGGTACCTAATCCTTACACGCACTAAGAGATGCTCACACACCCTCCACTCAACCTCCATTGACGGAGGATTCGGCCATATTTCACAGGGCGACAAGGGCAGGGGAGCCTTTTTTTTTTTCTTTCTGCTGTGGGAATTTATGTGCTATCATTATTTAACCTAATTGCATTGAAGACAAGTGGAGGGCGAAATGCTTTCTCGGAGTGGCGAGTACCAGGGAAGCATCCATCACATGTTTACACACTTGCCCCCCCCCCACACACACACACACACACACCTACATGTGCATTATGCAGTATGCTCACATGCACGGTCAACATAAAGGGTGCTGTAAGTAAAGCTTATGTGATGTAAAATGCATACATGCAGGCAGGGATTAGACCCACGGAGACATGCATTCACGCCACGCAGACATCTGCCAACACGCCTTATCCCCTCTTTATTTCTCACTCCTCTGTATCTCTCTCACTCGCTCACAGACACATACAGTACGTACGTGCGTACTCTCTCTCTCACACACACACACACACACACACACACACACACACACACACACACACACACACACACACACACACACACACACACACACACTCCTTGCCATGCAGAGCAACAAGACAGTTGTCCTCCATCTGTCAATGTTATTCATGAGGAAACCGGAGATCTGGGCCATGAGTGATGAGTTCTCCTACAGAAACGGTCCCGGCCAAAACTTCTAGGTAAAAAAAACAAAAAACAGCCGATCCATTTGTGAAGAAAAAAAAAAAAAAGATGAATAAATATTTAAAAAAACCGACCAAACATTTACGGGCACAAAATTAATGGCAAATGATTTGTGCAGGGATTTGGGGAAATGGTCTCAGCCCACTCCATCATGCCGATACCTTTATGTAACAGAACTCCCATGATGCGTGGTGCAGTTCTGCTGGAGAGAAGGAAGAAATACCCATATTATGAAACTGGCAGTGATTTAAAACATTAAGATTACATTCTGTACGTGTATATGTTTTATATCTAAAATGTAAACCTCTAGAAGATTCTTCTTTCCTTTTACAAACATATAAAGCTTCTTAACACTTTATAGACCGACTTCCTGCTTCAACTTTGACCTTGACTGAACTATTGTACTTCCCATGGCATGCTTGTAGTGGTATGTCAGTGTATTGTTATGTTGTTATGGCATTACAATGTCTGACTTTGACCCTGACCATATCATTATCATAATAATAATCTTCAGCAAGAACTGTAGCTGCAGTTGTCTTCAGGGTCTGAGGCCTTTTTCTCGATTTTACATAATTTCTTAAATTCACCTTTTAGATGTATACCCATGTTTTACATAAAACATTGCCAAGACAATCTCAGCTCTCCATATAATGACGCACAATTGTCATAAGGCACAAGTGTAAAGTGATAATATGGCCCTAAAGCTGAAAAATGTAAGTTCGCTTTTTAAAAATTCTTCATATCTCTTGTGAAAACATACCTTTACTCATGTGGACGAAATGTTTTGGTGACGGAAATTGGTTTACCAAAGGTCTTAGGCTCACAAAAGCAGTGGAATATATGAATACAATGGTAGATGCATCTAAATAAATGTCTAATACCAAATTTTGGATTATTGTTTTCTGAATAGAAGTGTTGTCTGTCACTACTTTCATCAACCCGAGATAAAATGGGTCTGAGAAATGACTTCATACTACAGACCAAGCTTCATGGGGTGTGTGCAAATGTTATTTGCACACTATTCACTATTCACAATGTGCATGTTTCTTTTAGAAAATCTTCATTAAAAAATGTACCCATAAGGGTGCTAACCATAGACTTCGGAGTCACCGTTATATCACCCACTGGTGGATTTGGGTTTTCAAGCCTCAAATTTAGCATTTTGGCTGTAGCCATGTTTTATTTTTTTTAACCAGGAGTGACACGAGAGGGCGGAGTTAAGTACAACCGAATTTGCCGAACAAGACATTTTTAAACTCGCAAGTAACAAATAACTTGCATGAACTCGACCCACTGTGAAAAGGTTTACATTTCTAAGACGAAAAAGAATGCACAGCTTCCAGACCAGGCAAAAGCTGTGATAGCGGCCTCTCAATCACAAGGTAGCCACGCCCTAACGCCTACCCTGCTTTATCTCTTCTAAATGGCACCATTATTTACAAAATGAACATCAATGCTGAGCTGGCATGAGATTGGCACTTGGTGCCGAATCAGAAAAGACTTGGCGAATGTGCCCGTGATGATCATTTTCAGTGGGTAGCAACCTACTTTAGTTTAGTCTGGAAAGGAGGAGTTTTTTTCTTCTGATCGGGAAGAGGTCAGAACTCCAGTGAGGACATGTAGCGAGGTCACTGTGTTCCAAGATCATAACAATGACTGTGAGTGCAACGCTATTATGGCTGCTGGAAATGGCCCAAACTATGAGAATACCCTTGTGAGGGCCTCGCACATTACTAAAGGATAGTATCTACGGAACACGGAAAAACCCGCAATATCATACAAAGTAGTAATTAAGAGACCAGCAAACGCAACACTCTCTCATATGGCTAACTGCGATATAATCACTATACCCACAGTGCCACCATGCATTCCAATGACGACAATGTGAGTGTGATCTCTATAAAGTGGCGCCATCACTACCAGTGTCCCATTGCGACGCTCTTTGATGGCGACAACGAGATGGCTGAGTGGAATGGCAGGTAGAGAGGCTGCCATGCATCTGCCAATCATCCCATGAAGCGGTGGTGGACGGGGGGGGGGATGTTATCGCTCTCCCTCCCTCTTTCCCATTGATTCTTGCTCCGTGACACACTCTCCCTCTCTCTCTCTCTCTTTTGTGCGTGGGGATCCGTCCATAAAACATCTGACACGACTGTCACCCGGCACCTCGCGTTTTCCCCGCGCAACCTGGACACTGCCATTACACAGATGTCAGACACAGTTGTGATATCATCGTAAAAAAGTAACTGCCCCGATTTCCAGTCTTTTTTGTTAACACACACACACACACACACACACATACACATGCAGACACACACTACCTCTTCTGAGGCTCGTGAGTAAGCAGGGAATGGAAGAGGAGAGGTTCGGGGGAGTCAGATAGAAGTGCAATTACACTCGCTGATGTGCTTTGGCCCATATTATGATGTTGGGGGATGATAAGAAGGCAAGAGCACAGGCCGCACAAACACACACACACATAGACTCTCACACACAGACAATAGGCCCGGCTATGATGGATGTCCGGATGCAAACCCACTCCAAGCTGAAAATAGATGAGTTCCTTTCCCTTCGACCGAATGGCAGATACATCTTCGATGGTTCCCCGTGTACCGCGTGAGCTCGTAACTGGAACTTTATGGGCAGCACAGTTGATAACGCCGCCAAAAGTGTGGGGGGGGGGGGGGTAGGAAAAAAACTAAATGAAATAAAAATGGCACAAGCTAGACATGATGATTCCAGTCATGTCATTCGGTTCATTCAGTCAGATTTGATTTATCATGCAGAATGCTCAGTTTAAACCTCCCCATGCCGACACTTTAAAAACAAATCCATCCAAAAGCATCGGTTGTTCGCCGCCACTCGGTGCTCGAGCGGGGTTGCCACCAAGGTCCTTTTTGCAGTGCCTTTAGTAAGCTGTGGTTCAATAGTTGTGTCGTGCCTTTGGTACCATTATTCTCATTATTTTGTGCACAGAAATCCTTGCTTTTGATACAACATCTACTCTTTTGTGCTTTTCTCTGCACAATGTATTTTTTCTATCAATTGCGAGGCCAAAAAGTCGCTACACGTAAGCGAACTTGCACGGAGATGTTCAAGTGACTATTTCACCTTTCCATTTAGCCCTTCCAACCGTGTCAACTTCCCACACACGCCGTCTCACAATAAATGCCCAGACGAACTCGAGCCTTTAGAAACAGCAGATGGACGCACATCATATGGTAACAAAAAGACGCCCGCGAATATCCGAGGACACAGGGACAATGGCGTCAATCACACAGCCACGTGGTTGCTACGAATGACTAAACGACACGACCTCTCGTGTCTGCATTACTCCCCCATTTTCCATCCTGTAAAATTTTCCAGCCCAGTTCTGTCGCAGTCGGACTCGCGGGCTGTTTCAGGGTGAAATAGCAATTTCCACTTCCAGATGCACATCTATGATTGCTGTGAACCCCATCCCGTCAGCACACCCACAAAATAAAAAAAGAAGCTTTTTGCATTTCCACATATCACCTTCTATCTCTTAATCGGTCCGAAGACGGCAGCTCATTCACCTCCCGGAAAGTCTTCCCCTCAGCCACTGGAATTTGACTTTTTTTGTCAAAGCGCTTACGGCAAGGCCTGTGCTTTTCTCTCCAGCCTTAATGTAACTTTTGTTTTACAGACACATTATTTCCAGTTAGTATACACAAGGACAGGCAGGGAAGGGAAGTCATAAAGTATTAATAGATGCACATTGTTGGCTTTGGTTATTTTATGGGATGTCTCAGCAAAAAGATTGAACGTATCCTTTTAACTGTTTCACCATCTTAAACACATAGGAAACAGCATGTGGCAGCCGACGGTTGTCACAAAGGGAGGGACACGAAGATGGCATTCGTGGAGGAAGGGAGGGGAGGAGGAAAAGGAGAAAATAGGGTGGGCGAGACATCTCCCGCCCTCCCTATTTTCTTGGAAAGGGGGCGCCTCGGGAACACACGGGGGGGCGATCCAAGGTGGAGAGAAAGCCGTGAGGTGGATGGAGATTGTGTGTGCATGGGATAGTACATGAAGTGTATAGTGTGTGTGGAGAGAGAGAGAGAGAGAGAGAGAGAGGGAGAGAGAGACTGCTCCCAGGAGAAGGGAGCGCCTCTGGCCACAAACACACTGGACAGCCACAACAGCCTTGTCACGTCTCCTTTTCTTCTCTTCTCTTTTTGTTTTTTTTTCATTTATAACCTTCCCTCAACCCTGCTTTGGTAAACATCCGTAAGAAGAGCACCTTTGCAGTGTGTGTGTGTGTGTGTGTGTGTGTGTGTGTGTGTGTGTGTTAGGGTACTGGCGATGGCAAGAACCGTTGAGGTTTATGAAGTGAAAGTACAGAAACAGCCAGAGTGGGTTAGCCTTGGACAGAGTGGTGTTTTCGTCGTAAACAATCGTGCGGATTCACTTATTGTGACTTCAGTTGTCTTGAACTAATGCAGCTTTATCTTCGAGTCAACATACAGTCTGTCCTCGTTTCACATGGAACAAAACAAACATGTTGTACAAGTGTTCATATTGTGTCAGAAGATGTGTGTGTGGGAGCTTGATCCGCTGTTTGCTAAGCTTCCATAGCTTCGCTGCACACTAGCATTTATATACATTATGTTGTACAGTTATACATGGTATCCATTACTGATTATATTAGGAAAATGAGGGGTAAAATGAGGGGGAACTATCTTTATAATTTCTATCTAAGGATAATAAGGACATTCCGGAACGAAACCCTGACATTCCAGAATGGAACCTGGAAATTCCGGAACGGAACCCTGACATTCTCTTTAACAAAAGGTTAAAACATCCATGAGGCCTGTTTGCATTCGTGCTGAAGGTTTCATTACTCTGTTGTAAACAAAAAAACGGCACAGCGAAGAG
This sequence comes from Myoxocephalus aenaeus, assembly GCA_038501785.1. NCBI lineage: Eukaryota > Metazoa > Chordata > Actinopteri > Perciformes > Cottidae > Myoxocephalus > Myoxocephalus aenaeus. Next base: position 5,261,707 of record JBAMJR010000047.1, on the reverse strand, counting down.
TCAAATAAGCCTCCGTCACGCGTATGATCTCACAGCTTTCACACTGGGAAGTCATATTCCATCGCAGCGTGAAAAAAAAAAAAATCTCATTTCTTTTAATCAGCCCCGAGAGCCACACATCAGATCACAGCGTCAGTCTACCTTTTAAAAGGTGACAGAAAAGACAAACACTGCGGGGCGCTGCTTTATTTATTTTTTATCTGTCGCTTTGTCAACATGGAAACAAAAAAAATCTCTTCATAGATCTCAGAGAATATAAACAATATTCATGAGAACATTACATAATCTGCTTTTAAGTGCTCTGCTTTGCCCCGGAATACCTGAATATCATTGAATGTTTATGCCCTTTTCTGTTCATGATATGAATGCTTGAGAGAGAGAGAGAGAGAGAGGTAAGGATAGCCCGAGAGCAAGGACATGTTGGTATTTAACGACAAACGCGATGTCAGATTAAGATAGCGGCATGTTTGTTGACAGTGCCTCTCCTTCGGTCAGCGTGAGATAGGTCACCACACTTTTTTTCTATTTTTTTTTCTCCTCAGCGGCAAGGGTGGTGAGGATGTGCGGCCTTGACACGTGACAGGCCGCCTCCTCGAGGGGCCCGGTGAAGACTCATGTGTCCGTGCCGAGACGAACCCCGTGTCAAATCGGTCGCCCACGCCCCCCTCACCGGGGAGCAGCGTTGGGAAGGGGGAGCAGGGGCGTGGCTTATTCCGGCTGAGCTTCTGCATCGTGACAGCCGGGTTTGACATGCGGATGAGGGCTTCCGTTTGTTCTCAGGGGCTCTCCACCAGCTCTTAGTCATGATTTCGAGCATTTTTTATTTTTATTTTTCACATTCCAATTCCTGTAATATGGGGACGAGAACATCACAGTCGGATGATTCTGCAGAATCCTGCGCGGAAATGTGTTGTTCACCAAAAAAAATAAAAAAGATGGCGACGGGCTAAACGCCAACATGGTGAAGACAAAAAAACGGAAGAAGGTTTTAAAACCGCATTCCACAAACCAATAGGTCCCCTGTGCTGTGGTTTTGTCAGATATGAATATCATAAATTACAGATGGAAAACTAAACCTTTACGTCGACACATCAGTGCCGCAGTAGTGTTTTTTCTCTGTTTTTCTCACACTATCGCAGAGGTTCCAAAAAATGACCTGTACGACCCTGTTAGAGGTCAAACCCTGTGTTCACTGAACCACGGTTACAATAAATAACCATGTTTTAAACGTCTCCCAGCTACTGTACCGTCCGTATCGAGCAACGTATTTAATCTCACATTTCCTTATACGTTAGCGCCAACTACACCACCATTGAATACTGAGGTGTCATGAGACCTTTATTATCTACATTTCCCTGTCAGTTACGCTTCCTCTTTAACTTTATTTGTTGCTGACAGGAACCTTTGGCATCTATAGTTTAATTTAACAATAACACGTCTGTGATGTGAGAGAAGCCTGTCCATTCCAATCTCACCAAACGCATGCAAGGATCGCTGGAGTTTATAGGGCTCACACTCCTAAAGGCAACACGACCTTCTCTCTTTCTTTCTTTCTTTTTTTAAGTTGATATAAGTCGAGGAAAATTCAGCCTCGGGGAGGAAAGATTTCTTTTGAAATCGCCTTGTGAGCAGCCATAGAGCCCAGCTGCAATCACTCCCGATACATCAGTGCGGTGTCACACCCACACAATCTTCATGTCACAGAGAAGATGAAAATGCCATGAGCGTGTGACTGATACCTGCCACTATCCTCGCAATGGCTCCTCGCGGGGGGGGGGGGGGGGGGGGGGGTATGACAGCCGCATGAATAATTCCTGCGGGTTCCAGGGTCTAGTTATTCACACAAGATAAAATAAAGAACAACAAGTACAGCTTCCGCAGTTTTTTTTTTTTCCTTTTCACTCTCTCGCTCTCGATGATTTATTCAGCGATGCACGATGTTTCAACTCTCGGTCATCGCACGATGGGTACCTTTATAAAGAGACAGGAGTTCAGACATAGTGGGGACTTTAATTAATGATAGGAACAGCGTGTGTTTTTGTTCTGAAGAGATATTTGCTGAGCATGGAAATCCATTGACTTGCATGGAGTTATTACGCTGGATTGTACTACCTAAAAAAAAGAAAGAATATCCCGATTGAAGAGAACCAGATCTCGCTTTAATCCCCTAATACATTACACAGAGACAGACACACTAGTGTCACTGGGGCGATGAAAGCGCCTCAGCCAGGTGACTGATACCTGACCAGATTTTGTTAATGGCGCCATTCTGATGACAAACGACCGCGGCCGACAGCTGTAATGCGACTTCATCTTCCGCCGGTGTCATTACACGCAGCCCATCACAAATCAAGGCCCTTTCCAAGAACTGATGAGCAGTAAAAAATAGTTCCCGATGAAATACTTATTCATTCAGGTAATCATAAATCCGAAGAAAAATGGAACGGAAATGCGCGCGTGTGGCTTGCGGCGAGCTTTCAATCGGCTCGGCAAATGATTACATTTCCTCAATTGAAACATCAGTTGTCAAATAATGGTATACGTCTGGGATGGTCATTTTCAAAGAACTCGACGATTCTTGGCACTTTGTCGAATCTGTATTTGTTCAATCGTCTTGTATTTCAATGTGTCTGGCTGCTTTCAATATCCCCCTGTGGATAAATATCAGCTGTTCTATTTCTCCTTTTTAAATTGAATCAACTTGTCTTCATAAAGTAAATGATGATTGCACAATGGGATGACTATGGAATAATGACACTTTCGGCATTCAGATGTTTTGTCTATGAGCCTAGCTTTCACTACGCAATTGGGCCCTAAATAAGTCCCGCCTCTTGATCGCAGACTGGCCTATCATAGCGCAGCATTAGCATTAGCCAGGCTACGAGGCTATTCTTCATTTTCAGGCTGGGAAGTGAGAAGGCATTTTGTTCAGAGGCAACTCAACAAGTTCCAAGTATTGACATGACATTTTGCCCGTGACATGTACATATACATATACAATTAAAGTTCATAAATCCTTTCACGCTCTCCTCTAAAACAGTCCAGGTATGAGGTCAAGTTGATTCTGCCTTAATGTAGACATTCATATTCTACCCTGTTCCCCGCGTAATGCAACTATCGATGGATTTCTCCATTTCATTTCTGATCTCACATCAAATATACAGCGTTCAGGCAGAGAGCCTTTGCTTGTACGTAACTGTTCTTCAATAAAAGCTTGAGTGGAACAAAATAACAATGTGTGAAGTACAGTGTGTGCATTGAGCAAAGCTCACGGAGGAGCCGGAGCCTTGAACAGGAAAGGATGGAAAAAAGGAGAAAAAAAAGGAGACTATCCTTCCCGAGGGAATCATCTATGACATTCCATTTATTACCAGCACTAAAACCAACAAACTGCAGTGAATGTGAGAAAGACAATTATATGTCATTTCATATTTATTGAAACATTCATATTTATTGAAATTGTGTTTTTTATTCATGATGTTATTTAAGTACATCCAGGATGCATGGTGATGCTGTTAAAACTGCAATTACTGATTTATTAAAAAACGGTTCTGGGCCGAGCCACTATTTTTTTCCTTCATATTCCCCCCCAATACATTCTCGGCAATGCGTTTTTTGAGGTTGAAGACATCATAGTACAACTCGGTGAGATCCAGATGACGTTACCGCACGTTGGAGACGTAGGAGCACAATGACCTCCCTCCCGTCATTCCCCGTCCTTGGCTACATGTTATCCCCCTCCAACCCCCGGGGGGTCAGTTCGACCTCGGTGATGGGATCTACCACCGTCTACGAAGACCGCGGCTTGGCCAGCACGGTTGCCTCGGCATTATGTAACTCCAAGGTTGTGATCTCTCTCGCGAGTTGCCACATGGCATCTTGCTCATCAGAGCTTCGGTTTTCCCGGCAGCATCCAGAGCCGCGCATCGGGATGGCGCTTTGCTCGACAAATATTGCTCGGACTTCCCTTGGGTTCGTCACGCTCGATAGCCGCCTTTCATCAGCTGTCCTTGCTCACGAAAAAAGAACCAGAAGTGTTGATATTCTTTCGATATCACGCAGACAGAGCAATATTTAATGTTAACCTCAAGTTTTCGCCCCATGAAAAGAGATGCGTCATTTCAAACTGTTTATTTCACTTGAACGGACACAACTACTGTTGAGTGCTGTAATGGGCCTCTCAACCATTCGGCTGAGGCTCGTTATTAGAAGAATATGTTCAGTTCTTTTCTGTTGTTGTAGTTCTTTTTTTTTTGCAATGATTGAGACCACGAAGACGAATGACAACGAAAAAGAACGTCTTCGCTTCTTATTCCCACGGCATGTTGTTTTTCCCTGGCGGATGATTCATTTCTGCTATTCGCAATCAAACCCGGGGAGCCCGGTGGCGGCGACACAATGGCAGTGCTTGATTGCCGGTTATTAGAGTGCATTCAACTACCTGAATGGGGTCAATGGAACGGCAGCTCATGTAAAGCGGGGTTAAATGGAATAATGGATGGAAACGACACAGAAAAACAAAATGTTCTAAAGGAGGCAGAATACTTTTATCCTGTGTCATTATAATAAACAATGCTCTTGATATAATGATACACTCGTTGAATACTTTCCTATTCCTTTTTTTCTTCTTCAAAAGAACGAATCAATAATCATGTTTACCTCCTAATACTTCAAACTCTTGAGTGACGCACGCTATCAATCATCCTAACCTTTACTCGGGCATGTCTCAAACAATGCTTATGAAAATCAAAAATGGAAATGCAGACATTCAAACGCGTCACGATTTATCGATCGTATACCTCACACCACCAAGTCATGGTATATGTTTGAAATGGACTTGACAACTCATCCCCGGAATTGCCAAGAAGCAGACACGGGGTTATTCATTTGACACAGGATACATTTAGTTTAATTATATTAAATTAATGTTCCAAAAAAGGCAACTTCAAGGCTCCAGGGTTCGTACAGGAGGACAAGCAGGGGTACAATGAGGGTTTATAAAGTTGATGGTTAACAATTACCATTTACACGACGACTTCCACCCTCGGCGGGTCAGATGGGTGGGGGGGCCCACAGGGACAGGTAGATGGAGAGCACACACAGGGTGTGTGTGTGTGTGTGTGTGTGGGGGGGCGCACACATCATTTGTGTCCTGCAGGTTTGTGGACCACCACTGGAGATTCTGATAGAAACTCTCCAGGAGGGAGAACTTTGTGAGTTTCGGTTAGCCACCGGTGGGGGATATGGTTATCGGAGCAACACAGGGGAAGCCGAGCCGGGAGTGGGCGCGAGTCGAGCCCCTCTCATTGTGTGCGTCGTGAGCTGGAAGCCTGGTGAGAAAACATCTGGAGCCGGCAAGCAACAAATGTGGACATCAGAGACAATTGCTTGTTTGGGATCATGCTGAGATTTCCGGTAGTTTAGGGTGCGATTTCAGACAGATATATTCCTTTAGTCTGCACCAAAGTGGAATGTAGACTTAATATTATATTACTGTTCATTTATACAGTGTATATATATACTACTAATAATAATAATAATACATTTTATTTGTTAATAGCGCTTTAAAAGGTACTCAAGGCACTTTAAAGACAAGCAATAAAAGCAACAACTATTTAAACAAGAGAGATGACAATATATATGATAATAAATATATATATATATATATATATATATATATACAGTGTCTGGGTTTTCCAATACGCTTTGTTTAGATATTTCAGAGTCAGCTTCACATCCATTAGGAAAGCTCCACTCCCCATGCACCGTCTCGTTGAAAGTAAGAATTAGAGTTCGGGAACCCTTGTCAATTCAAATTATCATGTATAAAACATCCCAGCAGAATGGACAATAACTCCAGCTGAGAAGCAGCTGATATTTCGCTCGGAGAAAAGAAACATTACCGTGCAAAGAAAAGTAAATTACCCGAAAGGAGCACTGCAGGGGAGGACGACGACGAGGCTTTCCACATTTAATAAAATGTTCTCTTTCTGCATAATCAAAGGCTGCATGTCGGCCAGAAGACAGAAGGGGACATTGAGCAATATTACAGAGGGATAATGAAAACTTTGTGAAATCCCCCTCCCCCACAAAAATAAATAAAAAATGCTACATTTCACATGCATTTTCCTCACACATCGGGCTATAGATTGACGTTCCCAGTGTGATGCTCCATTTTGTACGATTCAGAATGAAACACTCTCCCCCCACCCCCACCTCCAAGACCGGCTGCATGACAACACGATGCTTTCTAACAAACGCACAGTAAGCCGAGGTTAGTCAGGCGAGCGCTGAAGCAGAAATTAAAACCCCCTAAGACGCCCAATTAGCCGAGGCTGACGTACAAACCTCTCCTGAAACGAGCTTCTGTCACCTGCTTCCATCAAAGTCTGCAGCGGCTTCGCGGCAGAAGTTGTCCCAGTCTGTATCCCCCACCCCCACCCTCATGTGTGACACAGATCTGATGGTTTCTAATGAGTGTGAAGAGCAAAAAGACCTCTGACCTACATGTTAGCTGTATTCAAACAGTTGGACTTCATATGTCATCATATGTATCAATTTCTGAAGGTTTACATGCCAGTACATGTATAGGCCTGCAGTGGGAAGACATGTACACAGAAAAGCGTGTTTATTTCCGCTCCAGTGTGACCGTCTGCGCTCCTGACAGAAAACCCATGTTCCTGTGAAGTTGACGTGAAGTGTACAATATTCACTCGGGGGAGGCAACGCGACGCACACGCGAAAAGGCGTCGGCGATCCGACACCCATCCCACGAACCCCCCTCTGACCCCTGTCGCCTCCGGGTCGGCAAATCGCCCACGAGTCGGCGAGTCACGTGGTCTCGTCCGGCGGTGGCGAGGCGGCGCTCCTTCTGACAGGCACTCGCACAAACTCGGACAACGAGGATGTCATTTCTTATTGACCGGGAGTCCGCGCTGGCATTTGGCCGCTTGTGCATGAGAGAGTAGCAGCGAGCGAGTGTTGTGTTCGAGTGACCTCCTCCCATGCAAAATAATCCATGATGTCATTCAGCCATCAGCGCACATGTTGTTGTTTTTTATTATGGATATAAAAAAGATTTAGTGCAGATTCAGACAGATACGCTGCCAACTACTAAATCAAAGTCGAACCCGGAACTGTATGCACGCGGATTGATACATATAATGTAACACCAAATATCAAGCAGAAAAACTGATTTCATATCAATGATGACATGGGAATATTTTGCGAGGGAGAGAGAAAGTGCTTTTTCACTGCTAAGCGAACCAGCCGAATGGCCGTAAAGAGGATGTGAGCATCTCCTGGATTAAAGTATAAAACATATATAAATAATAAAACTACAAACATGCTTTGACTTCAGCTATCAATCAGTCACAGCGAAGCTGCTTTTCCACTGCGAGGAAACAAAACCGATCCCCCCAAAAAATGTTCCCCTTGATCCTCCGCTCTCAAAGGCATGTATGGAGTGACCTGTTTGAGAACATTGAAATGTTTTGTGTCGATTCTCTTTTTAAGGCGTATTTTTTTACAATTTAATAATACAAAAATAGAACTTTTCCGGCATTACAAGCGCAAGGGATCATAAGCTCATGAAGGCAAACAACAAAAGGGTAAAAAAAAAAAATCAGTGTTTAGCACAATAACTGTAATCCAAACAAGCCATGGGCATGACGGTGGTGAAGCGCTTATTCTTCCATGTAAGTGAATATAAAACAACAATTTAATAAATAAATGAAAAGAGGAGAGAACTAGAAAGCCAGCCGCAGAGGACAAAAAAGAATATAAATGTATGAGGGAAGATGGGCTTGTCTTGGTGGATGTTTGTACCTGAAGCACCTTGAAGTTGGAAGCAACAATTTTAAAAAGTGACAGCACGCCCGTGGCTCAAAAATACAAAACAGTAAATTTCGAGCTTCGAGTCAGATGTTGCCTTCCCTTTGTCCCCGTGTCCTCAGACGAACTCTCTAAGTCACTCCCTTACTGTTTTCAGAGGTCAATTTACCCAGAATGCATTGAACAGCACAGACGAAGAAATGTAACAACAAAGTGGGGGAACGCAAAGGTCTCTGATGAAAAACCTTTTTCATCATGGTAAAAAAAAAAAAAAAAAAGTTATAAATTGCTCTCTACTGCAATCATGTCTGCTCACTTATCTGGTTGGTTCAACTAGAATGAAATTTGGGAAATGGGATTAGCATAATAAAATGCAGATTAGGATAATGGAACAACGTGCCTGTTTTAGGAAATGGCGCGCAGGCTGTTTTTTTTGGGGGGGGGAAAGCGGGCGGCGTGTTGGCTTTTGTTGAACTTTAAACTGATGAAAGAACGGGATTTTGGGGTTGAGCCTCTGTAAAACTGTATTGACATGATCTGCATGTACAATGGAGAATGATTTAGTGATGGACCTGACCTTGACCCCCAACACTGAAACAGTAGCTGTCAGTAAGTGGGCAACTCACTCATGGTTACTCAGTGGAAATAGAGCTTTGATTATCCACTTTTTTAAGCCACTGTTCATCTTAATAATAATATCCTACTATTTTTCTTTCTTCCAACACAGACACCTTAGCAGCCTCAAGGTGCTCCTGTATCTTTGATAACATGTGCCGTTTGGTATTTACCGCCTTCACTTGTATACGCTTGTCGCTCTCCTCTGAAATCCAAATTCTATGGACCGTCATCATATTAAACTCTGGCAGTGACGTCACGCACCAAGCCTTCTGCTTCCAGGCTTTTGCGTATTGGGCATAACTTAAAATAGGTTTAAATGGAGACATTATGCATCGGCTTTTGGCAGAGAACCACAAGGAGAGATGTAAGTGCACAAAACATCATCTGATTCCTAGAGGTGTGTGTGTGTGTGTGTGTGTGTGTGTGTGTGTGTGTGTGTGTGTGTGTGTGTGTGTGTGTGTGTGTGTGTTTTATTTCTCCCATATATGTTGATCTCTGTTTTCTGTACCATCTGCTTACCTGAAGCAAACATGTGTTCATTTGCATTTCCAATACATCATAAAAAAAGCTTGCCTCAGACACACAGCTCTCTCCCTCTCTCTCTCTCTCTCCTTCTCCCTCTCTCTCTCACTCACAAGCGCACCCACCGTGAATGAACCTTGTTATCGGCACGGTGCATGTTCGCATCGCATATCCAATACATCATTTGCTTTGCACGAACCAAGACGCCAGTGCCCTACTTCATCAAGTGAAGTCGGGGCAGCTTTTTACTTCAGGGCATATGAGTCAGTATTGACTAAGACATGGTATTCTTCACAGGCCCACCCACGCTCTCGAAGCCAAGCGATCACACCGATGCTGGCTAACGCTGCTAAAGGAAGAAAAACAACAAATAGAGACATATCTATCTTCTGCTCTTATATTAATTGGCAGGGACAGGTATATTAAAACTGACACCTGATAATGTTGTTTATGTGTCGGCAGTTTTTCAAGAAGCATTAGAAATGGCCGACATGAATGCACAACATGGCGTTCGGAAAATCCATACATTTTCTTATCATGTTTACACAACAGCGTTTCACCAAGTGTCCCTCAAGAGAAGTAACAGGCCAAAGGGTAACATTTACTGGGGGTGCATGCGTCACTACTTGCTTCTGTGATATTCATTGAAGGCCCGCTACATCTTTAGTAGGTCATCATCACCATACAGAGAGGTTGGCAGCTAAGTTTATCGGCTTCTATCGCTGTTGTTTGTGCGTTTTCTGGCAAAAGTCTTGCAACACGTGTCAAAGTATGCTTTAAAAAAAAATCCATCTTCACAGGAAGCATTAAGCTCAGTGAACAGAACTACTTGGCTAGGTTTCGGGAAAATATCATGGTTTTGGCTACAAAACTACTTGGTTGGGTGGTTTGTGTTCAGATACCTACGGAAGTGTGGTTGAGTATGTCTTTGGTTATGGCAGTTATGTGACAAATACATTTAAAAATCTTGTATCATGCGAGGCGCAAACAGCTGTTTGCTGGATGAAAGACTGGTTCCTGTTGTTTATGCTAAACGATACCCCCATATCCATTTTCTTTCCATGCAGCTGCATCTTTGTAAATCAGCGTGGAGCCTTTTCGGACGACAGTCGGCACATTGTAATACAATGCAAATCTCAAAACAATTTTCCTTACGTGATAGAATATGTGAATCGCTTGATGTACTCGCACGGAAACTAAAGTCACGCCTCTCTCTCCGAATACGTCGACGACGTGTCAGTCAGCCTACAGACGCGAAAGACCGGATCAGTGGTTAGTGCGCCATGACGGCGCGCTGTAACAACATCATGGAAGTGATACGACCTGACAGTATGTGACACTGGCGTGCCTTGCCACTCGTTTGCCACGTCATTAGGTTTCACTTAAAGTCACGAGCGGCGTACAAAGAATCATTTGTGATCCTTGAAATTATCAAATCCATACTTCTCGGGGTTGCAATATTTTATGTGTGTGTTTGTGTGGGGGGGGGGGGGGAGGGTTTCAGTAGCAGTTTAAAGACAGACAAACACTTTTAGCCGCGGGGATATACAGGGAATACATTTCAAAAAGTCACCCTCTCTTACACAACATGCAGAGTGAAGGAGCTGATACATTTGTTTTCCTTTTTATTTTTTCTCCTACATATTATAACGTGTTACAATATTAGAAATAAGGTTGAGGTCTAGGATTATGCTGAAACTTCATGGGCTTTCCAAAAGCAACATGTAATACTGAAAAAAAGAGTTCAGTAGGACCATTACAGCTGCAGTGTTCAAACTGCAGCACATATGAGAGCCATTCGCCTTGGATAATCCATATATAATACGTGCTTATATGAGCTCAGACAGCCATGCAGTACTTCAGAAGCCAATGTCAAGGTAGCTGTTACCCCGGGGCACGTGAATCACCATTAACCAAGACATGGCGAGCAGCGTCCAGGCCCACCCACTCCGTCATCACGCTGAAAGGCCTTTAATTAATAAATAAATATATATATATATATATATTTATATACGAGAGAGGCTGTGCATCAAGTTGACAGGGCATTGCCTGTGCTGTCCATGAGAGAAAAAAAAAAGAAAAAATGAATGATTCATGATTCCCAATTATGTTTTAATTCAAAGCGGAGATTAGCGCCTAGTAAGGGGCAGCCTGTGTGGCGGCGAGGCGGACGAGCGGTTAGCAGGAGCGGAGATAAGACATCTGTCGGCAACGCCAGGCCAAAAGAGAGCGAGAGAAAGAGAGACTCATCGCATACAGCCACATGTACATGTGCTCACACGTACGGTGCACAATCTGAAGCGCACGCCCTCTGCAATGTTATAAATTGCTGCCCGTAAGAAAATAAATTAGTTTCATGCAGACCACTGGGAGTGATGTATTTTATATTTTTGTTATAATCATAGAGGACAAAAAATAAAATCAATGGGAAACTTCTTTTATTTTCCTCAATTAGACAGACTACAAAATGGCTGGAACATGAATAGCCGTGTGTGTGTGTGTGTGTGTGTGAGAGAGGGAGAGAGCCGTAAAGTAAAAGGCTTTGGGTTTATTTTGCCAATTCGTTTCTTGGCAGTATTCTCCAAATCGCTCAATACAATCTCTCTAAAAGTTTGCATTCATCAATTGTTTTCTCCCTCCTCCCCCCAAATCAAAAGGCTTTTGAACCAGAGGGCCGGAGCCAGGCTAAAATCCCTCATTCATTAATGAAAGGCATCCATTACTGTCCAACGGCGACAGAGTTAATGTAAATAAATGAATTCTCCAACCCACTTAACCGTGGTTTATTATGAGCCGAGCAAGGCATAATTGTGTTTCTGATCAGTTCAGATAAATTCAGCCGCGCGCTAGACCCCGCCCCCCCAGTGCCACTTCTCATTTACAAGGTCTGCAACTACGGGGGATACATCACATGGCTTATTACCGAGGCTCCAGCTAATGACACTGGAGTATGAGAGGAACTATGTGGAGGCAAATGTGGTAATGCTTGGCTTTGTAAGGGGGGAAGCCTCCTAAGCAAGTCAGCGGGGACAAAAATTAAGACATTTAGTATGTTTGTAATCATAAGAACGCCCATCTGCTCGGGGTGTTTTAATTCACACCGACCTATAAGACAATGAAGTGATTTCAGTTACGCGGCCCGCAACCCCGTCGTGAGGTAAAATGGCATGTGTGGGCTCCGAAGGATAACTCCAGTGGGTTTTTTTGGTGAAAAAAAAAAGAATAGATGTAATTTAACTCTGCTGTGCCAGAACCCGTCGTATTTTTATTTTTTTTACACGGCGAGCAGCTTGAAGATCACAAGTTGTAGCTTGAAAACTGTATAATTCAATTCCCTTCTTCATTTACTCAAAACCAGTAACGTATAGACCAGTGATTTTCAACCACTGTGCCGTGGGAAAATGTCCAATTTCACTTAATTGGTCCAAAAAATATAATTTAGTTGCCGCAAATACTTTTCCATTGTTGAGCGTCTGCGCCTGCAATATAGTGGCTGCCGGCAGAGTGATTTCCTATAGAACAGGTCTACAACTTGTTCTGTTATTAATCAAACTAAACGGCCGTATGTTATTGATCGTATCTACAGACAGCTTGTCATTTCTGGGTCGCGTCTACGACTCTTCTCTGCTCTCTGCGTCGCGCACGGCGGAGTTCCGCCCCGATGCGCTGCACACAGGTGAGACACAGCGGAGAGAGAGAGAGAGAGACAGAGAGCGGCGAAAAATATGTCGCATGCTTTTCACAATGGGATTTGCTGCTTGAAGCTATCACTATTTTAAGCTATGAGCTATCACTTTTAAAGCCTAACAGTTCATGTATTTGCAGGTCAAGACAAACATCCTCAACAGTCTGCAGCCTGCGGAGCTCCATAAATGGAAATATTCTTCCAAAAGCCCGAAAAATACACTGCAGTGACAAAGCCTGCACACTTTGTGGTTGTCATTAAAAATAAATGAACACCATGTTTCCTTTAAGTCAGTATTTATCAAACTGGGGCGGTATTTATTACAGGTGCAGGAGGAAATGCTGATTTTAAATGTTCACCGTACGCCGGTAACAGGTTACGCTTGCGCATGCGCTAACTCGCAGATTCTTGTCATTTCGCCAAAAGCCGATCTTTATGAGATCTCCGTGAGGTCATCTTTCTGCTGTTGTGTCTCTCAACATTGAGCATGAATTGAGAACCGTATCAAATCTACAACCCCGTTTTAAAAAGATGTGTAGAGGAAAGCAGCTCACTGCAGCCACTAATACTGATACAACCTGATGCTCACACATCTGCACTCATTCTGTTTTGTTTTGCAAAAAAATAGCTTTTTTAGTTAGCTATTTAGTAGTAACTAAATATTAGTAATTTTTTGCATAACTTTATTTTCATTTTTCTAACAAAGTGATAACACTTCTTTCTTTTTTTGTCTAATGGAGCAATCTGGTTTACTTGAAACACTGAATACTCTTCCATGCCAGTAGGTAGCGCAATAAGTACCTCCCATATATGCTGTATTATGCTACAATGTGACATTTTGTAACTTTTTGGGTTGTTGGTGTGCCACGGGATTTTTTTTATTGTAGAAAATGGGTTGACACATCTGAACACACAACTCACATTATGCTCTTTTATTATAACACCAAAATTATTCAAATGAACGTCTTTGACTCTCATCCGGACATAGCGAGGAGTTTCTTGCGGGAACACTTGAGCCTTCAGGACACTTAATCGAGCTCCGAGGCCGGGAGCGCTCGCGCAGGACGTTTGTTAATCTTGGACGGGCGTAAATGTAGCTTTCCGACTTGGTCATATGTTGCCAAACCGAACGCGTTTTTTTTGTGTCGACGACGGGAACTGCCTCTGTAATTCACTGTGAGTGCAGCACAGAGGGCACCGTTAGGGAGACGTATTGTGACTGCGCTCCCACCGGAATGTGCCCAGGTCGTTAGGCGGTGATATGTTTTTTCCCGCCGCAGCGGGCGCCACGTTAGCGGTCGATATTTTAATGGCCGTCTGTCACCTGGGAGAGTGTTGGGGTAAAGATGTTGCACGAGGAATGGCAGTTGCTTGGAAACCTTTTTATATTTTAGCCAACCAAATACAACAATGAAATGAAATAATGAATGGCACTCATTATTGATATTGATGCAACACATTTACTTTGGTAATGTAGCATAACATTTTAACCAGGAAAGTGAACAAAAACTTTTGCTAATTTAACAAATGTCACTATGTCCATTACAATGTTTCTTGACAGCATGATTGCTTTAGCAACTGATTACTTTGAATTCACCCAAATTTTAATAATGTCCCGACCACAGTAATTCCTTTTCGATGGATGAGCACTTTACAGCCGCATACAACAGCTTATGCATATTCAACTAATTTAATTAAAAAAAGAGGACAAAAGTCACAATTAAACAAAAATGGCTGACAACTTAAAAAAAAAGGGCTTGGGTAGACATTTTACAACTTTGCCGAGCTGCGACCCAGGGCATCATAAATTTTACCAATACCAAAAGCAAAACTAGGGCTGAGTTAATGATGGTACAGGGTTATTTTATAAATTATCATTTGAATAATTACCCCGCACCAAGTGTATAGAAACGTCTTCAGTCAAACGATGGCTGTATTCAATCCTTTTTTTGACCCAGATCTTGAAACAAATGCCTATTTGTATGGTTTCTATATCCAATAACATTGCAGTACTTTATTATCAGGGGAAACAATCAAAGAGCTAAATGCCCAACAACTCCTGGGTTGGCAGTTCATTGAAGTAACTGAAAAGTTAGGAGGTTACTAAATTGCAAGTAATTGTGTGATGTTGTTCTGGTATCCAAACTAGTACAAATGAATTCGTCATTGCCAAGTAAAACAAAAAAACAGTCACATAAAATGATATTAAATCTATCATCTCTTAAAGCAGCAGCATGACCGAAGACAATCACGTCTGTTTTGTCGTCTTCGCCCCGCTGCTTTGTATTAATTCACACACACTCGCCCAGTAAATCCAGAGCGTCTCCATTGTTGGACACTGTTCATCCGTAATGGAGCACGAGGGGGTGCTCTAGTGTTTTGCTGATGGGTGCCCAACGCAGTTTTTAAGTATTACTTATTTGCTTTCCCAAAGCTAAAATCAGGTTAGGATGCAGAACTCGTGCACTTGTTTATGTTTCACGCTGAATGTTTGAATGAATAAAAAGTGATTTAACTGCTGTAGGCAATGCCATAGACTCAGGGGACCTTTTTTAGAATAGTGTATGTTTATGGTTAGAATGATCTCAGGATGAACCGCTGCTGTATATCCTGTGCTTTAGTCCACGCGTAACCTTACCAGCACATTGTGCTTTAAATGCACGAAGGGATCACATATATTTACAAGATTCATGTTTGTTCTTTGGCTTCTTTTTTGTTGTTGCTATCGAGCGGCTGCACGAAGAGCCCGTTGTGGGAAAATGAATGAATCCGGAAGAAAACAATGAGCGCTCGGAGGTCGTTTGGTTTTTCCGAGTGTCTTTTCAATCATCGGCACCGACGGCTCTCGTCGCGAAATTCCCAAGGCGGGAACCCTCGCCGTTTGTCAGACCGTTTACAGAGATTCTGTTTTTCGATCAGAGAAAAAAATCATGTCAGCTGAAGAACCAGGGAAGAGGGGCACCGTGTTTGTGTTTACACCTGCATGAAGGAGCAACAATAAATGTACCTTGAATTCTGCTCTAAGAGGCTGCTTCGTGATGGAATGTGGTGCAAAACCTTGGCATGACCCCCCCCCCAGCTGCCTGGTCTACTCCTCCCACCTCAGTGCTTTCCAACGTTTCCTGGTCTGACTTGGAGGCGTTTCTTGTGTTTTGCAGCTGCATGAAGGAGCCCCCCGAATGCTTTCAAGATATTATTTTCCAGCGCATGTTCAACCACCTGCAGCTGGCCGATCACAACGGAGGTCAAGGATGATTTTGTCATAGTCTCATTTGAATATGTTAGTGGGCATAATCACAAGAAACTGAGAATTATATGAGGAAAGATATGCAGATTTCCAGCAATACAGGGGAAGCAACATAATGGCTCTTGAGCTGATTCAAAGAAAAGGTATATTCAGACATGAAGGGGAACAATTTTCAGAAGTGGCTCAAGTGCAAAAGTCAAGTGAATTGATAACATGTTTCAACTTGAGCAAGAAACTTTGTTTTTCTTCAAAAAAAGCAAATGTTTCACAACGACACGTTGATTAATTTAACCGTGCTGCTTGTCGACGGTCAGTCGTACAAGCAGCACAGGAAAACTCTTTCCGAACTTGTCAGTATATGACCCTGGCTACATTAAAAAAAGCTCCACAACCGAGAGCAGTCCCCCTTTTGCTTTTGAACTTTCCCCATCCCCCCGGGCAGAGCCTTCATTTCAGCTGCCAGCCATTGAGCGGACATCAAACACTTTGCACCCAAAACATGATAAATACTTTTTTTTTTTCAGAAAGACATACCAATTTTCTCTCATTTTGTAAGCTTTTTCTCTTCTTCTTCTTCTTCTTCTTCTTCTTCTTCTTCTTCTTCTTCTTCTTCTTCTTCTTCTTCTTTCCAGGACTGGAACAAATACACAGGACATTTTAGACTTTTAGTCACGTCACAGTTCGGGGAGTTAAAGTCCCGATAGCATTTTGACGATGATGTGAGATATATTAGCTGTGTGCAATGAAACACGGGTTTTGTAGTGACTGGTGAGTTCTGTGTGTGTATTCTGTGCGTACAGTACGTGTTAGTGTCTTACTTATTTATGCCAGGCAGATGCTTCACAAAGTGGAGGAGAGGCTGCTACAAGAGCCTTTGTATCTACACATGCTCAGTTCTCCTCATGAGCAGTCGAATGGAAAAAACAGAGCTTATCGGCATAATTGGGTACCAAGAATTCTGGCAGTAGTTTAGAGTTTCTTTTCTTCTTTTTTTTTCTCAATTTCCTGTTTTGAAATTATAGTCTTGTATTCAAAGATAATAATGATATTAAGCAGGATGCAGTAGTTGCTGAATATGAGCTGAATATGTATGAGGGAGAAAATGGTGACGGTGGGTGGTGTATAGGCAATAGCGGAACCACATGATGTGAAATATTATCAAATAGTTCTTAAATATTCAAGACTGAGAAAATAAAGTGACGACCTGATGTTCCCAATGTGATGTCATACATAAACCTGCTCTTATGAGTGTTAATGAGGACTATATCCTACTCGATGATAATTGACCTGGTCTATAGAGCGACCGCTATTTGGAGTTACTAAGAGTATAACAAGGGTGAGATTAATGGTGGACGGGTCAGACAAACACAGGACTTTCACCCATGAGATTGTTGTTCCTGTCCCGTGTGAAACCACTTTACACTCGTCACTTACTTGACTCTTTTTTTTCTCACCTTAACCAAGTCGTTAAGGTTAATGAAACTTGTCAACATCTTTTGGTTAAATATCTTCATAATTTTGACGAAAGCAATCATTTAAAATGCGCTGGTTTTGTGTGGTGTCTTACAGTCCCTCTTAAGAAGCATCTCTGTTCTGTCTAATTAGATATACTTCCACACGTAGTGTTGACGTTGTTGCTCTTCAGCAACTCCACCTGCTCCTAATGATGGTTTTATAGTAAAAAATGAAATCTCTAGGGACCAAACATGCTTTAGATTACATTACATTACATGGTGTTCCAACACATAAATCCCCATGAGATTTAAGACACTTACTTGAAAATTAGATTGTAATCTCAGAGGGATTTACCTGATTTAATCCTGATTGAATCAAATGTAGCGTTGTCATATTTAATATTGCAATGTATGGCATGATGCAATATATCGACCTCATGACCGGCCAAACTCACTGACTGGGAGTCAGACTGAAAGTTGTTCCTGCATGCCCAGGCATCGGGTTGTATTTATGTTTATGCACCGTGTCCTCAGTTCCAACGATCCCGATGGCCCCAGCGCTGATGCTTTTCCTAGACAGGCCCCTGAATGTTAATGAAACGGTAAAATGCAGTGGCCCTGAACAACAACAGCAAAAAAAAAGAGAGAAAAAACACCAGGACATAAACTTTGTCCCTCCAAGTAGGCCAAGCGTAAAAAAATAAGGAGAGTTTCGTGAATTTAAAAAGTTTGGATGGAGGTTAAAAAAATATTCTGTTTGGATTGGGAACAGCGACTGTGGCTCAGTGGTGAGCAGGGTCGTCCTTCAATCATAGGATCGGTGGTTCGATCCCCGGCTCCGCTAGCCCATGTCGATGTGTCCTTGAGCAGGACACTAAACCCTAAATTGCTCCCGCAGCTGCGCCTACGGTGTATGAATGGTTGATAATCTGACGTGGCACCTTGTATGGTAGCTCCTCATCAGTGTGTGAATGGGTGAATGATGTCGTGTCGTGTTAAAGCGCTTTGAGTGGTCGGAAGACTAGAAAAGCGCTGTAGGGGTCCATTTACCATTTCTCGTGTTTGCCTCCCACCACCAGCGAGCGTGCGGCGGGGTTCCGCACCTCGAGAGCTCGCGAGGCTCGAGGTGTGTTTGCGCGCAGACGTAATGAAGGAACAAAGACGGGCGAGGAGAACGCGATGGCAAAGTAGATAGAAAAATAAATACCAGCTGTCCGCTTCAACGTGGAGGTAATGATAAAAGGGGCTTGGCAACAGACGCTTCAATCAGCCACATTGGAATATTTGCAGCAGCATTACACAACTCTATAAGCTCGGATCGTTGCCAAAGACTTTAACCGTCGTAGACAAGCTTTTTCATTTTACTCCTGTAACTTGCAAAACTGAGCTTTTTTTTCTTCTTTTTAAATTCCACCGCAGTAGCTGCAGAATCTATAGTGATGAGGATTTTAATTTGCCAGAGTGACCTTCACATTTACCGGTCTGTGGAGTATTGATGAAACCATAAGGCTTCTAGAAAACTGTATCATAAAAAAAATACTGTTTCCAACCCACTGCCAGAGGGTTTAAGCTAATTCTAATCTTTATTCAAGATACTGTTTTGTAGCCGCCCCGGTTATACAGTCCGGAGCTTTGCGGTTTGTAATCTCGTGTGAGCTCTGTGGGTGGCGTGCTTTGTGTGTCTGCACTTTGGGATGTGGCGACACGTCCAGGGTGGACTCGGCCTGTTCGTTTTTAAAAAACATCCTGATTTAGCAGCCGAGACGGGCAGCTCTTAGCTTCCTTGTTTTACGCAAACCGTCCACCCCTTTTTGTCCTCAAGCAATGTTGAAATATCACAGCAAGACTGGGACTACATATCTAACAGGGTATTCCTCCACATCCCTTCAAAATCCCCCCCAAGCCATAGCTGTTTGTGTGCGCATTCACATGTGTGAAAAGCATTTTGAACACCTCAGCAATCCTGGTGACCACTAACAAACAGAGAAGGATGAATCAAGACCCACCCAGCAGATAACACTCAGCGCATTCACTGTGTGTGAATGCGCTGAGTGTTTCCCCAGCCATGTCAAATAAACGCCAATTTAAATAATTGGCGTCATTATCTTTTTACGGTGTGGCAGAAGCCTTAAGTAAGGGCTGAGTCTGCACACAAAAAGGCCGACGAAGAAGAAGATAGAGGGGCAGTTATGTTTATAACGCAGCCTGTGCTTTGTGATGATAGCGAGACTTCCTCATGGCCTCCCCGTGCCGGAGCCTCTCTCCGCGGACCGTAATCACCGCATTTGTTGATGAGGGTGCAGGGGGTCTCTGAGAAAACCATTAATGGCCCTGTAAACAAGCTGCCCGAGCTAGCACATTGCTATAATGTCAAGCGAGAGGGGGGAGTAAGAGCGCCAAAGAGTTGTCGCGCTTGGGGCAAGATGGTATCGGTCTGCTCATTCCGACGTGACAGACGACAGGCAAGAGCGGGGGAGATGAGGTCAATCAAGTCAAATCCATAAATTTACGGTCATTTACGTGAGCACACACAAAGATATGTATCGGTAAGTGAATCAATTTACTTGGAGCCTCCCAATGAAAGAAAAGCAATAAAAAAGGATTCAATCAGCAGCCGCACGTTTAACGGGGGTCAGAGGGGCACTCCGCGTTTTATTTGCATTGGATTAGATCGATTAGGATTGAGTATTCTCAACGTGACTGTAAAACAATCCTTTTTCAACAAATATGTGGAATGGATGTAGCTCGTTGAGGATGAAGTGCAAAGACAGGGCAAAAGAAAATAGTTTTTATGTGCTTGATCTTCCCCAGTGACCTCAGCTGAGGAGCACCACAAGGCTCCAAACTAGGCCCTCGTTTATTCTTCTGTTATTTGCAATTTTGTCTTTTTTTTTATTGACCAACATTCAGTCAGCAGATCACCGACTAGCACAGAGTAGGAAAAAAAAAAAAAACGAACCCCAAAATAAATCATGCAGTGCTGTAAACTAATATGCCGTTAAGGTAAAAAAAAAAAAACGTGACTAATTAAAAGATGTGTGAGCTCTTTGTGTTTATGATTGATAAGAACATCGCATTCAGAAGGTAAAAGGAGCGCAAATATATTTGTCCCACTTATTTCGCGATTTTGTAACTGTCAAATTGTCACTTTGCTGTGAATGGGAAGCATATACACTCAATCATCGATGGATGGAAAAGTAGTTGCAGTCAAACATGGACCGCAATAATGACTGCTAAGAATTCAATGTAATTAGACTCCTACCCTCCAAAATCATTATTAAACATTCTTCATCCTTTTTATTTTCTCCTTCAATTTAATTATGGGAGTCGGGGGAGTCGTGCAGAATCATCAATGAGTTAAAAAAACACACACAAAAACACAATTAGCCATGTGTGAAACAGCATTTAAAATGTTTCTATCAGAATGAACTGACAGTATTATCTGCTGAGGCAGAGAATGGTGATTGGTTGCCTTCTGAAGAAGCTCTGAAGTTTCCACAAGGCTTCACCAAACGAATGAAATGTTTTATTAATTGATTTGCTCGATTTCCCTCTCGTCCTCTTTCCACATTAGCATCAATTACTTGTGTGTGTGTGTGTGTGTGTGTGTGTGTGTGTGCGTGTCTGTGAGGCATTTTGTTGGATTTATTGTCTTTTCTAGCTGTGCTGCATATCAATCAACATGACGCATTCACAGACATGGCTACAAACACACACACACACACACACACACACACACACACACACACACACACACACACACACACACACACACACAAGTGACCTCATCATCCAATCAACAGGTTTGTCCGGTTCTTTGGTCACCGGGTCGCCAAAACGAGAGAATGTTTTACCTAAATTGCACCCAACTGTGGCTATCTTTGTTTTGAACTGGGATTGGCTCAGCGAGAGCCGGAGACTGCAGTCTGAGTAGTAGCACTGGAGGCAGATGATGTTCTTGGGGGTCATTAATTAACTCATCCAGAGCTGTTATTAGCTCCTTAATGGATCTGGTTAGAGCATATCAGGGCCTTGATTACCTCCCGTTGGCTATGCGGCGAGGGGTTGACTACATATGTGTGTGTGGCTACGTGTTTGTGTGGAGGCACTTTGAAGTGTCTTCTTTTTCCACACGTTTGTTTGTGCGTCCAAGGAGGATGTTGCGTGATGATGAAAGACAAGTGTACCCAACTCTTTTCCTCCTACGAGCTTGACCTTGCTTATAGTAAAGCAACTGCACAATGACAATAGTTTGCACTTGTTGCTATCTCTCAGGGACAAAAATGACTATAGTAAAGTATTGATGAAATGTGGCGTTGATGAGCTCAAGAAGGCCCCATTGTGTTCCGGTCCTTCTCAAAGCGGCTCAAAGCCCGACCTTGCGCACTGTTCCCTTCACACGAGCATTGTGCGGCTTAGGCCTTTACAATATGGGAGCGACTGTTCTCGGCACAGTGTGTGCACGTAGGCGCCCGTGGTGAACGTATTTCATTGAGAGTTGTGTGCCCCAATGCGCTCACACACACACACACACACACACACACATACACATCAGCGCTCCTTGGATATCAAACACATGTCCGCCTCGCCTTAGGTCTCTCCACCGTCGAGCTCACAGTGCCTCACCGAGTCTGCACACTTTCACCCTCAAGGCTTTTTTCTTCTCTTTTTTTTTTATGCCAAGCGCTATCCGAAGGCGCCTACAGAGGGGGCTGCCAGATTGATCGGGGGGGGGGTCTTTGAATCCGCAGGAGAGATGAGAGGGGCCGAGATGATTTATTAAGAAGACACGTTGTAGAAGAAGCAGCGTTCTTACGCTTCCTAAACCTCAGAGAAGGATTGGATTACCCAAGCGCGCTTGCACGCAGTTGGGAAGTGGAGTGGTGGCGCACTGGTTGAGTGGCTGTGTAAGTTAAGAGAAGTAAATGAGGCCCGTTTGATGGATGTGCATGTGATGCTGCGTGAGTGTGTGCGTGCTTTGGGATTTAGTAGCTCTCCGAGGGAGACGTTTGCATATTCATTTGACCCAGAAGTATTAGTAAAGACAGTTAATGTAACATGTGGAGCGAAGTGGTAGCATCTTGAAACACATGAGGTGTTGGGAAGAAAATCAGGAAAATGTTAAGCAATGTGATTTTTTTTATTTTTATCTTAACGGTTCTAGGCCCATAAATCAGTGAGGGTTGTTAAATAAACGCTTGCACGCTTTATGTGTTTTTTGTTTTTTCTCTCCCCCACATCCGTAATTCAAAGCTTGTGCAGCCAAGGTGACATCTGCTCAGTCTTCCTCCCCTTCCACCGCCGACTCCCTTCCATTAACTCACTCGTGTGTGTTCGCAGCTAGTCAGGTGCCCTTTTACGGGACGCGGATCCGGTAATTGGCGGCGCAGGCCCGCGAGTGCATGGAGAATTCTTTCGCAAGGCACTGGAACACACTCGGTTAATGGGGTCATACAGTCGCTCCCGCGGATACAGGTGTGGGGCTCTCGCGGAACAACCTGGCAGCACGGCAGTAATGAGAGGAAAAGAGAGGAGCGTCAAGTCAGGGGGGCCTCAAGGAGTTACGTAATCCAAGAACCAAGAGTTCTATGACAAGTAGTACATAAAATAAGAGGACATTTGACATGCAAGTTTGTTGACTAGTTTCTGAGAGGAAAAAAAAAAGGTAAATGACTCAACTAAACACTTTGTTATGATGACAGAGACAACCTTTCTGTCCCATGGACACAATTGTAGAGACGCAGACCTCAGTTTCTCTTTGTTGTTTGTTTGTTTTTTCTTCTACTCATTGGTATTCAAATCTTGCGACTATTTTGTTTATCGAAAACTTCAGTGTCAAAGTAAAACGGCTCTGTGACCAGCCGGGTACGACCTTTGACCTTTGAGTGTGTTTTTTTTTGGGATCAGGTCTCAGCTGAAAATGCTGGCAAACATGCAGCTGGAAGCTTGTGTCAGTCACTTTGCGTTTGGAAATAATTACACGAAAGAAATAAAGCCCCAAATGAGCAATTTTCAAGAAATACCTTTTGCCGAGTTAATTATGTCAATTCAAAACTCTTTCTCTTGGTGACCTTTCCTCACAAGGGGAATGACATGCAGCTTTGCTCTCTCCACAAAGTTGATCTTCCCATCAAGAGAGCGTTTTCCATTTAATTCCACTCCTTTCACGCACTAACCTTTGATACAGTGGTTCAGTATGCAAATGATCATCTTCAAATTGTTAGTGAGGTGAATTAGCATTTGCTTTTTTTTTTTTTTTTTTGCCATATTATCTCACTTTGGGTTTACATAAACGTTCATTGTCAGTGTGGCAACGGCTCTTTGAATTATGCATGAAGTCCTTCCCTCGGCTGAATCCTAGAACTTGAGATCAGCATATTTGAGATATTCGCCCGTGTTTTCCCTCTTTCGTGGCATTAATATGTGTCCCTCGTCTGAAACCGATAGTAACACCTATTTGGATATGCACTGTTCCCTTAACGCGCCTCAAACAAATGTGCAAAATACATGAGGTAAACGTGCACGTATCAAAACAAATGCTTTCACACCGTGTATCTTGGTTTGACAGGAAGTAGACGGCATACCGCTGTGCTGTTTCGAGTAGCCTACCGTTGGAAGTAACTGTTGTAATGCATCATTTTTGCTCCCGTAGGCAAGATTTATGTCCTTATCTTTCTGCATAGTTGAGCATAATAACTGGTCTGATTTGAATGCAAACCAAATGCAAACACAGTGTTAGACTCCACAGAACTAGAAACACATTGAGTGCCTTTTCAAAACCCACATGATACCCGCCTTTCATATTGTCAGATGAAATGGCTTGTGATGTTTTTTTTTATGTATTCTAGTTATAGGACTTTCTTACCTAAATTCAGCTTTGTCCAAAACGTTGTCCTGGCATCGCATCGATGATCTCTTCAGCGTTCGCTCTCAGAACAAAGCCGGCTCAAGACTGACAGTCTGTCCTTCGCCAGTGTCTCATAGACACAGCACGTTAATGCGAATGACTTCTGACAAGTCGCCCACACGTTCTCAGTTCAAATAAAGTAAAATCAGGGCTGTGATCTTTCCTAAGTCAATGTCGATCTATAATACATATATTCATTTTTTCCCAATATGTGCAGCGTGCATCGAGACGTCCTCTTTATTAAAATCCAGTGTTGTGTATTTTTAGCACATCAAACTGAAGCAGACAATTGCATGCGACTGTCGTGAGGTTCGCTCGTTGACACAAAGGAACTCTTACATAAATCATTTTTTTCAATTTTTTGCAGGTGTTTGCTCTGTAAATCACAATTATCATTACTAGTGCAGTGCCCGTGCAAAACATGCCTGAAATACAATTTGAAGATGTATACGTTTCCATATGGGCATGTTATGTGCTTGCTTTGACGGAACCTATGCAGTTATAAGGTCGAGCAAATACTAAGAAATGGCAGGGGAGTAGAAAATAAGCCACAACTTGGCAAATCATGTACAGTAATACCCCTCTTCCCACTAACATAATGAATTCGTAAAAATGTCAACATAGTTTACTCAAATATGCGTTTATACATTTTACTCCATTACGTTAGCATTAATCTAACATTGTATTTAAATTGTGATCAGTAAGGTGTTGATAGAATGTGAATATAGAGGATGAGTATAGAAAAGTCTATATTTACTTAACCTGCGGGCTCGCTTCGCAACGTGAATAGAATGTTGCCTGCAGCAGTGCTAGTTGTTTCATCTCCCCGACACATATTATAAGTGGGTTCTTCCATAAATAGTTAATTTGTTGCACGTATGTCATCTTGTCTGGAACGCTCCCAATGAGCGTGATGCGAACTCCCCAAGATCCAAAAGGTGAGCCGCATCATTTCGGAGTTTCATCACATTCCAATCAGCGGCGTCTGAGGTGGATGATCTGCAGTCCAAATAATGGGGCGTTGTTACAAAGCAGCCATTCACTCGCTCCTATGAACATCCATCTTTTCTCAGCAGCCGGCACATTTGCACACCCGGGCTGCCCCGGTAATTCTGCTAACCAGGCCTACATAAAAATCACTGATCAGAAAAAGCTATTCCAATAGAATGCGGCCTCATAAAGCATCTTTATTGCGATTAGTAAAATTTCCTGCGGGGCACAATCAAAGAGATTGACCATTCATACGTGGAAGTGCTCCAAGAGGGAGAAGATGGACCGTAATTGCATGATGATGATGATGATGATGATGATGATGATGATAATGATGTTGGGGGAAACAAAACGGGAAGACTGAAATGGGGAAGAAGTAAAGAAGTTACAAGGAACACAGTCACTGTGCATCATATCGCTGTAAGTTGTGAAATATTTTGGAAAACATATGAACATTTTGATTAATGCACAGGTCTTCTTGACCTCTGTTACAGTGTCACGGGCTGGACAAAGTCAAGTTGTGAGATGGAAGTGCGCTATTCCTCACAAAAAATGCACATTTATTACTTGACATGAAAAGGGAGTCGGCCCGGCCCCCTAACTCTGTCAGTGGTGAGATCAGCTGGCATTAAGAGCCTGTGGGGGGAATTTCATTGGGATCATGGACGCGACGGAATTTGAAATCAAAGCCGAGATGCCCTGCCTTCACTCGACGCGCCACTCGAACGTTATCTTAGCTGTATTCGCCGCTGGCGGGCAGACTGTAAATGGCAACCCGGCCCCTGAAAATGAGTGTAATATCTGTAACTTGGCTGAGGAAGCTCTGGCCTATAGCATCCACTAAACATAGTAACTTCCCGGGGAGACGCACTCGGTGCCAGGCTCTGCATTTTTTTTTATCAGTTTCCCAGAGTCCCTGCCAGTGTGGACAAGCAGGTCTAGGTGAGGGGAATTAATTCTACATTCTGGCTGTCGGCCTGCTAAAGCAGCAGCAGCAGCAGCTCGTACTAAAGACCCCATCTTGAGTACACTATCCAATGAGTAATAAGCTTCGATAGCGAAGGTCTTGTTCAGTATTTTCTGACAAGAAACGTGTGATCAAACAGAAAAAAAGGTCCCACCACATCTGCTCTCTAAATGAACTCCACATCTACACTTGTCTGTATGTGTTGCGATGCTGCTATAACACATTGGATGTGGTGTGGCCGGGAGAGTATTGAAAGCGGCACTCTCCTACTGAAGCAATGGCGGAATAAGTACAGATCCTCTACTTAAAGTACTAGTATAACACTTACAAATATAAAAGTACTTTAAAATGTGATGTATTAAACGATTAAGTTCTGTACGGATGTAAGATGGCTATTTGGAGGTGTTTTAAAGTGTTTTTTTTTCAGTGGCGAGTCACAAAATATGCTCCAATTTAACAATATATGCCAAAAAAAATCAATCTCTTTCTCGTTTAATATTAAAATCCAATCATCTTTTCGTCGAGTAAAAAAAAAAAAAAGAGTGCTTATTCAAGCTAGTCCAAAGCTATTATTATATCCAGTTTACTGCTGAGAAATTAAGAATACATTCGGAATATGAAGAGGGCCTGTTGTATTTACATGTGTATATAAGTATATTTGCATAATTACTTATTAGCATTTGATACATCCCATCTCGAATATGGACAATTATATTTCTGGTTGTGTGGAGGAGCTATTTTTAAATCTAGTCTCATGACAATAAACAAACATATGAATTGGCGTGGCTCCCACTGCTTCTCACTCCAAACCCCAGTTTAATTGGCTGGAAGTGACTGACATTCTGTCAAGAGTGGTCAGTCCGCCCTGAATATGGCAATCACTGTCGGATTCTGGCTCCCAAGTGGAGCAATTTATTTTCATTAGAAGTTAATCCATAGCCGGCCGGCGGCGGCTTTACAGTAGCCGCGTGATGCAGATGTGTGTACAGTTTCAGCATCGGCTGCCCCCCAGATGAGATCTGAATCCTGAAGATTAGCTGCCCTGCTACCTATCGTGTCATCGCTCGGGTCCCGTGAGCAAACGGGGATCCCAAACTGAGATCAAGTGGCGAGCTTCCTCAATACAAATCAGTTTTATATCACCAGAGCCCCAGTGGATGGATGTACATTTTCAACCGTGCCCTGATTTTTTTCTTTGCTTTGCCTCGGAACATGCGGCACGGCGTGTGCTTCTTTTTAGCCGTTACGCAACATTGCAAGTATTAAAGTCAGTAATAGATGTCCCAGTATCAGTTGCAAGAGCACAGATGGACAGATGGAGTTTCTCTCTGGCCTGCTTCTGCCTCCCCGTGCTATGAAGTTATACAGTATATGAGCTGCCTTCAAGTATTGCGCAACACTTCAAATTATGTGTTTTATTTTCGCGGACGTTTATCTTTCAAAACATATTAATGGAACTTAGACGTGTAGTTCTTCATCTTTCACACATTAGAGAGAATGGAGCAATTAGACAGTTGCGAAACTCTGACGGGGAAATGATTGAATTGACATTAGAGAATGCAAAGTTATGCAAGTCACTCTTTTCTTACATTGCAGGCTGTCAGTTTGTTTTGCGTTTCACGTTGCTTCATCTCCACTGACACTTCTGAAGCCAGGATTTCTTCACCGTGTCTGCTGATTATTCATTTAAAGCAATACCTCATATTGATTTCCATGCGTTCTCACGCTTTGCATCCGGCTACTGAAGTGCTCTTGTTAAGCAGCAGGGGGTTAAACGTGGAGCTGAAGGGCCCCTCGGCTGTGGTACATAAGTGAGAAGGACGCCTCTGTGATTTAATTCCCTACTGAGGTCTTCATGAAAATCTCCTGGATTGGAGTCCGTGGCCTTGAACGCCAATCCATTGTTAATTGGAATGGATGGGCAGTCAGATATAATTGGAATTTTAAACTACTTATGAAAGGTGATGCAATGTTTTGTACCAGCTGGTATTGGACCACAGACAACATACAGAGAATTGTCCCTTATCAGGCAAAAAGCTCAGCAGTCATTCGGTCTTATTCACAGTCTGACAAACATTTGGCTCACCCCCAGTCAATATGCAATTACCCAAAGCCAAGTGCTTACAATAGTCCAAAGCTACACAGAATTAAATTTGATAGTGATTCATTATTCATAGGAGCCATGCAATATTTATATCCTGATGAGAATGAATAATTCAAGATGATCAATTATGTATAGGTTTGACTTAACTAAATGCAATGTTTCTATAGTCTTTATCCACATGGAGCCCAAATGAAAATAAAGATAATTAAAAGGCAAGAGAGGATTTTTGTTTGTGTCGAGGTCTTAAACAAGCATTCAGTCGATCGCAACTCATTTGATTGGATAGACGCGCCGTGATGTACACCGGCTGGCAGTCCTGTGCCGTGTAGGCTTTGCTGTGGCGTCACTGCAATCCATGGAGTTCATCATTGCTCAATCACCGAGTTTAATTACGCAGACAATTCTCATCTTCTTCGATCCCGCCATCAGAGGGCGTGGCGTTGCCGAGCGGATGGCTGAAAGACACGGGGGTTGTGGATGTGTTTCACAACAGCACACTGGGGTATAATGCACACGTGTGCATCCGGTACGACCACTGGCGGCCGTACTGAGCTGCTCCACTGCAGCAGCTGGGATTAGAATGGATAAAACATGGTTTTAGTGTAATTGTTGACCATTTGCCTTTAATTACAATAATTCAGGTTTCTCTCCCTCTAACACTATCAAAGTTGAGGACTTACAGCCAAAACGTGTTTAAATCCTTAAATATTATAACACATTTTAGATTAACTATACTTCCTTTATTTTCCAAAATAAAACTGAAAAAAAAAATATATATATATCTTACTTAAACTTAAATGTTATTACGTCGTTATATTACATACATTTTAACATACATACATGACATTTGCTCTCTGCATTTAACACATCCATATCAATTTAGGAGCAGTGGGCTGCTCCTTGGGGCTTCAGTGTCTTGCTCAAGGACACTTCGACACGCGAACTATGGGGAGCCTGGGGACCGAACCGACAACTTTGTGGTTGCAGGACGATTGTAAATTGGTTGCGAACAACGCAAATTTCCGCCGGGCGGCGCTAATGACGCAAATAACGCAGCGCGAATGGCGCGTTTGCAAAAAAAATCACCTCATTCGCATAAGTTGACATTTTCCAACTCTGGCGAAAAAATCACGTGGCGCTGAGTTCATCAATCAGCGTTGAGATGCGCCGCCCGCCATCACTGCCGTCCTGCCGTTGTTGAATCAAACTGGCTAATGGTCCGGAGTCGGAGCTGTGTGCGGCTACGGATAATCTTATGAACCCAGACACGATGGCGTTTGACGTTCCAACGTTTGTGAAATTTCCACAACAGGTATAAAGCAGAACTAGTGGTTATTTCCGTTTTTACGGAGATAAGCCACTCCCCCTTTCCGGCGCGAATGAAGCGAATGACGCAAATTAACCACATATAGTCGAGAGTAAACTCACGCTTTTGCTGTGAACATAGCATTATACATCTTTTTATTTTTTTTATATATACTGTACGTCGTGAGGAATGCTCCGCAGAAAAGGGAGTTTAGGGTTGTGAACGCATCCCTCAGGCGACAAGACTAAGTAAGCCAATTCTACTTCTAATGCTTCAAATGCATTCTTCGTTTTTTTTCTGTGTTCCGTCTTCATTAACTTTTAACCAGTAGCGCATATACTGCTATATACACATATTAACTAATATTAACTAATCTCACAAGCGTTTTCTTCATTTTAGCACTTTAAATTATTCAAATAGCCCTTGTGGTTGAGCAGAAAAAAAACGACTTGAGGTTAAAAGGTTTTGGTTCATCTTTACACAACATGTCTCTGTCCAAATATTGGTAACGAATCTGCGTCCCCTTAACAATTCTAAATCATATCTCAGGGTCGTTAAAGCTCAAATGTCCTGGGGCGTCAGTCCCCAGGTGGCGTTATTGTTTCCCTTTCATTTCACCCTGAAGGCCCCGCCACATATATAACAATATAATCTATTCATTTAGCCACTACATATAATAATAACAATATCGGTCTATATGCATTTGTGCTGGTTCACCAGCAGCCATGTGCACTCATTCCAGCTCGTCTCTCTGCTTTTCTATCATCCAACTTTCCATTTATAAAGATCTGTCTTGGCATCCTGCAGCTCTCAAGCAATTAGGTAATCATTACGCATATTAAAACCAAATCCCGAAAGGACGAGCAACGTGATCACAAATTTCATTACAACACTTATAACAACAAAGAAATGTGAACACTTGCAAATTGCACTTAACACCTGCAACCTCTTGTACTACCACTTCTTTTTTTTCTTTTTTTCAGCACATGGACATTTATTCATTGTTAAGCTTTCATAATCTTTATTTATCATTACAGTGTGAGCGTTTAGATAAGTGGGACAAATGATGTGTGTGTAAGCCACATGAGGCATTATGTGATGGTCTTTTAAGTGTCGACCAAAGAGTGACACATACAGTACAAACTGTGTTGCCTCTTTGAGATCTACCTTCTCGATGCTGTGCAGCTATTTCTTTCCAGAGTAGTGCAGTAAAAAAATCCTTTCACACAAATCACACCAACAATAAACGCACCGTATTTGGCCATGCAGATGGCCAGCACTACACTTTATCCAATTTGAAATACTATGGATTGGCTGCTAGTTGAACATTTCTGCTTCACCACAACAACTCCATCACTTCCATCCTCATAATTACCCTCTAGAGTGTAGAAAGCAAGATTAAAATGTGCTCTAGTAAAAAGAAAAGGGAAAACAACGCATGTTCCTGTTACGTATGTGTTAGGTCCACAAGAAGGATGTTCTCCTTCTTCTGATTAGTTGATTAATTTATGTTTTTAATCTTAGAGCCCTTACAATATTTGTTTTGCGTTAATAAAAATGTTAACAATTGTAAATTAAAGTAGCAGGGACTATGACGCATCATTTTCCGGTATCAATAAATGTCCATTCAAGGCCAGTCTTTGAAATGAATAAGTGATTACTCCAAGCTCCCTGCAATGCCGTATATATGGGAAACCAGATCAAGTCCTCATCCAAAGTTCGAGCATGAGTGAAAGTACCTCACAGCAAAGCACATCTCAAGCTTTGATGGAAAGCCACCAATTAGCACAGGGATAGAAGGAGATTTGTTTCCCTCATCCAAAGTAACTTTCAAAATAAACCCTTTTTTTTCGGAGTGTAGGGGCATCTTCAAAGCTGGAGATTTCCAAGTGAGGGTGAGGATACTGCAGAGGTTTCCTCTCCTGGTGTCCCCTCACGGTGAGGCAAGTAAACAGTGCGCTGTTCACCTAGCCTTTCTCATGCACACACTTCAGCGTTTTCAATTGGAACAACTTGTTGTGCCTCACGTCTTGATAGGCAGAAATAAATGCAGTCAATTGCTTTAAAGTGCAATCCAGCTCTTGAGTAATTTCTCAGCTAATTACATCAAAATATCAGATCGTGAAACCAAATTAGGCGGGAGGTGAGGCAGCGTGGGAAGGAGGGAGCAAGGATGGGAGAAAGAACATGAAACCGCGAGCAGGATGACTGCCTGTGAAAAAGTGGGTGAGGTGAAGATATATTTGATTCTATTTTTACAGGATAACTCTTTAGCTGTGTGATGACAAACGACTTTCTCTGTGTCACAGAAAACAAAGTGCCCCACCGGGAGCCTTGTGCTATTTCGTGATTTCTCTGACCCTGGCAGTGACAAAGTGAAGGCATAGAGAGAGAGAGAGAGAGAGACTCCCAAAGTAGACAAAGATGCTCTTGCAGCTCTATAATTGAAGCATGCATGTTTACAGGTTCAGCCCTGTGTGTTTGTGTAAGTGCATGGGGGAGGGGAGGACGAGCAACCGAAGAGGGTGCCTTGTGATAATTGATCAAAACCGCACGGAAAGATCACAAGTGTGTGTTGTCGATAACCAACTGTGTAACTACCGGACAGAATGTGTAATCAATGCCATTTGCCTCAGGAAGGGAGGGCAGGTATTAATCTCATGAGCTGTGCCTCCCATTTGACATTGATGACTCTCAATACTAACCTCAATTTTTCAAAGGCGCCCAGAAATCAATTTGTTCTTGAGATGCTCCGACCTCTTTGCCCCCCCTTTTTGATTCCCTCAAAATTCCTATCGATTAGTCCAACTTACACCGGCCCCAGTCACATTTGCTGTAGCCTTTCCTTGGATGATTGGATTTGGATCGGCTTGTTTTGTTTTCCTTTACTTTAAAGCTACATTAATCAGCAGGTATTGATGGTAACATTGAATTAAATGACTCGACCGAAATGTGGAATTGTTGCTGCTAACATTGTTTAGGTATGGTTTCGGTCCAAATTGGCAGAAAGCCATTGAACAAAGGTGGCTGATTAGGAGAGGCAAATATCCTGCGTCACTTACCTTTGTCTGCAGGGATAAATGCAAAACTTATGGATGGCACAACTTCGTAATCTTGTGCTTTTAAAGTTCTGTAAAGCTATAACCCTTGGAGAAATAGTTCAACTTTTTGGGAAATGTCCAGAGTTAGACCGCAACCACTCATGGATCTGCCAGGAGACCGCTAGCTTAGTTTAGCATAAAGCCCGGAAGCAGGGGGAATGTGTGAACTTGGCTCCGTCCAATGGCGATGATTAAGTCGTTATCAAAATATTTGCTGATAAAATTCGGACTATTAATTAATCCGCCGCTCGTTTCATCTGCACTATTTGGAACTTTTTATCTACTTCTTTATGAAGCCATGGCGAGGTTTAATATTGCACAGCCCAGGCCTAATCGTTGTGATTTTGTGCAGAGCAACAGATTAAGTTGAACAAATGGTGGCTTTCATCTAACTCAGGAAATAAATCTGACCACAGGCTCCCCGCCCGGTTCATGTGGAAATGTTGCAGTGGCAATGTTCAGCTATTCAAACAAATGGGAAGTTTTACTGTTCATATCAAACATTTTATTATGACAAATTAAGAGCGTCTGAGGCAGCAGACTATGGAGACTTTTCATAACCATAGAGAAAAAGAAAGTCAGTGAAGAGAATTTCAGGCCAAGACATTGGTCGAGTATTCAGTCACGAAAATAGAAAATAGAAATCCTTTTTATTCGTCATAGTACATACATACAATGTGTCCTCTGCATTTAACCCATCCTTAATGTCTTAAGGAGCAGTGGGCAGCCCTGTGAGGCGGCCAGGGAGCAATTTAGGGTTCAGTGTCTTGCTCAGGGACACTTCAACGTGTGAGCTATGGGGGGACTGGGGATCGAACCGGCTACCTTGTGGTTGCGGGACGACCACTCATCCCCCTGAGCTACAGCCGTTGATGTCGTTCTCGGTGATGCGACAGATGCCATGATTTTCGATGCAAATAATAAAGAGATGGTGAAACAGGAAGGAAAGGAGAGAGGACGAGAGGTGGTAAACAAGATGGAAGCAGAGATGCAAAGGGGGGGTAGTTTTGAGATTTAGGAGGTGAATGGGTAACTCAACAAGTTCTTTCAAAATGCAAAAAATACCTTTGAAAATGAATTTATTGCAAGCATAAAAGCAAAACACATCATGGCTTGCCATCACAATATGAGTAGTTGAATAATGTAACTTTTGATCATGAGATCATCCGTCTTGATTCGTAAACAGCGTCTAAGACTGAATAAAATATTTTGGAGACAAAGGAAAAAAAGATCAATTTGAGATCCTGGCGATACAAAACAAACCTGTTCGTGATTAAGGGATACTTTAAGATTTCCCAGCAATTTGATATATATTTGTCTGATCACACTAATTGCCCCTTGATTGCTTGACTGCAAAACAGAATAAATGCATAATTGTCAAATTAGACGTGATTAATTCTGATTTAGATGTGAAATGATTTGGGTGTGTTTGGGGAGATATTTAATTTGTGGCACTTGGTTGGGGTTAAATTAATTAATAGGAGAATTACCTTCCGTGATTAGGCCTCGTTCATCGAGCCAACAGGCAGGAAGTGGGGCTGAATCTGGGGGGAAATTAACAAGGATGTACAATGAACATGGCGTCACAAACTGAGACTAAATTACAAGAGCATGGTGGAAGCAGAAGTGCTGGAGAAACTGCTTTCAGGTGTCGCCCAATCACATGTTTGACCTCTTTGACCTTTTGTCTTTCTCTATAGAACTGACAGCCTTTCAGCTGTGACACGCTACACAGGGAACACTGCTTTCATTGTATTCTCGCTAGTCATTCAAGATATATTTAGATGAACTCAGTAAATCCTGCCGTGTTTGAGGTTACACACATGATACGACGATGGGCAACTGTGACTCAGTGGAGAGCAGGGTCATCCTTCAATCAGAGGATCGGTGGTTCGATCCTCGGCTTCGCTAGCCCATGTTGATGTTTCCTTGCGGAAGACACTTAACCCAAAAAGTGCTCCAGTAGCTGTGCCTACAGTGTATTTATTTGTCTGTGAATGTTAGATACTCCTGATGGGCAGGTGGAAACTTAGCCCCTCCCATCAGTGTATGGGAAGTGGAGTGTGAATGGGTGAATGATGACAAGTGTGAAAGTGCTTTGAGTGGTCCGAAGACTAATAAAGTGCTATGCAAGTACAGGTCCATTTACGTGCCAAGCTAATTCTTATATCCGACACATTCAACTGACCTTGACTTTTCGCAATGTACTTGTATCTTTCAAGGTCGTAGATGTGCTTTCAACTTTCATCGGGGTAAATGAAAGGTTATAGTGTGGTTCATTTTGTAAACAGCATATATTTGTTTTGCAGTAAACTTCCATTAAGGGCATTAAAAAGGGCGGGTTTACTGAAAAATAAACGTACAACAATATAAATAACAAAGTGGTACTAATTAAGATCCGGGTCTGAAGACATATTACTTGTCCAAACAAAATGGATGATAAACAGGGTCATTCAAGTCACTATAAGGCTACTGCATTAGCTCCAAAGTGTGTTTTCTTTACTTAACTTCACACAGTATTGCAAGGTCTTCGCCAAAGTTTAATTTGGTCTCAGCATGTGTCCAGGTAGTGCATGTGGTCATCTGGTCACCCCTTTTGATCATGGCTTTCTTCCTGCACAGCGCTGCCAGGGGGCTTGAAGGCCCTAGGGATTGGCTCTTCAGACAACCTCGATCAGCATGCACTGCACGAGCCATTTCTCAACTCCGGCAATAAGATCTCTGTACTTGGCCCTTCCCCCCTTCCATCTGGTCTTTCCAAGAGACAGTCAATCCCGGGAGGACCCCTTGTCTTCCGGACAACGGGGCCATGACTGGAGTGGACTAGCCTGGACTGAGTGTAGTCTCTAGTGTCTGGGATCTCGAGCTGCCTTCCTAGCTCAATTGTGGCATGAACCCCACTTGATGGTCTTGGATACTATAGATGCTGCCGTGGCTTTTCCCCTCATTGACAACGTAATTGCCTTTGAGTGCAGTTGTTTGCTACTGTTCAGCCTTTTCAGACGGCGTATGCTTCTGCTCTCAGCACCTGGTTATGACACCAACGATGTAGCGCACTTTCCCCCAGGCCAGAAAACTCCCTGCAGCACAGGGTGTCCATTTAAGGCCCTTCTAATGATAATGCTGAAAATCATCACAGCATCAAAACTGCTCATGGAGCAGCAGGATGTCTTGTAAAAGAGCTTTTTTTCCTTGGTATTATAAGACTAGTATCACAATGCCCAACTATCTTCCTACTCCACAAAGGCTTTGCCCTTTTCTCACATAACGCTATACAGTAGGTGATACGCCCACCTCTTGCTGTGATATCGACGCAACACCAAGACATTGTGACCGACCACACAAGAGCAAATCACCACTCTCCTCCTCGAAGAAAAGCAGATAATGTCGTTCTCTGTGACATGAATCTGTGAATGCCAGATCTTCACCTAGCTTCCCTGCCAAACACACAAGGGGTGACATGCTAAGGGGAATGCATTTGTTACATTTCTCCTGTCAGCACTGAGCAAATAACCTGTAAGTGAAATACGTAAGCAGCGCTGTCAGGGGTACATATACGGACGGTATATATGCAGGGCTCAGCTTACCAGCAGGCCAATTTGGAACAAAGATGATGCACTTTTCCCTTTCCACCACTTCCTTTCTGGGGTTGCGGATGGAACTCTGTGCTCTTAGACATTACAACCTCTCCTTTTAGCCCCACATGGTGCCATTCAGGTTTCATCCTATAAGCCTGGCCTTGAGTGGCCTAAAAGTGCACTCAGTCTCACTCTAAGCCAAAGTAACCGGCAGTGCTGACAATGTCACATCGGGCTCCAGAGGCTACTTTACCCTATATCAATATAGTAATACTGTATATTGCATAATAATAACTCCATTATACGATAACCGGCTTGAGATTGGTTGCTTTGACATCCACTCAAGAAGACTGTAGAATGCATTTAGTACCTCAGGAAAAAAGCTGTTAAGTGGACTTTATGTCAAAAGGTGTTGGGTCGAATTGACACATAGCGAGTATTCACATATTTCAAATACCCCCTGTGGTGAGGCATTCAAACTATTCTGATGTCAGTGGAAATTGGCATATGAGTTCCTTTTCAGAATTGTAAGGTCCATATTTGTACCTGTAGGAAACGCCAAAGTCTCAATGAACCTCAAATGCCATAAGGAACTTTAACTATGGACAGCAGTGCTTGATAACATCACCATGTACAGCAACACACTGTTATTTGCTTCTTCAACAACCAATGTATCCTGTTTCCCACAAAGCATACACATCCATTACATTCATGGAGATTTCTTGAAGATAGAAAAGTGTAATTTTAGATTCATTCCATTTTCATATTTCACCTCGCCGGTTATATGAAATTGGAAGCAAATCAATGAGATGGACTGCCGAGTCACTGAGGAAAACACCAAGTGATTAGAATCAAGCGTGCCCTTGATGAGAAACAATGTAATGTGCCTTACACATTTCGAAAAGTCACATCTATAATCACTGCATATTTTACTGTGTGTTTACAACTGGCGGACAGACTGCCAAACGAAAGGGAACAGGTTGCCCGTCTCATATTATCATTTTGCAAATGAGCCTGTACAGTGCTGATGTATCTCGACTTTGGAAGAATTCCTCACAAAGTAAACGCGGCAAAAAAACAATTGTCTCCCGAGGGACTCGCAGCCCGAGCTGCAATGCGGGTGGGGGCTGTCGGGGGATGCTAAGTGAGCACAGTTTGTGGCAACAGCCATTACACTTTCAAATGGGAATTACCTTGTGTTATGTACCAGGCTTTTCTTTTTCTTTTTCTTTCTTACATGCAAATCCCCCCCGCCTGAAACCATTCATTGATAATGGAAATTAAGCCCAAGCATATGTATTTGACAGCCAGACTACCACTCAAGTAGGCTCAACATTTGTTTTCCTGGTTGTCACCGTGTCTCCGGGGAGCCGTGTGCCACCTGTTCTGTTTCTGGGCGGAGAATGATTGCGGGGAAGTGAGAGGGGAGGAAATTTCACCGAGAGTTCGGCGGCACACTAGCCTGCAGCCTTCGACTCTCACTGCACCGTGAAGAAGCCGGAAAACTTTACAGCGGGAAAACAAAAAAAAAGATTGATGAGTGGCTCACAGCACAAAACTCTCGAGGGTGTTTTCTTGGAAAAGTCAACTTTTTAAAATTAAAAAAAGCTTATGAATTTGTTTATGCGTCTGTGTCTTCTGCCATTTCAATAGTTTGTAGTTTGAAATTGTTATGATTTTTTGTTGTTGTATAAGCATACAATCACGGCTGTGGAAGTGTCTATAAATGTACCTGCAATTCAAGATAAAAAAACTAAAATTATATATATATATATATATATATATATATATATAAAATTATTTACATTTTCCCGTCATTGGATGGAGTCTTAATTATTTCAACATTAATGAATGTGTTTTGTAATGCAAATGTACTCCCACGTCCCACCTGCAAAAGATATGAAATCATCACTTAAGCATTTAAATTTACAACCATTATTTTTTCGGTACTGAACAATATAACCTGCCGGTTGAAATTGCTGCAGTGTTAATGATTAACAACCCACCCACACAAACACACACACTAACACACACACACCTTGTGTGACCTGCAGCATCTGACAGAGATATGAGAGTAATGGGCTTCCTGACAGACTTGCCAGTTTTAATGATCAATAAATAAATCAATGGATTAATCAGTTAATGTTCTGACATCCAACTGAAGGTGAAATTGTCAGACGGCTGCAGATTTACGCGGAGCAGGATCAACCTTTCCAGGCCCCTTAATAAATATTTTAAACTCGCCATTAATGTTCAAGGACACTTAACTTCAAGACGCAAGCAGTGGTTTAAAAAAATGTCTACACACACACAAAAACAAATGTGCTTATCTGAAGGTCACTGCGAAAACAAACAGATGCAAGAGTTTTCCCGCTTTTACTTTACATTACATAATCTCTTCGCTCCCGAATCCACTGGGGAGACGGCCCTGGTAATTAAATACATTTGCATTACATTTAATGTGAGTTGAACGCTTGTTTCATCTAAAGCGTATTCAAGCCTCGAGTAAAGTGCAGACGGAGCTCAGTACCTCGGTCATTAACACGGTTGCCCTGTACCGGGGTGGTCCGAGCCGTGGGCAGCTCCGTGTGCAGTTGGCATTAAATTCCCTCCCACGGCCTCGAAGCCGTGCAGGTCAAGAGTCCTGCAGACTCAGAGAGAGAGAGAGAGAGAGAGAGTGCCTGTGTGTGTCTTGTGCTGTGCAAAGGTCAAAACCTGAAAAAAGTGAACATGTTCAAAACAATGCTCGTACCAGGGAGCAAACGGCAAATTGGTTGCTTTCATGTGCAGCTCTTTTTCTACCTCACATTCTTTTTCACATTCTTTCTCGCCGTTCACATTCATACAGCGGTGGCGGTGGTGGTGGTAGTGGGGCTGCCCTCACAAAGATGGTGCAAATGAGATCCCTCCTCTGCGACCTTTCACACGAAGAGCCCTCGACCGATAATATATTATATACAGGCCGCTCGTCTGTGATAGGGTGAAATACAAAATACGTTTTTCTGTGGTTTAGTTTCGTCTACATTATGTTAATTGTTTACTCTGCTGTGCCACACATTGCCCCTCTGGGTGAAATGATGTGTTTTAAAGTCTTGTTTGTTTTATTAGCTATAAAATTAAAGTACAAAACAAAAAAAGACTCTTTTTACGAAAGTAGAAATCCAATGGTGAGTAATTAAACATGTATGGTAGACAAGGTTTAATTAAGGAGAGGAGGAGGAGACTTAATAAAAGAGTGAGGATAATGAGGGAGTGAACAGTGGGAATGTGTAGCCTGTACAATAAAGAATAAGTACAGATGCATTTGTGTCGAAAGCACATTATGTGGACATGAGTGGGCCTTTGTATCGACCTTTTGCCCTGTGAGGGCACTTCCTACCCAGGGTTCTTGCTTTCTGTTCCCCTTGACAATGACATTGTGGCATGCGGGTCCCCTCGGAGAGCTAAAGTTTTTCCCGCGTCAAAAATAAAGCCCAGCTTCAGCTATCGGACATCACTTTTTCCGCACCCTTCTGCTCAGGTCATACTTGATTGCACTACTTTTCTCTAAATGAGGCCCCTCGTTTAGTCAGACACAGAACAGAAGCAGAACTTTCGAGCAACACCCACAAGAAGAACAGGAAGATTAAGAAGAAGTGTTAAAGTTCTGCAGTTTTTTTTCTTTGTCTTCTGCGAAACATTCTCGGCGTTTTTTTTTAAGTGTTACAGCAGCAAGGGGGCAGCTTCACTTTCAGGCACGAGCCTTTGATTTCTCAAAAAAAGCAAACAGGCAGAGGGATGAGAGAAGTCGCAGGGATGGAGAGCGGGGAAAGGTGGAGATGAAAAGGGGAAATGACACGTGGAGAAAGGCAGCCGAAGAAAAGGAGAGTAGAGCGCGGGGAAAAAGGAGCGCGGCCTTCTGTAATGAGCCCTGCTTAAGAGGCAGCACTGCACCGTCTGTCTGGTTTCATCTTTTTAGCGATGCCTCTGTGCATTTTTCTCTTTCAGGCCCCTCGCGCTGTAATCATGTTGTCTTGTAAAACTTTCTGCGAGAGAATAGAACGCGCGAGAAAATGTTCCCTCCTCGGCGTCTCAGTTCATTTCAGACTGGAAATTGTGTTTTTAGTTTTTTTCCCCGACGTTCCCCCCTGTTTTCCGGCGGACCCGCTCTGTTGTCGCTCCTCGATCAGACGCTTTATAGTCTAACAAGGCGACGTTGGCGCGCGAGAGGTACACAACGCCGCCGCCATCGCATCCCTTTATCCGGATGCAAATAGGCCCGGCGTTCACCGTGAGCACTCGGGTGGAGGCGGGGTTTGTTCTTCTTGTCGCGGTGGTCTCCGGATAGCTTCCCCTTCAAGCTGATCGCACCGTGTCTCTTTGACAAGACGGGAATGATTGCAGACGATCATTTGAATACGAACAGGGACATGTTCTCTCTCACGTAGAAAGAAGTGCCCTCTATTTGAGAAAGCAGTCCCCCCCGCTCCCCCCCCCCCCCCCAAAAAAAGTTTTTGACAGCATGAAGCCGGCACATTGAGCGATATTATTCCCCAAAAGAGTGCAGCGGACCAAGGATGCCGCGGCTCTCTTTAAGTTGCTGATGGCGAGAAAACTCTCAAAATGTCGGACTGCTGTTCTAATTGAGCGGATGAAGGGTGATGCGGGAGAGGAACAGTGGCGTTGGTATCAGTCCGACTGCACATTTGCTCTGAGTTATTCTTAAAAAAGAAAGAAAAAAAGATGGCTAATTGGCTGGTTTCAAAGACGAACCCTTTTCATCAAAGACATATTCCGAGAGCCAAATCTGAGCTTTTCGAATGACCTGAAAGCCTTCGCCAACATTTGCTCGTGTACGACACGCACACATATAATGCTTCAGTGCGTCAAAGTTGTGTGTGGAAGATAATTTCCCCGGCTTAAAAAATAAATAAAAAATAAATGTAAACCTACAGTTCACAATGTTTCTTTGTGGGTCACGCCGCTCGCTCGCCCCCAATGTTATTTGGATTTGTGCATCTCTGGCTTTTCATCACCGAGCTGTTTCAAACGACACAGACGAAAACGGGACCTCCCCGCAGACCAATTATTTTAGCTTTCACATTGGCGGCACAGCCTCGTTGTTGGTGTGGGCTTATGGGTGTAGCTAAACACCCATAAGGTGCTCTCGTCAGTCAGCGGTGAGTCTTCTTCAGAGTCCTCACACTGAGAGATACAAATTTAGAAAGAGGAGAGAGAGGGAAAGAAGAAGAAGAAGACGAAAAAAAAGAAAAGCGAGAGAAGCTGTCAGAGACCTGAAGAGAGCCCGCCCGGGCCTAATGAAATTGGCAACACGAACACAGAGAAGGCGTTTTCCGTAGCGATCTCATGCCAGTGTAATGATTCGGCGCCCTGGATTGTACCAATTCCAGCCAATTTCAGACAGGCGTTTATTCTGAATGAGTGGCCAGTGCCCACGGCTGTCTACACAACAACACCTTCCATTTAGTTTGGTGGGCGCCATCGCAGCATGGGGAGGGGGTGTGTGTGTGTATGTATGTGTGTGTGTGGGGGGCGCTGGCAGGTGTATTATATTGAAGTCTGCTTGAAACATTCAGCCGCGCATGAGCGCTTCCAAGCACGCATCATCCGGCCAGCTGTTTTCTAATTGAAAAATACCACAATCTTCAAAGAGTACGAGTTTCACACAGCTCCTCAATCCACGTCTTTGCCGTCTTTTTTTTTTTTTGGGGGGGGGATTGCGTGCCTGGAAAAAAATTCCGAGGAAAAAAGTTAATTTGAGTTCCAAAAAAATAAATCAGGAACTGGAATAGATGGAGCGAGGCTCATAACAAAAGTAAGTCTCACGGGTGGATTTTTCTTTCACAATTTCCTATCACTTGATGTATTTCATCATTTCATTTCATGGGAAATTGTGTTGGAGCTCAGACCGAACTGAAGCACGCTTCACACACACACACACACACACACACGCACACGCACACACACACACACACGTGGATTTCATAACGGCTATTTCTTTGCAAATGAAGGTTGCAGAATGTCACCCAGGTGTTTTTAACGTAGTGCTGACAGGTGGCCAAAACCAAACCCCGGCCAAAGGAAGTGAAAGCAGTCCGCATGGCCAGGTACCACTCGGTGTGAATCAACCCTTTAAATCCAACAGCTGTGAGGTGAGCGCCGGCTTGTCTCCTCGTGGGATTCAAATATTCACATGGAAGTAGGATTTGTCTCAAGTGTCCTCACGAAGCCCCTGCAACACACCAGCCGAGAGGCCGGCATCAACAAAACATAAATTTCACACTTACACACTTTCCGGTGGCGTGGGGGTGGGGTGGGGTGAAGAGGCACACACTCAGGGACGAGGGCCTGATGTAGCGAGCCGAGTAATAAAACACTCAAGCAGCGGCCTCTCGCCGCCATTGTAACAAATGTCCATATAGGTTTACCCCCAGCGTGTGGCGCGGAGAGGCGAGATTGGCCGCCGGTGTAAGGAGGGAAAGTAAATGATGTCACCTTAAAAACGGAGGTCAATTATGTTGGAAGTTATCCATGGCTTAGAGCAGGGACATTGCAGTCGTCGCACCAGATAATGGCCACCGCTGACAGGTTGGTAAAAGTCGCGGCGCTATAATTCCTCGGAGGCTATATGCCAGCGGTGTCAACTTGCATCTATAAGGTACTCCGCACGAGAAGAGAAGCCGGTGGGAGGAAGGCGTTCTTATAGGTCAGAGATAACGGTCCCCGGGAAGTTTTGATGAATGGTTCCTGGCAAGGCTTTTTGTGCGCCGCATTTCCCTCCCAATTTGTTTATTTGCTCAGGGATCCGTCGCGATGCATTACGGATCCGCGCGGGTTCCTAATCCTCCTCCGCAGCAGCAGCAGTGGCTTCGACGGCTCTCGTCGTTGGGCGGGCGGCGCACCCGCCCACGTGCACGAAAGCGTACATCGGGAATCAATCTCTGTATCTGTGTGCGCGTGAGCCTATGTCTGACGATAAATAGCGCTATAAAGTTTACATTTCAGAGTTTACATTTCTCCACTGCGACACCGTAAAGATTACGGCTCGGGCTCGATCGTTCCGACTGAGATGTGTGTTTAAAGAAGAGTCCAGAGAGTACAAATAACTTTAATGCCAGTCCGTCTCATTGCCTTTCTATCTTCCCTTTATCTCTTTTGCTCTATCTGTTTCTTGCAAGTTCCTCTATCTTCCTCAGGCCAGCTCATTCTTTTCTTTTTTAACAGCCTCTTTTTTTTTTTCTTTGCCTTTTTGTTTCACTTTCCGCCCCTGTCTTGTCTTCCCTCCCTCTGATTTGTTCCTTCCTGTCTTCCTCCT
The DNA here is from genome assembly GCA_038501785.1 of Myoxocephalus aenaeus. Classification (NCBI taxonomy): domain Eukaryota; kingdom Metazoa; phylum Chordata; class Actinopteri; order Perciformes; family Cottidae; genus Myoxocephalus; species Myoxocephalus aenaeus. Next base: position 5,218,080 of record JBAMJR010000047.1, on the reverse strand, counting down.
TCGCTCCCTCTGAAGATGGCCTTCACACAGAGTGAAGGGGAAAATGAGCTCGGTGAGAGGCCAGGCAGGCGCAGCCAAGTCGGGCAAAGAAACAAGCGGCAAACTGACAGTTCTCTCACACACACACACCCCTACACGCGCGCGCCAGCCCACGGCTACGTTAATTGAAGGGAAGCTCAGCAGGTGCGGTCAGGTAGCGCTCTTCGCTGTTGGGAAGTGCTGACGCTTCAAAGATGACCACCGCTGGCAGTAATGCTCCTGTCGCGCATCAATCAGCAACGCAGGTATCAGTACAGACACGCGAGGAAGGGCAAAGGCTGTGATTGGTGGGAGTTGACTTATTATAGGTGCTACACGGGGAGGATAAATCTCTCCTGACGTGTCATCTGCAAGTGTAACTTCCTGGCTGCAGTGCGCCGTAATGATGAACTCAACATTTGCTCCCTTGGATTAAACAAAAAACTAAACAACTTTATTGTTTAGCTGTTTCTGGCTTATTCCTTTATCTGCCGTCAGTAGTCTGGCTTGTAAAAGAGGAGATACACCTCAAGGTTTTATTGGCTTTTCCAAGTACTAGGAATGAAAGGATTGCATTCTTTGGGTGAATTTCCAGTTTTCATCCAAATGAAGAGTAATGTGCTTTTCAACTGGCAAGATTTTTTTTTATCCATTACTGGTGTACCAATATTGGGGAATCAAGATAAACTGCTGGTTGGGTGCCATTCAATAATTGCAGAAGAAGAGGGCGCACCAGTGGTTCGACTCAGGTCATATGTAAATTGAATATGTACATTCAAAAAATGTGTCTGGAAAGGCACATCAATATGTGCTGTTATTGCTCATCAGCTGCCGCTGGGTTCACCAGCCCAGTTTCAGCACTTCACAATTTTCCGTCCAATGCCAGTGTGCAACGGGAATGAATGAAACAGCGTGCTTTGGATGTAAATGGGAAATAAATGTAAAAATAAGGGTGCAGAGTTCAGAGTGCTGGACCGGCGCGCTCATCCCGGAAACACTTGAAACTAGAAACCAAACACACAACCTCTCTGGCCGGCCGATGCAACTGGGATTCAGAAAGCATAACCATGGTATGTCCCTAATCTTGGCCGAATCGTTTGCCATGAGCAAATGTTATAACAAGAAACTTTCCACATGGCAGCGGTGCTGGTTGATCATCTTCAATGAGAGGCAGAGCATGCAAATGAAGCACTAATTGGTGGGAGAGGCAGGCTATTATACGTTGGTTTATGTTCAAGGTAGTTCCCTTGAGGTTTTAGATTTAATGTGAAAATCATAACTGATAGATTTGACAAAGTTTTACATATAACTTCAATGCACGACATAATGACATAAAAGACACCTCTGGCGTTTCTTCGTCACTCGAGTGATGCTAACGCACCTCCTTACAATGTAACACACGCTGTGTGTAAAGTCATAGTTGATACTCTGAAGAGAGGCACATCCTTTTGAGTTCCAAAGAGACATTTCATCTGCAAAGGGCCCCTTACTGGGAGTAAAGTCACAAAGGAAAACCTCGCAATTACAAGCAGAAGCCGAGCGAGGCAAATTCTTCATCTGTATGACATATGATTGGCCTCCATAGTCTGTTTCCCTCAATACGAATGCGGCCCCTGAAGAGACTTTTCATAGCAGCGAGGGTGGAATTCGACAGCTATTTCCGTCCGACCTCGCTCGGCTGGAATCCCGAGGAGTCGGGGCTGATTGGCCGGTGAATTTAAATGCAAACGGTTGCGGCCGCCCGTCCACACACTGTCGGACTGACAGGCGCAATGCGAGATCAGCAAACAACCGCTCGTAATCATGCAATTCACGAGGGGATCAATCGCAGCGATGCATCCCCTCGTGCTTTTTATGGGGAGGCATTTCTCATATCCACATTCTTAGTCCGGCAGCAGCCGCCGGTTGATGAGTAAACTCCGAGCGGGTCAAGTGATACAAGGCTGAGTCATCTCTGCAGTGGGAGTTGCAAGAAATGTGAATAACATTCAACCAATTTGACTTTTCCGGGCCTGAGTTGGAGTGCTAATTTCCTCACCCTGCCAGATTTGCAGGTGGGACCTCAGCAAAGGAGCTCAAATTACTTAAGGATGCGAGCTCGGGAGCTCCAAAATGTTCAGGTTGAACCCCCCGGACGTAGCCGGGGTGGTTATCATCTCATTATGTAGACAAATGACTGCCATTTGCTGGGCCGTACCTCGAGAAAACAACATTCCAGCACCAGACTCTTGTGAAATGAATAGCTTTTCACAGCAGTTGGCTAACAGTGAGTCACCCCCAGCCCTCGCTGACTGTGAAAGTTGTTTGATTTGCCTCCAACACAGTTTGTCGTGGAGACCAAGCCAAACATCGAGCACTTGTTGAAAATTGAAATGCACATTTGACATGTTTTGCCTGCGGGGCCTTTTTTGGTTTTACCAGAGGCTTGAGGTCCAGTGGCTCATTATTTGTCTTTTTTAGTTCATACGTCCTTTTTTTTTGCCTGCTATCAGAAGGCATACAAGTATCACACATATTTCACTGAAAACAAACGGCGCTCCGTTGACGCGGTGAATGCGAGGGACCGCTCGCCGAAATCCCGTCATCTTGTCTGCAAGCGAACCACCTCACACAACAAGCACCCAGACGGAGAAATCAATGAAGCCAATGTGTGTGTAGGCAAATCCAAACTTTACTTCCGACGCCGCCTTGACAGGAATGAACCGATCCCTCCGCTCAGTTGTTTACACTGCCGCTGATTGTCTCCGATACAACTGGGTGAGAAAATCATACATATCGCCTGCATTCTGATGAGTTGTTATCAGCCAATTATTTTCCTCCGGCTGTCAACAGAAATGAAGCTGTATTTCTGCAAGCATGGCTAACAACCCACAGGGAGGCCTGTCTGTATATTGTGTGTGTGTGTGTGTGTGTGTGTGTGTGTGTGTGTGTGTGTGTGTGTATTTGGGGAGGTTGCACTGCATAAGCCAGACAAAGAGAGTGCCTCCTCATTGTACACCTCCCTTCCCTCTCCCTCTTTATACTCCATTTTTTTTTCATGTTCCTGTTCACATTGCAGCGGCCTTTTTTTACTTCCCTTTTCCTTTTATTCCCTGAGCGTCTTCCTCGTTTTCCCTTTTTATAGCTTCACGGCTCTCTACACGCCGCTCCGTCTTCTGCTTTTTTTGTTTTTTGGGTACAGACTGTTCCTCTGTTTCCCGTTTCTGTCTCGAGCTTTCAGCCGACGGTCCCCTCATTTACGGCGATCCCGTCCCACTAATGCCGTGTTCACACCAAAACAGTTGCGAATATTCGCAACGCCACTTCGCCTATATCGCGCCGCCCGGCAAAAAACTCGCTCCAGTGGTTAATTCGTTTTTCGCAACCATCGCTGGGGAAAGGGGGCGGGGCTTATCTCCATGTCAGTGAAAACATTTACTATGTCCGCCATTGACCATTGAAATAACCACTAGTTCTGCTTTATACTTGTTGAGAAAGTCCCACAAACGTCGGAACATCAAACGCCCCCGTGTCTGGGTTCATAATATTATCCGTAGTCGTGTCTGGGTTCATAATATTATCCGTAGTCGCACACAGCTCCGACTCCTCCAGGACGAGTGTCTGAATGAAGCCGCTTCCAGCGCTCCTTCAGCGGACCCGCAGTTTGAGTCAGTGACGGCAGAACGGCGGTGATGCCGGGCGGAGCTTCTCAACGCTGATTGGCTTTCGCAACTCCGCGTCGGGCGAATTTTTCGCGATGAATTATTTCATCGCCAGCGAAAAAGCGAAAAAGCGAAAAAGCGGAGCATTTCGCCAGTATCGCGCCGCCCGGCGAAAAATCCGCTTTTTCGCAACTGTGCATTGACGCGGCTGTGCATTGACTTAACATGTAATCTGGACGCGCGAATATTTCGCAACTCTTTTGGTGTGAACACGGCATAAGGCTGCGTTCACAGCCGCCGCCGCCGCCGCCGCCGCCGACGATTCAAGGTCCAGTGTCGTGATGTATATCTCTTTGGTTTTTAAAAAAAATGCTGAAAAAGACAATCCGCCATCCGCCGTCCATGCAAGGCACGCAAACACACATTGGCAAAATAAACAGAGGGGAGGGGGGGCAACTGACACAGTCTCAGACTCGGTGCGAGGGGGCGCAAAGGCATAACAGGCCAGAAACAATTAAGCACAGAGAGGAGACGGGCCCGCCAGTGAGGCACATCTACATTATTGAAAAGGACTTTGAGCTGAACGGTGGAAGCTGCATGCCCAGAAAACACACACTGGCTGCCTGCTTCACTGTTGGACATGCCAAATAATGAACTCTCCTCTGTATCTGTCTCTCTCTATCTCCTTCCCCCTGGTCTCTTGTTCCTCTCTCTTCCTCTCTGCCACGTCTGTCTCGCTCTCTTTATTGGATGTGCCCTCCGGTATCATCTAAATCTCGATTTTATCTTGACAAATGGCACACCTACTGAGCTGCGTGACGTGTCACTCCACATCACAAACTAGGGCCAAACGCGAGTGGACGTCTATTGTGCTTGACATTCCCCTCCCTTCCCTACACACGTCATTCCGTCATGTGAAATGTCAAAGTGTGTGTGTGTGTGTGTGTGTGTGTTTGTGGTTATGTAAGCGCACATCAACTTTTCCTCACGGAAAGATGTGCGTGCAAATGAGGTTGTTCGCATTTTGCATATGTTTTGTAACCTCTGTGCTTTGTAGAGAGAGAGAGCGATTATTTGTGAAATGCAGACTTGTCCGTGTGGTGGCATTCGACTTATGTTTTACTTTTACTCCCGGGGGAGTCTGACCGCGATCGGAGGAGACGGTCGGCTATCGCCAGCTCACAGCCAGCCTGCCCCCTGGAGGGGAGGGATTCGGAGCGCTGTTCTTCGCAAGAGCTTGTCAGCCGACGCAGCCGGGGGTCCCACAATCACAAACAATGACATCATCTTTAAGAACACACACAAGGGACATATGGCGAGAGGTTCCGGTGCTGGAATGACAGAATTCCACCAACAGGTAGCAAAAAAAAAAAAAAGTTGAAACTGCAATTGTGAACCGGAGCACATAAATAAACAGAGAGATTGTTGGCCCTGTAAGTATTTTTCAAAGGTTCTCATGTTGGAAATGCTTGCTTTATATCTGTAATATGCTGTTGCATTCTTATCTTATGTGTATCCCTATCCTTGCTTTTGCAGTAAAGTATCATCACACAACTCATCTTATCTAATTTCTAAAATTGCATTATTTTCACACCATTAAAAAAAAACTCTGCCTTTCATTTCATTGAAGGAGGTGGTGTGATTCATTCTGTTCTTGTCTCGTTTGACTGCAAACTGGAGAGACTCAACAGGCGGGGGCTAATTATAGACACCGGAGGCATTGACCTTTCATTCAGGAAATTGTGATAGTTGCTGTTTTGGTGTATCCTTGTTTATACAACTGGCTGCGGGTAGAAACCGAGCAGCAGAATTGCAGCATGGCTGGCGGTGGGTGCAAGGACGGGGACAAAGACAATGGCTGTTTGACAAAGATGTATACACGTTTCTTCAATGATATAGTAAGATATTTTAGTTGAGTAAATAACAAATGTGCCATCCTGCTGCTGTAGATGCCAAATAGAGCACCAAACACGTATGCATCCGCAGCTGAAAATAGTCCCCAAGAAATGCACTATACATTCCTGTTATTGTAGCACATTAAGCTAGTGTCAGATTTGTTTTTAAATATGATCTATTTTACTTTGTATACATGTTTTTTTTTGTAAGATTCATGTCTTCAGTATTGGATAAAGTATAGAGAGACAGACTATAGCTTTACTGACTCAATCTTAACCTTTAATAATTCCACATACATACTTTGTAATTTGTATCACATGGGGTAAATATTGTATATACACATAATATGCATGTTAACTTAACATAACAGAATGAAACCTCTCAGGGAAGAATACTTTCTGTATTTGTGGCTGAAGCTTGCCAGAGTAACTGATGAAGAATTCTTAAACTATATATGAACTGCAAGGACACTTTGTAGTAAATACATTCAAAGGAAAAAAACAAGAAGATACTATTGAGATAAAATGGTGATTGGAGCAATTTCATAACCATTTTGAGTATTATATCATCAAATGGCTTGTATTTGGAGACGAAGCTGTTAAGGAGCACTTAGGGGCATTAACAATGCCTACTGAGAACAAAATGATCATGATGCATGAAAAACAATTTGGGAATCATGTGATATAAAGACTGAAATACCCGGAGCTATCATTATATCTAATAATGTCGCCTATGAAAGAAGAGGCACAGCAACTGTTTAGGATTGCACTTCCATGAAGTTAGGGAACTCGCTGACTTTGAGTCCGTAAGGGTCAAGATAATAATAATAATAATAATAATAATAATAAATCCATAATGCAACTTAATAGTGCAGCAACCACAGGTTCTAAACATTGAAATCAATGATGTGTCTTACAACCTGCATCCTTTCTAATGGCCATCAGGGGGCGACTCCTCTCCGCGTTGTCCAGTCTGGGAGTTTATGGCGTGTCCGTCTTCCAACTTTAACCCTTTATTAGAATGTGGTTTCTGTTGGTGAAAGTTAACACTTTGGTAGCCGGAAAATGTCCTGTTTGGTTGCGCTTAGCTCCGCCTTCTTATGTCCCTTCTGGATCCAAAAACTAAGATGGCGCCGGCCACAGTGCTGAACTTAAGGCTTTAAAGTGGCAGTCCACTAACCTAAGGTCTCTATGTGTTAAGAATTCTCCATCAAAGCTCAAAGTGGCCACCGGAAAGAGCTTTTGATTGCTGCTGCTGTTGCTGCCGGCACTGACTTGGAGCCCGGTGCATCCTCACAAGCATTCAGCGGCGGAGTAATAACAGTCGGCTCCATAACAAATTGCCTCTCTGTACCAGAAATGCCAGAGTCAGACAAAAAAAAAAAAAAAATGGTGGGAGGGCCCTGTGGTAAATATCGAAGGGGAGCTTCAATATTTATCTTTCATTATACAACAGACGCTCGGTACTTAGCGCTTAGCGGGTCTAACTGCTTGTGTGAAGACGTATGTGTGTGTGGCACAGATAACTCAAGCGATTTACTCAGCCGCCGCGTGCAGGTAGCTTGTGAACCCTGTCGCCCCGGCCTGATCTACCTCCTCCACCGCTGGCTGTTGGAGATATATCCTCCATTTCTTTGTGCTTCTTCTTCAGCTGTAATGGCACGAGTTACCGCTGCTGTGAACACAGACGCTGCTGTTGCACATGTGCTGTTTTTTCTTTTATATCTGGGGTTGATTTTCCAGGGATGGCCTTATTGCCGGTAATAACCCCACCCACCCACCACCGACGATAAGAAAAACAACCCAGTGAGTCGGCGTGCAAACTCGCATAAAACAAGCGTCTGCAACACTCCGCACAAACACACGCACACGCACACAGACGCTCAGCTGTCTGCCTCCCCCGCAGTGTTGTTGCTGGGGAGTTGCCTGCTGAAATATCACCTTGAGTCTTGCCATTTCCCAACCTCATTTACTTTATTACAGCTAGTGTCTGCCATGAGCGTGGGGAGGGAGGGAAACAAATGGGAGAAATAGAAATCTGGAGATAGAACAAAAAGGCACACACACTCGCACACACACACACACACACACACACACACACACACACGCACTCTCGTGCGGACACGAATGCTCGCGCGGACCACCGTAATCAGTCTCGAGGGGGGGCTCCGTGCTAACGGGGAGGAGACAGAGAGAGGGGAGATTAATAGAACGAGAAGGGGAGTGTGTGTCTGAATGTGTGAGGGGCGGGTGGAGTGTGTGTAGGGCTCGCAGGAAGGGTGGTGGTGGTGGTGGGGATGTGTGTGTGTGTGTGTGTGGGGTGTCAGTTAGCACCAGTAGCACGAGCCAGAAGGAAATGACATCGTCGGGGTTGCCACGGCAGTGGAGGAGATGCTTTGCTCCCCCCGCTCTGTCTCCTCCACTCATCCCCCCGTCCATCCATCAATCCTTTGCTCGCACAATTTTCCATCCATCTTTTCTCTTCCACTTGCTCTCCGTCTTTGTTCCCCCCCCCTCTGCCCGTGTCTCTTCATCCTTTCGCCCCGCTCTCTGTCCTCTCCCTCCCTCCCTTGTTTCCCCGTCGTCGTCTGGCAGAGCTCTCCATAAACATGCCAGGGACAGTGCCTCCTCTCTCTCCCCTTCCAAATTGTCTTCCTCCGTCTGAAACGGCCGCGATGATTGCATTCTCACAGTCCATTGTAAAACAAAAAAAACAAAAAAAACGAAGACAGAAAAGGGAAGAAAAAAAAAAAAGGAGTCGCCGTACAACGTGGCCCTTTTTGTGGACCGCCGTTGGGAATCTCAATTGCCTGTTAAGCAGGGGGACTTTCCAGCTCAGAGACACGACACAATTGAACTGTTTTGACGGTGGGGGGTGCGAGGCAGAATACCGTTCTCCAGAATGCCGCGCAGTCATTATGATGTCCTGAGTCATCGCTTGGCGGCCTGCGTCATATTGCAGCAAGCGCACGCACACACACGCACGCTCACTCACTCACTCACTCGCACACATAAATTATAGCTTGATGGTACAAATCAAATGCAAATTGCATACACAAACAGGAGGAAACTGAGTGGATGTTAATGAGTCAAATGTGTTTTGAAATGTCGTTTGGCAAATACCAATTAAAGAGCAAGAAAGGGGCGACATGTAGAGCGCTTTTCTGTTTACAACTGATGCCACACATGACACATTTTATACTGACATATATCTTGTTGACGTTAAAAGAAACCCTCTTCATCACATCATTCAAATGATTTGGTCAGGTCTGACATGTCCCGTTGGGTTTGCATAATAGGCTTCATTGCATATGCATTGCATGGCATTTCCACAACCACAGAGTGCTGCATTGTTTTTACTTTAACCATAACCGGAAGCAATATTTGGATGTTTTCATGAAAACAACCGATTGGAATGATGCACGACTGCTTGTCGTCAATGGCCTTTCATAGGATCTTTTAAACTAATGGGGAAAGTGTGATACAAATATGTTGTCCCTAAAATCGATAAATAATCGGGATACAAAATCACAGTATTGATCGAAATAAACGTAATGAATCATCATTTTGCCCAGCTGGTTTTGGCAACAGAACAAGCCGTAAGCGCGACATTGTCATATTATCACTGCAGGAATTCACTGCATGAGTTCTTCCTGCTAACTACCGTACTTTTCGGGTTATAAGCCGCTACTACCTTCGGTCAGTGTCCCCGACAGCTCCCCGCTGTAGCCAGCTGGGGCTCCTGCTAGCGCTCCGTCACTTCCCCGCTAACTTCCGCTAGCTCCCTGAAAACCACCGAAGGTAGCGGGACCAGGCTCGACACCCGACTTGGGCAGAGGGGACGCGGGCAGTAGCAGCAGCAGCGGGCAGTAGCAGCAGCAGTGGCCGGTAGCAGCAGAAGCGCTACCTAGCAGCGCTACTAGCAGCGCTAGCTAGCAGCGCTACTAGCTTGCTACAGCGGGGACACTGATCAGCCGTAGGAGCGGCTTGTAACCCGAAAAGTACGGTAGTTGGCTATTCACACATCCAGCAGACATCCAGGTGCCCTGGCAAGTGTGAGTCCAACCTTCGCTCAGCTTTTAGCGTTGTTTTGGTATCCACCATCTCTTTTTGGGAGAGCCCCCATAACGAAATGCTCTGCTTTGTTGATCAGCTAGCCACTAGCTTTGTCTGCTTAATATCATCGGGGCTCGATAGGCTTAAAACGTGGACACAAAAAGGGAACCGTAAACCGCAGCTGTGTGAACTAGCCACTAACAAACACTACACAAATCCTTCTGTCATACAAATCAATGTCATCTCGTCACATTTTCACTGACACCCTGGAAATCTCAGGCACTAGCTTGCGTTCTACAATAGTCGGTGCATTTTAAGGCATTGCTAATAGTGGTAGGAGTTCTATCTGGTATATTGTACTGTGATATATCTTCACAAGGGGAGTAGAGAGGTTGCACACTCACAGCATTTACGGCGCGAAGCCAGGAGGCATCACTGACATTTCTTGGAGAAAGGTCTTGATGAAACCTCGCTGCTTCACACACTCACACACACACACACACACACACACACACACACACACCCACACACTCACACCAGCCCCGCTAACAAATGCAAAGACGAGAGCGGTGCCAGCTTTTCCCCACCGGTAACCCAAATCCCGGCACGGCAACATCCGTGAGGGCTCGCTTCCTGATCAATGGGACAGCCGTCTGCAAAACCTGAACCGTCCCTTTTTACTGTAACTCCCGCCGCCGAACTCTTTTCACCGCGTCTCTTTCGCTCCACATTAGCGCCATGGAGTCTTGACTCATCTAGGCCAACTGGCAGAATAATAAGCAGAGAGGGATATTTGGTGGTACCTTAAGAGAGCTGAAACTACAGTGCTGTATTAGTGCCACTTTCACTCACTCAGATGAAGAAACACAGCTAGTGATTAAGCTTTGTGTGTGTGTGTGTGTGTGTGTGTGTGTGTGTGTGTGTGTGTGTGTGTGTGTGTGTGTGTGTGTGCGTGCTCCTTGGCTCCATTGGGAGCCTGTAGCAAAGTCTTAAATTATACATATGTTCTCATTCCATTACCAGTGGCAACGACTAAAGGCTTCCCAGCATTTCCATTACTAAAATGAAAGGATGCACACACACACACACACACACACACACACACACACACACACATTTATACATAAGTATGCTTGAGCAGGGGAGCGTTGATCTTAGGCTTTTTACTCTTGCAGTTACACCGAATAATCAGGAAAAAGTTGAATAAATGTCATTTATTTTAGCAGGCTCCAGTGCAGTTGTGACCAAACGGTTGCCAGTTCAGATCCCCCGACAGGCTTGCAAAATCTGGAGAGGGGGGGGGGAATGAATGATTAATGCTACGGCTCCTCTTAACTGCCACTGAGATGCCATTTAAATCCTCTTCACCAGTGGAGCTGCTCAATGGCCTGCAGCAGGGGGCTGCACTTGTACTGGGCAGCTCCCAGTTGTGGCCAGCTCAAGTCCAATGTTCCCTTTTTAATAATTCCGTCAGAGCGAGAAAATGTACCGGGCGTGACCGAGAGATCCGCTGTGGATATCGTCACGTATCTTTTCTTCCGCATGGTACATGAATTATGCACTAATGGGATATGATTCCATTTTCCAGGGTCGCACATGACGCGAACATGCATCTATAATGGGAAGATAAAGATGTAATCCGCTCAAGCTGCTGCGTGCCGGAGCAGAATGCATGAAGAGACGACTTCACTTAACGGCATTAGCTAATATATATCACATCCGCTGAGTATGTATGTTTTAGTGCTGCTTCTATCGTCATCACATGTTTACTCTATTCAATTTGTGGTTTACCGGAGGCTGTTTACATCAATATTTCAGACAGTTGGGAGGAGATACATCAGAGACAATTGCCTGAACTGTTCTTCTCTGCTGTGGACCTCGCTCAGCTCCACTCCATCCCACTCCGCCCAGCTGGATGCCAGATCTTAGGTCTCCTCCGGTAAACACAGGTACCTCGCTGGCTGCTTCTCATCAGCTTTCAGATCGGATCGGAGGCTTTAAAGGAGAGGTGTTATCAGACGGCCCGCCGCTGCAGTCATTTGAGCCCGGCTGCGAGCTGAGACAACATCAGACAAGGATTAAATCAACAGAGCGAGCTGACCCCGGGTGACCAGGCGGGCTACTTACTTACAACTCCGTGGAGGGAGGAGTATTTAGCCGTTTGGGGAGGAGACACGGCGGAGAAACGTGGCTCAAATTGAGTGAATGAAGGAAGCTGCGTCGAAGGAGACGATTTTGAAAAAAAAAGTTTCAAGAAGTAGCCGATCCCAATGTGATTCATTCAAGGAATGTGGAATAACAAATGAGTAATACAGTGGAACAGCACCCATGAGTCAATCAGCGTGTGTGTCTCATCTCTCCAACTGCAGCTCAGGAGACATCGGCACTAGTAAAAATCACAATATATATCCAAACATGTGGTGTGACCTTTGACTTGCTGTTGCTAGGCAGGACATGAGACTCTCAGATACCTCGACATTAATGTTGCAAGCCTGACCCCGTTTGACCGCGCTAACTAATATGACTCAGACGGACCGGCACGGCAGCGCGGACCGTTTCAGGGCCAATAACTTCCGGTTCACCTCAGCTGCGTTTAAGTGTCAGGTGGGATGGACGTGCTCGTGGGGATTTTTTACGGACGCATGGTCTCAGACAGGGGATGGGCTTCTAGCCAGTGATGGCAGCCTTTGCTATCGCACATTTCTGAAAGCATATTAGGAGGTTGGGATTGAAAAGTCGCTCCACATGACCACATTTCTCATGTGACCAAAAATATACTGAAGAAAACGCCCACGTTTTTGTGGCTCGGCTGTTGTTTTGTGTCATGTGACGCGTGTTGTCGGATTTTGTTGTGTTGGAGGACGGAAAGTGTAGCTTAGTGTTATCTTAAATATTTCCAATGGCATGGCTAAATATTAACCCATAAGAACCCGGACCCATTTCTCCTTCAAGGAAAATTATGGGGGACATAATACAGACTAAATAGACCACGTAGAACACATTTCTGACATTATTTTCAAAATGTGTTAAATATTTGAAATGTTACATATATGTCACATTGGGCTTTAATGGTAAAAACATGGTATTAATAACTACATAATTACAACATGATTTTTTACTTTTTATTTGTTTTAATATGCTTTGGATTGAACAACATAAAATATGTTAGCTAAATATTATTGAATCAGCCAAATTAACTGAGCAGATCATAATTATTTTTAGTATGAAGCTGTATATGGAACTTTCCAGAACACTTAAAGGACGTGTGACACCTGTGACACTGAGTCCGTATGGGTTAAAGTGATTTTGACAATGCGTAAGACACCCAACACTCTTACGAAATAACGAACAGATCAGACCAAGCAGAAATAAGTTAAAAAAGAAATTCTTCAACATTCTTTTTCTAAAATTCTTCTCCCCATCAGTCCCTTGGACTCAGAAACATGGGACAATAGGGTCCAGGTGGAGAAAAACCCAAAGTCACCCTTTAATACTGTGGAAGTCATAACTTCTTTTCCTTGAGGGATTAGTTTGCCAACTTTGCGGTCCAACATTTAAAACTTGTCTTAACGAGCCGTTTCATGAACCCACAACAACTTGACCTTGTCATTTAAATGCCCTTTTGTCTCCCTCAGTGCCGGTGAGAAAAAAGAAATTCAGAAAGTGCTGAAGTCAAAGTTGCATTAGAATCTCCTCGGTCGCTGCACATTCAGCTCCGCTCTTCATTCCTTTCTTAAGCAGCGTGTCCATTAGGCATCTATCACTGGCAAGCAAGGAAGCGCTGAGGGGGCAGCGGGAGCAAGCGGCTGGATGCAGAAAAAACAACAACAACAACACTCAGAGGTACTTTTAGGCGCTGGGTAAAAGGCGGTAATGTTTGCGAGCTGGTTTTTAGCCAGCGTTATGCTACCGCGGGGAAATGTACACAAACATGTTGCAACAATGTCCAGCTAAATATAGCATTGAACAACCTTTCCAAAGGGGAAGTATGTCTGTATTTTTGTACAGTAGAGTTCTTCTCTATGTAAACTGCAGTTATTACATCCAAAGACGGAATACACATTATGAAAGCTGGATTATATTTTGGATTGATGAGATCAAGTTAGCTGCACGGTGGTGTAGTGGCTAGCACTGTCGCCTCACTGCAAGAGGGGCCCGGGTTTGCATCGTGTACTGGACAGTCCTGTGTGTCCTTCATGGTGTCTCTGGCTTCCTCCCATGTCTGAAGACATGCAGTTTAGGTTAAATGTAGATCAAATGTTTGTCCATTTCACCATCATGAAGTTTTGTTCAAACTTTCCCCTCTTCTTTTGTTGTTGTTGTTGCATAAACTGCCTAATTGACCGAGGAAAGCTGCTATTTGATGGTTTCAAGAAGCGGGCGTAGTCACCGTGACATCACCCACATGGGCGTTGGTGGTCTCCATCTTGGCTTTTTGCAAGCGGAAGACAATACCAACAATTACAGGGTATAAACCTGCTTTCATGATCTATTTGACTGTAAATGGACCACTTTTCAGACCCTGTGTTGGAGTTTCCCCTGTGACGTCATTCCCATTGTTTACCTGTTGCTTTGCATGGATGTGTGTCCTTTTTTTTGTTGACCGCCACAACCACAAACGGGCTATAATGCGTCAGGCATCTCATCCCTGTGGGTTTCACCACTCTTTTCGGGTCCATTTCAAGCAGAAACGAGAGGGTTTAACGTAACATCTAAAGCATTAAAAGCTGTGACGCTGTTAATAAATGATACATATTATGAAAAAGGAGCTGAAATCTAGATTATTTTTTTGACATTCCTACCTTCCTTATTGTCCCGGTACCTTGTAAGCACTCAGATCCTCAGAGCAGACGCTGTTTTCATATGCAGCACAAGTTTACAGCACAGGTTTTGCCCCTGGGGCCAAAATCACTCCAGTCAAGTAAAATAAGCAATTTTGCGGCAGGTTTTGGAGATTAGACTGACTTGAACTTAAGTCTCATCCGCCGCTGCACAGATAGGAAGTGAAAACTGGTTGTTGGTCGTCGTATTCAAACATTCATGATTCCGCTGAACTACTTTATCAGATGCTTACATAATGGAAATGTGGTTCTGAGCTGCGGCTGGGTAGCAAATAGGTTTTTGTTACAGTTCATAAGCAATCTGATAATTGTCTTGGCATTACAGGGAGGGAGAGGAGGGGAGCAAAGCGGGAAGGAAACAGAGTTAGCGAAACAGAGGCGCCGAAAAAGGCATGAGGACGACTGCCAATTCAATGATAATTATAGTTCCGGGAAGACGAAAAAATAGAAGAATCTCTAATCAAGAGAAAATAAAAACATATTGAGCTATGGATTTCTGCCTGAGGTGAACGCTGACAGTATCTCTCCGTTGCTATCTGGATCTGTCACGGAGCTTATTCCTCAATTTTAGTCCTCTGGAGTGCGAGAAGAAGAAGGAAAAAAAAAAAGAGGCTGCACTCGATCTCATCCACGGGCACAGCCATCACTCACGCGGTCATATTTGAATTAGGTGTCTAGACATACAGTTTGCCAACGGACTACTCTGCTCCGAGGGTTTCTGCAGAGCCCTCGTCCTCTATCAAAATGATAGAGTCCCAAAAAGGAGCCAGAAATGAATGCGGGTGTAAATGAATATGATCTGGGCGGGGGGGGGGAGGGTTCCTTGGAATGGTCGGCTGACGTCCGGGAAAAAAAAAAAGCGTCTTTCTCGTGGAAGGGAAAGAAAAAGAAACGCCCACGAGATGAAACGGAAACAATAAGCTTTGGTGTGATAGATAGTGTAAGATTTGAAACAATAACGTATGCTAAGGGTTGGCGTAGTGGTCGAACAAGCAACACTCACATGAGTTTTGAAAGTCAGTATAAATATGCATGACTCCCATTCCCAGTACAGGCAACTGGTAATGCATGCAGTACGTCTTGCTTATTTAAATAAGGGTTAAAAAAAGCTCTTGTGAGACATTAGGAATGGGAGCCGTGCTTCCGGAGGTCTGGTCATCACTTGAAACCTCAATTATGACCTTGTGTATGAAACATACTTAGAATGTATGAACTGGTGGCTGCCCACTTAGGACCGTGTTTACATGACATAGCAGGCGGAATAACAACCTGCTATCTGGGTCACAGTGTACTCTAACCTTATAAAGAAGCATTAGTAGAGAGATGTAAAGAGAGAAAAAAAGCTTTTTCACATTATGATCATTTGTAGATTAGAGTTACTGTGAGGAATGTTCAATGTACTGACAGTCAACCTCGCGGTGGAGTCAGAGGATCCCCAAAGTCAGTGGTTATCCATCCAATAGCTGTCGAGATATTCCAGTCTCGACCAAAGTGGTGGATCCACTAATGGGCCAACATTTATATCGTGGCTAAAAGATTATGCTTAAAGATGCTTCCAAACGGTAATCTGTTTTGGCTGGCCTAAGTTCATCGCCCAAGTAAATTATGCATTTTTGTTCATTTTAATAGCTTCTATGATAATGAGATTTTATGCCAGATGCTTGATCGTTATGCAATTTTAACGTGGGGGGCATTTGAATTTTGGCAGGGTGTTGGCCCGATGATATTTTAATGCAATATTAGTGTTGTATTCATACATTTACAAACTGTGATACAAATTGAAACTAACTGATTTAATCCCCCATCGCAAAGAATATCAGTGAATGGAGGCCTTTTTATTTTTTATTTGGAGCTCTGCTAAAAAGCAGGTCGTGACCAATGGAATAAAATCATTAATATCCGTAGTACATGATTATGTGCTGGCTCTATGACCACCTCTCTGTAACGCCGCTAGTCGGTCCTCTACGGCGATATGTTCGCGGCCTGTTTGCAGCCTGGGTCTCATTAAAAGGCCGGTTACCCAAGAATGCCAACAATAACGCCACGGACACACACACACACACACACACACACACACACACACACACACACACACACACACCACACACACACACACACACCCACACCCCGACTGATGCGTTCGGGCACCCACTGCCATGCGAGGACCTGACTTTGGAATCGGATGAAAAGGTCTGTCATTGCCGTTCATGAAGTAAACTGTTTACTCGAGGTGTCGTGAGCGGCTTTAATCTTACCGTCTGCGCTGACCGCTTCGTTCAACTTCCACGGCACGCCCACACACACTCCCCGTGTCCATTCCAACTCGTCTCACCCCCCAGAAAATGTGTCCGTCCCCTCTGATTGCTATTTTTTATGCACTCATCCTCCTCTGTCTTTCGCCTCTCCGTTGCCAAGAAAATGGAGGCCAGCTCCAACCTTTTCACACGGAGGAGCTCTGTGAGGCTCTTTGTGTTCCTCGTTTATTTATTTCATTTGTGAGCACGAATAGGTGCGTCGGAGTCGTGAGGGTGGCAGGCAAGTAAACAGACAGACACTGTCCTTGGATAAGCGTCCTGGGGGTCTCAAGCGTCCAGCTTGGATTCAGGGAACCCTACCGTTCTCTGTGTTCAAATCCCAGCTGTATAACTGGCACCATCATACACGCTGCGCATAGAAAGAGGGAGAGCAAGTGGGAGGGAGGACGAGAGAGAGGGAGAGAGGAAAGTGGAGAGAGGAGGCGGGGGGCACAAGATAGAAACAGAGACAGAGAAAAAGGGAGGCGAGAAAGAGGGGATCCAGAGAGGATGGAGGAACCAAATCCACCACACACCAGTGCCATCTAGTGGGCTCCCTTCTCCTCCATCCCGTCTTCATCCTCTCTTCCTTTATTTCCCATTGTCCCTTTTCCTCCTGCACCCTGCCACAGTACCTCCTCAGCTCACACTTTCATCTTTTTTTTCCTACACGCACGTCCACGCGCATTAATATGCATGCGGGGTCGCCGCATGTGCGCCTGCACAGATTCCTGATTTGGCGAAAGCAGCAGTGACTCGTAATCTCTCCTGTGCACCGTGGCCGGGTGTGTGCTGCGGTGATTCAAAACAAGGACTCTCTCACACACACACACACACACACACACACACACACACACACACACACACACACACACACACACACAATACAGGGTGAAGAAGTTGCTAGCCGGTATGAAAACACTTGTTTGTCCCTGCCGTCCTCTTACCCTTGTTTACTTCTATTTTTCTGTCCCCCACCCCTCACATTGCTTTGTTGACCTCCCTCTTTTATCTCACCCCTTTCACACCATCTCTCTCTCTCTCTCTCTCTCTCTCTCTCTCTCTCTCCAGAGCCCCACCACCCAGACTGTAAACAGCGGTGATGGATTACTAATTGTCCTGCTCTAGATGCAGTGGTGTGGAGACAGCTGCCGGCGGGCGGGCGGATTGGGATGTGGTGGTGTGTGTGTGTGTATATATGTGTGTGTGTGTGTGTGTGTGTGTGTGTGTGTGTGTGTGTGTGTGTGTGTGTGTGTGCACATGAATCAAGCAATCAGAACAAATAGTATGGGTTCATAAAAAAAATAAAAAAAAATAATAATGTTCTGTGTCATACAGTCATGCAGAAATGAGGCGATGGTATATGACCGTACATTTTGACCTTCTAAGCATATGTCCTTGATTGAGCATTTGCAGTTTGATACATTGGCCATTAGTTTTGCTTTGATAGCTGTAATTAGGCCCTTGGGGGGATCTGCTGCAATCTTCAAGCAATAAACTCTGTCCTGCAACATAAAAACAAAGCAGGAGCTTTAATGTTCAGGTGGTTTTCTTGAGTGTGATTTGATAAGATATTAGAAAGACTTAGCAAACACACACATTTAGTGGCCCTTTCTTTATTGCCATGGTGGAAGAAAATAAAAGCAAACAGACTAAGGCAGGATAATTGCATATACAGATGGACCATATAAAGGAGCTGAGTTTGAAAGTAGATTAATTCATTGAGCCAATGAAGCTTTTCTCATTCAGCCCAAATCTGAGCAAGCGGCTCACAGCTAACAGTGCTAACAGCGCTAACAACCTAACAGGTCTAACAGCGCTAACAAGCTAATAGCGGCAGCAACAGTGCAAACAACAGCCACAGCGATTCGATAACAACATTGTGGGCTCTGGGTTGAATTATTGTTGCATTATGGGAAATGTAGGATCCAGTAGTCGGGTGCTTGATCCACACTAAAGCTCAGGTTATTCTACTTTGATGTGAAGTCCCCCGACTGTATATTAGTGTAATACCCTTTTAACGTGAAATGTAATTGTTTTAGTAGCTTAACCTTAATTTGGTAATATGTCTAAATGTAGTAAAGTGTAAATTGGATCTCTGCTAATGCCACATTATCTGGTGCGCGGTCGGGAAAACACTAAAATCCATACTGTTAATCCATGTCATCGTTGAGTTGAAGTTCGATGCTTAAATGCTGGTTGAAGTATTTCCTGTCTTCATGCATTGATACGACAGGATAGTTGTCCTTCTCATATTTCACTGCACTGACATCCGCTGTGATGCTAGCTTTACAGCACTACTGTTGTAAAATCCATAAACGGTGAAGTCTTAATGCCACACCGACACCGAGCTTGAGTCAGCACACACACACACACACACACACACACACACACTTATCTTCATCTCCACCTTCTAATCCATCCTCTCCTCCGCTTCCTGCTTCCTTCCTCTCCCGATCCCAGTGGTCACATCACCCATCAATTAAACCGACACCAGCCACTGCAGATGTTATCTGTGCGGCTGTGGCCTGTGTGGGAGGGGAGAAGCAGTTGATTGCCCTAATGAATTATATATGCATTATTGATAAGCTCTACTTTCGCCCCGGCTTCTAAAAATATATATTTATATAACGTGTCACTTTGTCTAATCGTCACCGGCTGGAACCGCCATCCTCAAGCTTCTGGCAGGGAGCAAGGCCCAGGAGCGCTGCCAACTGTGTTTGCATGCAGGTTTCCAGCTCGGATTATTAGGTGTGGGACTTTGTTGTGCGCGCACTACGAACCACAGTCGATTAGCAAATTTGCTCTTATTCAAAACAAAGTGTTTTCTTGGATGAATATTTCAAGCGGACGAGACACAAATGATTCCCAGTCTGCCTAAATGCAGCACGGGCTTTCACGGGGGATGATTGATTGATTGAATGATTGATTTTGCCCGCTAAGAACAACCTCCGCCTTCTTCTGGTGGTTATCCAGCAGCTCCACTGCTCAGCAAATGTCATTCATAATTCAGCTTCAGGAGTTCACGCGGCAGCCCAAAGAGGCCAGATTGTCTTTACTTCTTTTGCGGCTTTGAGGATTGATTTGATCAATCATCACCCCTGCCAAAAAAAAAAAAAAAAGATTCTAGACTCGAGTTGCTTGGTGAATATTAATGCAAACTCTGTCATCTTTTATCCAGTCATCTTAAGGGCGAGTGGCTGAGCAGCTGCAAGACAGTGTTGAGGTATAGTGCAGGCTAAAGATGTACTCATGGCATGTGCTCTTTGTCTCTCTCAGATGCACAGGCGGAAACGGAGCACTAGACTTGACTCGGGCGATCGTCCCTCGAGGAAGTTGGAGTGAGACAATTGCGCCTCAAATGCGCCCGGCGAGGCAGTCGCAGCGAGCGCGGTCTTTGCGTATTTGCATTCGCGTCGCCGCGTGCTCTGATGGGGAATGCAAAGTGACTTTGCTGCCGCGCCAAAACAAAAGTAGACGTAGACGTTCTGTGGCTCTTTTCATTGAGATGATGAGCCACGGTGCGAAATCTCGACTGTTTACCAAACTGAGACAAAACGATATGTCACCAACGATGTGCTTTCGTGCTCTGATTGGAGCGTCGCGCTGACAAGTCTGTCGCCGACTCTTGCAATCAATAGCGGAGCTCTTTTTTTTGTACTCAGTCTTCTGATCTCAGTAATCAGGAAGAAAGCACAGTGTGCTGTCTCTTGTAGTGCCATTTATTTCTGTATATCTGACAGACGGCAATCGAGCTCCACATTTAAGTAGCTCCAAAGTACAGTAGGTCTGCTTTGAGGAGGATGGAGTAGCTGTAATTGCCGTCATTTTCACGCCGGAGATCCTTTCATTTCCCCTCCCGCGTGGCCGCAGAAATGTTACTTGACATCCCGAGAAGCATCATGCCCCTTTTTAGACCCTCGGTTTCCATCTGCTACCCTTTACTCTGTCTCTCTGTCATAATGTGCTCCAAAGAAAAAGGACCAAAAAGAAGAAAAGTAATCAAAAAATACCCTCCACACTTCGCCGGCGAGGTTCTTCCCCCCCCCCAAAAAAAGAGCCGCAATTACATTTGGAGCCTTAGGGGAAAAGAAGGGGAGAGAAGGGAAGGGAGGGCTGACGGGAGGAGAGGAAGTTGGAGAGGTGAGGATATCTGGTTTGCGATTGGTCACGCCTTACCCTCCCTGCTGAATCTCAAAGAGATGAGTGCAATGGGATTGCCCGTTTTGTTCTTGCACAGAGGAATAGAGTGTTCCCCGGATCCACGGCGTTGAACCCTCTGTCACAGATAGACAAACAGGCAAGACCCGCCCCACACACACACACACACACTCACACACACACACACACGCACAGCCTCGCCACTTTAGCCACTACACCCTGCGGTCCAAATGATGACTCAGTGCTTTAATCGTATTTGCAGGGGATTTATGCCCAGAGAGGAGTTTCCTCGCTGCCGACTGCGAGGGAGCAAGGAGGAGATAGAAGTGATGGAGGGGAGAGAAAGAAAAGTCCCCGACCAGACGAAGAAAAAAAAAGAGAGAGTCATCAGAATCAAAGGTGCAGCTATTGAGCCACGGCGACTGTTGCACAGAGAACTCATTATTGTTCTCGGCGGTGAGAAGAGACGACCTTATTATTCTCCTGTGCATAACAGGAACTCATAACAGGAGATTGCTGGCAGCGTTTATGGAGTAGGGATAATGCTTAGGTGCTTCTTGTCCTTACTTTTGGCACACTCTTTTCTCCCATAATCCAATCATTTAAGTATTCTCGAGCTTATTTTACCTGTTAGTGATGTCTCATTCTCTGGAAGAAGAAGGTGAGTGTGCTGGGAGGCGGGAGAAGGGTGGTGGTGGGGTTTCAGAACAGGACTAGCGGGAGGAGGAAAAGTAAAGGCACTTGCTTTTTGTGCATTGGTATATTTTCTTCTTTATCGCTGTTTCTACTCTGGCAATTTGGCAGAAATGAATAGTTGTGCTGAGCTAAAGCCCATGCACTTAACGCCTCGGCGCGGTTTAATTTCTGACATCCTTTCCTAAATGTAGCCGTTGCACACACTTTCTTCACTTCTCCCTGTATATAATCTGTTGCATTACCTGTTTAGACTCTAAACTATCCTCAATTATTACTGTTCACACAACTTTAAATTCACGGCACTAATCCAGAGTGCGTGGGTAGGTAAAAAGGGGGCTAAAGCTTCTGAATAGTTATCGGCCCGTCCTCGTGCAGTAAATGACAATTGTTGGCTGCGAGCCGCCGGCTCAGCCCTCGTGGAGGCAATGCCTCAATCATATACTATACGCTCTGAGTTTGGAATTCAGTATCAAGCTTTCGCACTATTAACTATGAGAAGTGTGGTTTTTGACATGTAACTCATTACATTTATATTGTAGATGACTAATTTCCAGTTAAATCCATTGCCCATGGTGCATTTCTCATGTCCTCGCTTCATTCCCTTCTGCCGTTTACATCATGAAATCCGGCCCGAAATGTTTACAAAAACGACCTTGCTTCGTCCCGTGGTTCAGAATAATATTCTGGGATGTTTCTCCTCCTTCATCTGAAATAAGAAAACTACTCGCAGGCTCTGTGTGAATGGTTCCTGGCAGAAGATGCTCCTTTGTGATTACAGTAATGATCCCGAGAGAACCCATTGAATATGCTCAAAGTGTTGCTTTTGGTGTCCGGGCTCTAAAGGACAAAGTCCAGGGGCTCTTAGTGGGCTTTGTGTGACATAATAGGATTAATTTTGAAACATATTTTATACATTGTCATTGGAAATGCTGTTCATGAACTCTGGCCCTGAGAAGTATCCATCTACTCCAACCTTGTCACACTTTAGCAGCACAGGCCGAATTAATCGTGTTGGTTTGGAGTCGCCCTGTACAGCGAGGTGAAGGGCTCTGACCCTCAGTACGCTGTGGCTACATCTGGAGCGAGGCAAACCCAAACAATTCATGGCTATAGCGTCAACAAATATCATTTGTTGTCTTACATGCTATCTGCTGGTGAAGGCCACGCATCATATGGAGAGCCACGGAACATGCAACCGTATCAACATTTGTTGTTGGCTGACTGTGACCTCCAGCAGATTCAGTTTGTTAGTCTGTCTCGTGAGACTTGGTGGAAGGGTGAAGGCCGAGGAAGAATCCATTCCATGTTTGGAGCAGACATGCGTTGTTTATTTTCACTTGTGGAAATGTCCTTGGCAGAGGTCTGTGCTCTCAGATAGTTGATCAGATACGGCAGTGACTGGGTGCGGTAGTCTTTTTTGCAAGACATATAGTCATCCAGTCATTTCTTATTGAAAGCATGACTTGCAAATGGTATGCATTAAGAGTGTTCTTTGACAACTGCGGTGAACAGTGAAGACAACAAATTGCTTGCATATGCAGTATATAATATATATATACACAGTTGAGGTCTCGCTGACGCTTTGAGTCAACGATAAATAAGTTAGCGTGCTGTGATGTACTGACTCTGTAATGCATGGAGGTAAACATGGTCTGCTTTTTTATTTAGTAAGCGCATACGAGAGGCAGTGAGCAGAGAAATCCAAAGGCACAATGCTTTATCTGTGAATGATTAGTCGCGAAGATGGAAAAGCTGCAATGTTTTTCAGCTCAGTGCTCGGGCAATCTAAAACAACTCTAAGAAGGTTGACTTCTAAGGAATGACTTTGGTCTGTGTCTGCGTCTGCATCTCCGGATGATAGGCCGCTAAACCCGAGGTCGGATTTAATCTCATATTTTTCCAAAAAGATAATGGGAAACCAAAGCGCACCCCAGCGCAAGCTACTGACTAAGTATTTGCCATGCAAGGAAAAATGAATGTGGATAGTTTATCTCTGTTTCCCTGCTCCCACACACTGCTGCGGTTGAATTGGTCCGAGCTTTTGCCATTAATACTGAGAGCACCACTCAGAGTGTTCACTCAAGTTAGAAAGCAGCCTGAACCTCCCTCTATCAGTGTACTTCATGTGTGCAAATATGGATGGTGTTTTACAGAACCCGCAAGTACAAATCCCTGATTTTCCAGGTTGGGATTTCTTTTTTTTTGTTGATGTTGTTTTCTGTACATTTATTTATCGGTTTATTTTGCAGGACTTTTTGCTCACCACAGTGGCAGCTCTGTTTACAGAAACAGGGGAGAGCATTAAACCTTCTGAATTCTCTTGTAAAAAAAAAAAAAGATCAACCGAGCTGTGCAATGAAAAACAACAAAGGCCGGCGTAATGAGCGCGAGGCTTCCACAGCACCATTATTAGGCCAATGCGGAGAGATGAGGGCCCTCGCGCAATTACAAGTCCCACACTTATCTTGTCGAAGCAGATTCTGCAGGGGAAAGAGACGTGTGTGTGTGTGTGTGTGTGTGTGTGTGTGTGTGTGTGTGTGTGTGTGTGTGTGTGTGTGTGCAGCAGAGTGCATGGACAGGCCTTTAAAAAAAGAAGAAAAAAAACTCAATAAACTAACAATCTGAAATGGTCCAATATTCCAAAGAATTCCACAACATAAGCAGAGCACAATTTCTATATTTTTTTTTTTCATGTCATATGGGCCAGTCATTATTTTAGACCTGGGCATGATGTATATCAGGCATTGTTAACCACTGTAACGTGCTGAAATGTCATGTAACTGTGATGGATGGGCTCAAATAGCATTTATTATAGCTGCAGCATCTGTGTTAAAGGCTCAACCCACGCTGAATGACCCAGGGGAGAAAACTACTATACTGGCTAATTATGTCATTGTTGGACATATCAATTCTGTGGGATACGATATGTCCCGTGATATATCTTAATGTGTCTATTTCCCCACAAAATACCACTGGAACACCAAGGTATTAAAGGGAGCCAAAGTTATTTCTGCATTCACTGCTTCTCATCAAACAGCATTCTGTGTATCCTTGAGGCTTAATAAACACGTTGCGGGCATTTTCTTCAAAACATCTGTATATCCTATATATATATATTTTTTTAATTTATGAACGATCTGTTTGTGCATTGCTACGATTTGGTTGAAAGTTATCTTTAAAACACAAAAAGCCAGCCGGCTAAGAAACCAAGTCTGTTGCTCCGTTTCAGGACCCTGGACAGCGACGCAGCCTATTCTGAAACAGCTCAGCGACAGTCACGTTCTGGCAGTCATTTTGTTGTTTTAACTTTTTTTTTTCTATAGATACATAAAGTTTATACAATTGTAGAAGATACATGACCAAATCAACTCACAGCACAGCTCTTTCTGGGTTCATATTTCAAAGCATATGTCCTTTCTGGCTAAATCCCGATCTGGGATTCACTGTGGATTTACACACTGGGAATATTGGGCGGGTACAGTCCCTTGTCGCTCTGTAAAGCCAATACGTCCCCACAGCCATGGACGAGTATGAGGGTTTTCCTTCCAGCCGAACTGTACAGCAGCAGATTAACACGTTCAACCAGACAGGAGAGCGCCAGTAGGTTGAATCGGTTTGTTTGGAGGGAAAACCTGCATACTCGTCCACGGCAGAGGGCTGAAGAGCGGTGATTCACGATGCCTAATGGCGAGGTCCATCTGTTGAACTCGTGATGTCATAGGTTCGTCTGAATCATCAATATGTATGTGTCTCTGCCCTTGTTTTCCCATCTTCCCTGTCACTCTTCTCTGCTGAGCGGTACGGTACTAAATAGAGCAGAATATATTCTAAATAACCTCATCACTCAAATTGTAATAGAAATGTGAGAAAAAGAATGAGAAATATTCATCAACTGCCCATGCCATTATTACATTCTCCACTCTAATGTGTCCTTGTTGTGTGTGCGTGTACTTTGACACCCAATACCTTCTTTCATTGCATGTTTTTTTTCCTCACTTTTGCGCTGCATTATTTAACACTTGAGCGTGGTGACTTACGATACAAACCAGCAGCTCATTGTTCTTCGTGTCCCCTGTGTGCTTGTTAGCATGGTAATCAGGTTAGTCTGAACTTGAGACATCCTGTAGGAGTTTATTTATGTAATAGCTGATTGTGGAGGGTGAGGAAAAAAAAGGAACCCAAAGTGTCATTGAAGTGTGTGAAATTAGGTGGTGTCCTGTACTTTTTTAACTTTTCATACTCAAACTAACCGTTGTATGAGGATACATTCTAATGGGACATTACTGAAAAAAAGGTCCATGCTTTAATGCTTTAACATGCTAACATATGGCAAGGCCGGCATTACATAATCAGACTCCATTGTTAAACAACCCAGTAGTGTGTGGTAAGGCCGTTTTGCGTTACTGCCCACTTTAAAACGTATGGGTTGTGCAGTGCGTCTGTCTGTGTGTGTGTGTGTGTGTGGGGGGAGGAGTTGGTTCAGTAAAATCCACTTGGGTGTATTTGTGAGACTCTTCTTCAGCAGTCTTAAAGGCTCCGGGGGTACAATCTGCTCCAGTGTCGGAAATGCTGGGGTGCCATTCGCTCGACAGCGAGGGACAAAACACTTGGTGGTTTGGGCGGGTTAGAGTGCCAGTGTTGCTTCAAGCTTTCCACCCACGCTGCTTCCTGTAAGTGTTGAGTTCAGGTGGGAATTAGCAATAGCGGTGGGCTTCTACTGTCTACTGCAAGACTGTGGTATAAGGGGCCATGCTATACCTACATCGATCTGCTTTATGCAGTGGTCTTCTTCAGCCCTGTCATGGCGATGGTGTTGCTTTTGTGAGGAACTCTCTGCAGCTCTCTTTGTCAGACGAGACAGATTGGTGACCGACCGCAAGAATCCGCCTCATTACGGCCTTCCGAACTGGCTCTCATAACTTTGGTGTCATCTGCAAACTGTCAGCCTCGCGGGGGCACGAGTCTCACGTGGTCACGTTGCTCCACAAAAGCAAAAGATCTTGGCTAATGACAAGAAATGACAGGGGAAAGAGAATCGCGGTACTTATACAACAACGCTTTAATAGAGAGACTGAGCCCTGGAGCCAGCAAATCACCGCTCTGCAGTGACCCCTTACAATGTGTGATTTAGTAATTGACATTCCCCCTCTCGTGTTGTTCCTGGCTTCTGGCTAGAGGTTCACTCAGCAGTATTCAAAGATGTATTTAATCAGAAACACTTTGGCACCCTTCCTCAAAAGGCTTCAGCAAGCAAACGGGGTAAGCTCGACAAATGTGTGAACACACTCATTTGTTGGTATAGACTTTGTCTGTTGAAGCCACCTTTGGTCTCAGAGATATAGATTGGAGTTCTCCATTGCATAATTCACCCAGAAGCCTGGCCTGTTTTCCCTTTTGTAGCCGGGAAGAAATGAAAAGACGATTGATGGCAAAGTTTTTTCCCGCTCGGCGCTGTAGAGCGATAGTTTGAAAGAGTCACGATTTTATGCTATCATCTATTTATTTATTCCTCAAACGCACAGCTCCACGGCCAATTAATTGGTATGGACGGAGAGATTCTTCCCTGCAACACCACGATCAAAAGAACCATTAGATGTTCAGCGGTTCAGTCAATCACTGAGCATCGCGGCAACAAGTGTCATCAGAGATTAGAGCAAAGTCTTATGATTATGCTCTGCTTGTTTGTAGCGTTGAGCCATGTCGCTCGTTTTCACAACCGATGGCATATCGGTCCGTCATACAAAGACAAAAGTCAATAAAATCAACTTTCCCGCTGTAGAGATGGCGTTTGCTCCTCCGCTGATAAAGCTTCGGACTTTGAAGGGGATGCGGCACATAGCGTGTTTACTGCCGGGCAGAATTGCCGGGGAGGACATCACCGCTCCCCGCTGACACTTTTAATACTACTGCCAGAGAGGAAATATGGTAGGTGACCTAACACGGAGGCTTACCACTGATGGTCACAATGAGAAGGCTCAGTGTCAAAGCCATTATACAAGCCTCCGAGAAAACACACACACAAATCAACCTCTGCCGGCGTTGCCAAGATTGTGGACTCCGCAGACAGCCTTCGGGGAGATTTCCCCATTTTTTTCCCCCCATCAGCTTTTCTCTTCTTCTACTTCTTCTTTTTCTTTGTCTTCTTCCAACCAGAGCCAGTTAAGAGATTGGGATTTGATATGCTGTCACTCAACTCCCGCCTGATTGGGATGACAGGCGGGTTCGTGAGCTGCCGCCGAGTTGATGCAAACCAAGCAGGCAGGGAAATGCGGAGGCTTCGGCAGATTCCCCACTGAGCAGTAAGGCAATCATTAGGAATTAGGAAGGGGAGGAGGAAGAGGGGAAATAGTTCAGGGGAAAGGGGAATACATTTAATGGCAAGTCAATAGGTATTGATTTGTATGTAGATTTTTCTACACAGCAGAAGGGTGCCTGCTCTGTCACGGGCTATAAGGAATCAAAATAAGGCATATTATCTACTATTGCCCTTGTCTACTATTTATCACCATTGGGCAACCGCTCTCGCACTGACACTTCCTCGTTCACCTCTCTCTGTCTCATTCTCTTTCTCGCTCTTTCCGTCCCTCCCATCTCCATCCTCTTTGTATTACTGCCAAGCAGTCAAATGGATGTTGGCATATTTTCGAGCCCCGTTGTCCAACTCTCTCTCATGCGCAGGCCAAGTCCGTGGCTCAGCAGAGTGCGACTTGGCAGCTGACGAGACAACCGCACAAAAGCAATTAGCCCGGCCACCAACAGTCGCTTGGAGAACCGGGCGTCCGTTCTGTTCACAAGTCAAATAGAGAGTGTTATTTATATCCGAAGGTCAGAGGATTTCAGATCTGTTAATGTGGGACGCTTACACTGCGGGCACTCGCACAAAAAAACAAATCTAAAGAAAGCAGAGTGATGTTAAAAGGGCAGAACTGTGACAATGGCACCTCCCTTGCACATGCACGCAAGCTCAGCAGAGGTTGAAGCCGGGAGGTGTTAAAAGATCACTATTTTAACACACACACACACACACACACAAACGCAGACATACAGCGCGTTGGAACGCACACCCGAGGCAAGGAGGTCAGTCAACACGGAGTATGACAACCTGACTGGGGACGTCCGCCCTCCCTGTCAGGAGAGATGACCCTCGTCTCACGGCCTTTGTTTCCGAACAAGGGCAGGGAGAGAAAAGCGGACGGAAAAATGACAGCAGAAGCCTGAGAATAGTAATGTGCTGCTGGGATACCTGAGAGGAGCCGGCCGCGGCATGGGCGTACCGTCGGCAGGTCCGCAGTGCATTGGTCGATCAATCGCTGAGACCGTAGGGGGGTTGTGGTGGAAATTAGAAGCCAAAAGGTGTGAACATTGGTAGTTGGAGCTCTGGCCAGGTTTCTCAAGGTGCCCATCGTGAGAATCGAGCGTCGTGTGCAGACCGTTCTCTCAATCGCATTGCGTCAAATAGCAAACGCTTCGGCACGCCCTTCGCCGTCCGATCCCTGTCGGATGAAACCCCCTTCAGTGACCTAGGCCTGTTAAACCCATTCTTAGTAATTAAGAAGCAGCGGGAGGTCAGTGTCTTGCTCAAGGACACTTCGACATGCAAACTATGTGCAGACCAGGGATGGAACCGGCTACCTTGTGGTTTCACGACGACCACTCTCCCCATGAGCTACAACCCCCAAAACAAGGAAACACTCCAGAGTAAAATGATGGAGGGATGGGGAGGTAAGACGGGTCAAACAAACACCGGAGTTTCAAGAAAGGATACCGTTGTTTGAGACTGGTGTTCGTGTTGTGAAGTTATTTTGAAGTAACTTGTGTCACATTGTTTAAGTACAAGCTAAAACTAGTAAAGTACATTCCATTATTTGTGTGAAATTGATCACTGACCTCTGCGGACCATAACACCGTCAGATTTTACGGGTTTCAAACATAGAAATTCAGCAACTGATGCAGGTTTCGCTCTCTTTTATCAGCGAGGCACTGTTCAGTAAATAACAAACCTGAATTGTGGAAAAAATGCTTTTCTTTGGGATAAAATGAACATGCTGACAATGTGAGAGACCATCCTGCAGGCGCTGACTCTTCATGACCTCGGCGGCAAGAAAGCTGTGATCTTGACAGTTGATTATTGCTTATTAAGGATGCCACCTGTGGGACTTTCTACACTTCCAGTAGTAAATCACATGTATCTGATTAAAGCATGACCTCAGCCTTTTTTTTCTTCTCCCTTCAGCTTTACCAAAGCAGTTTGAGAGGCTTCACGTCATCGTTAAAATAATGTTGGATTAAGATTTGAAGTCACCGCGTCCCCAGCTGGAGCATCAATTGCTCATACAACTTGTGATTTATGATGACCACTCTTTTCCCAGCGAGCCGAGGGCCCCGGGGCCGACGATGTCAGTCAATACCTGCAATATTGCCTCATTTGCACCAGCTGTCAAAGTGACTTACACCCGCGAGCACGCGCCCGTGCACGTACGCACACACCGGCACACACCGGCACACATCCCCCACTGTCAAAGTAAATTGGGTGCATGTTCTCTAAACCCTATTTATGAGTCTCCTATTGTTTTTCTTGATGCAGTGTCTGACACGGGGAAGAAAGGGCAAAATTCCTCCACCCATTACCCAGAGAGAGAGAGAGAGAGCGAGAGAGAGAGAGAGAGAGAGAGAGAGAGAGAGATGTATGTATTTGAAAGCGAGAGAGAGACAGAGATGGACAGACAGGACAAAGAAGACGGAAAGGTTGAAACAGACTGGCAGGCATAAGAAAGAGAGAGAGAGAGAGAGAGAGAGAGAGAGAGAGAGAGAGAGAGAGAGAGCACAAACAAACAGAGGGATAGACTTTCTGCCATGAACTCAGATGTCACCCCTCCACCCACCTCCCCCACCTCAGCTTCCCTGTCACTCACAGCTGATGACAGCCCCCATCCTGTCTCCGCCTCCGTCACCTCAATCACACAAGGACCCGATACTGTCATCACACTCCGAGCGCCGGATCAAACTAGTACACTGCCGTGTGTGTGTGTGTGTGTGTGTGTGTGTGTGTGTGTGTTTGCGTGCGTCTGATTGGGTATGTGACCCCTCGCTGGGGGAAAGCATGTTTGGGCGTGTGCAAACGCCCGATTGTGCGTCTGCGATCTGACAAGCGAGCCTTCTTGAGGAAAGTCTGTCTGACTGTCGGTCTATCCGACAAGCTCCCATTCTGAGGAAAGCCTTTGGATTAAGGCCGGGGGGGGGGGGGGGGAACCGACATCTACACCCTGCCG
This sequence comes from Myoxocephalus aenaeus, assembly GCA_038501785.1. Classification (NCBI taxonomy): domain Eukaryota; kingdom Metazoa; phylum Chordata; class Actinopteri; order Perciformes; family Cottidae; genus Myoxocephalus; species Myoxocephalus aenaeus. The sequence continues at coordinate 5,187,209 of JBAMJR010000047.1, read as the reverse complement.
TCAATCTCGGCTGCTTACACCGGCGCGGCAGATGCTTGGATCCCAGGGATGCGTCGAATATGACACGTGTCACTCCGACATACAGATTAAATACATCCACATTAAATACGTAATAACACTCAACTTCGGGAATGCCGGCAGACAAATTGTACTCGAAATCCTTGAAATAAAGTGCATTTCTAATGTCAAATACAACTATGGAAACACAAGCTATGCCTACTTGTACATTTGTTTTATCACGTACATGTATAATGTTGTATATCCCCATTTCTAATTTGACATCAAACGTGTAATGACTCATGGCTGCCGTTCTACAGCCATGCTAGCAGCTCCGCGAGGCTGTACAGACGTCGGCACGCTAACATGCTCAGAGTGACAAAGCTGGCGACGCGTGTTCAGCCGGTGTAATGTTGCACTAAACAGCACGAAACACAAAGCGGAGCTGAGGCTGATGGGAATGTGATTTAGCAGAGCAGCGGGACTTCGAGAGCCGGAGTCATATTATGTTTTTCACAGCTCTGTGCTGGCTTGGGGGCGGGGCTAAAAAACCTAATTGACTGCAGACGCTGTACATCTATCACATCTGTCTGTCTTATCACACGAGCAACACATACGGCTATTAAAAATAAATTTAAAAAAGTCCCAGAGACTGATCGAATCTTGTTAGTAACCGATGAAGGAAGAGGAACGCATTCTTGGCCTCCCGAAGCCCAAATAATCAAACTCTAAATGGTTGGGTAGTAATGTTTCGTGATCATCCCTGCTCCTTCTCCATCCAGCTGTTTTCACTTCTGCTCACTTGGCCTCAGTTTTGGTTGCCCCCCCTCCACACACACACACACACACACACACACACACACACACACACACACACACACACACACACACCTCCTAAACCTTCCTAAAGCTGTGTTCTTGCCCTATTGAAATCTATGCACATATTCAGAGGAAATGTCCTTTCCTGCCTGCGCAGGGTGTCCCATTTTTATGAAAATATAAGTTATGGATTTATTCATTAACTTATAACTTATCATTATGTCCACTCAGAGGACACGCGAGGAGACAAGGAGGGAGAGGAGCTCATGTGTGTGTATGTGTGAGAGAGAGAGAGTGTGAATGCTCGCATATGGACGATGATGTGGAGGATTATGGCTAACCTTTAGTTTTGGCCATTTTAAGATGATTAATTTGCCACTGTGTTTTTAGCTGGAGGGCAGATGCAAGCAGTGAAAACTTATAATTGCCTCAGTTCTGCCTACCCTTCTCAAAGTCAAGCCTATGACAGAGAGCCCCTATTCAATAATGCCTAATCGGGAAGGGATTTAATCAGAAAACAGCTACAGTTGAACATAAAAACAGCGCGAGGACACTATAATTGAGTTATTTCCCTGTTTTGGAAAGGCTTTTCATCGCAACACACTGGAGGAATTCACTTATAAAACCTTAGCTTATCTAAAATCGTGTAAAAAGGCAGAAAACTTGTAATATTTCAAATGAAAACGCTCGTGTTCCTCCAGAGGGTTGGGGTGTGAGCAGCCCATACGATATATTTATATTTCACTGTATTCTGTGTGACCCAGCAACTTTGATGGTTAATTTTCAACAATAATGTGGCGAGGAAAATCTCAAGAAGTAAAATTCCTGGACATTTAGGGAGAATATATATATATTAAGGGCGAGAGAGAGAGAGAGAGAGAGAGAGAGAGAGAGAGAGAGAGAAAGAGAGAGAGAGAGAGAGCATCTGTTGATTCACTGACCTCCTTTCTAATGCAATATACTGTTTTCTCGCTCTTGTTTCCCTTTCCTAAATGGGTCATTTATGTGTTATCTTTATTCCAGTGATTAAGTAATACGCTTCCATAACATCGGGGATGTAAAACGGGACATACTGTATATGTTCACAAACAGTATGCTTTAGGCCGAGATACCCTGACTTTTAGTCCCTGGTATCCAAAAATGCTGCATCTTACACTTCCCATAATGCAACTTGATAGGTTTTTATTAGATTCTCCCGAATTGATTGGGTCTTTCAAACCCATTTTCAATGCAAGCTAGCAGTTACAAATGTGTTGTCCCAAAGCCTGAGCTGAGGTAACCCTGATGACATCACTGTGACATCATCACGGTAATGGTTTGGCATTACACGGCCGCTTTAACCTACTGAGTGGTGCAACTGAAACAATCTGCAATTCAATTTTCACTTCTTTCTCATATTATTTCACATGTTTCTTCATTATTAGCAATTTAGTGGGTTTTCAAGTGCCCTTTGACCTACACAATTGGGATTATTGCGCTCAAACTGCTATTATTAGCAGTACCAGCGCACCACCAGTCGACCCTACGCCTCCTCTGTTTTCCTCTGGACTCCTTTGTTCAAAACAACCACTTTAATTGGCAATATATTCGTATAAAGAAAAAGTACATTGTGATGCCTCGTATCTTAAGTCCTGTTTCGATCTGCTTCAGCTATTTCTACATCTCCACAACGGGGGGCAATTAAAAAACAGCAACAATGTAAATAAAACCATCACGGCACACATTGCATCCTTGTCCGTGCTTCTTTTTTTCTTCTCCCCCCGTCTTGTTGCACTCCTCTTGTGCAATCCTTGTCCTCATTTGCATTTTAATTCCTGTGCTTGCGCGGCTCGGCGTGGCTAATCCTGTGCTAACCTAAATGAGGCCTGTGTTCTCAGCTAAAGAGTGTGTGTTGTCCCCGACTCGGGACTCGCCGCTTCATTCTGAACACCCTTCTTTTTTTCTTTCTTTTTTTTCCCGCTCCCCGTCAGAGGCGCACGCGTATTTCCACCCGCACACACACACACACACACACACACACACTCTGACAGCCACGTAAGCAGGAACACACAGACAGGCAGACACACACATTCATCAAAAAAAAAAAGGCTGGAAAATCTTCTAGTTCTCTCTCAAAACACACCGCATAACCTCATTTTGTGTTTTTTTTTTCTTTTTTTCCCGCAGCATCATATCTCGGTGAAGAAGACAAGATAGCCAATTAAATCAATCCTCGCACCTCGTGTATATGCTATGCAAATACTCCTGCAGCTGAGGGAAGGAAAAGGGTGACGAATCCTATGCTCTCAGCTCTCTCTCTCCCTCTCCCTCTCTCTCTCTCTCTCCTCTACCTAAAGTAAAAAGGTGCTTAGATGGAAAGAGGATTACAGCTTTGCTACCCACCTGAGACGCCTGTTGGGGGCTTTATTGTGTTTGTGCGTGAAAAGCCCTTTTACTAAAGTGCTGACGAGCCATGGCGGAATGCCGAGACAGAGAGATGCAAATGGTGCTGTTGGTGAGCGCGTCCTGATTGTATTTAGATAATGCTTAACACAGCAGCTGTTCATTTAGGTGCGAAACGTGCGCGTGTGTCCACGTGCACGCAGGCAGGAGTCCAGGTGAAAATGCATCTTTTTTTTCTTCTGCGAAGTTTGGATGTGCCGCGGTGCATTTGTCTCCGGTATAGCGGAGAGCTGTACCATTCTGCATCCCCAGGTCCCGGCCCATGCATTTTAACGACCCCCCTCGACTCCTATTTAGTCATCATTTCAGAACATCTTACATTATGCATCTCTCTTTTCCCGGCGTTCGCTAATCGACTCGGGTCAAATGAAGATTTCACTGCGTTGTAGCTGCAGGGCCAATGCAGGACGGGCTCCTCTCGCACCGTTGTGGATCGCACATCAGGTGTTTTCGAACCGGGTGTTGTTTTTTTTTTTTACTGACCTTTCTGGTCAAGGTCGTCGCCGGCTGCAACCGTCTGCTGCAGGGCCAATCACTTGCTTTTAAACGCTTGTACCGATGTGTGCCCAAGTTATTGGAAAGAGGATGAGGCCTGTTTCCAGAAACACATTGTGCTTTCGGCTGTTGTTTGCCACAAACGCTCTGACGCCCCATTTATTATTGAGAAAATTTGGCTTGGCCCGTGAAGTTTTTTATTAATAACAAGCCTTGGTTTCTTTTTCTTTTTCCCAGTCCATAATAAATCATGATTATATGTGTTGATAACCCGTCAGCCTTTAAGTTGTTGCTGACTGTGATTTGCTGGCTTTAATATAAAGGAGCACTCCACTGTGTATGTCCAAGTCAATTTACCAGTCGCAAAAAATATAATAATACAAGTATAATGTCTGTACGATGTCTTCTGTGGCTCTGGAGGAGCTTTGTCAAATCTGAGAAAGAGGTATCACAAACTAGAAGCTAGGAGTTTAAATGTTGGAGGCTTTTACCATGGAGGAAAGGTGGAGCAAAAAGAAGCTAAAGAGTTGCATTATGGGAAGAGCAGTAGTGTAGTGTGTGCACGGTTAGCCATCGACAGACAGAACATGTCTGGTCTAAAACCTGATACTGAACCATGCAGGAAACAAGTATTTGTTAGTATTTAGGAATTATAACAAATATAGTGTTTCAGCATTGACGCGTCATGCTGAAAATTAGTCAGATAGACATACGGATGATTATGGAATCAATCACGTATTTTGGGACGTTTTTAATTTTGCGATTTAATGTTCCATCAGATCAGACACGGAGCTGAGGTTGAAAGTAAATTGACTTAATTTGATCCCAGGCGGGGGAAGAAAAAAATGAATTAAAATGGGGAGAAAAAAAAAAATCCCTCTGCTCTGTAAATTACATTACAAGCTGATCTGTGATTTCAAACACCTGCTGTTTGCCCGGAGAGAAACGGACGAGAGGAAGTAGAAAACCCACTCCTAATGCAAAGGGCACTCTGCTAATATCTTGACTGCACACACACACACACACGCACACACACACACACACACGCACACACACACACACACACACACACACACACACACACACACACTCGCATACACTCACACACACACACACACACACTCGCATACACTCAGACTCAGGCCTGCAGAGTCACAACCCCATTGCCGCTCTTAAAGGGAGAGCTTGTCTATTGAGTAACAGAGTATTTTTCACCCGAGCCATTCTGGCTCCCGCCATCAGCTGAAGGCACAGACGTTTCAGCTAAAAAGCCACACATGAGGGTTTACAGTACGGAGAAATGGGGATGTAGCATTAACAAAGAGTTTAAGGCCTCATTTGCCAGCCCCCCCGGCCCGGGCCACAGGTTGCGCATCGACCAGGACCCCGGAAGTGGCGAGCGTCAGCGACTGTGTCCCATTTAGCATTCAACTCAGCCTCCACACCCAGGACAGCGGGCTCTGCAGGAACATCACAGTGTTCGAGGCTTTTAACATTCCACAGACGACTCAGCACTGTGAGAGAGAGCGAGAGGAGGGGGATAGTAGAAGCAGATAGAAGGGTAAGAGAGGAACGGCGGATGTTTTATTTAAGGGACAAGCAAAAGAGGAAGAGGGGAGTTAGAGAGACACAGAGATGGCAGGCCCTCATTTATCGTTTTTGTGTTGTTTGTGTTAAACACCGCAAAGCAAAATGGCTGGTGTTTCCCCGCGTCTCTCCTCGCGTCGCCTCCCCGTGCAATTACGGGCGCACAGTAGATTTTAGAGTGTGAGAAAATAGTAGTGAAGTGCGTTCCGAATGCATGGGCGAACGTGAAGAATGTGTTTTTCATCTCTACCCTGCCACCGAACACGTCTTGTTTTGAAGCTGGTTAAGTGTCTGGAATGACAAATTGCACCGAACGGGTGCAGATGTGTGAGACCGTACCTCCTCAAACGCATTTCCAGCCAAGTATTGTGAGCACTCAACCTCCCATGCAGATACGTGTGTGTGTGTGTGTGTGTGTGCCGTGGTTTAAAAAATATCCAAACTTGCCGCTTTGGGATCATTACTGAGCTACATCTTATTAATCAATAGCTTTTAGGCCTAATGGGCATCGAGGGCCGGCGGGAGTTGAATGGTGAGCTGGCTGTGAGCACCGGCCCCGAATGGGTCATGTATGCATCTTCTGTGAGGCATGCGGTGCTACATTTAAAGAGCTGCGGCGCATGGTGGTGTGTAATGTGAGAGACGGGGGCCTTGCAATTCATCACCCGAGCTCTGGCCTTTTCCGCTTCGCTCTACAAATGTGTTCGGTGTCTTTCAGCTCATTGTTTTTCTTCGCAGCCACGTAAAATGCACTTTTGGCCCCCGAAAAATAGTGTGTCAGCGTGTCGGTGTGGATAACATAACATGCGCTCGTGCTTGTGCAACATGCTGTTCATGCCTTTGTGTGTCGGAGCGCCGTGACATTTTGACATTGGCGTTAAATATTTACTGACTAGTTCACGGAGCACTGGGATCCTGCAGCTGAATATTGCTGAAACTGACTGAATATGGCACAGCCCCCCACCTAGAAGAGTTCTGTGAATTGACGCTCGCTCGTATGTCTGCAGCTTCACTTCTTAAAGCTCACCTGTCACTTAAACCGTGTGGGCGGGCCTTTGATGTCTTCAACCTTGTATCCTTACTGTTTGATGAGATCCTTTGTTGAGCTCAGAGTTCATCTCGTTCCATAAAGTGCTTTTACCTCAAACTGACACCCATTAAAACACATGGCCCCGTTCTGACCCACTAACATGTATTAGCCGCACATATGGAGGATGTGTCAGCCATACTGTGGCTTTACATTCCCATCAGGTACATAGATAATGGCCGTATGCATTTGATGAATCCCCCATTCTATCTATCACCTGTGGTCACCTTTAAGCCCTATAGGCTACATCCCGTTGGGATATTTCCCTGAGTCGTTGGCTCAGGGAGCAGCACCAGGCACCGAGAGCACTATATCAGTGTTTTGAATCATATTAAAACGTCTAAAGTGGACTTATCTGCTCGCCGGAGGCCACAGCGGCTCAGGCAAAGCTCCTGTATACTGGCCTTTCACCAGTCCCTCCCAACCAGCTGATTAGCATTTCCCTGGGGCCACAGAGTTCAGGGCCTGGACCGGCGCCATATGCAGCGCTATAGAGCTGCCGGGTTTTCAAAAAGGTCCGAAAAAGATGCACCAGCAAAAGAAGCGTTCATATACTTTGTGAAATATATTAAAAAATGTGTTTCAAGAAATCGGCTTTTCAGCATGAGAGATTACACATAGCTGAGGACTCCTGTGTGTTTTGAAAACTTTTAATTCTAACGATTGAGAATTAATCTTTTGTCATTCAAGCGTTTCCTTCATACCCCGCAATATTTCTTTCTCCAGGCCACTTTCCTCGAGTCGTGCAGTTTTGTGTCGGATATACAATCCTTGATAACTTCGTTACGCATCGCTTCTCCCTTGTCAGTCTCTCCTCTCGTCCCTATGGTAAGGTGATTCTGTTTCCTAACTGCAAATAAGATCTCTCCCATTTCCTCTCCTATTTACCTCCCAGCCATCTCCTCTGCCTCCCCTCCCCTTTCACCTTTCTCCCCGTGTCTCCCCTCCTCTCCTAAACAACGTCAGCGTGGGTGTGATTGGGCCTAAATTTGCATTAGCAAAACGCGCAAAGGAGCTGTTGCAGGCATTTTTCTCCCCCAGATGATTCAGCTCCAGGTGTGTGTGTGTGTGTGTGTGTGTCTCTGTCACGCAGCGAGTGTTTGTGTGTCTGCTTCCCTCTGCGGGCGTCCTACTTCCCCGCCACCAGTCAGACCCACACGCGCATACCCAAATGTGCTTGACGTATTAATGCTTTTGGAAAATATTAGCGCGCTCGCTGCTGCCAAGGATTACTCCGTCTGCAACCAGCTCCTTCCAACCCTAATGAGAAGTCATGTTACATTTTTTTTTTTAAAGCCAAGAAGACGTCGGGCTGCCTCGCCGTCGTCGTATTTGCACTCCTTTCAGCCCCGTGGCCCTGTTTGACTCTGAGGTGCCAAAATATTTTTTTTGCGAGAATAAAGTAGGTTCTGAAATACCTACAAAGCAGCATGCACTTAATCTGGCAAATATACGCCCCGTGTTAGTTTAGCCCATTTAATAGAGCCACCGGAATATTTTTCACACCACGACTTGAAAGTACACCCGGCTTTCCAAAAAAAAAAGGTCCAAGCGAGGCTCTGGTCATGAATATTAGCGTGGGAGTGGTGTGAGCTGTGTGTGTGTGTGTGTGTGTGTGTGTGTGTGTGCATTGTAATGAGTGACAAATACTCCCTGAGAAGTTCTCTGTGTTCATAAGCCTGTGAGACAGAGTCTTGATACGTGCTTGTGTGCGTCATCGTAGGTGTGTGTGTGTGTGTGTCTGTGTGTGTCTGTGTGTGTGTTACAGCCGAGAGGAAGAAAAGACACATCCTCGCCGTGTGCTGTTTGTTTGATTCTCTTTGTTTGTTTGTCTTTTCAGAGCGTGCACAATCAGCAGGTCACCGGCGTGGCCTGATGAAAGGGGAGGAGAGGAAATTAAAATGAGAGCTGATGAATATAAATGGTGAATATATGATTACATCAAAATTAAGGCTCGCAAATGGACGTCCTACATTATTAACTAGCTTGTAATCTACACGTCTATTTCCTCTGTTCTTCTTCGCTAGGCATGTGTTGGTTGCGTACACCTTTATGGAGTATACTTTGTCTCTATGCTACAGAGGGACTGAGGTAAAATGGACGACGTTTTCAGCAAAAATTGCCTGAAATGACACCTAATATACCTGGCATAGTGTTTTGCGTTCCCCTTGCTGTCCTGCTGGCAGATGTGTTGCCTTGTCAACCAAAGCACTGCCATATCCATTTCTCTTTCGTCGAGCTGCTGTGTAAATGAGACTGACATTTTGTAAAATTGCAATAAAAAAACTTGAACAAGCGGAGAATATCTTCCTCGGTTACATTGAAAGCCCCGTCTCTCGCTCGCCCTCCAGCTTCAGACTTTCTTCCTCCCCCCTCTTTGAACTTTACCTACTTAACTTAAGTTTTGAATTTGTTAACAGTGTTGCCCTGCTGCCATGTCTCGATGGTATTCCACCATTTTCATTCATTGCCTAACCTTAACCATTCAAGGTCAATGCTTAACCTTAACTATTCGCCTAACCGTAACCATTTGAGGTGAATGTATTTCCTTAATCATTGGAGATCAACACTTAACATTGACCATTTGATTTCAACTCCTATTTGAAGTCAATGCCTGACCGTAACCATCTAAAATGTGTAAAAAGAAAAAAACTCATACAAAAGCAACAAACATCCAGACTGATTTGAATGGTTTCACATTCCATTGGAATGTATTAAATACATCTCTTTGAAGTTAGTCTAGCCTCAATTCCCCAGAAATAACGTATTCACATACCTTATGATCTTCGATGCACCCTGTTTCCTTTTGATCATGAACATGTCACTTGAATTTCCACTGCACTTGTGACAAATGCAATTGATTGGACATGATTTAGAAAGGTCTAAATTCAGTTTCAGCTTTGAAACCTCCGAGATGGAATCGTGTAAAGATTCTCTTCCGGGAGCTAAAGATTTGATGAATTCATCTTCCCAGCACAGCGGGATCTGTTGGGTATAGAGGCTGGAAAACTCCATGATTCAAACTGGGGAGGTGATGAAGAACAAAATGACAACCTGAACCAAGCATCAGAATCCCTCCGTCTGCAGAGCTGGACGAATCTGCTGGAGGGAAATCCGTCCCTGTAGCTCTCCATCAATCAGGGCTTCATGGCACAGTGGACAAATGGAGGAAACTCCTGCGTGCAAGGCGGAGAGCACTCACCTAAAGCCTGTAAAGCCGCCTCGGAGAGAACTTGGCAAAACATTTTACCGTGTGCTTTTAGGCCCAATTGACTCCACTGATTATCGACATCAAACTCTGTTTACGGGCCCTTGAGAGTGCTACTACATATTTGAAACAAGTCGCGTAAAACCTCTTTTGGCTCCGGAGGGAGCTGAGTGAAATTCTATAAATTGCCTCAGTGTGATGTCACTTGAGTCAGCGGAGTCGGGCGGTTGGAGTTAGAAAGAAGTGACTTTACTAGACCTCTATAGCTCTGCATCTCTTGCTCGAGGCTAATGGCTCGTGGCTACTAGAGTAGCAGCTAACGTAATATGTACAGTCTGTTGACTTGAGTTGCATTTTGGGCAATGGAAGCACCAGATTTTGACAAGAAAGAAGCATTTGTGTTTATTAATGATGTTGTTCTGCAGCATTTATGTAGTTTTTTTGTTTAAACTGTCCATCAGAATGTGTTGTACTGTCCAAACTGCGGGTCTGACAACCCAATACCCTCCGCTGAGCCAGGAAACTGAGCCAAATCTTGAAGGGGGTCCTCGAAGAAAACCTGCTCGAGAGTCGCCAAACCTTCAGACCGGGATGAAGATTCACCTTTTAGCAGAACAATTACCTCGAGCACACAGCCAAGTCGCAGCTGGAGTGGCTTCCGGACAAATACTCGCCGAATGTCGAGTGGCCCATCCGCAGCCGGCTGTTTGGAGAGAGAGTCCTAGATCACAGTGCAGGGACGTTCAGTCAGCATTCAGTCCCCGAAACGTTAACTAAAGCACGCCTTTGGAATTTGTTTGGAGAGAGCACAAAAATCTGATTATACGGGATGAGATTATATCCAATGATAATTTAGCCATTTTCTTTTACACATCAAACGAAAAACTATATCAGTCCTTGAAATCTCCCACAATAATCTCCATGCGAAGTGTCTCCTGTGTGGCCTTGGCTCCAAGGTTGTTGTTGTTTTTCTTATTCCAGCTGTAGTCCAACTTTGCTCCTCAGAAATAAATTAGTGACAAAATCCCAGAGGGAGCTTCTGAAAAGAAAAAAGAAAATCAGGAGGAAGAAGAGACGAGGTTTTCAGCTTCTCAAAGCAGGAGCTTTTGACAGCTCCAGATGAGGCCGGCCTCTCCTTTTCCCTCACCCCTGCTATTCATCCCCCTTATTGGGCTTTTCTTTCTGATCTGTCTCTTTTTTTTTTTCGCCATCTCTTTTCTTCCCTCCGCAGCGCAAATGACCCTGGAGGGTTGGCAGGCTGCGAGCAGAAGCTAGTCAATCAAGATTTGAGAAGAGAGATGGTGGGGGTGGGGGTCGAGGCGGGTGGGGGAGAAGATCCAAGACATCATGCCGGATTTCAGAGGGCGTGCACGTTACCCTCATGCGCGCGCGTGCACGTGCGTGCGTTCCAGCAGGGGGTTGTCAGCACAGGTTGGCCTGACACAGGAGTCAGTTTCAGAGGTTGCCTCGGAAATGAGGCGGAAACGATTCCGCTAACTCCGTTCTTAAGACAGACAGGGAAAGTGACTTTGGGGAGTTAACAACCACTCTCACAAAGGACAGGCTGAGCTGAAGTTAAGAAAGAATGTTTTATTTATATATATATATATACAGTTTGTTGCTTTTTTTTCTTCTTCTTTTCTATGACAGCCTGGAGGAATGACCTAGACTTGGATAGAGAATTTGCAATTACCTCTGGAGCATGACGTTTATCTCATTTCGACACCTTGCCTGCATTAAACATCCCAGAGACAAAGCACATTTAAAATGCATGCTGGTCTGGCGCCTACCTGGAGTTCAGGGGGGTGGTGTTGCACAGCAGGCGGTTAGCAGCAAGCGGGGGAATTGCAGCTAGTCTGGTTTTTGTGCGTTTTCTGCCCGATGGCTTGATATCGCACCTTTATGAATGTGCTTCCCGATCTGGGAGTTATTCACATGACTGCTCTGAATGAAAGGTTAGATTTACCTGAGGTCCGGAGAATGTCACTGGAGACGACGGGGCATCCGTCTTCAAGTTAATGAACTTCGGGGAGAAATCTGGGTTTACTCCGCTGAAGTGAAAGAGGCCGAATCAGAATATGATTAAAAGCTAATTAAACACACCATTAAATCGGCAATGAATGTGGTTGCCTGTAGTGTACAATGAGGTTCATGTATCACGCCCAGCCGGGGCGCGCTTCATTTGTCACCGCTGTGTGGCTCCAGTGTGGCGTCAGCATTCGCAGAAACTGTTTTTTTCTGTTGATCCACTTTCAGAAGTCTGTTTATTTTTTATTTTGTATCCTTTTTTCCCTCGATGCATCACAAAGACAATCAGTTTAACCAAGTCTGTTACATCTCTGCATGTGCTGAGGTATGTCTTTGTCCATATTGTGCTTCCCTGGACGGTTTCCTTTGATCAGCCGCTTTATGAAAGTATAAATCGATCCCTCCCTGGAAAGAATCAAATAAAACCCGGCCTTTATCGGTTTACATGAATTGCAATCATCTGTAACCTGCGTGTTCGGAGTAGAATTTCTACCTGCTTCTCTCTGTACATCCACCCAGGGAGTTTTGGTAACTATCTTTATGATGTACAGCACGCATTACCCTGTCCTTTTTTGTATTATTGTTACACAATACTCAATGATGTACTGAGTTTGATCTTTGATCTTGCATTCATCTTAATAATGACCAAAAGTAACCAAACTAGTGCAATGAAATTAGTAATTCACAAACAGGTTAATCTATGTATTTCATGTTTTTTTTAAAGGGTCAGTGCAGTCTTTTCACATGAGTACTGTTTCCACTCTTATAATGTGTTCGTACTGTGACTAGCTTTGGATGTCAGGGGATGCCAGGGGGATTTAGCTGATCCAAACTGTCAGTAGAAAAATCTGTTTTTCTGACACACAATATGAATTTCTGTTGCAAACGCCATATGCCAATAATATCCTTTCCCTTCTTGAGGTGCCGCCCACAGTACCGTTATAATTAATAACGTTCTGTACCTGTAAATGTTCCTCGGCGAGGCGTCAGTCAAACCCGTGTGGGTGGTCGGCTCCGGCAGGTTGTGCTGACCATCATCTAATCTTCTCATCACGACAAAGTTCCCATCTACACACACACAAACACACACACACACACACACACACACACACACACACACACACACACACACACACACACACACTGACAGAGCCATCTGTCACAATGCGACACTCAAACTGTTGAAAGGCGAGCCTTGTCTTTTACGCAGCGAAGCGAGCGAGCGAAGATACACAGGAGTGTTGCTCGTTCTCGATAAAGATATCAGGAGTGATATCTCTCTAAATTACAAATGTGTGCACTAAATTGCTTATATTGGTTAGAAATGTTGTTTCCTGATTTCACTCAGAGTTTGCAAAGTAATATCTCCCTGTCTCCCAGAATGCTTAGAATATATAGTTTAGTTTATACTTTTTTTTTTCTTCTGAAATTCAAAAGTGAGGTATCTATTGTTTTCACATCCCTTTCACATTTTGCTTCATAAACTTTTGATGTAAAGAAAATGCACCCATAAGAAAATGTAAGGGCACAATTTGGTGGAAAAAAAAAGCCTATAAACTGTGGTTATCAAAAGAAAGCTTAGCATCTACATCCATCCACAAGGTTGGGAGCTAACTGCTAATTTTGGAACAGACACACAATGACAATGTCAACGTGCTGAAGTTAAGCCGGGGTAATGTTTACCCAGTGGCGTGTCAGTGCACGGCTGTTGAAATTGCTTTTCGACACATTACCTGCAATGATATGACGTTTGCGTCAAATGCAGAGCTGGCCATCCGTGACGGCAAACACATTTCTACACCATCAGCCGCCGCCGATCTCGTCTGATGTGATGGACGACCTTGTGCACCGCGACTACATGGCACGGAGACATAAGATACAGCTCCATTTACGGCTGTGATGGAGACAGCATGACTCCGACCTCAACACGTTGTCCTGAAAACCTGTTTATTCAGCAGTTAGGATGAAGTTTGAATACCTCCGAGTATTATTTGTTCTCAGAAGCTCCAGCCTGAGTATAATATATTTACATAGTAGCCCTTTTCTATATGAACTAGATGCAATTAGAACGATCTTTTGATCTGGACTCTTTGTGGAAGGGTTGCAGCGATGCCTCCACTCATTAGTGTGCTGGAACATCCTTTGGTATACATGATGTGTACCGTCCATTTGCCGAGCCCTGCCATTTTGGCACTCCCTGTGGGGAAAGAAAGTTCACACGCATCATAATTTCAAAAAGCAGAGATCACCCACGAGCGTGTATAATTACCCCACACACCACTGTTAAGCATTTGGAGGCCTATTCTTGAAATACCATCCATTCTTTTGTTCTAAATTGGAAAATATGCATAATGTATAAGGCCAGCTAAAGCTAATTAACTGCGATGATGGCCTTTTACAGAATGTATGAATAAAATCAATAATAATGCTAAATCTTGACTTACATATTCTGTTCATATGCAATGTGAATGTTATGAGCTGCTGTTTTTTTTTCTTCTTTTCTTTCCGGTGTCGCTCAGAGGAATCCTTTTTGCAGTGAATACCAAGTACTCAAATTGTATTCTGAGGTATTTTTTCCCCCCCTGCAGTTTTTACAGTAAAAAAAAAAAAGACGAGGAAATATTGCAAAACTACAAAGAGTTATTTAGTTCCTCAAACAAATCATGTTGTTGTCAGCGTAACGCTTGAAACACTTCTTATAACCCACCCTGAAAGATAATGACCTGCACACACCCCTCTGTCAAGCGGAATAAAAGTACTGCTTCATCAGCCGGTTCTTTTTATTATCCGTTTTTTGGCATTGAGGCGTGTTTACAAGACAGCTCCTTATTGTATTTCCTGATCTTATCCTTTGCCCGCTTTCATTTCCGTCTTAGCGCCTTTCATTTAGACGCCGCGGCGCAGCACCTCTCTTTGCCAAGCCTCGTCAAAAGTCCAGCGCTAAATATGCAGTGACCTCAAAGGTGCTCTTCACACCCCCCGCCTCCCTCTCTCCCTCCCTCTCTCCATCGCCACCTCTCACTCACTTGTCCCCCCCCCCCCATCTTTTCCTTTTCCCCTCTCTCTCTCAAAAGCTCAAGAGCAACCGGTGCTCTCAGAGGAAATACATGCACTGCCAGAGAATTCATTGAATTTGTTGTACAATTGATCCCTGGGAAGGAAGTGCGGGGTTGAAGAGCGGTGGAGGGATGGAGGGATGGAAGGGTCAGGTGAACAGGGAGGGAGGGTTAATGTGAGGAGGGGCCGGCAACTGCATCAGGGGAGTCTGATTGAAAACAACACGGCAAAGTCTCAATTGGCTCTGATCCTGTTCAAATGTACTATTTTTTTTTCTTCGTTCTCCTATATTATCTATTTCATCTCAGACTGAACATTTTAATATTCCACAATGATTGAAGTCACAATCCAGAAATGAATCAGCAAAAACTCGCAACAAATCATCTGAATCTGATCCATGTGTTAGGGGTAATCTGAAATCAGTTCCACTGGTGGACTGAAATGCATAGTTGAACAATTATGGTTAGTGATACTTCTGACCAAGCAGTAACCTCCTCGGGAGTGGTCATGGCAACGAGGCTGGAAAACCACAGGGTTTGATTGGACGCTATGTATAAGGACGCTGGACATAACAACGTAGTACTCGCCTGACATTATAGGTTGTTAAATCTTTGACGTGTTCATTTCCACATGCGGGTGAGTTGGATAACCTGCTGGGCCCACAGTGCTGCTCTGGAACTCAATGTCACTGGGATGCAAATGCTCTAAGACCTTTGAGAGTTACCAACGTGCCGAGTCAAGGCTGTCAGCAAGTCATGATTATCGGCCTACATAACTATTTATCTAATCTTTGACTACTTTCTTACCCAAGGTTTTGCTGCTTTCTTCCAAATGGCCAACGTTTGGTAAATGGACAATAGATGTCTATGAGAAAATTATCCTAATTCTGATTTGACTTATTGAGATTATCGTTTCAATCTCTAGTTTCAAGTCTTCTTCAAAACAGCATGATGTTCCTTTCGTAAATGATGGCCCAATTTGGAGTCAATCAGACGATAAAGCGGGCGGGGCAACCTTGTGATTGACAGGTCGCAACCACGTTGTCTGTGTGTGCTGTCTTCAAACTTGAACCCTTTCACAGTGTGTTTTCAATTCATGGAAGTTCATTGTAACACTTTGATTGCCTAAAAATGTCTTATCTGGCGATTAGTTGTACTTCGCTCCACCCTCTTGTGTCTAAAAAACAAGATGGCGACAGCTAAAAACCAAGATGGTGAAGGCTAAAGATCAAGAAGGCAACGGCCAAAATGCCGAACTTGAAGCTTCAAAACCGTAGTCCCTAAACCAATGGGGGAGGTCACGGTGACTATTTATTTCTTCACTTTCCAAAGTACACAGTCTCCAAATTCTCCTTTGAGATTTTACATGGATTACTGCTATAAGCATCGATACCATGATGATGAGCACCAGCAATAGGAGATCAAATGTGTCATTATATTGGAAGGGAGGTGGCAGCAACTTTCATCTTATCCCTGTTAGAGTCAGTAAAAGTTGATAGTACATCCCACCCAACACACACACACACACACACACACACACACACACACACACACACACACACACACACACACACACACACACATGCAGAGATTCTGTGTTATTACAGTGTTCAACACATCTAACCACATTAATTGAAAGCATAATATTCAGGTGCCTCTGACAGCACTTTTGATGGAGTTTCAGTAGAATAGCAGGCTAATGGCTTCCACATCGATTTGATCATTAGAGAGAATGAAAGGGATTATCCACCTGCTCCATTTTGAGTCAAAGAAAAATTGGACCCCCAATTTGAATCTGCATGGCTTGTATTTATTTTAAGGTCCACGGTGGCATCAAAAGGTGTGGATTGGTGCTTGTTTCCCCGTGAGGAGACACAAGAAAGCCAGTCATATTACGACACAAAGCGTAATGATGGCAGCTGAGGAGCAATTTATACAAACACTGGTTTTTCAATGCTGCACCCGTCTTGGGTGTCAAATTAGTTGCATTTTTTTGTAATGCTTTATCTGTGTTTTTGTTAATGCTACCATACAGTGTACAGAGTGATGATTCACCGGCATTATTTATATGTTACAACGCTTTTATCATTTTAATACAAAAGAAATGCTTTGAAAGGATGCTCAGCCGAAAAAAAGGCTATTATTTATTTTCACCTTTTTGATCATTCCCTGTTCCGATATTCTTTTGAGGGGAACAAAACATTGTTTTAAGTCAAGTTTTAGAGAAACACAACAACAACAACAACAACAAAAAAGCATATCTGGGCAGATGATCCATCCCAATAAGAAGTAGATTCCAAAGCTCCAATTCTAAGGCTTCCAAACTCACAGCAGTTTGTGTTTGGAGGATAAACCAGACCAGCGGCTAGCTGCCTCTCTTCAAAGGACGGAAGGTGGTAAATAAACCCAAAGTTAGGCCATGTTTTGTCATGAAAAGTTTTGGTTTCTCTTCCTAATTTGTATTTCCCGAAATTGCCCCTATATTGTCTGCTTATCTTGCTTCACGTGTATTCTAAAGGGTGCTAATTCTGGCAGGTTTTACAAGAGCGGGGCTGAGATCCCTCTATTTTTTGGGCTCTGTCGAGTGGAATATAGCAGGGCTCACGAGCCCGGTCGATTGGAGTATATATACGAGCTGATTCTCCCTGTTTCACTCCCTCTGACTGTTACTCGTAGCGCTTTTGAAGTGCCTCACCCATACCTCTGGCAATCTGCAGAAGACTGATCTCCAGACAGTGAAAGACGTGCGGACACACCTTCGCCACGCATTGCTTTACGACTCGAAACTCGAAGCTGAATCTTCATAAAAAAAGTCTCCGCTTGTACCTGCAGGCAAACAGTACGTGCACTGAATTCAGTTCATTAGAAACGCGGGTGGAACTTGCAGTCCATTACGGGACCAATCAGGATAATAATCCAATTGTGCGCCTTTGATTTCAACTTCGAAAAGTTCCCGAATTGCCTGAAATGACTTTTAATTGACTCCTTACTCATGAAAATATACACTGATCCTCCGGTTTGAGTCTCACTCCCAGTCGGCCTCGCTACAATTTAGCCTCGTTCACCCTCCAGAAAAAATATTACCATCATTACACAGATGACTATTCCCTCCACTCCTCAGACTCCAATGCTCCGAAAATCCCCAAATCTCTACCTGGAAAATGCACTTCCACGGTGCTGCGAGCTATACGCCCCGAGCTACAATCCATCGGGGCAATAATTCCATTACTATACAGAGCATAGCACATAAGGGCATCGATTCTGCCTCAAAACACACTGACTCGCCAGATTGAAATGTGCCTTCAGTCTGCATTACTTCCGCAGCATTCGTCTCCAAGGATGGGCAGACACACACACACACACACACACACACACACACACACACACACACACACACATGCACACACATACACACACACACACCTGGAGGAAACTGCTATCTGAGTTCTGTCCCTTAATTATTGTTTTCAGCTCTGAATAATTGAAAAGTGTACAATAAGAGAGGAGCTGAACTTGGTTGGAACTGCAATTATGCATCGATGTGTTGTTTTGTGTCATTGGCCGCTATACAAACCGAGAACTTACATGAGCGAGGAACCGCCGCCGTCGATCGAGCGTTGAGATCGACCGTCGGCTCTTGGACACAATGCGACGAGAGAGAGAGAGAGAAAAAGAAAATCACTTTGAAGCCGGAGAAAAAGGTTGCGTGGCATAAAAAGAAAAGAAAAACAGTAGTCATTAAAGGAAACGGCAACGTAAAAAGAAGGCCCGTAATGGCAGGAGCGCTGTTATTAGAACCGCAGCTATTTGAAGACGGGCAACTGCAGCAGGTATTATTTTGTTGAGAGAACGTTTTTCTCACCGGTTTCAACCTTAAAGCCGTTGGGTTGGTGGTAAAGTGTGAAAACCAACGGTTGATCATGTTGGTGTAAAAAAAGTCAAACATTGCCTGCTGACACGGCTAGATTGTTTGCGCGCCCACCTGCATGCAGACGGCGAACGCGACCCGTCGGGTTCGAGGCTCAGCGAGAGCATTGCTATTCTCGGTGTTGCCAGAGTATCCACCACCCTTCCTCTCGGTGTGCGGTTGACCCCGTACGATTACCGAGCCTCGAGGGGACGTTTGACTCAAAACAACATTATTATGCTGCGAAACGCAGTCACCTTCGAATATTTACCCGAAAAAGAAAAAAAAACACTGCTGTTACAAGCTCCAAAGTTATCGCGTCTGATGTGGAACCGAGATACGGCGACCTGCCTTAAACGTTGGATGATTTGGTTAAGGGACGGTGGGGATCTGCGCGGTTACATAAATCTACACCTTGGGGCGATGTCTTATGTCGGAGAGAGAAAAGAGGTAGGTGGAGGAAGCGAAAGCTTTGCGAGCTGTTGCGCACGGGGGGGGGGGGGGGGGATGACCCTCAGGCCTCTTGTTTGCATTTGTCTTGCGTGGCCATTGTTTGTGAATGTCAACTTCCAGCTCTAAGTCTGCTATAGAGAGGGTTGAAGCTTAGTACTACAGCTGATACACACATGTACGCGTGTGCGTGGTACACACACACACACACACACACACACACACACACACACACACACACACACACACACACACACACACACACACAGTTGCAGCTCCTCTCTGTTGCAGAGGGTTGGAGAGCAGCTTCCAAGCTTTCACCCAAAGCCGCAGTCTGGAAAAGCTCCATTATAGTGTGTGTGTGTCACTCTCTGCTGGCCGGCTGCGTGAACTGCACCCACGCTGCTCCTCTTTATTGACCCACATTGTCTCATCCTTAATCCTAGCGTCACAAATCTGTGCCTATTTCTTCTCATTATTGCCGGTTGAATTCATCACTATTTATTGTTTAACCTTACAGTGACCCTAGTGTAGCGATGCGCGTCCTGCAGACCACACACATATGTAACATTGTTTTATCTCTTTACTTTTATGAGAAACATCATTTTGAACTGATGGCATATTCAAACAATGTAATTACTGAATTTTGCCAACGTCATCAAATGTGCAAGATCGTCGTGTGTCAGGAAAGGGTTACTACTTCAATACTTGTCCACTTCTCTTGTATTTAAATCAGCCAGAAGAAAAGGAAATTCATATTTAATTGCAGTTGTTTGCATACAATTTACATTGACGCGGTCTGTAGGACCCCCCCAAATAATGACAAATGAAATCCAACATGAAAATGAAATGTTTGGACAACGTCAAACGCATGAGTTAGCAGGAGACAAGAGCAAAAGTAAGCAAGTCAGTAATTCAGAACAGGTATCTGCACAGTGGTAATCCAGGATTAGCTCCCCTGCTGTGCACTGATTCCACACGGGTCAATCAGGGAGTTCCAGGGTTGGCAAAATGAGGAATCAATAGGAAACATAAAAGATTAAATACAATGTATTCACATTACAAGAAGATCTTGGCACCAGGGAACCGGCATCTCATTTTGAATTCTCAAAACTCAAGCGGACGGCTATGGAGGTTTTAGGCCTCATTCACATGTATAGGAAGGGCAAGATAAGTCCATATACTCTTGGCATGGACCGGTGCGTCAACCACACAACCACACTGTGATTCTGTGGCAGTAAAAAAAAAAAAAAAAATACAAGGACCACTGGGTTTTGAGCGTATCCCTGTCACCCCTCATCTACTCCAGGCCCCACCACGGTTCAGCACGTACAGTGTGTAGAGAGGTATGTAATTGAATGTTACCCATACCTTTCAGTCTCCCTTCTGCAGGGAAACTCTATCAAACACCACACTCACAAACAGCCTCCTCGGGTTTACAAGACATCCAATCTGATGGCTTATATGATCGTTATTTTTACTTTCTTTTTGTGTGTGTGACATCAAGACGAGTTGATTTATTTCACGTGATCATACGTCTTCTTCGAGACTAGTTTGACGAGGGTCACTCGACCTTCATCACTGGATCACGGAAGCTACTGTACGGTTAATGGAAATGATTGACGGATCAGAATCCTGCAGTTATCCCGACGTGTGACCTTTACCTGATTGCTTTAAGTTCATTAAGGTCTCTTTTTTTTTGTGATATCATCTGTTTTCGGAAAAGCTATTATAGCACAATTGTCTCTCCGTCATGTGTCACCGACGAGGGGATTACTGCCAAACTCCCTCGTCTTTTTATGCGACAATAAAAGCATTTGTTGCAGAACGTTTATCGGCCCTCGTTTGATGCAGAACCCCCCCCCCCCCCCACACACACACACATACAATGTGTCAACCTCACCAAGGATTGCACATTGTCATTCCCTTCCCTATCTCACCGTGCAGTTGAGGGACGAGTCCATTCAATGATTGAAAAAGGAGGGCACTTGCAAGAGGACATATTTGACTATCAAAACAAATGTTCCAGCAAAAAATATTTTTTTTGTCATTATTGCGAAAGAAAAGTAATTGAATCAGATGAAGGACCAGTTCCCACTTCATGCATGGATATTGAAAAACCTTCTGGGAGGGGAGGGGGAGGGGCAACTGTTGAAAGTGCCAACTGTCCTAATTCTCTATAAATCAGAAAACAACCTGCAGCGCCCTTTATTTATATGGCGTGGCCATATTTTCCCATGAACGACAGCTGCGATAGCAAAGGGAAGCAACAGCTTGCGCAGTAACGTGTGTGAGCTGGATCTGGGCTTTTGGCGTGACGCGCTAATATCCACACTTTGAGTGGAATTCTTCACCCTCCCTCAGAAGCGCGAGTTACAGATTTCTACCGGCTTAGCGGGATTGCGTCATGAAGACTTAATTGTGTGCGAAGCGAACCTCAACTGGGCTGGGAGGGAAAAGTAGAGCCTGAAGGGGGGAAAACGAAGTAGCCCAAACAAATAGTTATGTCTAATGTGTTATTTATTCCTGGCATAAATAACACACCTGCCACCATTGAGAGTGTGAGCACAGTTCACCTAGGGGGGGGGGGGGGGGGGGGGGGGGGGGGGGTTGGGGTAGTCAGTATTTCACCGACTGCCCCCCAACACAAACAATGGCACATGAATTTTTAATGGCACATGAAATAGCTCTTCTGTGCATATTTGTCAGGCAAGCGGAACCACTTGCTTTCTGCAGGCGGACGTGACAGGAGTTTACTCGTCACGGTCAGGTACACACTCATGCTCGAGCTTGTGTGGCTCGAGCAAGGAGAGAGAAACGCCGGGCGCCTCGACAACAACACAGCAGCGATGGAACTACAAATAATCACAGCTATCTTCCAGGGTCGGGGGGCCAGACAACCCCCCGGCCTCTCGAATGTCTCTCGAAGCTCCCGGATTTGCCGGATGTGGACGCAATTTGCAGCAGAATGTTTCCCGTAATAAGTCTGTCAGCCACGTCGAATTCTGCCGAGTCATAGATGATGGATTTTGTAAGGGAGTACGTGTCCGTTGTGTGTCTGTGTGTACTCGCTATCAGTGCATGTAATAAACAGCTGTGACGTCTTTGGAGTTACTTCTGTGCAAGTCAGCAAGATGAAGGAGACAGCGTATCACCTTGGATCTGCACACACACACACACACACACACACACACACACACACACACACACAAGTACAGGGACGCATACAAGGATATGCGCACATCAGGCAAAGCAAAATCAAACTCTCGCTCAGACCGGATATGAACATGATTCAAGGAGTCACCCGGGAGTGTCATTTCTAAGTATCTCCAGTGGGACTCGCCTCAGGTAATCCATAAGCAATTATTCTGGGGAGACAACAGACAGGCCTGTCATATCCGTTCTCCTCTGTGCAAATGCACTCAGGCAAGAACAAACGCTGCACGCACGCACACACACACACACATACATTTGCACATCCATATACAAATGTGCATCTTCCTCTCACCTTGCCTCCCTCTCTCCCTCCTCTCTGACTCACACGCAACTATACCTAATCTCACACATACTCTCTTTGCTCTTCTTATTCACACAAACTCGGCGAATTTCATGTTTTCTCCCTTCTCACATTCAGCCTCTCCCTCTCGTCCTCACCCTCCGTCCTTCACACATGCACGTACGTGCTGTACGAGTTGTGTTTCGGTCCTATTCAGGTCTGTCCACTGACCGCATTCATTCATTCTTTATCAACTTAAAGGGGCACTAGGTTTCTAGTTGTTCCCACCTGATAATATAAATCGTTATATTCTGTAGATATTCTTCATTTCATTATTCTTCTGTCTATTAGAGTTCAGGTTGTGCAAGGTCAGTTTAACAAATACTTTCTGTGAGAAGTTTCTGTGAGAACAGTCCGGTTGTCTGTTCCTCAAGGTTCCACGAAAGGTTAGAGCCAATAGAAATGTTAGATGTTCATGAAAACCGTGTATTAAAGAGCCGAACTTCCGGCTGTTCGGGGTGGTTTTTGGACGGTCAACCTGCGTGTTGACTGGACGACTCCCTGCTATCGCGATTGCAGCGCTTGTTACTCTACTTGTGATCAAGGAAAATAAATTCAGAGAACGAGAGAAGTTGTTTGACTAAGTTCTTCCGGACGCTACACCAGGCATCCAATAATTAATGCGCATTAACACACCCCATTACTGGTGGCCGAGGTGTGGACTCAAGTAACGTGACTTGGACTCTAGTCAGACTCAAGTCACTAATTTGTTGACTTTCGACTTGACACAATCAAGGAAGGGCGTATTACGACTCGTTTAGGACTCAACACGCAAAGTGTAAGAATTGGGAAGTGACTTGGGACTTGTTAGTACTGATTTGGAACTTGACTCAGGACTTGTGTGACTTGACTTGGAACTTGAATTGGGACTTGACCTGGGACTTGTCTGTCTTGATTTGGGACTTGACTCTGGACTTGTCAGTCTTGACTTGGTACTTGACTTGGGCGTTGTCTGTCTTGACTTGGGACTTGGCTTGGGACTTGGCTGTCTTGACTTGGCTGTCTTGACTTGGGACTTGGCTGTCTTGACTTGGGACTTGGCTGTCTTGATTTGGGACTTGAGACTTACTCATGACTTACATAACAATGACTTGGTCCCACCTCTTCTGGTGGTTATGTTCTGCTCCTTATTCATTGTAGTATGAGAAGTATGTGGCAGCTTATTAGACAGCCTTCTGGTTGCAACGTGTTTTACACCTGCAAAGTAGCACCTCGAACACCTCACATTAGCATGCACTGTATTCACGTCAGGATAAGCTATTCAGATGCAGATCACAGGATAAGACCATGTGTAAATGGGGACAATCATTTTTGTCTTGCGTCAAACCTCTCATTAGCATTTTGTGAGGAAGAATGTGTCCACTAATTGGATTATTAACACTGAAATACTGTCAGTCCCTGCTCACGTCTCAGATATGCTGTCACTCGAAAGTTCTAAAACCTCAATTTGTTTCTCCCAAGTACAAAAAGTACAAGAACACTCAAACGCATACACACAGAAGACGCACAGCCATGTTTGTTCTTCCACCTTGTCGGGTCAGAGATGCTCTCTTGTACTTCCCTCGTAAAAATGAAAAGCGACGTGCCGCTGGTACAAGCGACGCTCCCCTGAATGTTTAAAACGGACATGAAACACGCCCGAGTCCTTCGACGACCTGCGTTGCACACTGCCCCACCAGCACCCCGCGGCCTATTCTTAGTTTGAAATTAGCCGAGGGAGAAATGAGCAGAAATGGCTCAAACACCTAGCTAACACCTGTGTGTATACCTTTTAATTCACGCCATTATCGTTTCTCGTCGCTTGGTTGCTCCCCTCTCTTGTCTCCCTTATATATATATTTTTTTTTTCCAATTACTTGAGTGCACAAAAGCCCTCGCCCATTTGGAGTGCAATGAATTATCGTCTCTTAATTAGGCAGCGAGGCAGTAAAAGCATGTCCGTCCAAGTTTGTTTCAACCTGACTGAAGATTTTATGATTGAGAGGCGCAAACTAATTGGATTCCTGACTGGCTAAAATTGCTCGACTATCAAAGAGGGATGGAGCGAGTGATTGAGAAGGTCGGCGGAGAAAATGCAGCGCGTGTGGCTGAGTTTTAAGAAGAGAAACGCGAGATAGGGAGAAGTGCTGGGAAATACAGACTGTGAGAAGAGAAAGAGGTGAAGTCAAGGAAGATACAGGTGCACATGACAATACATCCTCGCTGAACTTTCCCCCAAAAAAGCAACAAATAAACCTCATGAGGAAAGTGATCGTTCATGCCTGTGTGTTTTAATTGTGCCTTCTCTGATCAATAAGCTAAATAGTTCATCACAAAAGCCTCTGGTGCCTCGTCTGGTGCAACAGATTAGAATGCAAGGCCGGAGCATACATAACAAGTGTCTGATTAACATCAAATGCAATAAAGGAGAAATGAGCGGTCTCATTCCAATAAAAAAAAGAAAATGCTATCTCAAGTTTCTAAATAGGTTTTGGCACGAAGAGGGTATGGTGTAGCGTTATTTGGGAGGTAGCGAGAGGTAAGGGGAGTCCTGATAAGAAGCGGCGCCAGACCTCATTCTCATTAACGACCCCGTATCTGTCTGCTCTCCTCGTTCAGTGGGCGGTGAGCTCAGCTCGTGTGGGAGTTAAGGATAAGCTCGCGGTTGTTTCTTTTTTTCGCAAAGCAGCTCTAGTGTTGCCATGAAGTCACGGGCTTCGTACCTGAAAGAGAAGGATGAATCCGTCGAGTTGCATTGATCGCCGGCGGGGCTTAGCCGCGCCGAGAGCCGGGACAAGCGGGCAACAATGGAATGCCTGCTTCCTCCCAAATCCCCCAGCAGCTAGCCTGCGATTAGCACGGACGGTGTGAGGGCTAATTGCAGGCTAAAGACGTGGGCTTTTAGCGCTCTCCTCAGCTCTCTTTCAACATCCTGAGACCAAAGCCAGGATAGTAAGCTCTGGGGGGCTTTTCCTGCGTTCAGCAGCAGGTACGACTATCCAGACAGCCTTTGGACCCCTGTGGCTACTCCGCCTCCTCACAGGAGAGGCCCTAACTGTAGCGGCCAGACCCAGATGTACTTATAAGCCAAGTGAGGAGGGCCACTCCTGGATCGAGGCCGAGGCCCCGTAGCGCCGAGATCCTGGATTCTTGCCGGCAGCGAGCTCCGCCGGCCTGGGTGTCATCAGCGAGAGGCTTGACCGTGAGGTGGAGCAAGTCGGGCAACGGCGTGCGAGTTTGACAGCAAACAGGCGACCATAACGGCGCTCTATTTCCACCTTCTCTGCTCAACATTGATCTGAAACCCTCGAGCCACATCGGTTGAGAACGTTCCCATAATAATGGCCATTTTTTACCCTCACACTAGCAATTGAGTATGCTACGCATGCTGGCAGTTTGTTGCAGGCGTACATGCTGCGTTCTTGGAAAGCCCCTCTTTAGGAATACAAAAAATGAGGAAAAAACACCCACAAACCTGATTACATATTGATCTTTTCAAAAACACTCGTGAAGCATTACGGCTGCAGCCGAGCCGCGCAACGCGTTCTGCCACGTCTTCCCGGCCCCACACTAAAATGGACACAACGACGGTCTCTATTACTGTGACTAACGGTCTCCCAACCAAAATCGAGGATTTAAAAGATAGTGACTAAAGGAGTCGGGAGAATGCTTGATGGAAGCCCAAATGAGTTACTGACACTTGACTCTGTGCATTTCATTCTTGGAATTTTCCCCATTTCAGTGCAATAAAGTTGAAATCAGTATTCATCAGGAGATGAGATATGATGTGATAAATGGATATGATTGATGAAAAGCCAGACCAGAGGCCTCAGCAATATTGTAATCTACGAGTGGCGTGGATTATAACGGATAACAATCAATTGATTTGTCTCCTTCAAATGCCTCTTGAAACAAGCACACACACCAGGTCAATGCAGAGGGAAGTTCAATAGTCATTCTTTTGCCAATTACTGTCCATTATATGGCAACTCTATGGGGCGCTTGTGTGCTTGTCTGAATCCTAACAGTGACACCTGCTGGACATTTAGAGGACTGGTTTAGAGACAGACAAGCTTTGCATGGCCAGCCACAGACACATATGAAGAGTTGGTGAGAAAGGATCGATAATGCTGATAAGCAAGTGTGACTGTGGCTGTGCAGTCTATTGTGCACACCTGTGTGATGTCTGCTCTGAGGATGATTCATTCTAATATGACTGCTGTCGTGTGCATGATTCTAAACCCACTACGGACTACCACCATGTTGTGAGCTATTAAGAGCTTTTTGTCTTTTTATATATTTCTGTGAGATCATGCTCTCTTCTTCTGTCCTGTTTCATCACCGTGTTGCTCTCAAAGACTGTCCTCACTGCCAAAATCCATAAAAAATACCTAAAGTAAACCCTGGTTCCTCCCTGTCCCCTGGCAATGCCCTGTGGATGTTTGATCACATTAATCTTCCACGCAAGGAAGTTAGCCTTCGTTTTGCGATGCGGGTCATAAATACATTATTATTACAGCGATCACAGACTGCAGACAGGAACGTACTAAATCACAAGTGTTTTGATGCTATGAAGGATCATTTACCCAGAGTAAAAATGGGCAAATAAATTATTATAATTTTGGCATTTTGAAAATAATAGAATTATGAGAACAATTTGAAGAAAAAATTGAATCATGTTGGAGGGTGATCTTGTGTATTCTCCTCAGAGCGGAAGGTAAGGGGACGTGAACAACCTTCTTGATTTCAGGGTCAGGAGAAGAAAGTTCAGATAAGAGAATTAGGATGCACCCATGGGTGAAGTGTCAATGAGGAATAATTCTCCTTAATTCTTTTGATTACAGAATATCTGTCGAAACTACAGAAATGGAGATCTGGTATCAATCCACCACCGCGCTGAGCTGGAACGAGTGCAATGTGCCATGTGCAGGGCCTGAACTCAAAGACGTCGCTACTGGATCGGACCGTTTCGGGTAAGAAGTGAATGTTCAGCTTGTGCCTCTAATGTGTTTACAATGAAATCACAGAGGCAAACAGATGTTATTGAATTGTGTTACTATTCTCTTCCACCAAAACAATTTAAAAAAAGCTCCCTGAAGCACAGAGAAACAACCTACTGAGCCTACATCTGATGCGCCTGCCCTTACTAAACAACCTGAACCTGTAGGCTGCGATGATGATGATGATAATGATGATGATGATGATGATGATGATGATGATGATGATACAGGCTAATGCTGGTTGTCTTTAATTGTCTGGTTGTGTCTCTTCTCTGGTTGATTCTAGAGGAAGCTGAGTGTCGACCATGGCTGCAGGCGAAGGAATCTATTGTTGGTTTGGACATCACCGCTCTCTGGCGTGATGTCAACATATGATAAAATGTGTGTGTGTGTGTGTGTGTGTAGCAATCTGTGCAGTTTTCTCCTTCGCATATGTGTGTTTGCGAGCTGCAGTCGCCGTGGAGTCCATTATGCTGCACATCTGCTTTGCCGATGCTTTATTCTGCCGTTGATTTCATAACAAGTGTCATATTTAATTCATGTGGCATAAGGATGCTTGGTGCAGCCGCCGTGGTGTCTATTGCTCATTCTGTCTGTCATTTTCGTTTCGTTCGTCAATTGCATGCGCTGGCTGCAAATATCTGTCTATATAGAGGAGGACTTTTACTGTAGGTTTGGGCCTCGGTGCTCAGTGCTGTTCCTCTAGTGGAGGGGCTAGAACTGTTCTCCAATTAAATAAGGACAAAACTGAGACAATGAATGTGTTGGCTAAACAAAGAACCGATAGATTGTCTGATTCTGGACCTACATTTCTTAACCCACGACAACCTTGTTTAAAAATATAGTCTTGGACACAACAAGATTCGGAGAAACTTCCTAAGTTTGTTTTTAGAGAACATGATTATTGTAGCAGTGTCTTTACAGGTATCTGTAAAAACCATAAAAGAACATTTAAAAAAAATCTGACTTCATTAAGAACAATGCTTACCGGATGCATCAAATAATTAATTAAACATATATATTATTGCACTGAACGGTTTGCATATTTACTTCCCCTTTTTTTCCACATAGAATTCGGAGTACACGACTTACTTTTTACGTTTCTCTAAGTATTCTTTTGCTTGAGTATGACATTCTAGTTCTCATTGAATTCCTGGTTGTGGTCGATAAGATTTTCATTTTGCTAAACGGACGAGTTGTACCCAGTGACGTGACTAAGCTTTATTTAGTCTTTGTTGTTCCTGTGCTTCTGTAGTCAAAGGCTGTCCCATTTTCCGGATCCACTCCTGAGGGAGTTACGACTATTGCTCCTCTGCTCAGGCTGCCATCGCCCATTTGCCGGGAAGCAGTTAGCTTGTTGACCGCACACACATATACTGTACATCAGGACCAAGAGGGCCTATAGAATGCACCGCCTCCCCGGGGAGCACAGAGGTTGTTTCTTTTGGAGTGTCTCTCTCTCTCTCTACGCTGTGGCTTGGCTGGTAAACATCCTCTGGGGACGGCAGCGCCTCCAGACTGCTCAAACAAGTGCGGTTGCAGTGGCAACCGGCAACATACAAAAGTAGGACAACGCTCGCCTGAAGGACAGTGAAGTGGTCTTGTGAAGGAAGGTACGAGGCTCAACTTCCAAGACCCATGGGTAAAAAATAAATAAAATCAAACGACTGACAGTTTATGCTTCTTGCTGAAGTATATTCAAGGTGCCCCCCGGCCAAATGTAAGGCCTGAGCTCTCTAAGCTGCTGAATACAGTGGCGCTGAGTCACCACGTGAACCGAGGTTGTGTAGAGAAGAAGAAAAAACAACAACAACGCGCGAGCTCAGCAAAGTCCTTCCCCTGACAAAGGTTAATGTAATAGTTGGTCCTTCAACCTTTTGCGGTTACTTTTCCACGGGATCCCGAGACGCATTCAATGACTTGTATTGACTGTGCGGAAATGTCACACAAAGTCTTGCATGGGAACGCGGGGGGCGGGTCAGCGAGCGCGTTGAACTGCTGAACTTGGCTAAAATTTTATTTTATTTCATTTTATTTAAGTACATGCAGTCGTTTGACAACCTGAAGGCATACCTCCCTTATAGCAGGCCAACAAGGAATTCATTATTTCATGTAAATGGAAAGTGTTCAGAAGATAATTGCTCTCTCCGGACCTTCCTCGTATCCAGAAATGACACAATTCATGCTCGGCTGGCTCCGTTTTAGAGAAGAGATGGCCTCGAATCGTGACTCAAAGCTTTTAGACACTCCACATGCAGCGGGTGTAATTGTGTGGCGGACGTAACAACAATATTGTGTTTCATGCTTTCTAGTTTGGATGTACGATGTAGCATTATTCAGGCAGTTATTCGATAGTAAATGCATACTGTCTGTCTCGCGGTTCAAGAGAGCAGCGCTAAAGAGTGCTATCAGTGCTTCTGACAACAACAAAGAGACATCTGCACATACTATCGCTACCTTATCTTCTACATTGCAGACAAACGCCTCCATTATTTGCAGATGGTGACCCGTAAATTGCCTTTGTGTCCTTTTATTGTTTGCTCGGTGGAGCGCCGGGTTAACAGATTTTTTTTTTTTGCTCACTCCAACCACTGAACCATGCCAACACACACACACACACACACACACACACACACACACACACACACACACACACACACACAGCTAATAGGACACATACGCCTGGCGTCTGAGAACAATCCCTCCTGGAAGAATCAGGAAGAGCCCCCGAATGTCCGCGGGAAGTTTACACGGCGGACTCAACCACTTCCTCTTCCTCAGGAAATGTATGAAGTCAAATGACCTGAGCAAGTTGTGGTGTGAATTTAGAGGGAATTTAAGCGTCTTCCTGGATGATGCTGGCGGGTGTTATTAAGTCTCGCCACTGCAGATCCACTGGAGGCGGTGTTGTGACGAAGCAGCTGTTTCCAACCCGGGGATCAGTCGTCTGGTGATAATTACCGAGCGACCCCTCTTCCACAGGTCATGTGATCCATTGTTGATGTGAGATTATGGATTATAGAGGGTTTTAAATGTCGGATCACTGTGTCTGACCTGAATTTGACTGAATAACGTGGCAGTCGATGGAGAAGAAGAGCATGTTCATGAGAGCAGAGTCTTCCGGAGGGGAACCAGTAACTTGACACAGACCAAAATGCCAGAGTCTTAACTGAATTTGCAACCGCTTGACTATCCTCAACATGTGATCTTTGTTTGTACCCCTCCTCCGTCTAGAAATGGCTCCTGGCATTTCACCCCGTCCTGCTTTTACGAGATCAACTCTTGACATTCTCACGGCGCTGTTTCGCCTCACTGGATAAAGAATCGCACACTTTAATGTGAAAAGGGACAAACGTTTATTTTTTGACCTTCTCGTAGACTTATCTCAGACGACAGTGATGCAAGCGCACATATCCTGTTTTCCTTCTTCTTTTTTTTTTAAGAAAATGTCCACAGAGACGGAACGAATAACACCATGGTCATAAAAGTTCAAATGGAAACATTAAATTAAGCACTACACATTCATCGGATACAATGAAAACACACAGATCAATTAATTGCCAAGGAAACACAGAATTAGAGAATGGATCTGTTGTCGTACTTGTACCAGGTATTGAAACAAAGCAACATTATACAACCAAATCTGTATTTACACTGAGGAGCGCCTTTTGTGCGACTGTTAAACAATATTACATAGAGAACAATATCGAATGACAGGATGTAGTGTTGACGATATCCTTTTTGAGAGATTTTGTTGCAAGGGTCTTGACCTTTTGAGTATCAATGGCTGAATCTCATTAATGCTGTTTTGTCCCTTTTGTTAAATAGCAAGTCAATGAGTGAAAAGTGATGTGCACCCTATGACATCATCAAAGTGCAACAAGTCTGAAAGAAAGTGATGCTGCATGTATATTTAATTTTTTTCCCCCCCAAAACCTCAGTGTAAACATGACGTGTAAATATGAGTATTTTTAATAATGGGAAGACACTCTTTGTTAAAAGCGGATTAATTAAGTATTGGCACACCAGCACACATACACTCACCTAAAGGATTATTAGGAACACCATACTAATACTGTGTTTGACCCCCTTTCGCCTTCAGAACTGCCTTAATTCTACGTGGCATTGATTCAACAAGGTGCTGAAAGCATTCTTTAGAAATGTTGGCCCATATTGATAGGATAGCATCTTGCAGTTGATGGAGATTTGTGGGATGCACATCCAGGGCACGAAGCTCCCGTTCCACCACATCCCAAAGATGCTCTATTGGGTTGAGATCTGGTGACTGTGGGGGCCATTTTAGTACAGTGAACTCATTGTCATGTTCAAGAAACCAATTTGAAATGATTGGAGCTTTGTGACATGGTGCATTATCCTGCTGGAAGTAGCCATCAGAGGATGGGTACATGGTGGCCATAAAGGGATGGACATGGTCAGAAACAATGCTCAGGTAGGCCGTGGCATTTAAACGATGCCCAATTGGCACTAAGGGGCCTAAAGTGTGCCAAGAAAACATCCCCCACACCATTACACCACCACCACCAGCCTGCACAGTGGTAACAAGGCATGATGGATCCATGTTCTCATTCTGTTTACGCCAAATTCTGACTCTACCATCTGAATGTCTCAACAGAAATCGAGACTCATCAGACCAGGCAACATTTTTCCAGTCTTCAACTGTCCAATTTTGGTGAGCTCTTGCAAATTGTAGCCTCTTTTTCCTATTTGTAGTGGAGATGAGTGGTACCCGGTGGGGTCTTCTGCTGTTGTAGCCCATCCGCCTCAAGGTTGTGCGTGTTGTGGCTTCACAAATGCTTTGCTGCATACCTCGGTTGTAACGAGTGGTTATTTCAGTCAAAGTTGCTCTTCTATCAGCTTGAATCAGTCGGCCCATTCTCCTCTGACCTCTAGCATCAACGAGGCATTTTCGCCCACAGGACTGCCGCATACTGGATGTTTTTCCCTTTTCACACCATTCTTTGTAAACCCTAGAAATGGTTGTGCGTGAAAATCCCAGTAACTGAGCAGATTGTGAAATACTCAGACCGGCCCGTCTGGCACCAACAACCATGCCACGCTCACAATTGCTTAAATCACCTTTCTTTCCCATTCTGACATTCAGTTTGGAGTTCAGGAGATTGTCTTGACCAGGACCACACCCCTAAATGCATTGAAGCAACTGCCATGTGATTGGTTGATTAGATAATTGCATTAATGAGAAATTGAACAGGTGTTCCTAATAATCCTTTAGGTGAGTGTATGTCCTGCTAAACGACCATATGCTTGTTGTGTAGAAAAGTGAGAAGAGAAATCCTACGCTAATGTCCTTTTTATCCCTCGGCTCCACTCCAATAATACCTTGCAGCTACAACTGAAACACAACTCGCATAATAATGTATGACATGAAATCCAAATGGCCGGCAAAGAAAAGTCAATTTAACACAAAAGTCAAACGGAAAACAACACTTTCCCAATATGAATGCATGTTAATTGCACCGAACAATACATTTTAGGCTACAAAAGCATGAATAAAGTATGAGCAATGTACAATAACACGGTCTACATTTAAGGGGATCCTGCATTTTAATATTGGCATAATTCTATATCCTCTCTTATAACGTTTTAAAAAATAATTCAGCATTTATTCACGTATGTAAAATGTATGTAAAGACATTTGAACAGACAGCAATGGCTACTTTGGTTCCTTTTCAATGAACGAGGGAAAGATAAGGGGGAGGTAACTTACAAAATATACATCTATAATTCTGCTCTTTCCAGCAACAATGATTGATTATTGTTGGGGTGTGTGTGTGTGTGCAGTGTTAGGTGTATGTGTGTACTTTCAGGGATTTTCAAAGTGCTATATCTGATAAGGTTGTGTAAAAAGAAGAAAAGAAGAAAATGAGAAATTGATTTGTGCCTTGTTTCCCAGTTGCCAAGGTACAAATGCACCTAACGTGGCCCAAAGTGCCTTTAGAGTGTGAATTTGTGGCTCAGATCTGTCCATTTGTCCTGGTTTCTTCTGGATTGACTCCAGTTTACTGTCATCCGTCTCGAAAAAAGGTTTACACTAGGACTCAAAGACGACATGAACCAGCTCTAAAAATCATAGCACACAACGGAAAATGAAGCTCGGTGAGAAAACACAGCAGACGTCTCTCTTCTTAAAGCTGCACGAGGTCATTCTGCTGCCGTTATTTCACTCCTTTTCGCGACCAGAATTTAGTTGAGGTAAAAACAGCAGATTTTGGATGGGACCCTCTTGTTGTTCTCCACCCAATGATGATCACTTTCTCAAATCTTGCCCTGGTGCAGCTTTAACACAATTAAGACCAGTTCATGCTGATTTTATTCCCGCCCGTCTGTTCGCTCTCAGTTGTCGGGCTCCAGTTCCTCCAGATGGTCGGGGATAGGGAGACCGGTGAGAATCGTCAGACACTTGTTCCACACGTTGAACACGGGACACACGGGCTGCCCGAAGGACACGTGGAACGTGTGCAGGTGCTGGGAGCCCACGGCGTCGTAGAAGTTCACGTAGCCGGCGTCGTAGTCGAGCAGGATGCCGACGCGCCGCAGGTGGGGCGAGGGCTCGATGGCCAGCTCCTTGCTGTTGTGGCGGACCACCCAGGAGTTGTTGCAGCGGCAGAGCACCCAGGAGGCCGAGTTCTTGCCGATCCACTCGTGCTTGGGGGCCGATTTGTAGGCTATACCCACGGCGTACCTGGGGGAGGAGCGGAGACGGCGGTTAACCTCGAGCCTTTGCCTCAAACAGACTCCCGACGGCATATTCGCAGGTCAGTAAAACTCAAACTCACCATGTGCTCCCTCCAATTAAAGCCTCCCAGTAGTGGCGGCCGCTGTCGATGTAGACATTGCCCACCACGCCGTAGCTGCTCTGGCTGGTGAAGCGCTCCTGGCTGTGGCCTTTCTTGGACGTGGTTTCGTCCCGCTCCACCGTCAGGTTATCGTGGGACACCTTCAGCTTCTTGTGGGCAGATTTGGGGTCCAGCTTGAACGGCTGGCCTGGTAGAGGAGAAAGAGTTTGAAATGTGTATCTACTGTATAACCGGGCACAATCTCAAGCCCAATAAGCTACTTTTTTGAAAGTGTTGGTTTTTCAGTCATCTTGCGCTTACTGTTGGTCTTCAGGGTCCCCGGTTCACTGCTCCGGCTCCCCGCTTGGTTAATGGCCTTGACAACAAAGATATACTTGGTGCCGCTCTGCAGACCGTGCACCGTGTAGTGGTTCTGCTTGATGTTGGGAACAATCATCCAGCTCTCCAATGAGTTACACAGACCTGGCCAAGAGGGAGAAAGAGGGAGCGGTGATGCAGTGAGCAGTCAGTTGATACAATGAGAAACGCTCTTCAAGTTCATATAATGTGTTTTATTCAAAGGAACGTCTAAGAAGAAATCTGTGTTTCTGCTTACACATTCAGCAAAAACAACACCCAAGTAGGAGAACAAATTGGTTCACTTCAAGGTTTCCTGAAGTCCAGTGCAGCCGTGTGAAAGGACAGTGTACTAAATGATTGGTTGCGAGTGAGCCTGTGGCAGTGGGAACAGGTGAGAGGGTGTGAAAAGGCAGGAGAGGAAACCATTCACACCTCGGCGGCTTCGTGGCTGCACTGTGCTCTATCTGCTTGGTCTGTGAGTGTGCACGTCCTCAGGCGTGCACGTGGCGCACTTTGCGTCCATGTCATGAAGGCCTGAGGACTTTACACAGGAAGGTACCGCTGTAGCTGCTCTTTGTTGGCCACCCAGAAGTGAAAATAATCTCTCAGGTCTCCTTCGAATGTCACATGAAGATGGGGTCACCACCTATTCCCGAAGCCTAGAAAGCTGATATAGAATGCCTTTTGTTGGTAGAGCAGTATCTGCATCGCTCATGGCAATGTTTTTTTGTTTAAAAAAAAAGAATAGAATGAATGTACAAAAATCTCTTTCGTTAGCCTCGTGAAAACATTTAAACCCCCCTATACTCTGTGGTGTGTGTACAGCTGCATAATTTGAACATGAATGTTCCACTTTCCAGTCATGAACGGCATTTGTGGGATCTATAGTAACATATTCAGCATCGGGGCCTGCTAATCAGGACGAACGGGTTGAGGATTAATGAACATCTTCTAAATATGCATTCATTTTTATATCATCTATACGTGTTATTAAGACACATGAGGACATTACTATAGGTAGGCAAGTGCTACTATTCCTGTATACGTTTCAAGACTTAGAGTAAATCCATTCAAATCCAACACATGGAAGCGGTCTCTCATTTTAGCACTAATTTCCCACAGGCAATCTAATTCAGAAGGCTGCGCTGAACATCTATGCTTTGGTTAAGCATGTTTCTTTTGTGTCTCTTATTAAATCAAGATTGGTAGACTTCCACTACTTGATTCATCCGAATTGTTTCCGGCAGGGGAATTGCCTGGCGTGGGACTCGGACGCCAACAGCAACACCTCCTGACATTATCGGATGTGAAAACAGGGAGGTGAGAAAAATCCGAGGAGACAGGGGTGTGAAAGAAAGGCGGGAAGTAAATGTCACATTAGCTTGATGGCCGTCGGTTCCAACCGTGCTTCGAACGGCGAGGTCATTTGAGAGTTGCAACCTTGGGGAAGATGGGAAGTGAGATGGGGGAGAAGGAAGGAATCTCTCAGCATACGGACTGCGTCATTCCCACTTTCACGTCTTGCATGTGCAGACGTAAGAACTTCCGCACAGCCACTGAAGTCTCCTCTTTTGACTGAGGGCCCGACGCCCAAAGTGAATCCTCCGCCGCACTTTTGTCAAATCTCGTTACCCTTTCATCCGTCACAAGCTACAGTCGCTTGATGCGTGACAACATCTGAGGGTGATAGCAGCACAAAGGCCATGAGGCTTCACTTTCAGGAGGCTCCACTCCCATCCACTATCTCGGCTTTCAGAAAAGCACTTCAACTCCCGGCTGCCTAGGGGGAGCCGGTGGCCACCGCTAGAGCGGTGCGATTGTACTCCAGCAGGTCGCATTATTCAGTGAGCAAGTTCTCAAAATGCTTCTTCAAAACATCTGTGAAGAACTAGTTTGTCCCTGTTGCCA
The DNA here is from genome assembly GCA_038501785.1 of Myoxocephalus aenaeus. NCBI lineage: Eukaryota > Metazoa > Chordata > Actinopteri > Perciformes > Cottidae > Myoxocephalus > Myoxocephalus aenaeus. The sequence goes on along the minus strand of JBAMJR010000047.1, from coordinate 5,150,515 downwards.
TACAATATCTTAATTTGTAAGAACGGCTACTTTCTTCCTCAGCACAATTAATTGTTTATCCATTTTTTCCTCACCATCGAGTACTTGGTGTTCCTTTTAACGTAGCTTCTATTGTGCATTATTGATAAAGTATCTGTCCTGTCTGGATTTCATATATTCCGTTTTAGTGTGCTCATTTTTAATAACGGATTTTGCTCGCGCGCAAACCAAAAGTATTTTATCTTCCGTTTCCATTTCTATTCAAAGCATTCTCCAGTTGGCCGAATTGCCATTTTACTGTCACTTCATGTTCCCCATTTTCCATCTGGGAGGGATTGTTATTCCATCAGTAGCGACTTGACATATCCATCCGGTCTGCATCAGTTTCAGTCGGCAGCAAAGCCTCAGTAGTGCTTTCTGGGGGCAGTTAATATGTTTTACGTTGATGAGGGAAATATGGTGATTTCAGAGTTGTTATTTCTCGTCAATCTCGTGCACGCCCGAGGTCATTTTCATAGTTATTTTTTCCGTCACTGTTTTTCTGGTTGTGGCACAGGAAGATGAAATCGCTCTTCCCAATTTTGCCCACAATGCACTGATTGGCATGGTAAGAGCTAAGAGATGTGGACTAGCCTCCCACCAGGCTAGATTAAAAACAACAACAAGACACTGCTTCCAAAAACCAGGAACCACATCGATTCCCCGTCGGATTTCAAGCATTCCCTTTTCAGCCACTCGTACTTACTGGCGATGTTGGACTGCCCAGTGAAGATGGCGTACTGGAGCTCATAGGACACCACCGTGAACTCGTCATCAGACGTCCAGTGGACGGAGATGGTGTCATACGAAGCTGTGCACAGCTCTTCCCTGATGCACGGAGCATTCGGAGCTGCAGAGAGCATACAAAAAAGAAGAGAAAAAGTCATCCAACACGATCTAATGGCGATAATACCAACTGGATATAATTACAAATGAAACCATTCCAAAAAAACGGTAACACGCTTATCATTTGTTATATAGCAAACAGTAGCCCCAATTAACCCCGCACTAGTTCAGTTGGCTCCATTCATGAGCGTAAAGGCTTCATTACACACAGGACAGAAGATGTTCTTTCCACTCCAGTGGTAGGTTGAGCATTAAAAGCAATGCAGAAGGGAATTAATGAAATATTCCCACGAAGAGCAGCTCACATTAACACATTAACAATCATTTTAGCAGTAACTAATGCAAGTTATTATATAACAAGAAACGCCAGATTGGCTTTTACACTCATGGATTCATGTGCTCTGTATGATATAGTTCTCCCTTTTTTTATTCTTCCTTTGGTAGGAAGAGAATGCGCCGAGGAGGTAAGGAACAAAGATACAAAGACACAACTTAAATTGATTGTACAGCCACTTCCCATCTCTTTCTGTGTCTGTCACTCTCTCCCTCTCCCAAGCATTCTGCCATGAGTGGCTGAACATAGTGGAGTGATTCAGACTGATTCACTTAGTGGAAAAGGCCCTCCAGCGAAGCCCTCATGCATCGCGGAGAATAAATATGAGCCAGCCATTTTCCACAGACCTTCAAATCCACTACCCATGATGCCTTGGCATTGTCCCCAGCGTGCTCATAACTTGCACAGGGTGACGCGATGATGGGTCTTTCAGAAATTAATGTTGAAAATGAATGCTGGAGTTAATGTACTGGGGGACTGCTCCTTCAAACGCAGTGCTTCAAAACAGAAGGGACTTCAAAAGAATTACAAAAGTGGAATTTGACGCGGGAATAGAGTCGTAATTAAAGGCAATGTTTGGTTTTTATGGTCGGCGAGGAACTGGATTAAAGGGCTATTCTGTAGTTGCGAGAGAAAGCAACACCTGGTTTGCGATTGAAAGTAAGCATCAAGTGTTTCGGGTGAATTAAAAAGCTCACAGATTTTTGACTTAATATTAGCGCTTTTGAATTAAAGACAAGGGGCTGACATCAATAGATGTCCCTCTGGAGGGGAAAGCCAGAAGGCTTACCTGTCAGGTAATCCAGATTCTCCAGCAACTTCTTCTCTCTGGTGAAGTCCAGGGCGACCGTGTCAAAGGTGTCCGTCAGGTGTATCTCGGGGATCAGCACTTGGGTTGATGCAGTCGCCATGGAAACCCTAGATCATGACCAATCAAAATAGAACAGGCTGTCATTCTTCAGTCTGCAAATGTTTGTATTATCCTGGGTATGTATCATAATTTACACGCTACTCCAAGACGCGGAAACAAGGGATTTTGGAACATTAGGTTGATGGAGTAAAATAGAATTAACTAATTGCTCAAAAGCTGCTGAATTACAAATACTCAATCTGAATTAAATCAAACCCCTAAATGGTGAGGCTGCAGATGAGATTCTGATTGAAACACTCCTAGGCATGCACGTATCGGACGCCGGGTTTTGCTCTAAATTGCCAAATTAGTCAAAAAGCTTGAGTAAGTGAGTGGAATGCAATACGGCTAAATGAAGTGTGGCTTCCCTTTCTATTTAACATGTTTCTCAACATCTATGTGTGCACTCTTTGCCCACTTCCTGAAGCTAGATGTTGGCTGGCTAAACTGAAGAAGTCCCAACGCGCGTGAGGCCGGTGGGCGGGGCTATCTGACCTCTCGTTGATGCTCTTGGCGGTCTGCAGGAAGCGAGCGTGATCGGTTTCCTTCAGCGTCTGATCGGCCTGCGTGATGAGGGCGGAGGACCTCTCGATGCATTGCTTGCAGTTGGAGATCTGTTGGGCGAGCTTCCGAATCCTTTGCGCCTGCATGGGGAAGGGTGGCAAAGAGAGGTCTGAGAACAGTGCTGTCGGGGCCGGATCAAATACCTTCATCCAGGTTGAGATGTTGCGGATTATTAGGGGATTAGAGCATAATCGGAGCTGACATGAAATGACCCAATTTTCTTTTTTTTTGGGTACGGAGATGGATGTTAACATTTTAAAGTTAGTCACACGCAAAAAGGTCAAATCCAGTGCCGACTGATGCACTTAGTCATTTCTCATGTTTTCTTAATTAGTATGAACATCCAGGACTGTGAATTACAACGAAGGGCATGAGCGTGTCCATCCTGCTTAGATTTCAGGGCCTGGAAGCTGCTCTGTTTTGGCCTCCCTCCTTGTTTCATCTGTGAGGTTTTGTTTAGACGCCACAGATCTCTTGTAACCGTGAGGATAAATGAACCAGACACTGCAATGTTAACTCTCTCGCTCCTTCTCTCTATGATAAACTATGGGTGTCATTCTGCAACTAAACTTCCTCTAGAAGTTCATTCTTTTGAGAATAAAAAACAAAAAAACGAGTGAGTTAAGCTTCTCCATGTCTCTGCCAATACTACATCCGTTAGCCGATTCAGTGAATCCACTGCACGCACATCTGGGATTGGATATCCCCTCGTTTGCCCCCCAGTTCCATCCCCTCTCTACAGTATGAGAGGAGATGTTAAGAGACAGATTGAGGTCAGTGGCTGGATTGAGGTTAAAGAACATTTCATCAGCCGTTTGGCTTGTAGAGATCTAAAAAACATGTAATCTTAGTCCAAATCCATTTACATTTGCATTTGCATTTAAAGTCCACCTTTGTGCAAAAAAATATAAGGAGAGCGAACAGAAACTTTGTCTTGAAAAAGCCTGAAAAATGAACATCTTTATATCTTTTCGCTGTCCTGTCTGAAGCAAACCTTAACGCTAAAAGCACACATTTCACAGTTTAAAAAAGAAAAGAAATCCCTGGAGGGATCTAAGTCTCATCAGAGGCAGCGTTTAAAAAAAACATCCGGGTTTAGAGTACAAGTACATGCGGCCTCCCATATGCTCTGGGATCTACTTTTGGGCAGTCGGGAGTGTTTTCCCCGTCTGTTTGGAAGGCAGCTGAACAGTTTTTGCCGTATGCTTACTGCATGAGGCCGAGTGGCTATAACCAAGTATTGCATTTGACACAAATAGCTTGGAGGGCCCTCAATGGTTCTAAATAGTGATGGATAAAGGTGATGACATCAGCAGCCTGTCGGAATCCAAACCGTTTGACTCGCTACATTGTGTTTGCAGGAATACGGGAGGTCATTCGTTTTTTATTGTCATGACCATTGAGTGTTGAATATTATATTTGCAGACGGTATTTGTCGCTTGATGATCATTGCACCTGCTGGAAATGTTGACGGAAGAAAAAAATATGTTTCATCCATTAGGGATTATGTAAATTAGAAGATATAATAGCATTGCTTAGTTAGCAAATAAAGAGAGTGCATCATGCTGTTTGTGGTGGAACAACAAATTGACAAGTGGGTCCATGGCAGCTTCCAATGGGCTCCATTTAGATTATAGTTTATTCACTTTTTGCCAGCGAGAGGATATGAGGTGAGAGATCGGTACAAAAAAAAAGACAAATAAATGGTATCTGCCGTCACACTGCTGAGCGTTCACCTCACCTTCCCCTCCTTGATCTTGTTGCCGATGATCTGCCTCCGCTGCTGGATAATGTCAATCAGGACGTCGCACTCCTCCAGGAGCTTGCCCTCTTGGCGGGACGCGTTCACCTGAGAACCAATTCACAGAGAGCATCCCATAAACATAGGGAGTGATAGATGGCGGGCGTGTGCGTGTATGGAGAGAGTAAGTAAGTGTAAGTTCAGTGGCTCGGCATCATGTCGGCCCGATGGACGGGATGTCATTTTCATCCGTCAGCGCGGGCCCTCTTCCGGCTGAAGCAAGCACTCTGGGAAGATGAGGCACATTCAGCCATTTTGCCTGAGTGCTGAGTGACAGGTAAAATAAGCAGCAGGCTCCGTGGCTGTTAGAGAGCAGACATGACACTCAGCGGCATGCTGAAGAAGCAGACTGTGTCTTAAATCAGTACCGTGTGAAAGGTAGTGCCCTGGGGGGAAAAGTGTGAATATGCCGGTTTGTGAGCGATGTGTGTTGGGAATCTCAATCGAGGGAATGATTTTGGAAACAGCCAATGAGTAACCCTCTTTTCCAAAGTCAGGAAGTATTACAGTTTGGCAGGATGAGACTCAGACATTTGGTATGTTGCGCCATTCCCCAATGAAACCGCATTAATACAAAATAAATCTGGGTTGCTGTTGGCTCAAATGTGAGGGTTTTATATCACATTGTAGAAGGTCAAAACTAGTTAAAACCTACATAATGATAAAGGCCAAGCTCCCCAAACTTTATTTCAGGCCTTTTGTGTCAGTGGGTTCAACCATCTGCTGAACTCAAAACCCAAACACAGACGGCAATTAAACTTAAGAAAAAAAAGATGAATTCTGTTGGAAGGTGTTTGCATCTCAGCTTCAACTCCACTTTCCCTGAAGTCTTTAGAAGCAAAATGGCAGCCAGCTGAGGTGTTTTGATTCCCTCGGAAACCTCTCCAGCCTATAAAGGTTGTTCCAACTCCAATTAAAAGACATAACATAAGTAACATAACATGCGCTCCCATCTTGTGGTCATTTCCCCCCGCGCTCCTTTCAGCACCTTGTAAAGGGTCGCGTTGCCGCGGCGAGGCGACAGCGCGGGGACAAGTGGAAGGGAAGTCTGCTGCGAGCGATGCTCTCTCTCTCTCTCTTAAACACTTGCATGTTGAAGGAAGTTTTCACAATGACATCACACCTGGATTACATCGTGCAGTGTGAGACGTGCGCAGCGTAACGCCTTAGCGCAACGCAACACTACTAATTGGTCCCTTCGACGTCGCCCAGTGACAGCTCTGGGGGAACTTGAGATGTAAAAACTGCTTACTCTGTGAAAAGCTTGTATATATGTTATCTCTTCGTGTCACTTTGTGCACCAATTAGTAGATTTAAACAGAACTAAATGGGGATTTGGGGGGTAGCATATTCACTGACTTAAACCACAAAGACACACTTTGAAGTTTTTCTTTTTTTTCTTTTCGCTTATTTAGCTGGTTTTAGTTTTTTCAAGCACCATCGGGTTTACGAGTGGTCTCCCAGAGCCGCTCAACAACAATGAAGCAGAAGAACCGGCTGACATTTCACGGCCGTTAATCTCAAGGGGTCGACGCGAATGAAGACGATGTCCTCCGATATTGCTCATCTGAGCGGAACGGACGCGCGCACACACACACACACACACACACACACGCGCGCGCACACGCACACAAGGCGTCATGCGCGCTGCCTCGAATTTAAGCATTCCTGAAAGAGAAGGTTTTCACACACACACACAAACACACACAGAGAGAGAGAGTTTGTAACCAGAGTACATCATGCACCATGTAAAGATGTGGAGCATCTAATGACTGTGGGCAGAGCCCTCTGGAGCGTATGAGCGTATGACAGATTGCACCCTGGCAGGGACATTAGGTGATTCATTAGCCATAGAAACACACACACACACACACACACACACACACACACACACAGACACATCCAAAGACAACTCAGACCTCGAGGATATCCAAACTTTCAGAAAGGCAAACTTTCTGTAGAAGGGAGGAGACTTTAAACATCATAAGCCGGAGACATCAGAGGAATTTATTCTTCTGTGGCTTTTTGCTGCACAATTACCATTAGTTTCCCCTCACTCTGAATTAGTTTTCTCCTTTTTATTTCATTTCTATAAACAAACCAATTAACTGCTTCAAGTTGTCCCTCTTTGACTATTTCTTACTGAATTTGATTCAAACAGGCTAACTCTGTTTTCGAAAAGCAAAAGGCAACAGAACTGCACAAACACTGCGTGGCATTAGATCCCATCGACGACAACATCTTGATTCCATTAGTCGACGTGTAGCTCGCCGAAAAAGAATGCTGCTATTTGACGTAATGCGGTTCAGGCTTAAACCACAGCTCGGAGGAACTGGATGTTTTTCTTTCTTTTCTTTTAAGGACACCATATGCCTCTAAGTATGCATGAACACTTTACAGTTTTAAGTCATCATCTAGTCTCAGATGTCAGCAGCCATCTCCTTGAGAAGCTCTTGAATAGATTTATCTGATGTGAAATATTCAGAAAGTGCAACACTTTGACTGTGTGACCCTCTTATACACCACTACTGCGGCTGCATGTCAAACCAGCTTCATTTATTGAGTTCATAGTACTTCATGCATTTGTTTTCGGCTCACGGTCACCAGCTCAACATGCCTTTTCTATTTCTTCTTCTCCGTCTTCTACTTGTGCAACATGACTGTTCTCACCTTTAAAAACAACGTCCTATTTCACTGAACACTCCACAAGCTATTTTAGGGCTTCTGAGTGAGCTGCAAAACTCTCCTGTATGAGTAGTTGTGACCGTAATGGGTGGGGGAAAAGGTCAAGTTTTGTGTTCCTTCATATATTCATCATTTATTCATTTCTAATTCTCAAAGTGGAGTGTTTGATCCTTTCGACCATAAAAAACTAATGTTTATTTGCATGTCAAATTCCCGCATTATCAAAATCCGTCGAGCTTAACACGCAGAAAAAAAAAACATATCTGTGTGATGGTGACACAAAAAAATCCACGCGAAAAAAATATGCACACAGCACTTTAGGAAATAAAAATCCTTAGTAAATCACAATCCTCTTTCCTGGCCGTTTGTGAAGGCCCCTACCAGGCGGAGAGCCTTGTCCTCCATTATTTCCGAGCAAAGACTCCACTGCCTTTTCAACCCCGTGGCGTTGCTTTATTTAAAGCGTCTTAGTGGGCCAGCGTAACATGAGCGGGCAGGCTGAGCACAGAAATGCCCTCGGCGAATGCACACGACCGTGCACGCGCATTATTATCCTGAAAGGAGACGTATTAGACAAAACCAGACATTCGACACAAATAAAAGCTGGGCGTTTTGCAAAACTATTCCGGATTGCAAAAAAAAGGCACGAGATCAACAGAGCTGAGATACGTTTGTATGTCCAATCAACACTCCCAAAACCCAAATATATATCATTTCCATTTGAAAACACAAAGCAGCAAATCCTCTCAATTGACCGACGTCACCAGTTCATTTTCTGAACTGCCAAATCGACAAATCCTTTCAGCTCCGAAACACATTATTTAATCACCTCAAACTGCCGCTATAGTGTTTCAGTTTAGCTGCTAACCTTAGCTGCTACATGCTAAGCTAAAAGGGTACTGGTCTCAGTCTTCATTCATAAGTATTTCTGCAGTATTTCTGCAGAATAAAACAAAATCATATGCGGCCCCTCTCTCAAATAAATGAAAATACTGAATGAGATTTAGTGGCAATGACTCTCGGCTGATAGTAAAAGAAATGTTCATGCCCGAACCTATCAACAGAAATGATATGATGGATGTTATATATTTACTCGACTGAGGCATTATATAGGTCAGCGCTGATCACTGGCACTCACCTCGACATGTTGACAAGTCTGGATCAGTTTCCCCATCAGGGACTCCAGCTCGTTGTTCCTCTTGATCAAGTTGGTCAGGTTGGAGTCCAGGGCTTGCTGTAAGCAAACAGATACAAATAATAATCAACACAGAGTGAGGCACGAAAAAACAAGAAATGGATGGGACATGAAATGCAAAAGGAGCCGAGGAGCGCAGAGCCATAAATCAAAAGGAGGATACAAATGCAACAGCTCTTTTTCCCCTCTTCCTCAGGTTTCTCTGCTTACAACAGCAAAAAAAAGTTGTACAACGACCTCGGGCACTCCATCACCCACAAAAAAAACACCCCAAAAAACAAAAGTTTGAGAGCATCTACATTCTTGGAAGCAAAATGAGCATAAAAAGGTTTGATTCCGCAGCACAAGAGCAGCAAATAGAAGCAATCTTTCCCCCGACCCCCTCTCCTCTCCATCCCTCAACTCTGCCCCACGATCCCACACAGTGTTCCCTTTCCTCCTATTTAAGAGGTGCATTTCCAGTGTCCGTCCTACCTCTGATCGCGGGTGATACCCATCGTCGTCCCTGTACTGCCTCCTCATCCTGCCCCGTCCGAGCCCGCCCTGAAGAGGAGCCTACACTCTAGGAGAGGATGTGACTGGGACAGCCACTCCGCTGAGCAGCAAGCCAAGCGCAAACCCGGCCAGGCGGCAAATTGGGCATCAAAAAGCCTTTCCCCTATGAGAGCACGCAGCAGCGCTCTCGGCTAACGAACCGGCAAACAGGTGACAGCCCGTCAGCCCTGTCCCTTATCGCTCCTCCCTCGCCTTTTCTCTTCCCTCCCCCTTTTTTCCCCCGCTCTCCTCTCCTCTTTTGCTGCTTTTTATTCGCCTTGACTTCAAGAGCGTCGTATTATTGCCAAACCGAGCGCGCTTAAGCCGCTCTGATGCCGCGTCGCCACCGTCCTGTTCAAAACTGTTTTTCTTTTCTTTTCCGGAAAAGAATTTAAGCTCTGACTGGCTGGGCGTCTCCAAAATGGTGTCAATGGGCGTTGGGGCCATCAAGGCCAAAGATGGCTTGGCAGAAAGCGCAAGTTCTCTTTGAATTTAAACACTTTCCAATTGTTTGCTTCGGTTAAAACCACACTTTTTTTGTTTAATTAAGCACTTTAAAATGTTTGGCTTCAGTTAAAACCGCTACATTCCAATTCGCTCACAACCAGCAGTGTAAACGCAGCCATGTTCTCATGTTACGTTGAGGATTAAAAAGGAGTAAACCCAGAGGGAATATTGGATAAACAACAACAGTAAACACAGAGACGGTGGGGTGTGTGTGTGTGTGTGTGTGTGTGTGTGTGTGTGTGTGTGCGCGCTGGTGTGGCACTATGGGGGCTTAATGGGTGGCCTTAATACGCAGATTACACACAAAAGCAAAAGCGGCACAAAGGTCTCCTCAGAGAGGAAAACGCCGCTGTCGTCGCCATTATCATACGTGCAGATACAAATAAACTAAACCTCTTATATGATGAGGAGGAGGAGGAGGAGGAGGAGGAGGAGGAGGAGGACAAGGATCACAACAATCAGTCAGCAGCTGCGTCCCTTGCGGGTCGCCGTGTGCAGCAGAATTCATGCGTGCATAACTCGAACGTAAAGGAGGAAAACATATTTGTAATTATGTCGACATACCAGCTGCTGTACAGCACATGTTCAAAAACAGACTTTACATGCAACCTTCAGTACACGAAGAGAACAAAACACTGTACACGAGAGAATAAGTGTGTGTGTGTGTGTGGGGGGGGGGGGGGGGGGGGTAACGGTTTGTTTCAATGTACAGATACAAAGTGAATACACAATCACTCTTTGTGGACGTGAAGGGGTTAACTCCACATCTACAGCTTCAACGTTGCCCAGTATTAATCTCTTGGAGCTGAACTGTTGAGTTCATAAACTCATGTGTACAATGTTTACTGAGGGAATAAATCAAGTGAGGAAGAAGAGGAGGGTCATTTCCTCATAGACGTCTATGCAATTCGAGGAGTTGCCCCCTTCTGGGCATTCAAGAGAATGCAAGGCATTTGTAACATTTGCTTTACTTTTCAGACCTGGAGGTTGCCACCATGGGTCCGTTTAAAAATGCAGGGAAAAAAAACATCTGTGCATTAGGAGTTCCAAAACAAACAAAAAAAGGCAGTGAACATCAATGTGTGTGTATTGGAGACCGACCACCTCGTCATTAAAGGTGAGACATGGCAGGGTACGCCACCTATGATTAATACATACTTGTGTAAATGCTGTCCTGCAGGATCCGATACTTGAAAAAAAAAAAAAACAGCAGCTAAAAGGGTTTGGTGACCTCCAGTGGTCTTCTCACTTTGCTGCAGTGAGTTCAGAAACACGATTTATTTATTTAAGTGTGGTCAGCTGACAGAGGCCGAGCCAGTTTCTGCGTTGTTGTTTTGTTTTTGTTTCCGCTTCCTTCCACAGCATCTGCTCCTAATCACCGGGAGGCTGCTCACGCTGCAGCGCCCTCAGATCAAGCCTCCCCCGACATCAGCCAACAAGAATCCCCTCTTTGAAAGCCGGGGTGAAGCTTTTTGCGTGTGTTTCATCACCGGGCGTCTCCCCCGTTGGCTTAAGCGTTGTGCGCGGCTCTTGGTGTTGTCTACTCTATACCGTTGTCATTAGCGTTCACGTGTGCAAGAGCAGATGCGTGCTGCGAGTGAGCGAAACCACCCTCAAGCAGTGCTGATAAGCTATAAGAAGGTATGCAAGGGGGATGACACACACACACACACACACTCAACCAGAGATGGAGACAGGAAACTGAAAAACTTCAGAGGAGCTACATCTTTTCAAGATTTACTGTGACACTGAGCAGGATTGTGTTCTCAGGAATCCTCACCAAACTGCCAGACTCTCACTTCATTCTCGTGTGTGTGTGTGTGTGTGTGTGTGTGTGTGTGTGTGTGTGTGTGTGTGTGTGTGTGTGTGTGTGTGTGTGTGTGTGAGAGAGAGAGAGATCAGAGACTTAGTCACACAGAAGAAGATAGAAACGGTGAGGCAGAGAGAACAAAGGTGGACAGTTGAAGAGCGAGGCAGAGAGGGAGAGCAGACCGCTGTGTCTTTCTTCACAGCGATGTCCACCCATCTTCACACGCACATCTCTCTTATTGCTGAGTCATCACCGTATCGGGGTGTTCTGCAGTTCATGGAGGGCACCGGAGTGTTTGCTCGACGCACACTATTTTGTTCTGTGTGTGTGTGTGTGTGTGTGTGTGTGTGTGTGTGTGTGTGTGTGTGTGTGTGTGTGTGTGAAGACGGCCCTGACTAAAAGGAACGTTCCGTGCAGAATGAGGACAGTGAGTGCTGACCTGTAAATTCTTAAAATAATTAGCTTGAGTTGAAGAGAGAACCGGGTCTTTATTTGAGACAAATGTGTTTACCCTTGTTTATATCCTTCAGAAGTTTATTTAGTTTGTCCTGTTCGAGTAATATAAAACATATTTGCTGAATACAACTTTATTCCCTCACTTTATGAGATGTTCCCCGAACAACACTCCTCAAACTTGAGTCATGGGACAATATGTGTGTTGCATCAGGAGGCCTGTGCTCTGCACTGCTTGCGTTGTTCAAATCTCCATGCAGGAGAAGGCTGTTTTTGATTATTATTTTTGCAGTAAGCAAGAGTTTTTTAAATGTCTAGAAATGCTGACTCCAGTGCTTAAAATATCATTCCTTAAAGTGGGTTGTAATCTATGTGCTTTTATAATAACAATTAGCCACATGAATAGCACCTTTACCAGGCGACAATATGTCAACGCTGTGTTCACTGCTTGTTTCTGCCCCCAAGTGGACAAAAATCAGAAGGCAAGTTTTATAAGGGCCCTCAGCTGTAATTGTTATTTTGGGATTAGAATATTTTAATTTTGAACAGTAATTTTCAAGGTTGCAATTTAAGGGAAAAAAGGCATAATAGCATGCACTATAGAGAGGAAGTAAGTCAGGGAGAAAGTGAATTCATGATGTGAATGTGGACATAAGGGAAATATCGTGCTTAAAAGGCTGTGAATCAAATGTCTGTTTGTGTTTTATTGTGCATGTTGCCACTTGAAACGCCGAATTATGTTTCAACCACAGAAGGGCAGCTGATTAAACCAAATGGATTCGGAAATAAAACACGACAAACCCATGATTTGAAACCAAAGCCGACACACACAGAAGGGGCCCATCTTTTATCCTCAAGGTTCTTTCCTCCACAGACCCAGAGCCAAGGACTTTGAAAGCTATTTACAGTCGCCTTCTCGTCAATTTCCTGTGACAGGGGTAATTTTATCTCCCCAAAAAGGATGGGTGTTCCCTCAATAACCTCCACGGCTCTTATCGGGCACACCACCACTGCCACTGAAAAAAGAGGAAGCCATTCCAATCATCTGTTGTTGTTGTTTATTCCCCCGGTGCAGAGTGGGGATATCTCTCAAATACCAGCAGATCAGTGGAAAAAAAGAGGGGGATACGCTTGACAAAATGAAACGATGGCGCCAGATCTGAGGGAAGGGTCTTTTACATCTTAAGCATTTCAACCATTTCGGTCACCTGACGAACACAAGAGGCTTCCGTGCCTGTTTCTTGTTTCTGTGTCTCCGCTTTCAAGAAGTTCCCCCCAAAAAGTGTTTCTGTCATGAATTAAAAATCAAACGTGTTGTTTCACATAAATATTGCATTAAGCTTAGGTCGAGGCCCACATTTTCGATTTTTCTGTCGCGTGTTCAAAACTGCGAAGCATTTGCCACGAAACTTTTCCTCTGTTTAAAAAAACCCCAGAAGCTTCAACTCAATTCAGCACAACTAGTAAAATATTCAATGTTACATTATGATTTCAATTAAACTGGCAGGTCCCCCCCCCCCCGTCTCGGAGTTGAAATAGATTGCATTAACACGACTTGTTACGTAATCATAATCGAAGACGAGATTACCGCTTCGTGTCGATATTTGTTTGCTTGTGTCGTGAGCGTGTTTAAAAAAAAAGAGAGTAGCCCCGGCGCTAATGAAATGAGTTGCGGGTAAGTTAACTCACACTCACAGAACGTTAGCTTTCTACTCTGAAACAAAATTCCGCCCGAGGGGGGAGATGTATATTTTAAGCCTCACTGTTTGTGGCAAAACAAAAATATGTCATTGGAAGGAGGAGCCGAGATCCCTCAGCACTGCAAAAACAGCCCTTCTAGAAAGAAGCAAAAAAATCTTATATTCAATCAAATCATCCTATATCAAGCAAAAAAATCTGCCAATGGGGTAAGCTTTTTTTGCTTGACAAGATTTCTTAAAATAAACCCAAAATTCTTGTCTCTGAAAGACTAAAATGAGACTTTAAACTCGACAGAAAATCTTAAATTAACCCGAACAATCAATTAGCAGTCAGATGCCGATGCTGCAGGATACTGCATGTTCTTTTGTGATTCAGGATGCAATTGAGTCAAGGGTCATATCATTTTGGCCATTTTTTCATTTTGTTTTGTTTATGGGCCATGCAGTTTTCATTCAGCAGGGTTATTTGTATTATGTTGTGTGTTGTATAGACCAGTCTGCTGTCATCTTAATATGTTAGATATTTAGCAGCAGGTTCTGCCCTGCAATGAAAATAATAATAATAATAATTTTAAAAAAACTTAAATTGTCCTTGTTTCATGGCATTCTTAAATTGAGAAGTTGTGCAAATGGTCTTACTCTTAAAATAAGGCAAATAATCTTGTCACTGCACTGGGTTTTATTGTAAAACATTTTTATATTCTGTTTCTGGTTCATTCTAGCTCAAAATTAGCTGGTATATCTTATCAAGAAAAAGTAAGGCATACTTTCTTAAAATGAGATAATTTTTCTAATCAAAACATGCTTGACAAGATTAATATTCTTTTGGGGCAAAAAATAAGACTTATTTTCTTGATACAAGGCTTTTTTTACTTTCTTGAAATTCCTTTTTTGCAGTGAGCTCAGGGCCGACGGGGTCTTAACCCAAGGTCGGCATCAAACCCGTATCAAACCTGCATCCCTGGCGTGCCGGGGCTTTGAGGGTCGACAGGTGGTCAAATCCCCTCCAACGTCTGCCAGAAAAGGAACATTTGTTTTCTGTGTGAAGAAAGCTGCTGCTGCAGATTGTTGTGAGGGGGGGGCGGTCTCCAGGGTGTGTGTGCATGCAGACACGCATGCCTGGGTGTCCGTGTGTGTGTGTGTGTGTGTGTGTGTGTGTGTGTGTGTGTGTGTGTGTGTGTGTGTGTGTGACATCGAGACACAGAGCTCAGAAGGTAATGAAGCAGTCTTACACGTTGTGTTTCCCCATCTGCTCTCATTGTCCTCACAAGGTACAAAATACTTTATTTATGACTGACTTACTTTGAGGATTATGTCACCTATGACGTAGATAATAATATCGCTTATAAGTCTACGAAAGGAAGAAACGGGTAAAGATTCAAAGGTTAAAAGAAACCAAAGCTGACTGGAGGCTGTAGCCTCATGGGGATGAGTGGTTGCTCTGTGACCCCAATGCATACTTTCCAATTATCAATGACAGCTAGAGGGGGAAATCAATGAGTGGAGCTAAATTTCGCTTCAGCTTTGACAAATGTTAGCTGTGGCTATCTCACCAGCTAGTTTTAACTTGTTATTTAGCTGTCTAGTTGTCTGTCTCTGAGCTGTAAGTGAATATATCATTTCTGCTTCTGATTTAGATATCGGAGGACAATAAATCGGAAATCCTCTCGAAGCCTTTTAACTCATCGGAGTGTGTCATCACTGAAGAAATGCTCTGAGCATCATTGTGTTAATCACACGTGTAGCCACTGCCAGTATACTACACCCATCTAAGAGGCATTATTTTGCATGCATGGGCAATATAGTTTTGCAACCTGTGAGCATGTCAGAGGAGCAAATTGCTATTGCCGTGCTTTTCAAATAATTAGTCCGTATGTGATAACTGCTTGGCTGCGCTGACCTGTACTGCTACGTCCTCGATCCGGATAAATGGGAGCCTGATGATGAGACGATGCACTGACCCGGAGAGCGTTCCTGCTAATTACTCCTCTCTGCTTGAATTGGCTTGAAACCCGCAGGATGAGAAAGGTATACCTGTGATGGCAGCGCATGAAGGCCTTCATTGGAGGCAGTAAGGACAAAAAAAAGGGCATCTTACAATTAAAGACACATTACACTTTGTGAAACTATTTTTTATTACAAATATACCACCCGTGATTCCGTTTCCTCTATTATATCACCGAAGGAACGCCTCCTCTCCGAGGACGTATTACTCACTTGAACATGTGTTTCAAACCTCCGGTAAAAGGAAAAAGCTGTTCACAGCACAGCGTTTCGTTTAAAGATGCTTTGAGAGAGCGCGCAGGTTGTTCCCCGGGTAATCGACGCTTTGGAAACCTTAGATGCATTTTCTGTTACTTTTTCTTGCGTGGGAAAATGAGAGTGGTTGGGAAAACAATTTTTTTATGTTTGAGGAGTAAGTCAAGAAGTGCATCTGCTGTAGCTTAGGAGTCACGTAAGTAGCACCAAGCATTGCATTGTTTTTTAACATGCTTCAGATTTCTTTAACCTCATTAGCCCGTGCCCCTTTTTTTCATCTCACGGAAATGAGGAAGTGTGTTTTTTCAAAACTAAAACTCTACTAGCGTCTCATTCACAGTTCCGATCTAATTCATTTAAAGTGCTAAAGTACTGTGACCATTGTGAGAATATACGTGTCATTTAACATTTTTTTTAAAGATTGTTACATTTTAATAATTTCAGAAGCTCCTTAACATGACTAAGTGATTATAACGTTTCACTAAAACGCTCCTAAGTACCCCTAACAACGGCACTTTTCACTCACCTTCCCTGTAACCGTAGAGACAGTGTGAGTCTAACAGTAGTAGTGAGAGCACTGTGTGATCAGTATTGGAGTCTCCGGCTGCGAAGCAAGAACCAGAGTTTTGTTTCCTGCTTTTCGAGGTCCTGCGATCTCATTGGTTCTCAGACTCGTCTGAAACCACGTCAGATGACACACGCGGAAGGAGACGGTCATTTGAAGTACACATAGCTCATGGTGTGACCAAGGGTCAGGTCAAAGGGTCAAGTTTCTATTTCTGAACCGAAAAACTTGTTTTTTGGACTGAAAATGCTTCAAAACATGTCAAGGCTTCTTGTGATTATTATTGCAGATTGAGATAATTTAGGTCGTAATCTTTCTAAAGACATGCAGTATTACTCTGGGGGATGATGGGAAGGCACCGAACAATACAATAAAAAACTTGGGGAGCAATCGAGGAGTCATTTTTTGCTCAGACTCTTGACTTTTGATCATATTTATGCAGAAAATAAGTAAAATAATATTTTTTTATTTCATTTTTTTATTAAAGGCAAGGAGTTGCGGATTCGTTAGAGATCAAGGATAATAGGGTCAGGTATTCATATCAAGGTCATGAGCTGTAGAACACCTAGTGTCCCCTAATTAGGGGACCCTAGGGCTTATGACCTTTCTGCTTGAAACATGTCCGAAACATTGAGAAGATTATCAAAATGGTTGCCAAATAATTCCGCTAAATAACTAATTGGCTAAATAGAAAAATAAAAAAGTAACTCTACAAAGCTGTCGACAAAAAAAACCCAACGTCTTTATGGATCATTCAATACTAAACGGAAAAGTGCTTTAATATTTAATAGCACACACACACACACACACACACACACACACACACACACACACACACACACACACACACACACACACACACACACACACACACACGTCCTGCCTCCATGGCCATTACCAGCACCCTCTAATAGCTGCGCTCAATTAAGCACACCTACACCCGGCATGCACTTGGCGCTCGTTAACCTGCGACCTCATTGAAGACACCATGCCTCGTCACTAATGACACTTCCCGTATCCGCTGTGTGCGCACGCCTCTGAATACCCTCCCGGGCACGCCGGCATGGAGTCGTGATTATGCTAATTGCTTAATTATTCAGCGGCGATAATAAGTCGGCATGATAAAAATCTCGCTTGATAATCGAGTTAGATACCTGGGAACGGATAGTAGCAGATTTTTGCAGAGCGGCATGAAATTAAAGCTTCAAATTAATTATTTGTGTTAATGGAATGGAGGGAATCAGTGACCTTAAATGAAGGCCATAGGTTAATTAGAACTCTTTTTTTTTGTGTCTTTTTAAAAAAAAGAGGCAAAATCACACCTTGAAAGTGTTGTAAATTGACAAAAACAAATTTGTTCTGCGCTCACCTTGAGTTTCTCGTAGCGGTCGCTCAGCGCTGCCACCTGGTGGTCCCTGTGCCTCCCCACCAGCTTGCACAGCGAGCAGATCAGCTGGTCGTCAGTGACACAGTACATGTTCACCTTCTCCTCCTCGTGCTCCAGGCACTGGAGCCCCCGCAGGTGGGAGTCCGGCAGGGGCTCGATGAGCCGGTGGCCGGTGAAGGGCTTCTTGTTCGGGTGCGTCGCCCGGAGGCACTCCTCGCAGTACGACACCTCGCACGTCACGCACGTCTTGACGGCGTCCTGCGGCGGGTCCTGCTCGCAGAACTGGCACTGGACCGGTTCCGGTGGCATGACCGTGCTGGACATGGCGGCGCTGACTGGGACCAGCGCCAGCCGGTCGTTCCCTTCCTCGCCGGGAGAGTTGGGCCCGCTGTTGGGCGCTGGCAGCGCCAGAGGGAGCACAGCCGAAGATGAGGCCCGCTGAACTCGGTCGATAATGTTCTGCAGGGTCACGTTTCTCTTAAGTCCTTCTAGTCCACGCTCCGGACTCAGGGAAATGACATATCTACAGGTTGGGCACTGGAAGGCGCCGATGCTCTGAACGGGTTCGTTGATGGCGCAGTGGGAGATGAGGATGCGATGGGCGCAGCCGAAGCACAGGCTGTGAGCGCAGGGCAGCAGCAGCGGGTCTTCAAAGAGCTCCAGGCAGATTGGGCAGGTCAGCTCTGACTCCAGAGTGTCCATCCTGCTCAGAGGAGGCCAGGCGGGACCGGGCGCAGCGTCAGCGAAATCCAGAAGAGCCGCTCAGCCGCCTGCAGGCCCGGAGACGAAGCGATAGATGGTGGATGGCGGGAAGGGGGGGAAAGAAGGGGAAAGAAAGCACAGGGATTTGTGATTAAATGGCGTGAAACGGCTTACTTCACACTGCTTTCTTGGGAGGACTTCTATCTCAATGGAGCAGACCACTGGACTTAAAGAATTGCAGGGTGTTAACTGCTGGATTCTCTAAGTCTGTGTGAGAGGCGAAAATGAGGGACAATTGATATATAAAGGCTAGACAAAAATGAATACTTAAAAAAAAAAGTTCAGCAAATGTTTTGCTCTGATGCATATCATTCTTATAGAACCATAAAAACGTCAACATCTTCTCAACCAGAGATACCCCACAGACTAATCGAGTATGTGGGTTATCTTGTGTAACAGGGTCATGGTTTCTGGAAAGAGACACATGCTGTCAAAAGTATTTCTTTGGCACTTTGAGCACCAATTGCGAATCCTCTCCAGCTTCACCCTCTTCTCCAAATATGGTCACTTCTGCCTCCAAAGAAATACCAAGATGGCGACGGACAAACGTTCTAAACTCCAGGCTTCAAAAAGGTCGTCCACAAACCAATGGGTGACGTCAGGGTGACTACGTTCAGTCATTACAAATAGAACCAGGCTATTATAGTCTCGTTCAGAACATGTTAACTGGTATTTAGTGGGCACTGGTGTGGCAGAGGGGTGTAGTTTTGCTATTGGGTGCAGCAGGCACAGCTGTAAATTGTGGATTTGTGCATATATTCCCCGAGTCATGATTTCCATCTGACCCTGTGTGCTCAGGGTCACCTACTGTAGAGTTGGTGGTTGCTGTTTATTTAGCGTGTGCGGTTGCTTTTTCATTTCCAAACCTGATTGTGCCTCAGAGGGAAACCCACACTTTCACAGGTCTACTTTAAACCAACACCCAGACGAAGCTGCCTGCTGTTTAGTTAAATGTCTATTTAATTAAAAACTGTCCAGAAACATAACATTTATTGTGGCGAGTACAGCAGTAAGTCGATAAATAAGTGTGGCCGGGATCTTGATTACTTCACTTCCAATCAGTCTTATCCGTCCGTCCAAAAAGTTCACTTTGAGCCTCCGTCTCCGAGTTAAAAGTTCTACTCTGCTTGCAAGTTCTGCTTTCTCTTTGTTCCCCCCCCCCGCATTGATGAACGTAGCCCGAGGGCTGTGTAATAACGGCGGTTAGTTTGTCGCGGCAAATGGAGATTTCACAACTTGCTGAAAAACAATCTTTCGGCACGAGAAGAGAGAGAGAAAAACTTGTCAAGATTAGATGAAACCTATACAAGCCCTTCAGGGAAATGGGAGCGCTGAACGCAGAAGAAAAATGGATCACTGTGATGTTGATAAGACTAGAAATGGAATGGAATATATTGAAGATAATACAACACAGCTTTTTGATTTTTCTTGTGTGAATGCATCAAAGGAAATGCAATGAGCATGCGTTTTTCCTCAAGTGGACATGCAGAGTTCATGCTCATAAGAGCTATGAACAATACTCAAAGTAGCACTCATTCTAGTAGAAAACCCCTCAACAAATCAGCATAATCACGCTGAATGAATTGCAGGCATTTCTGAGGCAAGTATTTTCAGCAGATGTCACTGTTTACTGAGCTTAAGGCTTGTGCGCATCCGAGTGGACTCCCATCCTCAGAATAGCCCTCCTATTCTCTCTCTCACTCGTCGTCTTTATGCATGGTTTCCTTTCATCCTCCATGCTGCGGATAAAGCCAGCCGCCTGTGATATCTCAGGCCAGATAACAGTAATTTTCAGTGCAGATGAGCAGCAGGATTGGAAGGAGTAAAGAACATTTTGGGGGATTTAAGATTTTTTTTTATTTGTATTTAAACAAACTCATACGAGCCAAGCAACTTTGATCTCCTATTTCCAAATAGGAAGGGAAAGGCCACACTTTAAAATGAAGCAAATATGGAGGGGATATGGAGGGAGAAGAAGAGCGAAATTGAGTGGGAGAGATGGAAGTGATTCAGCAATCACACGCTTGAAATGAAATGAAATAGTGTGTTTGGAGGGACCGTAAACACAACAAATCCTCCGAGACACACTCGTGTCCATACACATCGATACACACTCCAATTCGCGCAAACACACATCAGTTTCTTTCAAGCACCACGGAGCCTCGCTCTCTCTCTCGTGTGTTTATATTTCCAGATATTTTGTCAGGGTGGACTGAAGCCTGTTGGCGGTCCAGTAAAACTTGGAGAGCTGTAAAGGGAATTTGGAAAATCATGATGTTCTTGGCTTTTTTGGGGTAAATTTGCCTGTTCAGATGTGGACGCTAAAATCTTCCCTGGGATACCTTGGGATGTTTTTAATGTCGATGGTTTCGAACAGAAGTTTACACTTCAGCCCATTCGTCTTAAAGTTGCTGGCAATGGCCCGCTCCAGTGTTTCTCACCACACTACGTCACTAGTTTGAGTCTGTAGCAGACGTGCCAGCTGGCTAGCTACCCAGCTGGCCGATCCGGTCGACCAAGAGACTACATTTCCGTAAACGCTGGACCACCCACCAGGATTGGCTGAAGCTAAAGAGAGAGAGAGAGAGAGAGAGAGAGAGAGAGTCCTGGACTGACGTTTGTACTTTGCGTCCACTGGTTGTGTACAATCGGTGGTGTCAATGTTGTTTTTACTGCCCTCATGTGGCCAAAAATATCTCAATGCAGCTTTAAATTTCACACGTTGTCATGCCCAGAATTAAATTTTTACGATTGCAAAGCCTATAGAGGAGGAAATGCACCAGCAGTCGTTCATTAAACTGAGCAATATGTTAAAGTTAATGTTGGAGCCCCTGCATTGAACTACAACAGGTGTAATGTGGCAATAGTCCTACAGAGCTAATTTCCCTTCTAACTCCCTTAAAACCCATTTCTATAGGAAATGCATATATGCTCTGCAGATAAATCGAATGCAGTAATGCTGGGGGTGTGTACTGCACACTGAGCATTGTAAAGCGGTGCTGTAGTGATGAAGCACATTTGAGATGTATGCAGTCCATCCGGGTCAGCCAGGTAACATAAACAGCAGACAGCGTTTTACAAAAGCAGAGAGAAAAATAGTATCTGACAAAGCCGGCAAAAGTTCCTGACATTGATGGAGCTCTGACAGGTTACTGTTGACAGCAAGGGAGGGACCTGGAGGCACTAAAGGATAAAGAGAATAAATCCACCTCATTCTGACACACACACACTCTCTCACACACACACACACACACACACACACACACACACACACACACACACACATAGACCTACATTTGACATACATAGTCGCACAGATCCAACCTGGCGGGTGAGACAGGGTGAAATGCCTCTCGGCACACCATAGGTGACACTGTTGAACCGCGCACCGAGGTGACGGCACAGAGCGGATGACATGGGAGCGTTACAGAGGGACGGGAGGGAAGAGGAAGCGTATAGAAAACTACAGGAGTGTGAGAACGGCTTTCAGACTGGAGAAGGGAAGAAGTCGTTTATCACCCCCCCCCCCCCCACCATCACTTTGTGCCTGATGACTGTCGGAGCTGTCACTGTGTGTGTGAAAAGGCTCGGCTCCACTGAAACGTCAGTACCGCTGCTCTTCAGTGGGGGGCGGGCAAGACAAAGCTGATGAATCCTCCACTGCCTTAGTGTCCTCCTCTTTTACACTGCAGTACGTGATGTGTCTCACCCCAACGAAAAACAGACTGCATGTACTAAACATACTATTTATATGCTTTTAGTAAGGCACAATTATGCATAGCATCGCTTTTTTTATTATAAATAGCACTATGTGTTAACAGTATCTCTGCAAAGTTTGACTTCGATTAAGTGAAGTTTCTATTTTTAGTAATTCATTTAGTTTTACGTGTACCGTAGGTTTAAGTCCGCTGAAAGCCAAAATGCCATAGCTTACTTCCTGGATCTTGAACGCCTCTGGTTCCAACACAGACGGCCTCTGCTCAAGCAGATGCACCCATACATACCAAGCAAGGCCGTGTGGAATAAGAGATGGTACAAGTATTCAGTTCCTTCTATTAAGCAACTTTACACAACCTAACAGTGCATCTTCAGTTCAGCTTCATATCTTCAGTGTTTCAGCACCATAGCATGTTATTTAACCATAAAATACAGACGATGCGCCTTTTAAACGAGGCCCGCTTCTAAAAGAGTCAGCTGGAGACAAACTAGCAGCCTATTTTGCAGCCAAGTTGACTTTCAAAGTGCCTGCAAAGAAAGTGAAATACACAAGAGGTGTAGTCTACTGACACTGCACTATACCAGTGCAGTGTCATCCCTCAAACCACTAGAAGCATTGCATTTTTCAGCCTGTCATCCACTTGAACTTGTCAGTAAAGCTCTGCTACTGGACCGTGAACCTCTGACCGTGACCTGTTGTTCCCTGTTCCCTTCCTCCTATATATGGATAACACAATGAGCGACAGATATGAAATGCTTAGGTGTACGTTAGAGGCTCAGGGGAATACGATCCCTGTATCATCTTCTTCTATTCCCGGCAGTTTTCATCGCTCTTGCCTCTCTCTCTCTCTCTCCCGTTACAGGGCCGCGTAACCTGAGGTCCGAAAACGCTCCATTTCTATTTCCAGAGATACAAATGTCATTGCCCCGGCGCTTCTCTCGGATGCACAGAGTTTTATTTTGAAACAAAAAAACACCGTCTCTGATGCATAAAATGTCAGGGAATAACCTTTTGCGATGGAACTTTCAAAAATAAATATATTTATTCTGATGTCCACTGGCTCCTCGGTGCAAATAACCAACGAGAAATGAGCTTTCAGCTTTTCCGTCTCTCTTCCTGAAAGATTTAAAAAGGTAGAGCGCCGACTAATGGGGGATTAGTCGGCGCTCTACCTTTTTAAATCTTTCATTGACGCGTGGGTCAAGGGAGGCTGCGGCGTTCCCCCTCCACTCACAGTTTATGCTGTTAAAATTTTCATGGGAGCTCTTCTATCCATTTTTCTAAAAACTGATTTGACTAAAGCACGATGCAGACAAAGACAGAGGCTGCGTTTTCTGAAAAAAGGGGAAAGGAATGCGAGTGGTTCCTGCGGCTCTCCATAATACATGTCCTGGTAATATCTGTTCATAATTTGAAGTTTCTTTTCTTCCCAGTGTTTTAACAATCAAAGCTTCTGCCTTTTATATTACGTCCTCTTTAAACTCTCCCTGAAGCCGGATTGCATTTCACTTTGAGCTTCTCAGCTATAAATGAATATTTCAACTGCGCCATCGCTCGACAAATTGAGCTGAAAAAAGTTCGACTCAACCATGGCGGCGGCGGGGGTGGAGCGATTCCGGGGGTTTCTAGATCACTCCCAGTTAAATTACACGAAATCACTCGGAGAATAAATAATTATAGTAAGCAGCTAAAAGCTATTTAACTCCGCCCCCCTCAAAAGGAAACAACATTTGGGTGGGCGGAAGGGTGCGTTGACGTGAGCGGCTGTGGCAGTCCACGGAGCAGAACCGAGAAGTAGGTCATCGCCATTGACCTGCCTCACACAGTCATTATGCACTGCGTGTGTGTGTGTGTGTGTGTGTGTGTGTGTGTGTGTGTGACTGTTCCAATTCTCTCTTAACTCGCAGGAGGCAGAAAATCGCAAACGCACACAGCGAAATGTTGGGATCAAGCGAAAGAGGGCAAACCTTGGGAAGCTGAGCGTAAACATGAGAGCATCAGCCCCGTGACGCCACGTCGCCAGAAACCGAAATATGTTCACCACGACCGTAAAAATGTAGTTTGGGGCATTTTACCACTGCAGCTAATTGCGAATATGTCGTCGTCTTTGAAGTAACTTCCCACAAACACCACTTACTTTAACGGAGGGGACACACACAGGAAGGACCAGCCCCTTAATTATTCACATTATTTTGTGGAAAAACTGCATAAATTATTGACTCATTTTGTGACTTATAAAACACAACCTCCACCTTGTTTCCCCCTCTTTTTAAACGTCCCATTCTCAGTATAAAACAACATTTTGACACCTTGTTTACCTCCAATATGTCGAAGAATTTAAAGACCTCCCCACACACACACACACACACACACACACACACACACACACACACACACACACACACACACACACACACACACACTACATCCCCCACAAACACAGCTGTTTATGGGATTTGAGATTAAGATTGAGAAAACAATATAATAAATAAATAAACATAATCTGCTTTCATAGCAGCAGTGCATAGCGCACAAAGGGAGATTAACACCAGACCTCACGGGGTCGTCGAGAACATGTTGTGTTTTCAGGGTCGTGCTCTCCGTGCCAAGGTCGAGGCAAATATCCTCTATAAATGTTTTTATTTTTATTTTCATAAAAGAAAGACGACATCGTCCTCCATGCGCGCTGTATGGATGCAGCCATGCGGAAGCACTGCTGAGACGCTGCCACCGCCATGTGGAGCCAAGTCAAAATATTATTCCAGTGTTTCACCGCAGAATATTTCTCTTGGGCACCGAAATAATGTGATTAAAATCTTGCCGCGCTGGTGCTGGAGCAACTTCATTTCGTGTAGACTTAGGCTTGCAGGTGCAGGTGTAGATGCTGAAAGTCCAATTAGGACCGAGGAAGGGAGTGTATATACTTTAGTGATGTGTACACGCCCAGAGCTAACGCCAAAGAAGTCCAAACTCCGCGAGGGATCAAAAAATAAAAAGGTTTAGAGCTTTTTAGATGTCAAACTCAAAGGAGAATTACATTTCAGAGCTTTCTCATCTCTTCACATCCCTCCTCCTCATCCCGTCTCTCCTCTCCACTGTACAGCACACTCACTGTGTCGTTAGCACGTTAACAACGCTAACTGTTGCCCCACACACACACACACACACACACACACACACACACAGACATTACGTCTTTGTCTGATTCCAGACACCCTGCCATGTTGATCCCTAATCCACTTCCTACCACACTGGCTGTGACCAATCGCGGCCTTTCATGTTCCGAAGCGGTCAGTCACGCCTAACAGGATTGGCTGGCCGCGTAGTCCGCGGATGCCGGGGCCATTAGTGATTATGATTAAGGGTGACATTCGTGATCGTGGGTTGCGTGTGAGTGTGTGTGTGTGTGTGTGTGTGTGAGTGTGTGTGGGCGGCGGGGTCCGTCTGGATTCTTGCTTGTGTGACCCAGATTGGGTATAGTGGCGCATGTGGAATGAGATGTAATGTTTGGGGAGAGATTAGGGGGAAAAAAACAAGGCTGGTGCTGCTGTCAAGGGCACATTTGATCAGTGTGAATGATCTTCGCACCCGCAGACACACACACACACACACACACAGCGAGTGCTTTTTTTATGTGTGTAGCTCGAGCAAAGCAGTGAATTCAATGCACTGCAACAGTTCAAAGTGCTAGATACTGTAAACTCAAAGCGGTGCACTTCAAGGTTGCTTCCTTTGAGCGAGAGCCCACCCCCAGTAGAAGTCTTCTTTTCAGTACTACGGCTGGCCGTGTGTGGGCGAACAGAGTGCCGGCCGGGATGATGGAGCATTAACGGATGAGCACCACGTGTGCTCCATTTCCTTCTTTAAAGACGCGGCACATTTAAGTTAATGCCTCCCTCCGTGATCACAATTATTCCACAATGCATTGGTGTTGCCTTAAACAAAATATACCGTAAAAGTTGGGTTACAAGCCGCTCCCACCTCCGGTCAGTGTCCCCGCTGTAGCAAGCTAGGAGCAGCGCTAGCTAGCGCTTCTGCAGCTGCTGCTGCTACCGGCCGCTGCTGCTGCTACTGCCCGCGTCCCCTCTGCCCAAGTCGGGTGTCGAGCCTGGTCCCGCTACCTTCAGTGGTTTTCGGAGAGCTTGCGGAGGTTAGCGGAGAGCTAGCGGAAGTTAGCGGGGAAGTAACGGAGCGCTAGCAGGAGCCCCAGCTGGCTACCACGGGGAGCTAACGGGGACACTGACCGAAGGTAGTAGCGGCTCGTAACCCGACTTTTACGGTATGTGCTTAGGATCCCCTGGCGGAGATGAAAGTGATTAAATAGTGGTTATTCCCCAAAGCACGACATTATGATTGCAACTTTGATTGGATGATGGAATATTTTCATATTTCGGCATTAAAGCGGCCCCCGGGAGAGCCGGCAGATGAGGTGAAGCGAGCACCACGAGATACGTGGAAAGAGTCATGTGACGTAGTGTTTTTTGACTCATTAAACTTAACTTGTTTACGATGGGTAACTTGTTGTTTTTTTTTGGCCATATTGGCAGATTTTCTCATGTGATTTGAAGAAATCAAGGCTCCTACTTCTCAATTACAGAGAGGAATGACTTGATAGGATGTGGATTTGTTTATAGCGTGATCAAGGAATTAGCTTCCAAAGAGCTAATCCACCCCCCCCCCACACACACACACACACACAAACACATGTGACTTCAGACCCTGCGCATGCCTGAAAGCAGCACCTCGTGTGCCGCACCACCCAACATGTGGACAGCTGCGGGAATATGCTTACAATTACGCCGGCTTCTGAGCCGCGCGCATTCTTTCGAGTCTGAACGGTGAGTTTTTTCGGGGCAAGAGTGAACGACGACATGATCCGTGTTTACGTTGAATCCGGAGGGGAGGAATGTCGGAAAAAACAAACCGAGACGATATTGAGTTTGAGAGGCCCCTCGAGCGGTGTATTCCAAAACGATGTGATCTGACTTTTCAACATCTGCCGGCCTGCAGCACATTAACCAAACGCCGTCCATGCATACCGAGTGGCCGCGGCATATCTTCAAACCCGCAGTCTGTAGAGAGAGTGAGAGAGAGAGGGGGGGGGGGGGGTGGTGGAGAAAATAAAAAACTGAAACCGAGTCGAGTCTGACACCCGTGAAAGGTTGTTTATCAGGCGGCGCTCTCAAAGAATCCCAGATTTGGCTCCGAAAAGGATTAAACTGGAAAAGCTGGTGTTTTTCATCAGAGGGTCTGAAAGGGAGCGAGCTGCTGTGATCGGTTTCACGGAACAAAAAGTGCAAGAAAGTTCTGGGATTGCAGGATTACCGTGGTGTAGTTTGAAATATGATGCATTTATAGGATTGATATTTATGCGCTCAAAAAAAGGTACAAGAAACTATACCAATCAGTGTTTAAGCACGCATTTATGAGGCATAATCTGCTGCTTTCCTGCCTTCATCTCTAAAATCAGTACGCAGCGCAAAATGATAAAAAGTGAATAAAATACTTATGGATCAAACGATAACTTTTGGGGCGATACCACACTCGGAATGTGTAAAGCGGCCCACTGCAGAGGCTCCCGACAAAAGTTTGAGGAACCACTTATCCTCTCCACAGGACTACACAAGCTGCCAAGTCTCACTGAACCGGTCGCACTCATTGTCGCCGGTTTCCATGGCAACGCCGCACTTCATCTTATTCGCTTGGTGATTAAAGAATGCACTGGGGTGAATCAAATGAACTGAACTGGAGTGGAAACAGGGGGAGGATGAATGGAAAGAAGAAAAAAAGTATTCCAGTCTGTCTTTATCCTCTTTTTTTTTTTTTTTTTAAGGATGTTTAGATAGCAATTAACGGCGTGCCCCTCGGGCGCCTGAAGTGGGAGGCGGCTGACGCTTTGAAGACAAACTTAACCAATTAGGGAGCGATAAGAGTCTGGTGCGCTCTACCTCCACATCATGGCATGGAAGCTACACGCTGGTGAGATAACGGTGGCCGACCGGAGGTGGCTAATGCTATCAGCAGCCAGCAATTAAGTTGCCCCCTTGTGCACCTCTCCCTCCTACCAGGTCTAAACAAAGTGGCCGACGTGCACTCAAAAAAAAAAAAAGACAAAACAGCCTGGGCTATATGTGTCTACATGGTTCCCACAGTCAATCTTCAGGTCTATGGGAAACTGAGATGCTTTTCTCAAGGCCGACACCCTGGCTGACAATGCCAGTGAAAACGTGCCGGGGGGAAACAGGAAGAGCAACAGCGCTATATCGGTCGGCATCGTGACAACTGCGAAACAAACATCAGACAAAGCTTTTGTTTTGTGCTTCCTCGTCTCCGTTTGTCAAAGCAAACGTTCTGTGGACTGAAAGATAGACTTCTTAAAGATGAATGAAACTTTTCCCTAGCACGAAGCGCAAGGTCAACTATGACTATTTTAAACAACTTTTAGTCCAAAAAACTGCATTACTCGGATAAAAATCAAAGGAGGCGGCCATGAAAGTCGCACATGCTTCTCTTTAATGCTTTTGTTTCGCCTCGGTCGAAGTTTCACGCGGCGTTCCTTGATCCGCCGTCGTAAACTGCACTTGACAGTACGGTGCATTGTCTCGCGGGGTCAACCCCTTGAACCCGGTTTTTCCTTCCACCCCCGTGACCCGCGCGCAGCAGGTGAAACGGATCAGCGGCGGCACTGAGCCTGTGGCAGCCAGCTGTCTTGCACACGCTCTCAGTGAGCCCACAAGACACACACACACACACACACACACACACACACGAAACACACCTCAGCACACAGGAGATGCTGCGGGGTCGGGCACCTCCGGAAAGGCTCGTTAAAAGCACACCCAATGACAGAGTTGTACATGAAGTGTAATTATGGAGGTGTGTTCACATTCACAGACACGCAGGTAAATATGTCAGCTGTTAAATAAACTCTGTCAGACTCCCGCTCCCTCTTAAGTGCTAAAAAGACCATCCGGGACCTTTTTTCTTTTTAAAGCCACTCATATCCACACAGCACTCTACACGCACATCTGAAGCATCGCTCCAGGCGCTGTCTCCTGTCCTTGTGTATCGTGTGCTTTAAGCCACCACCACAACACAGTGACTCTTTGCATTTGGGTCACACAAAACAGACTCTCACATGCAGCGGCAAATCCCAAGCCACCCACCCACACATGGAGTGGAATGTGTTATTTGGGTCAATATTCAAACGTCACAGTCAATACTTGTGTGGCGAGATCCAATTCCATGTCGATATAGGTGGGGGGGGGGGGGGGAATCATAAAAATTAAAGTTTTTGTAAAGCTTAAGTTGCTCGAGAACTCCACGACTGGTGCATAATTGTATTTTACCACATGGTGCAAATAAACTCCTCGGCTCAAAGGTCAATTCAGCAAGTGTTTCTACAGAAGTTTCTATTCGACGTGATACAGATGGCTCCACGGGACTCATTGGCTGAGTCCCGGAGCCGCTGCTCTGTCATTACCATTCCAGTAATGCTGGCACTCAACGCTTCCACTGAAGAAAGAACACAATCTGAGTCGAGATGGAGGGTGAAAGCACGCGGGGAATCCCCCTGGGACTTAAGTAAACTGAGAGCAACACAAACTCCCACAGGGACAAGGCCCCCCTATTTACACGAGTGCGCATGAGGGAACTAAACAAACTCACTCCTCCTCTTCCACCTCCTCTTACCTTCCACATGATTAAAATCCCATCATCCACACGTAAAGTGAAAAAAAAAAGAAGAGAGGAAAGAGAGAGAGTTGGGCATGGAACGGAGGCTCTCTCTAGCTCTCTCTCTCTCTCTCCCTCTCCCTCCTCTGTGGAGCAGCAGCAGTGGTCGGCGAGCAGCGAACTTGGGAGGCAGTGAGGATGTGGATGTGTCTCCGTGGCTGTGTCATCACCTCTCATGACATGCTTCCCCCCCTTGCCTGTGTAAGCCTTTCCATCCTGACCCGGCAGAGAGAGAGAGAGAGAGAGAGCAGGGACAAACTAGTGCTCCTCCTCCTCCTCTCTACCTCCCCTCCTCCTCTCTGTCCATCCCTCCCCTCCTCCGTTTCCCCCCGTATTCAAATCTGCCAGTGGGCTGCCCTGCCTCTAAGTAGGCCAATCACTGTCCCACCGGGGGGCGGAGCCTGTGTGCAGTGTGTGAGTTTGCAGTCGGACGCGTCGCGCCGACATTCCGCCTGTTTGCATGTCTGCTTGTCCACGCTTATGTTCCCGCGCTTGGCATGCAGACTCGCGTGGACATGTGTTCGGCTTCGAGCAACATTTACTGTGATCTGCATACCCTCTTTTTTTTTTCTGCTGGTGTTGAATGAATAGCTGTCTGTTGTGCCCAACACCACAAACAATAGCCCCCCTCCAGTCCCCCCAAAAACATTACACTCTACATCCTGCAAATATTTGCTCCGTCTGCCATTCACTTCAAATGAGGACTGTCTGTTTAGACTAATTCAAGCATGTCCTGTTTCCTCCTTTTTGGTGGGATCTCCTGTTGTTGAACTTTTTCCCTGCCTCCCAAGCTGTTTTTCTAGTTCCTGTAGGCTCTCTGCTCAGTGTTCATTACCCACGCTCCATTTTCAGGGTCAGACAGTGAGACAATTTAGTTGAACCGAAGGCTCGTGAACCGAGCGTCTTATGTGGTGAGAACAACAAAAAAGTGATGGGTAGAAAAGGAAAACACCGACAAGCATGGCTTACGTGGTTGATTTTAAATAACGAGCAACAGATCAGAGTGGAGGAAGAGTTGGGTTCAGCCTCGCATTTGAGAAAGATCTTCAGTGACTTTCCGGTAACTTTCCACTTTTGCATGTACGACACGCCCTCGGTAGCTATTCCACCTCCATCATTTTTAATGTCTGTCTGCTGTCTCTCCCCCTACCTTGAAACTTCAGCTGTTTTGTGCCACTGCTCATGAAAACAACCCCCCCCCCTTTTTTTTCTTCTTCTTTTTTTTTTTTATGCGTCCCGCAAGTAAAGCAGCTTAAATTAATCTGTAGTCGGTCATTTAGCCTCCCACACAAAGCACTCTGCTCCGCCAAAACTGCGGTCTCCAATCAGAAATCCTCGGCAGGCATCAGCTGTCTCGTGGTAGACTATACCTCCCAGTCATGTCTGACTCACTGCGTAGGCTGCTCTCAGTCTTTGCAATTGCGCATAACGGAAAGCAGCTTGAAGCCAAAAGAAAATAACAGAATCAGCTCTCACCATTATTGGGAAATTTACAGTCCACGCGATGTGAAAGCTTTGTAGTCTGGCCGCTCGTTGCTTCGCCAGAGCCCAAATAATCCTTCACATGTTGCCCGAGGGAAGTGATTCCTATTGTTGAAAGTGTAATGTGCGGTTCTTGCTTTGCAACTGGAAAACGGGTTCAATTTCAACTTGTAGGATCCTCGAGCCAGAAATGGCCCTTTGGCCTAAAATGGACTTGTACGCTTCAAATGAAACTGTCTGTTTGGGTCCGATGCGTTCCAGAGAGCACTGACAGACTTCTCAATTAGATGAAGTGTTACTGAATCCCTGTAAAGTCGGTTTAAATGTGCTTACACTATTTTGGCCCTCCAAGGTCTCAGACAGAGGTTTGTTTAGTGAATTCAAAAATCCCCCCTGGAGGTAAAAAAGACAAAATTGTGCATGACCGGTGTTGGGTGTTTGTGGCACGTTTCGTTAACAATACAGCTTTTTGGTGGCGCTGGGTGGATATCCGTGTGCCCAGACAATGTGCCCATGCACGGTATTTGGACGTGTGCACTCTGGTGGGAATTGTGGCTGTGTTTCTGGCGGCTGGAGTGGGATCAGTCGAGGTGAGGCTGCCGCCAAAGAATGTTCTTTTGGAAAAGAACAAGGAAAGAGTTTCCATCTCGGGTCAGTTCCCGGCGAGAGCGAGATCGCTAACTTTCTGAACACTCTGCTGGTCCTTTAAGATATATCCCCCACACAGCTCGAAGGAAAATATACAAGCACACACACATAGCGCGTTGACCTCAATGCTAAAATTTATTTTTTTCTCTCTTTTTTTTTTTTAATTCATACTACTCAGAAAGTCGCGTTGTGAAATTGGAAAGACATTGGAAAGTATGTCTCAGTGCTACAGTATGTACGTCTGAAGGTCATGCTTTCAAGCAAAGTGGCGCTTGCAATTTTCAGACAAAAGAGGTAAGCAGATGATTAATACCATTCATCCATATAACCCTCCATAGGTCAGTCACTTTCCTGCATGGTTAAGTAGCAGCTAACAGCTTTAGCGCACCGGGGTTGTGTTGCGTTGCATTGTGATGCACTCAAGCTCTATTCAGTATAAATTAGTAGAGGGCGAAGGTAAATAAAAACAAATACCTGTATTTATCACATTTATCATCAATCCCCGAACCCTGGGGTTATTAATACATTTGCGAAGAAAGGATTGTGTTAAATTACATTCGATTATTTATTTTTTTGGTGTGGTATGGAATTAGGTATCAAGACTCACTGGTATTGAATATTGTATTTTTGGTATGATGACATCCCCACTTATACTTTCTCCCTCCACACAACTGGCCCATCGCTGCATGAGCTGGATGTAAATGTCTTCTCGGTTTCAGTAACTGTGGAACGATGTCTCTTTTTAACGAGCTCCAACGTCGGTGCCTTAAATCAGCTTAAGAGAAATGCATATAAAGCACGCCAAATGGACTAAACAGCATTGAAGTTGTACCTGTGGGTCGAGGCTTTTCACTGACGGCACAATGCATATAGAGACACTGCACAGTCCCTCCGTCAGACGGTTTCACTTATTTTCCCTTTGAAGGTTATCCAACAGCACTCTACAGAATTAAAGCACGCAGACACACGAGGCCTCTTCGCTCGTTCGAGTCTCAAAGATGCAGACGGAGTCACGGAACCTCGGTACCGCAAAGTCGGGTTTTGTCACCTTGAACTATATGTGTCCAGTCTTCCCCCTGGTGGTGTTTTGATTGTGCTCAGAATGACATTGTGCAAGTAGAGATGGAGGGTATTGACTTCAGAATCCTAATTTACCATGCAGGCACAATGGCCAATTTCATTTGGAAGATTTCTTTGTGCAAAATGCCCCAAAAAGACATGATGATTCACATTCAGTGCAAGGAGGCTATAGAGAGGGGTGGACAAAATAAGAGAAACGGCAATTATATGGAATATACAGAACTGTTGTTGTTTTTCTCATAATATATATTGATCAAGTGCACGAAGTCTGAAGAGATTTTGTTTATTTTTTAACCTTTTTTTAAATTTCTTTGATTACTGTTTATACATTTGTCGTCTTCAAAGCTGTGGTTTTATTTTGCTCCCCAGAAACTATCCTGTGAGGTTCTGTGTATCTAATCAAGCAAAGAGAAGATGAAAGAGTCTGAGACATAAAAGCTCAGCTACGAAAAGCACATTTTTAAACATGATTTCATATTTTCTTCATGTTGACTGCTCCTTTGTGTGTGTGTGTGTGTGTGTGTGTGTGTGTGTGTGTGAAATATAGGAAAGAAAGCTCGTCTCTTGCCTTTTTTAATTTCCAACACCCCAATGAAAAAAGCTGGCCTCCTCTGAGTTTCGAGAGGTCTTATTTTTAACAACCTGGAATGAGCGGAATGCGGCGGGGTCCGTCTCCTCTCTCGGGGTGAGACCATTAAAGGGATAAAGCAGGACAGGGGTTACGACCGAGACCTTTGCAGAGGGCACCGACGCTGTGGGTAGTCTGGGATTTGTGGGATTTACATCACACATATGTGAAAAGGGACACGTGACCACAACGCTCTAATCCTTTAAATGGCTCTCAGCCAGGTCAAAATGAATGTAAAAGGACACATAGTCAGCATCCCTTTGATGTGAACACCCACACACTCTATCAGTATATTACCATCCAGAGGCATGTTTATGACTTAGATATACCGTGTCATAAAACCTCCCCAGACACTGATCACTATCTCGGACTGTACTTTTAGACATGCATTCAAATTGCATGACTCGTGGGAAGCTGTGGGGATATTCGGTCGGGCCGCTCGAGTGTGGTCGTGTCTCGCGTCGGCCCCCGCTCCATAAGAGAAGTATGAGTGACCTTTTTTAAGGCATCTTGGTTGTCACAGCTAAAGCCAAACACATATCCCCTCAAGCTGACCTCTGGCCTTCTAAGTGAGTTCACATGCGGCCAGTGAAGCACTGGCTTCACTCAGCGAGGGGGAAGACGCACAGCTGGTACCGGCCCGAGCAGAGGCATTTGGGATTAGTGCGAATTTTGGGGGGTTTTGGCGAGGAGATTTTGTTGTCCGTGAGCTTCTCTGCGAACCTCAGAGAATAAACTGATTTAATCGGCGAGAAACTAATACAACGACAAGCCCTCCGAGAACAGATTTTTTTTTTTGGAGAGGAGGAGGAGGGGAAAGCGAGACGGACAGATTAAGAGATATGGAAGGATGCTAAGAGCAGGAGATAAAGAAGTCTAGGTGATAAACATTCAATGTAGCTGCACTATTTCCTCTGTAGTCTAAAATGAAGCAAGGAAAAGGAAAAAGAAACGACCTGGATGGCTACAAGTAGGAGTGACTATTCAATATGACCGACATTCACATGGTTGTGAGGCCAATCAACAAACAACAGACCATCTGTGCGTGTGTGAACCCTCAAACCTGACACACACACATTCCCTCCGGTGGCCTCGAGAGTCTCTGAGGAAAGGACAGCCATTACTTCAAATGTCATTGTGAGTCAGAGAATCAAACAGGTCGGCCAATCAACGGACGTGTTTTTGATTGGATGCCGTTCGTGAGTAACAACCGAGGTCGGGGGGCGGGACGGTAAACTCTGAATCAGCGGTTAGTTGTTGAGCATCGTTAGCCTGCCGGCGCCTTCCGACCCCGACAACAAACGCAGACGCAATGAAAACATCATCCGGGATGATAAAGAGAGAAAGAACGAGCTCTCCTTGTCAGATTCCAGATGTAGTTGTGCATACACACACACACACACACACACACACACACACACACACACACACACACACACACACACAATATATATATCCATTTCCTGAATCTGACATATTAACCGGGAGCAGTAGCTCAAGGTCACTCTCTGTCACCAAGGCGAATGCAAATAGGCTCGTTCTACACAGTCAAACACATAAATGCCCCAAAGCGTGCACGAAAATGGACACACACAGGGACACACTGAAGATAAATGGATACACACAGCTGGACTAACACACACACACACACGCATAACAGACGCATATGTATGAGTGTCAGGCAGCATCATCATTAGCGGTCAGCGGGCCCAATGTGTCCTCAAACTGTCACGTCTTCACTCCTCGCCCTCAACTCAAACCAACACCAGCTGGCGCATCATAACAACATTATGTAGTCCCGAAGAAAACTCAAAAATCTGACTCAAAAGGATGAAAAATCAGACAGAAAAGGAATGCCCGCACCAGCATGACGGGTCATCGAATAAAACTGCAAGCGACAAGAGCTTTTTTCTTGGATTGCAGGCGAATTTATCAGCGAATGGAACTGGCTGAGTTTTGGACGTTGGTCACAACAAGTGGATTTAAGAAAACCACATGAGATTAATGAATCATTCGGGATGTTACTGACCAAAAAAACCCAACATTCTTATTAAAGCTAATGCCAGTTGCACGTCCGCTGCATAGGATAGGTCACTGAATGCCGTGGTACCATCAGGCAGTCACTGGCACACACGGCTGAGTTTGTCTTCAAGCTAATGTGCTATTTCAGGCGCCGCTACATTATCTATTAAAATTCTCACACGGAGTAAAGTGCAGTAGCGCTGCCTTGTTGTATTGAGTGAAATAAGGGTGTGATGAGGCGTACAGAAAATTGTCTTCACTGCTCTTCCATTGAGTCCATTCTAAGAGCCAATCTAGTTTGAATATATATATATATATATATATAGTTTGAATATATATATATATATATATATGTGGATGGGAGAAAGGAATATCATAATGTTGTTTTCCCATATTCTCATCGGACTAAAATCCTAATGATGTCCAACGTGAAGCCCTCCAATTAGTGCATGAGTGTATCCCTTCACAATGCTCTGCTTGTCTGTTGCACTCAATCACCTCGCCATTTGTCCCTGGAAGTTGTATAACTCCTCATCCCGTATTAAACGGAGATCAGCGCGAGTTCAGTTCTCAAAGGACAGCAAACGTCATTGGCTCGGTATCGCCACATTCCTCATATTAAACATCTGAAGTGCTTTACCCTCAACTGGAAATAAAAAGCTCACGTAGAATTAAAGTCTGCGATTCTAATCCGATACACATTTCTTGAATTCAACGGACTCCTCGCGGTCCACCAGCTGTCCGTTCTGTGTGCACTGGAAAAAAATGATAAAAAAATCCCATTGTTCATACAAAGCCCCTCAGTATTTCTGCAGTGTTTCCCGTGTACAGTGTTTAATCAGAACAAAAGAGACATGCAGAAAGAAAAAGAAACGATGTGCAGCGCTCTGTTGGATTAGGATCAGAATGTCAACGAGCGCGTGCACGGATTTGTTCAATCTCTATGCACAATTGCAAGACCTCCACCTTTTCTAAATGTCATAATTTACATGGCCATGTAATAACCTAATGGGCGGACCCGAAGCCACGTGACATATCAGGCAGCACTCGTGACCTTTCAGGATCACCGGACTCCAATCCAGTGCCGATGATGCAATCAGCCGAGACACAGATTCCTTCCCCCGGCCGCTCAAAAAAGGCATCGATAATACCCAAACCGCTCTTTGGAGTAAAGGCACTCTGTCATTCGGCGCCATGAAGGAGGCAATAGGAAATACTGTGCGCGGAAGTTATTTTAAAGTCGCATACTGCTGTTTTAGTTGAGCCTCCCTGCGGTGAAAAGAATTGACTTTTCCCCCCAGGTGTGCTGAATGTCAGCGTGGAGCATGAATAAGTTCTAAGTGGAAGTCAGGCTCTCCGACCTCCCCTGCTCTCGGCCAGCAGTGCAGTGCAGCACGCCGTGTGTACGTGTGTGTGTGTGTGTGTGTGTGTGTGTGTGTGTGTGTGTGTGTGTGTGTGTGTGTGTGTGTGTGTGTGTGTGTGTGTGTGTGTGTGCCTAATGTAATGCAATGATGTACCCAATCCACCAGGCAGTGAGAAAATATTCAGATAAATGAGACTGTCAGCGCCTGTGACAGGGAGAGTGCACACACACACACACACACACACACACAAACGTGAGTATAGCAGTAAGTAAACATCCTCCGTGGCCGTAAAAACGAATCCGAGATTTTAGCCGGAGACGCAGGCGACTGTGACGGGAAGCACAACGCCAGCGTGAGGAATCGAGAGCGGGGGAAACGCGTTAATCAGAGGACATGCATTTTGGATGAAGGTGAGGGAGGGGGCCGCATACACGTGTGACTACAGCATAAGACAGACATAAATTATGAAGGCGCTAAACGGTGCTCTCAGCTGGATCGTTAATGGCGTGAATTATTAATCGGCGAAATCATCTACTTTAGAGGGTTCAGGGCTTTCGGAGATCCAGGTTTGAATAAAGGTGTCAATCTCACCTGTGGCTGGTGCTCGATGATTCTTTCTTTTTTTTTATTATTTGTATTAATGGGCACACTGCACCCTTTGATGAATAGCGATAATGCAATAGCAAGGCCACATGCGTGCGTGCGTGCGTACACAGTTTGGAAAAATAGCTTCACAAAGCTTCGGGTGGTGTCACCAGAGGGAAGAAACATGGAGGAGGTTCAAGAGGCACACACACACACACACACACACACACACACACACACACACACACAGGAATATATATCTCACTCCCAATGCAGCATCGAGACAGACAGGCACACAGACGGGCTGACCCTCAGATGTGCTTCCCCAGGGGGGCGGGACAAAGCTTCTTAAGCCGAATGACATTCGCTTCCAACATGTTTGCTTGCCCTCTCCACGCGTCTTGTCTCTATCGAGCTCGAGCTGTCCCCTCGGGCCCGAGCCAACACCTCGCCTCTATTCTTCTAACATCAGTACAGATAAATACTGCCAGCCAGGGACACACAGGGCCAGTTTCACACACACACACACACACACACACACACACACACACACACACACACACACACACACACTGACCTCAGAGGTTCAATCAATAAACCACCCGTAGCACTTTTCCAAAGCTTGGAAAGAGACTGTGTGTTTCGTTACTGCTCCCATTAAACAAACAAGGCAATCTATAAGACCATTAGTGATATTGCGTTGCTCTCCCTTGGAACACAGCTTCATACAGCTCAGCGCCCGTTATCGTGTTTGCACAAAGGAATCCATTCTTAACAATGTGGCCAAAGAGAGAGAGAGAGAGAGAAAGAGAGAGAGAGAGTGTTTGACCCTTCTTCAGAAGGGGCATCGACCTTCTATTTAACGCACAACACGTTGTAGATCAAGAAGAGGCCCACACTGAATGGAGATGAGACAAAGGAATATGTTAGAAGATCTGTGGATGCCGTGGCACCCCTGGGTTGCCCTGAGAGTGGACCAAGGTTGCCCAAAGATTGGTTCCCTTCCAATTTTCTATGACATGCTCGGCAGTCTGAAATAACAACTGTCATACCAAGATTGGTCACTTTAAATACATTAGAGCTCTAGTAGATAATAAACTCATGGTCCATCTACTCTTAGAAGTCAGAATGATTCAGTATGTCCATAAGGAAATGCATATTTGCCTGTTGTAGCGAGTTGCGTCCCGCTGGTCGATGCAACATCATTTGTGATGGGTAGTTCGAATGGAGCCGCGATAGTTTAATCATCCTCCAAGATACTGAGCTCAGCGTCCCCTTTGGCATCGCATTTGGGTACAATTTTCCAGAACAGTGTGGTTTCCAAGTGACTGTGATCCTGTTGACTCGACACATTCCTTCTGTGGTTTTCCCTCGAGACCAAACGGGATCAAACCTCCGACCGCTGGGTGATCGGACCATTTTGCTTTGTTCAGACGGCACACAACAAATCCAATTGTTTTTTAATGACCGGCCATAAATCCTGGCTCGTCCACGTTTTGTATTTTACAAGCCTCCGTGTTGGATTTGTGTTTGGACGGTAAAAAAAAAAAATCTTTCTGCTGGTTGTCTTGGTGAGATTGTGTTTTCTGATCGGAAACACTGGGTGCGCCAGGTTGTGTGGATGTGTTGGGGATCTATTGGCGACAGGGCCATGAAACATCTTTACTTTGATTGTTTGGCTAGTCTTCACTTTTGTTGATTTTTTTTAATTTTTTCCCTTCCCTCAGTTAAGTGGAACAAGTTGGAGCACATCTTTGATTTTTTGTTGTCACCCCAGAATACATACAATTGCAGAAGAATGAAAGCACACTGGTATGCTTTGAGGTTTTGGTTACACCTGGAAACCCTTCTCCCTGAATCTCATGGGGGGGGGGGGGGTAGCATGATCTGATATCATGATGCAAAGATAAAAGTGCTCATTTGCACATTGTTTATGTCAAACACGCTCAGCTTTGGAAACAGCTTTCCTGACACTGTTCTCTCAGTTTAATTCTCCACCAAGACACATCGATCCACTTCTGCTTATAGGCCACTCTGAGCTTCAGCTAATCAAAGTGCCAATTAACGTAGGCAGCGGCATGCGCACCGAGCTGCAGCGGTAATCAATGGAATACTGATCTGCACGGGCACCGACTTTGTGAACTAGATGAGACAAATGGTGTCAGCTATTATGGCGTCGAGAATGATCTTTGTTCAAATTACCTTCCGTTGGTCTTTTCTGTGGTATGCTCTTGTGTTGGTAATCGCAGGTCGGGTTTTGTTGACTCCAACAGCTATGAAAAAAACAAAAAGATCAAACAGGCAAATCAATGTCTCTGAATCAATGGAAATACTCCAGACACTTGTGATCATTCATTCGGTCATTGGCTTTAAACTGGCAGCAAACTATTGCAAGACCAACAAAATAGGCCAATAAATTAAAACATGTTTTAAAGGTTTGCCAAACACTCTGACAGAACTTGAATAGTAAAGATTGATCAAGGCCCCAGTATCACTATGAGCTTTCCGGTCTCCAGGTATGGATGAAATTCAATAAACGATAAATGCAGTTTACTTCAAGTACACTCCTCATGGAGCATCCTGGAGACCCGTGTTTAGTCCAGCACATTTCTGTAATAACAACTAAATGAAGATAGTTTTCTGGTCACTGTCCTCTGACAGGTGGTTCTGAGGACAGTGACGCATAAAAGGAGGTCAGAGAGAGGATGGATTGAATGGATGGATGCGTCAAAAAAATCCCATAATGCAAGCTAGTATTTAACACAATACGCGCAAGTGCACACTCCCGGTTGATTACTTTGTAACACGAACGCTATGTTTCTATTCTACCTGGCGACCGGGATAACTTTCCAGAGTATAACATCTCTACTTAATAAACTCTTCAGTGCTCATTAAGAAAGAAACTCCTGAAATATTGTATTGTATCCTAAGGAGTGTTATCGCGTGTGAGTTCTAAAGGGGGTAGTGCTATGTGCACAAGGTTCCCAGCACATTTAACAATAGTAAGACTGCACTATTGTCCCGCATGCATGCAGCGTATTGAGAGGAGTTGAATTGCCCACACAGCCAGAGCTGCAGTGGAGCCAAAGCTGTGTATTTAGCGGAGGCCGAACAGAGCAAGGCACTTGACTAGTTCACGGTCCATCTCATCACCAAGTGTCTTTGGCTCTCTCAGGTTTTTGTCATTGTGCGGATAAACATTCAAGTGCCATGTTTGGTCACCCGGAGGACAAACCGGCCCATTCATACAGTCCAATACCCCGACGACGGATGAAAGGGGGTCACTGCAAATAAAATGCCTCTTCGGGCACTTAAAGCTCCCCCTACTTCTCTCCCAAAAAAAACCCTCTCCGTCCTTTCTCTCCATTCAAACTAATTTTCTTGAGCTTTGGTATAAAACAAGGCGGTGGCGAGGAGCCAGAGTTCTGCTGCCGAGGAGTTGAAACGTGAATGCCAAGCTCTCGAGAGATGGGATTTTAAAGCTGGAATGTGGGAGGTTTGGCTGGGCATGAAAAAGATTGGACACACTGGCAGTCGCTGATGCCAGGGGCCTCCTTGCTCGAGACGCTGCTGGGTTCCAAATATGGCAAAGAGGGAGTCAAAACTGGAAATAATCTGAGTAAACTATATAAGACTTAAAAAGACTGATAGATTAAACATGTCGTGAAATAATCCAATGTTCAAATCAACTGTCCCTTTTCAAAATAAAAGGTTGAATTTGTTTGTTCTGGAAAAAAAGAAGTGTGAGGAATAAAGAGGCAAAGAACCAATTTAGAAGAAACGATTAGCAGCAGCTATCAAACAAACAAACAAACAATACTGTTGCTTCCCACTACAACTCGGATCAATGCCACATCGCTGGGCACAGTTTGGACACAGAATCCTTGAATCTTCAAGACGATTGCCTCAAATGACGCAAAGACGTGTGCTTTTAATTCACTATCCAGCTATTCCTGGCTTCCTCCAACACCTTCCACTCCTCACTGTGACAAACCAGGAGCTCTCATGCACGCTCCGGGTCGTTTCACTTCATTTTAGCTCAGCGCCAGTGGCTCCAGGTACGCAACTGTCACATCCTGCTGCATTCAGCAGCACCTCCCTCTCCACATGTCAGCACTGATAAGGGAATGGAGTGTGTGGAATCCATAATGGGGGGAATGGAGGGGCCGGGGCTGTTGTGAACTGCGACTACGTCCACGATCGTTCCAGTAACAGAAGTGAATAATGAATCATTTTATCCCTCTTGAAGCAAAAAGGTCAATGCAGTAACAGGACTCCTGGAAACCTAATATAGTCTTGTAACAACTTCATCAAATTCAAAGTCATCAAATTCACTGGGGGTGATAAAAACATACTTTTTTATTTGACATTTTTTAATGAAAGCCATGCATTGCTCATATTCTAACATATAAGGTTGCATTTCTGAGTTTCTGGGGGGGGGGGGGAGACATTTTAATAAAATGTAGTCTTTAGTCCACATCAAAGAGATGTTTCATTTATCTTGCACTTAAGTAAGTTGTAGATTCATGCTGCTCAGTCAGCCATACAGAAATCCCACCGACGGCACCGGCATCTTATGCATTTCAGATTATTATTCAATATTTAAAGCCGTGTGTGTTTGTGTGCCGGCCTTTAACAAACCAAAGAGAACATCGCAACAGTCCGAAAATAAGTCCACAGTGAGCATGCAATCACGAATATGGCATATAGGTAAACACGCATTTTCACCAGAAACCTTTATGGTCAGCATGCAGCTTAGTTAACTTTCTATAATTGATAACGGAGTGTATATACTAGTTGTATTATT
The DNA here is from genome assembly GCA_038501785.1 of Myoxocephalus aenaeus. Lineage (NCBI taxonomy): Eukaryota > Metazoa > Chordata > Actinopteri > Perciformes > Cottidae > Myoxocephalus > Myoxocephalus aenaeus. The sequence goes on along the minus strand of JBAMJR010000047.1, from coordinate 5,108,117 downwards.
CATTGGCCATGTCAACTGCAATTCACTTCAGACACATTTCTCTGCAGTGAAGCATAGGAGGGTGTTTAACGCTGAATGAACCCTCACAGAAATTCATGCAGACCTGAAGGAATTTTCACTACTTATCATAAGAAGTTGTACTGTTCTTAATTTTCATCTTTGCAGAGATGGGAACATATTTGCATTAAAAGCCAGCAGAACTTTAATGGAGAGTCTTCCATCTGGTAGTTACACCACACAAAAAAAGTATTATTCTACAATATAATGAGCATCATATCCCTCTGTCGATCAAAGTTGTTTCTTTTAAGGAAGATGTGAGTGTCTTGTGTATTAAAATAATTGCTTACTTATTTAGCATTGTCAGCTTTCGGCAGCTAATAGAACAAAGCTAGTAAGCCTGTAAAGTCTCTGTCCTAATATATATTTCCAGACATGAAGACTTAAATTAAAGTGCATAAATCGTATGTATGTTCCCTTTTGAATGAAACGTAAGATGCATCCTTATCGTTTAAAAAGTTCTCTGAGCTCGCCACAGAGACTAACGAAGCCAACAAACGAGGCCTATTATACTGACAAGCAAAGTATTTAGCTTTATGATTTATCCGGTATAAATGTGGAACATTGGCTTCCATAATATGGTCTTGAGTCCAAACAAGCAATTTGTCTATTGGCTCATGTACACGGAGAACATTGGATAATATGTTGGTATAAAGAAACAATACATGAAGGGTACAGCTAACAAACTAGTGGTAAAACATAAACATGGCATTCTGTAAATTCAACACACAGCACAGAACCAATAGATTTCAGTTGGCTGAGCTGTGTTTTAGGAAGTTATAGGTAACAGGTAATATGTAATTAGATATGACCCAATAACTACGACACAGGTACATGTATTGCATCCAGTATTTTTGTAATTTAAAATTGTTCACTGTTAAGTAAAGATAATTGTAAGCCATTAAAATATATACTTTACAGGCATTTCATGATATATTTTTTTAAACAAGCTATTGCATTTTGTTGTTTACATTATGTAAAATGTCTACTCGTTTATTTACAATTATATTGAGATTCTTGCAGACCTATAATTAAGCACTTGGAGCTCATGGCTACCAAAAGTCAAGGAACCGCGCATGCAGCATACCGGGTTTGAAACTAGAGACAAAGCTGTGCAAGAGCTGCACCGAGACAATGACAGCAGCAGACACGTGCATCCAACTCCCACGCTTAAACCACATGGAGCAATCAAGCCCCCGAAAACACCCCCTCCCCGCCCCGTCCCGACCCACTCCACCCCTCCGATGTATGACATCCCATTGTGCATGTGCTACGAGGAAGAAGAAGAAAAGGAGAGGAAAAAAAAGACCCGAAACCCCATTGCCTCTAAAGGAATGGTCCCAATGAAAGTGAATTAAGCAACAAAGGAGGCACTTACATTCAAGAGGCTCACATGGTCCTCCGACAGAAAAGAAGAGAAGCGTGTGCAGTGATTCCAGTCTGAGAAAACAATAGTGAATAACCTTGAAGAGAGAGAGCGAGAGGAGAGAGAGAGGTGGGGAAAGTGATGGGAGAAGAGGGAGAGACGGAAAAGAAAGGTGAGAGGACGCAGATCCATGCATCCACACACCACAGCGTACTCACAAATCAAAACACTTAGGATCTTTTCTTGCATCTCCCCACCTCCTCCTCCTCCTGTTCAGCCTCCCTCCACCCCCCACCCCCCACCCCGTGCCTTCGGGTTTTACTTGTCATGTGTTCAGGCTCAGTCAAGCGTGAAGCGGGCTGAGGAAACCGGCGCTGCAAGTGCTTCGTCCAGCGGTCGGGTAGCTCATGCTTATGTTACGTGGAACATTGAGCTTTCTTGGACCCTTCCATGAGTTTGATCCAGAGCAGATGGATGGCGAGGCGGGAGGCGATATCCCGCGTCTTGGCTTGCCCATCACACCTCCCTGACGGGAGTCCTAAAAATAAGAAGAGAGAGAGAGAGAGAGAAAAACAAAGCATGTCTCCTGTGGTAAATGTAGCTAGATCCCCTTCAGAGGCATGTGTCCAGTTTCCAAAAACAGTTGGCTACAACTTCACATCTCGGTCCCAAAAAAAAGATAATGAAAGTCCCAAACTGCAGACACATTCACATTGCCTCAATTCAATTAAATGAAGGGCTCTCTTGCTGTGCATTTGCTGATTGCACAAAATGTTCCGCTCCATGTATCTTTTTTGTTTCTCTCGCTGAACGAGCTGATGCAAAACGCCTCCATTTTTAGTAATGTTTGCAATTTTTCCAGCTTTTGAGTTGCTTTTAACTTTTGGTGGTCGTCAGCCAAGGGACCAGAAGCACAGAAGCAGCGGGATCAGCACACGTTCTCATATTCAAAGTCCACAGATTAACTTTGACCATTTTGGGCTGAAACTGTGTAATAAAAAAAATATATATATTCTTTAATTTTCCATGAGCTGTAAATCTGAGCCGTCTGAAAATTAAAGGATTGCAAATTATCGATGGCGTTGCTTTTGGAAAGAAGGAAAAGTCTTGGAATTAACATGGACACCAATATAGAACACTAAAGCTCAACAAAGCAGACCATTGAAAATATTTGAGGCAAGTTTTTTCTGGCCTCCTACAGAGTCTTGGGTCTATTACTCTTATGTTGTTTTAATTATATTCTATGTGTTTAAGACAAAGCTAAGCTCTCTGTTTGCTGATGATATCATTGTGTACATACATCATTATATGGCAATCAGTCCAGTAGTTTTTGAGTTATTTTAGTCGGAACCAAAGTGTTAGACGGACCAATTGGCATTGCCATCTCTAGAGCCTTGGCTCAAGGAAAAGGGAAAGTTTTACCTCAATTGTTTTCTTACCTGCGTTCAAGAACAGTTAAAAAAGGAGTTTAGCCAGCATCGTTTTGCTAAGTTATTTAGTGTGTGTTAGCAAGTTATCTAATGGAAAATTCACCTCGAGGAAAACATCCTCAAAGTTATCGTCAGAACATGGGCTAGTGCACTTCTGCCTCTTGTGGTCAAAATTAGTATTTCAACAACAAACACTGCAAAAAGGCACCTTCTTTTTTTTACCTGTTTCACATATGGAAAAAAAGATCTAGATATATGATCCTATTGTCATCCGTTCTTAAATCATAAACACAGGAGAGAAGACCATTTAGATCTGACTCAGAAAAAGGATGAGCAGAATGTTCTCGTCTCACCGCAAACCACCATAAAATACGGTGGATGCCGTAATGGAGCTGGTTTAGATTCATCATGGCACCCGAGTGTGAACAGGTTGTTGTATACTGTACGGGTAGAGATCGTAACCCCTAATGTAAATCGAGGATTGTCTTCGGAGTTTGACGTCAACAGCCATGTGGGACCTCGTGGCAATACATTGCAATTCCTTTAACATCATTAGGTTAACATATTACAAACAGATGTAACTGCTTGTGAAAGGTTTTCTCAAGTAAATAGCATAGCAAGGGTTAAGTAGAACTGTGTGGGCATGTTTGCTTGACTGACAGTTGTCTCAGACGTTCACACTCAAGTGTGACATTTACCCCCACCTCCGCTTCCCCCAGCAATCGGATTATTTTAATAGCTCCAGCAAAAGATGGCGAGAACAGATGAATCCAAGCTTCAAAAACATTTAAACCTTAAAAATGTCAAGACTTCAAAACGTCCAGTCTGTGGCAGAAAATATGTATTTTTGGCTCACACACCGCTTTACTCTGATGTCTCTGACGACAAAACGGGTCAGTACGCTGCAGGAAGCACGGGCCAGTGACATGCAATGAAACTGAAATCCGCGAAGGATCCTTTTCTTTTCGGTTTGCATCATCTTACGGTCATTATGCAGCCAGAACAAACCTGTCTGGAAGACGAATGCGTATCGCAAAGATTAACCCATTTACCCAGTGTGAGTAAGGAAAGCAATTTTGAGCCCCCCGCCCCCCTCCTGCTGACAGTGGTTGGGATTTGGATGACCTAAGCTGTTCCAACAGTCCCTAACAACATGATCAGCAGCTCAGTCAAGCTCCACCAGGGAGCATAAGACCTGCTGATGAGGGCTGGCATGGCTAATCATCTGCTTCAGTGCAAGTGGGGGGAGGAATAAAAAAAAAAAAGATTAAAGTGAATATTGAATGTGCTACGAGAGGACTTTTTCATACTCCGTGAAGATTACAGAGGATGTAGAGCTGATATTCATGTCTGTATCGTGTCTCCCTCATGCCAATACGTGCATGTGGGCAGATAATCTTGAGATGTGCTGGCTTGCTAGGGAAGTGGTAGGATAATCTTACAAGCCACCCAGGAGAAGGTGTTTGGTTCTCTTTGTGTATCATCTTGGTTGGGTTATGCATGTGCATCCCTTTTTTGTTGTATTTTCGCTGACAGGACAACCCACCGAGATGGCCTTTCTTGCTGGATTGGATGTTCAGCGTAGGTCCCATGAGACGTTCAAAGACATTTTTCAAAGCTTGTTTGTGTGGGTTGCAGCTGTCTCTATTTCTCCCCGGAGCTCAAGGACCAGTCCTAATATGTTCCATGCCAACCTCTGGCACTTTTTAATGCTTTCATGCTTTCGTTGCTGCGGCGGAACATATCACAAAAGACCTGTTGTGTCTTACATTACTTCTACCTAAGAGGTGAGTGGGGCAGTGTAACAGCTGAGTCGGGCTGTTGTAGTTTAAACGTTTGTCACACATCCAGTTCCGATGGAAATGGTGAGGAAAAACACCTATGACTCATGCACATGTGAACATAAACAAGATGTGTGTTTGAAATACATCCAGGTGGCCTGCTAGTTAAGATGCTAGCCCTGGTTTACATGTCTACATACATTTCTACACCTAAATAACAAGTTGATAATTGTGTGAAATGAATGCACCCTGGACAGTCTTTGGAAAAGCCTTTTGTTTCTAGACTGCCCCGCGACTGAGCGTGGACATGGTGTGAACTTTAAGAGCCAAACTAAAGTTGCAAGGTCAGTAACCGCCGCCACTCACTAAGAAGAAACCGAATGGAAGCTGCAGATTAATTACATCTTGCCGAGTGACGTGCGGCCACTCAAGTGTTACAGCTGCCTCGCTGCGTCAAGGAGCGCACTTGCCCCTCATATACAGCCGGGGTTTGGCTTATAACCTCCAAAGGTACTGACATCAAAGAGAATAATGAATGTGATCAGTATGTTCCCGTGCGCACACACACACACACACACACACACACTGTACACAGTTTGAAAGTGAAACAAGCGGGTCAAGGCTGCTTTTAAGTGAGCGTCAGCAGCTTTATGTTCCCCGCCAAATCTCCACAGGCAGGAGGTCAGCGCTGTACCAGGAGGGAATCACTGACACACATCCACCGTCTGTTGACCCATTTAGCCCGTCCGTACAGGAGGAAAAGACAAAGACAATGTCGCTGGTGACTTCACTGTCGTCGACATCATGTACGAGCTACTACTGCTTTTTCACCTGCGTCGAAAAAAAGACATCGCCCTTAATCACTTCAGGGTTGGCAGACTGAGTGATTGCTATATAGAATAGTAAATCATAGATTGTTTTATGAAAAAAGCCCAAAACTGCTGTATTTGGATGTATTGAACACCATAAGTAATATAGAAGTGAAATATATGGTTTGGTACATGAGAAAATTAAAATGCCACAAATGTGCTCCAATGTGCTCCAATGCAAATTTTGGAGTCCTCGCCTGAATTTTCTCTGTACTAAACCCTCTCTAACTTTCTTCTGCTTCACTTTATCAAAGTCAACCTTTGCAGAGAGAATGTTCACATGTTGTGCTATGGTTAGAGTTGGACCTTACAGCTGCATCATTTCAAAGAAATAATCACCCTGAAAGTGATTTTTTTTTAGGCAGACCTGAAACCTTTGAATTTTTGCTGCGTGTAATCTTCATTTACTCTTAACCAGTAACATATAGACTGATATTTACACATCTGAACAAAATCTCACATGCGTACCTTTTATAATAACACCAACATTATTCAAATAGCCCTAGTGGTTGCAGATATACACCCTTTTTAGTTTGGGTATGCAATTTTCGACCAGAGGCATAAAAATTGGTTGGTTTTCAAAGTGTTGGAGAGTTACATTTTAGCTGAAAAGGGAAAGAAACGGTAAAGGGAGAACATGATGGTGACAGATTTCAACCTTTTATTACTCTGGATTTTTCAGGAATGGATTTTAATGATAATGTTTATTGTTCACTTCCTTGCAGCCAAAATAAAAAGCAATCAAGGCTCCACTGCAGACAGATGTTCCTTTTACTGTCTTCAGGGCATGAGGAGAATGCACACTAATTTGTTATTGTCATATGCATTTAAATATGGAAGGATCGCATGAGTCATTGCATAAATATTTCACATACCGTATCAGCTGAACCGCTAACAACAAGCATTCTGCCGCGTTCTGGCCCGGAGCGTCACGCCTATCGGGCTGCCGTGAGCGACGAAAGGGCCGTCCAAAAGGACATGAAATGTTTTGTTCATACATATATATGGGAACAAAGAAAGTGATGCTTTTTGCATCATATGTTTGAACAGAGGCAGTCGGACCTCGGTCAACAGCGTGGGACAAATAAACTCTCCTGTTTCCTCACTCTCTCCCAGGCAAGGGGTCTCCTTAAATAACTTGGGAGAAATCAGCATGCAGTAGCTGAGGGATGACGCAAAGCACAAAATGTCCTCAGGGACTCATCATCATAATATGTACATTATCATAGCAAAGGGAAAATGAGTTTAACTCCCAGATATTTAAATGGCTGCGTTGCCTGTAGTCCATGGACCGATGCGTGGGTGACCTATTTGCTCCTATTAGTGCAACATGTCTAAGTTTATTGTATTACGTTGAAGCGTATGAATCCAGTGCCATAATATTTTGTAATAACATGAAAGCCTCGAAGGTTTTCACAGGGAGATCATTACATTCAAAGCCACATATTTGGACTCAATTCCCATTAAACTCCACTGCCAAAAACTAAAAAGGATGACTTTGTTAAAAAGAAGTAAATCGGGGTTAAATGCTTTTAGGCGGTCAGAAAATAACACAGGTGTCCGCCACGTTTTTTCATAAAAATTTTTAAATGTTGTGCCTCTTCAAACTATGTGAAAATAAATAAAAGATGGACCTTTCTGTTTGTTAACATTCGTCACTTGTGTCTTCGCTAATTATCTACAGGCTGTGTTCCGTCCCGACCCCTCCGTGTCCTGGATATTCGCCATCGTAGCATGGCATTTGCACTCTGGCATTTGCACTCTGCCTGTCCAATGCCCAGTCCTCATGTGGCTTTACCACATGCCGCATTGCTCTGCATGCATCTGCCTCCTTCCCTGAGCCTCCAGGGCTGCGGGCGATGCCTCGGGGCTTCGGAACATGTGTAGGGGGAAGGGCGAACATGTCATGTCCGCTTACTCCAGTGTGCCAGCTTCCCATGCCCGACTCCCTCAACCCACGAGGCCGCCTGTAATCTTCCTATATGTGCCTAGCCGAGAGCAGGCGGCGAGACTCAGCTGTGATGAGCAAACAAGCGAGCTGACCTGGAAAAAGAACGGCTTTACTCTGAAGGGCCCACAGGGTTTAAAGGGCACTATATAGCGGGGCGGCTGGCAGGAGTGAAAGCATCGGCAGCATCGCTCCCCATCAGCCCCAGTTGTGTTTGCTCACCACGCACTGCTGTTTTAAATCCGATGTGCAGGAACTCAGACGCCAGCCCACACACACACAGAAGACAGTAGCTGTGCTGCGGTTTTGCACAAAGACTTTGCTTTCCTCCAGACTAAACCCAGATATTATAATAGTAAGTGAAGGACTCGGAGGACACTTAAAGACCTACGAGCGTCCCCATGGCTCTCATTCTCATTAGATAAGGGACTGAACACTTGCAAGGCTCCGTTTTAAAGGGCTACATCCTACTGCTTCCTTCTCGGAGCGTGCGTGGTAATTTAATTAAGTCCACTGGCTTTTCTAAAGGGCAACTGCTAGAACCAACACAATTAATGAAATGGGTGACTCCTCTGCTCTCTGTGCTCTTTGTTCCCCTTTCCTCATTTCCGTGGCTCGGCACAATTCCCCTCACGGCCCCTCCGACTTGATTTGCATTTAGAAAAGTCAAATCTGACTTCTCACCCTGTAATTATTCATAAACTTTAAGTACAAAGTAAACAGAACATGAAGAATACCGCAAGTGGAGTTCTGACAAAACGTCTCTTTTGTGAATTTAGTGCAGGAATCATTCGTATGCAAGAGGCAACACAAATCATCTTTATTGGCTCATTTGAGTGGCTCTACGGCACGGTCTACAGTATTTGGCTCAATGACAAGCGGCGGTGTAAATGCTGGCGTGTCAGAATGTGTCTCTGACACAGCCGCGGTCCTCCAGGAGTCGACTTATCCTTCTCAAATGTCAGCGTTAAACTGATGATGTCGCTTCCAAAATAGTCGCTCCTCTTTGGGATTTGTCTCTGAAACTGCGGGTTATTAGCAGGCTGGCTGCGGATCATAGATGGCGCGGGGGTCCCATAGGACAGTTCAAAGTGTAATGAGGTTAATTAGCAAGAACACGACCTAGACTAAAGAAAACTGCTCATAATATACAGTATAAGATGTGTGGGTGATTCATAACTTGTTAATTTACTATAAGTCAAACAATACAGTTATTTTTCATCTAAAGTAGGCTACTATTTTGGTGATTCCTGAAAGTGATATTTCTTTGTACTGTGTGTTAAAACATAACCATATAAAATTCTAAAATCAAATCCGGATCTGATGAAAATGACAGATAAAAAGCCATTATTTCTCTGATAAAAAAATATGTGTTTAGTCTCTATGTTGTCCATCTTCTGTTATCCCTATTACCGTAAACGTCGGGTTAAAAGCCGCTCCTATGGCCGTTCAGTGTCCCCGCTGTAGCAAGCTAGTAGGAGCGCTAGCTAGCGCTGCTGCTGCCACCGGCCGCTGCTTCTGCTACTGCCCGCGTCCCCTCTGCCCAAGTCGGGTGTCGAGCCTGGTCCCGCTACCTTCGGTGGTTTTCGTGGAGCTAGCGGAAGTTAGCGGAGAGCTAGCGGAATTTAGCGGGGAAGTAACGGAGCGCTAGCAGGAGCCCCAGCTGGCTACAGCGGGGAGCTAACGGGGACACCGACCGAAGGTAGTAGGGGCGCGTAACCCGAGGTTTACGGTAGACGTGAATTATTGCACCTTTTATTCTCTTTACACTGGAACAAAATCCATGGGCAAAACCGTAAACCAACACGTCATACTGCACACACACACACACACACACACACACACACACACACACACACACACACATGGCATTAATAGTGAAGTTATTGTGTGATTCTCTGTCAAGGCTGAACTACTCTCCAACTTTTTTATTACACCTAAAGACATCGGCTAATATATCACATGTTAAATTCAGAGGTCGATGCACAAAAAGGGCAAACGTTGTGAAAATGTGGAAACATCAGCATTTATACCACAGAATCTAGCCAGAAAGCACTGCATGATTAAAAAAATATGTGTTTAGTCTCTATGTTGTCCATCTTCTATTATCCCTATTAGACATGAATTATTGCACCTTTTATTCTCTTTGCACTGGAACAAAATCCATGGGCAAAACAGTAAACCAACATGTCATTCTGCACACACACACACACACACACAGGTCCAAAAGGGGTGTTTTGAGGATACACTGGTCATGCAGTCACCAGTAGAATGTCAGGTTCCCCACGGCGGTAAAGAGAGAGGTTCTAAGGTCAAACATAGAACAAGCACACACACAGAGACAGGAACAGAAAATACGCTCTGTGTGTGTGTGTGTGTGGGGGGGGGTGGCTGGGTGGTTTGTGTATGTGTGGTCAGTTATTAACATAAGCGCACATTACTTTATTCGTGGTCTTGTCGTCCGTTGCTGTACATTTCATCATCTTGTTTTTCCTGCCCGCCTGAGTCTATACGCTGCACATGTGTGGCACTGTTGACACACATGCTGGGAGGATTATTAGTCTCCCAACCTCGCTGTATAAACCAACATCTGTTTTCCATTGCGTGTCTTCAATCGTGTATCTCCTCTCACCTGCTTTGCAAGCATGCACAGTACATATGGCTGTGTGTGTGTGTGTGTGTGTGTGTGTGTGTGTGTGTCTCTCGGCAGGTCAGTAAATTTTTTATGTCAGTCCATGAGGAGGTCATTTGTGTACTTCATTTGAATTTCCAATTCATTATTTAAAGTGACAGCAGTCGGTTCTTATTTTAAGCTCGTTAATCAGTCCTTGGGAGGTTTATGAATCCGAGCTGCAGGATTAGTTCAGACGACAGCAGCTTCCGCTCCGCTGCCCCGCCGGGTCCACGCTGGGAGCCAACGCCGACATCCACGCCGCTGGAGACCCAGCTGGAGGTAAGGGAGGCGCTGGAGAACCGGAACTAGTACTGCGCGGGGGTAGACTGTCAGACCAATTGCTGCAATAAAATGAGAGGTTTTGTAAAGGCACTCTGGTTCTCTGAGACACTACCACTTCTGTCCACAGGGACCGCCAACGTCAGCACAAAATTAACATTCCTCATACAGTAGCAGCTTCTATATTTACAGATATAATAGTTGTTTTATTGTAACTGTGACTGGTTTACTTCCTTTGATTGTTATTGATTATATGACAGCTATTATTATCCATCGTATGATTTCAACTGCACCCGACATTCAACGCTTCGTTTTCTGTAGTAGGTCAACAAAACATAAAGGTATTCTGTTGCCACAGCATAAAATAGAATTTCTATATTTGCTTTATCGTCCACCTCTAAATTCCCAATTGAGATCATGTTGAGAGCTTCTCAAATAAAAAGCCAACCAGGGCATCCACTTCCCCACATGTATATTTCATGTTCTCTGATTCTTGTACTGTATTTCTACATCTGTATAAGTCTATTTTTTTACTCTCACCAAGCAGGTCCTCCGAACAATGCAGCCTCTGGCTCTTAGGAAGCATTAAGGTCTGTCAGATGAATCGGAAAAATCACGCTTGGAGAGGGAATGAAAAGCTCTCAAAAGCCACATGAAATCTTAAACACTTTTTCAGAGCTTTTTTTTCCTCTTTTCATTCGGAGAGCGGCGCTAGCATCGAACAAACTTGAAGGTCTCGCTCAGAGTGCGTACACAATACTTGGTTTCTGTTTGTTGCTTGTGGGGCAAAGCGTGGGGCGTCGCCCTGTTGACAGTCAACGTGTGAACACAGTTTAGAAGTTAGCGTCGAATGAAAGGAGTTCGGTTTTGTCGCCTAGAACGCGTGAAAAGCGGTGAATGTGCACGGTGTTATGAATAAGTTAGAGATTGTACTTCACTTTTGTCACATTGATGCCTCAGAGAAATGTTGTATTTTTTCCATCCTGTAGAAGGCACTCCAAGTAAATTGAGGTCCAGGTCTACTCATGTGAAAATCTTGCACTTACAGAGATAAAAATCCTGCATCACTGTCACATTATTCTCCACCTAGATTTTCCACCTATCTTCACTTCTGTGCTTGAAAATATAAAGTTGGGTTGGATGGTGTCTTACCTACTTTGTGCCAACTCAGTGGACTTTATGAGGTGCTTAATCTTCTTTGGTCCTCTGCTGTTTTAAGCGCTGCAATTTGGTATTTGGCCTGTTAAAGTTTGTACTGCCCAATTTTGAGTAAACCACAACTTGTAAAGAAAAACGTAGCACGAGCGCAGTTGGAAGACACAGCAAGGTAATTCACACACTCTGTTATAATAGTAGAACACATGAGACGCATCAAACCTTTTCTACCCATAACCCCTTTGTGTTTTTCTTTAAAAGCTTCATAAACTGAAGGATGTTTACAATGGAACTGATCCCAGCATGCCTTTCTTGAACTCAACCTTCCCACCATCCGCGTTAAGCTGTCGAATCCTTTGAAATACTGAAAATATCTTTCAAACATGTCTGGCAGGTCATTCAAAGGGCAATTTATTCAAACCTGTCCTAAAATTAGTTCCACCACAAAGTATGCTCAAAATCCTCTTGCAAGTGTTGATTTAATGAGCTTATATTTTTGGGCCGTTGCCCCCGATTTGGAAATGTCTTTGGCAGATGTTGCATCCTCACCCGCTGCACTTTCTCCGGGCATGCAGATCCGGTAAAACGTCGCAACGGGCTGTTCCCACCGCTAATGAAGACGCCGCACACATGCCAGGGCACTTCTTCTGCATGTGAACATGCCACAGGTCAGAGAGGCGGCCCGTTTGAAGCAAATGTCTAACTTTGGTAAATGTGGAACTGATGTTCAGATCTGTTTGGAGAGAGGCAAAACATCTGTTTGTTCCACTTTTGGCCTTCTGCTCCTCTGAAGCATGTGGACCCGCAGCGCAGAGCATGTCATGCAAAGCTTTATCCCTCAAACACTTCCAATCTGTGAAACATGAAGGGAAAAAAACATTTCTGAATGAAAGGTAAAACCTTTTAATTATACCTTCAGTGATCAGACACACACGTTTAAGCTCATGAAGAAAAAGGCTAATCCTTTTTTTTTGGGGGGGGGGCTTTTTGGTTCGTTGGGCAAGACTCAAATACACACACACCATGTTAGTCACTTTTTCCACTGGATTTCCAGGAGCCTCTGGCTGTCTTAAGCAGTTTACCGGCAACTATTCACGAACAATCTTCACCAACTTTTCCAGGAGTCCTATTCTGTCTGAACATGTAGAGTCTTAAGCATGAGGGGAATACCCAACCCGTCACATAAAGACCCATGGTCAGGACCCCTTGGCATCACTTTTTAATCCACTGGGCACTGGTGGCACTCAGGTAAGTTAATTTACGTTCTTATGTAGGCTTAAGCAACACAAGTTAACGGTACATGTTGAAACATTTCTAGGCTCTAAGGAGGACAATGTTGGATTGTCATGAAACGTTGTACAGTCTCAGCACTTTGGTGATCCCTTCACTTTCCATCTAGCGACAATTTTGTTTGCCCAATACTTTAGTTTTTGAGGTATGTGTGCCCATGAGCCAATGTCATTCCACAACAGTCTTGTCAGCTTTGTCATCGTCAGCATATAGTCTCAGAATGCTGACGTTGTCATTTACCTCAAAGCAACGCCGTGGCTCCAGCTTCACTGAGCCAGTGGGCATAGCTGGGGCCACCCAATTATGGTCTGATGTATTGTATCAGAACTCAAAGTAAGCACAAAAATATGTTGTCTGTAACAGTCGGCTTCGTGACCTAGAAAGCAGGAAAACCTTTGCTGTAATTCTATCCGAGAACGTTTGTCTCGGTACGTATAATTTGGTTAAATAAAAGCTTGAACTATCGCAGAAAAAATAAAAATTTGCATGGAATTGCAGCCTGTGTGGGAGCCCACAAAGACTGTATCCCATGCTTTGGCACTTCATACAGATACAGAGTGACACAGCATACTGAGGTCCTGGGAAAAAGCCCGTCGGACACAAATTGTTGGCAGATGTGACTTGAAATCAGTGGGCTCGCCCTCTTAAACTCTGACCAAATGATCACCTTGGATTTCCATCACAAATTGACAGACTGAATGTTTGACACATGCAGAGCTACGGCAACATGCGATCATCATATGGTAAACAATGAGACGCTTGCGCTCTGTCGGGGAAATGGAAAGGCCTGGATGCTGACGCAGTCGTTTCTGACTCGGTGAAAGACCACAGATGTGGGCCGACACACCCTGCTAAAAAAACCACACGCTGGATATTTCCACTCACTGAGGACATGGAAGAATTTCAACTGGACTACTTCAGGCCAACCTGAAAAAGTAAAGGAGCAGGATTGTATCTAACATTGATCGTACATCTTTTGCTTTGATGCCTAAGGGGAATAAATAATGCAGCAGTGTTCTTGTAATGCTCTTAAGGTATTACAAGCTAGGTTTTTCTAAAAGCAACCTGGTGCAAAGAGAAAAGTATCTGTGCCTTTTGCAAACAGGGTTTTCATACAGTAGTAGTAGACAACGTTCTTAAATCGGCTCTGCTTTCCTGTCATTTATCATCTAAGGACCAAACGCTTTGCTCGGGAATGTGGCAAGAAAATATTTAAAAAGTCTGAATATGAACACTATGTCTCCCTCCATCAGCCATGAACACTAATTCCTTATAAGCTGCATTTCAGGTATGACTGCAGACTTTACCCCGCACCTTGAAGAAGGCTGTTTGTGCCCGATTTGCGTGGGTTATTACCCAGCTGTCTTAACACATGATGAAAGGCTTTTGTAATGTTATGCTGGAGGAGTGAGTGCCTTGGACCTTTCTTCTTTTATTGAACTTTTGTGCGCTCTACCAAAGACCACCTCTATTACACTTTTTGGAACTTCCAAGCATTTTCACTTATCCTGCAGGCTCTTTGAGAGCTATCTATCCAAGGACAGACAGGGCTTTTTCATAAAGCTGTTAAAGAGAATACAAGAAGAGGTTTGAGGTTAGAATCTTTCTTAAAGTAAATTTTTTTAGATCAAGCCACGGGATGTATTTGATGATGACTTTAAAGTGATTTTATCTGAATTCACACTATGCTTCTGTGCTGTTGGAGTCCTCATCTCCTGCTAAAAACCTGTCTCAGTGACACAGAAGAGCTAGCTGTCCATGAGAGCCGTAACTTGTCATTTGTATGGTGCTGTGCAGGGCATTTTAATGCCAAGACATTAATTCTGAGACATTTGTAATATAGCTGTAAACAAATAACGCTCTGGCCGAGAAGATCAGCAGACATTAGTCATCTCGCGTTTCAGCCTCGCATTAGCTGACAAATCTACTGCCAAAGGCCTTTGTCATTTATAGACCTTGTTCTTGCTCCTTGAACAAAAAGCCGGTTGCAGATATCTCACTCGTTGTGCATATAAGAAGAGCATTTAATGGGAATTGTGGTTTTATTTTCATGTGAAACATAAAACAAAAACATTTTGTCTTGATAGCTTGATTATTCAAAGAATGCAACGAATGTTGGCATTGGACATACATCTTGCCCTGCAGGTTCATCCAATACGGTTCGCCTGTTGATTGTGCAATTTGCAAAGTCAAAGGATCACCAAAGTGTTTAGGGTTCATGATCATGGGTACAATAGTTGAACTATTTCACCCTCGGCCAAAGTGTGGGACTGATAGACAGAATGATCGACTTCGCTGCCTCTAATAGCCTTACCACTATTGAGGCTAAAAATAAAAGCAAAGGACCGTATAGGAGATCATGTCTCGGAGGGGGAAAGCCCATGTAAAGCGAGACGTGCCGTAACCAAAAAAGCTCTACTGTAGATTACAGGCTTCTGTGGTTGCTATGCCTTACGGTTGAGTAATTCATGAGGAATCCTTTTCTTCTCTTCAGTGAGAACCTGGAGGAAGACACTTGGAGAAAAATTAAAAGGAAAAATGGAGGTTGGCAAAGATGGAAGAAGTGGAGAACAGACGACACACAGTTCAGCAATGAAATATTAATATGCCCACTGCGTATTGGTATGGGCATCTCTGCACTTTTCTGTCGGACTCATTTCCCGTTGTAAAAAACGGAAGCATGCTTATATTGCACTCTATGTATGAATCCGTTAAATACATTCTCACAAACCCATTTTTTTTACTGCAGGCACGTACATTTTTGTACAATTTCCTTAGGCTTCATAAACACAAGGCTGTCTGGCTGTGGGACAATGAAAATGTAAGAAAGTTTCCCCTTCCAAAGAAAAGCAAAGGCAGACACTTCCCCCTGGAAAAGCAGCAGTGAATTCAGCAGCTGTGTGCTGGAATGTTTGGTGATGCTTGATTTTTCTGATATGCTGGGCACAGAGAGTGGGAGGAATGGAAGTCATATGTGTTACCAAATTAATATTTGGGAATTTTTTTATAGTCTGACAACAGCAGCATATGTTAAAGGTTCCATCACTCCGAGATCAACACAATTAAGGGGTATAGGAGAAGAAAGGCAACAAGGTATATCCTTAAAAAAGACGGAAGAGGCTCTGGAGGTGGAAAGAGGTGCAGAGGAGTGAGATAGCACCAAGCTCAAAGAGCATCAGAAGTGACAGCCAGGTTCTCATATCCTATAATTATAGCTCTCCCCTCTCACAGTTGCTCTCCCTTTCCCTCCACTCGTGCCCTGTCATCTGTAATTTCAATACCACTCTTCCCCTTGCCTCCCCATGCTCCTCCTGGAGGGAATCGGGCCACTTGACGTTTGTGCTCACCCATGGGGAAGGCTCGGCGGGTCAAGTCCATCTCCAGATGGCAGAAGGGCCACTGTTTTGTCACACACAACTGCTCTTGCAAGGCAAATTTCCAACTGAATTCCAGCTGAGAGATGTTGGTATAGCTCGGGGATTGTAACCTCTCTGTTGGGACATCTCATTTTGTAGTTTTTCAAGATGCTATGTGACACATTTTAAAGCAGATATACAACATTTTAGGAATGAAAAGTCAAGCTCAACTTTCCGCTGTCTGTCTTGCCTGTTAGTATGCAGATATTCTGCCAAGTTCGGAAAACCGGTCTTGGCGTTAAGGACCCCTTGTGACTTGACTACGTCCAATAATATCTCCATTTGGCATAATATTGCAATAAATCAAATCCGATGCACCAGTCTCGGTCTTCTTTACAGTCTGTGCAAAGAAAGTGAATACCCGAATATCAAAATTGAAAACCAAATACCCAACGAACGATTAATGGCGTCTCGCCCTCACGTCCAGGCTTTTGTGCCGTTTCACATTTCCAATGTGTCACTGCTGGTTTGTCTGGTTTTGGAACATAATCACACCTGCAGCTTTCTCACCTCACCTGGTGTGTCAGTCTATCCAGGAAAAAAATGTGGAAAATCTCCATTCACAGCCGACAAGCCCGCCAACATTCACACAACAACTTTTGGTTGGTGAATCAATATTTCACAATGTCTCCTGTGCTGCGCCCCGGGCTTCAGAGGGCCTTCACCAAACAATAGGATCCTGACCTGCATTATTCATCCCTCACTCATTCACTCCTCTCTGACTCGGACACACCGGGGAATTCAACTTCCCCAAACTAAACTTCAGATAGGAAAACCTTTCAAAACATCTGCCCTTCCATCCTCCAATCTCTGTGGTATTTTGGTGTGGCCTCGTACCATCCCTAATAATGTTAAACCACGTTGAATAATGCATCGCTGGTTCATTCCTCACAGTCGGGTCATGACAGAAGCCTCTCGGTTCCACCGAATGTCAATACGTAAAGCAAACCAAATTCAATGGGGATTTACAAATCCATTGTGATTTATTTTCCAGTTGGTGGTCAAAACAAACACCATGGACCAAGTTGGCACACAAATCCAATTGTATCGGGAATGTGTAAAAAAATCCATCTTGCATCAGTCAGAGATACAGATCTATATTTAGAAGTACTCCAATCATCATAAAATCTAACTTTGGGGATCCAATCAGCGTAACTCAGTTATTACAAAACGGCTGAAATACTGGCAGCAGATTTTTAATGAACTTGACATTAAATGCTTCATGGCTTTTAGTTGGTTTCCACTAATGTTTTTTCATAACGTGTAATTAGGCACGGACTTTAAATAATGTGTGCGTGCAAAGGTTCCTAACAGAGGAGATGAGGATAACAGCCTCAATCAGTGTATTATCTCCGCTGCAGACCATTACCAAAGCTGGCGATCTAATAGCCTCAGAATTAGATGTGGAGCTGATTGCGCATTGATTATAAGTGAATGAGGGCAATGGGATGTCGATCACAAACATCCAAAGTGACTTTAAAGAGCGCGGGGAGATTTTGTAAATGCAAAGATGTGTCAGGATGTATTTTCCCCTTCAACTCTGTTCCGTTAACTTAACCTAATCTTACAATGCTTATTGTAAAAGTGAGGTCCAACCACAATTAAAGCACCTTGTGTCTCTCTGGAGGCCTCACCCTAGATGGGAGGGCAGGAACAAACAGACCCACATACACATTCACCTCACGAGTGCTGAAATCTTTCCACTGATAACCGTTATGTAAAATAGCACCCTAGGACATAGGAAATGGAGGAAGAAAGATGGAGATGGCCATGGAGGAGCCGTTACAATTCTACGCCTGCAGAAGCATCAACATTGTGTTATTTTTCTCTGTCCTGGCCTCACTGCAAAGCCACTACAGCATGAGCAACACCTGCTGGTGAAAGTTGGACACATGTTGCCGTGAGAAATCAAACTCCTCCAGAGCCAAACAACCACAGGGAGACCGGGAGGAAACAGAGGTGCTGTGACACCGAATAGGTCCCTGCTTCCTGAAAGAGAGGTGACGGGACCTCAGCGGGGCTCTCTATGGACGGCGGTATCACAGGACTCGAACGCGCCAATCGAAAACCAAGTGGCCAGCTGTGATGACGTGCCAGAGACGAACTACAGAGGGGGCCTTCTCGCTATCGCAGCTCTGCACACAGCCCAGCGGAGGGTTCGACAGAAACCAGCTGGCAGCCACGCTCGGAGGCTGATCCGTTAAAAGCCCACTTGGATGCTCAGAGATTTTCAAAAGGGCCCTTTCAGAGACTCCTTAAAAAAAAAAATCTGCCTGACAACATTTCTGTGACAGACCAAAAAGGGCTAAAATAAATGTTTGTAGAAATGCACCTCCTGCCAACACAGCTGGAGATGGATTAAAAGTGCAATTTAAGGTTCATCAATGAAGACGCTCCTGTTCATTTACACCACTACACATTTTATACTGCGCTGATTTAGCTGACTAATTTAAAAGCCCCAAAAGCAGACTCCTCATCTGCAATTTATAATCCAAATGATTTATTCAGCTACTATAATTTATTCAAGTAGATTTAAGAATTACTAACAGAGATCTCCCAGTTTCTCTCTCCCACACACCGTGTGAGTCACCAGCCACGCAGATTCGACAGGATATGGGGTGAAATTACAGCCGTCAAGGACGGCAGTGTGATGTCCTTCACATCTGGCTTCAAGTATGCTCTGCATGTGTCCTTATGTTATGCATGGAGGTAGCACGCGTGTGTCTAAAAGCAGCTCGTACTGTGCAGTTTGGGACTTTTCACTGTGAGGCACAGCCACTTGCAGACTATCAATACCCTTGACGGGCCCGTTTCAGCGTTCTGATTGCACCTGGGCCTGGTATATTTAAAACATCTTGAATCACGAGTCTGTAAGCACTGAGGGAGCTTGGTCCGTCTGACGTACCGGAAGGAATGTTTGCAACACAGCGATCAGAATCAATGGCAAAGAAATCAGTTGCATGACGAGATCAACACGGGGGGTAACCGTGAAGCGTGACCTCGTTCGGAATCCAGTGGACTGGAATTAACAAATTGACTGTGAATATGTCAGTATTTTCTTTTTATAGAACAGGCAGATGTGGGTAATTGATTGGTCAATTACTTTCTATAAGTATGAGCCGCTGAGAGAGGCTGCGTGTGGATGTCGATGTGCATGTGGACATGTGTACAGCATGCCAGAACGCTCCTCAGGGCAGATCAACCGTGGTTGGGTGGGCAGCGTCCTCCTGTCACATGGCCGCACTAGTGACATGCATGAATATACAAACACTGGGGATAGTAAAGCATCTTCTGTCCCCTTGCTGAGGTATATCAACACATGCACATGCCGAGTTTAGTCATTTTGTTTTGCCATCGTTTTTGACATTTGTGTTTTTCTGTCATCGCAGTCAACTTGACTCATCTGAACTTCGAAAAAAACAACTGATATTTGATTGTTATCAATAGATCATTGTTTATTTTCATCGACGGCAACACCTCCTTGTTGATTGATACATGGAGATAAACCGGGAATAATTCAATTAAGAACCAATACCTAGGTTGAGATGGAACTCATTACCTCCACCAATGAGGTCGTAGGTTGGGTCCCATTTGGTATTTTGCTTTGTTTGATCTATTGTGTTAGCGACAGTAGATCATATTTTCATGACATTTAGTTGAAGGTTAGGTTTTCTGAAATGTTACACTTCAGTGTGCATATGAGGAAGTACCCAATGCTAGCTTGTGGTGAATTTAGGAGAAATCCACAGACGCAAATAGACAAACACCTGAATAGTGCGAAACAACGCTCTTGCCTGGGGTGTCTCCCCTATTAACGAATCACATGAAAAGACCCAAACCAATAATGAATTTGAACCCTCTAACATGCATTATGGGATGGGATTGGGGCTCAGTGTTAAAGACGGTGTGGGGAAGCCAAAGCATTGCAAGATGGTTTGGCTTTTTGTTGTCAATCAGAACATTTCTCATGAACTACACTTAATTGAATAAAAGCAAGCCGCCATACTTCCCACAGTCTTCTATCACTAAGAACAGACCACATTTTGTTTACTGACATGCATGGGTTCCTAACTCCCTCCAGGAGTGGGGCTGAACTATTGTACTGGCAATTACAAGTGTCTCTCTGTGGATGAGTTCATGCATACCTTTTTGAGCATGTGCCTTTTTCTGGCAAATTGTCTTTTTAGCTTGGCCAACTGGATAACGTTACTCCGGGCCAAGTCATTAGCCGCTGAAATAAGGAGGCTTTGTTTTGTTGTCATGGTCCACAAAATTCTATTTAAAATCCAGGCTCCCATCCAGGAACCGACAAAATGGGACAAAAGGAAAAAGAAGAAGCGCTCAGAGTACAGTATCTTAAACAAAGTGCCTTTGGCGCTTTCACTGATCACAATTAATCAGAACCTCCTTGAGCGGGACGTGACATGCTCGTTTCTGAACATCACTGGCACACAGTGCACAGCAAAAGCTTTAATTGGTGCTGTGAGTGATGGACGCTGGAGGGAGGGCATTTCCTGCGATACATATTCGGGGCGGGAGGGGCAAAAGGGAAGAAGAATGCAACTAATTCAAAAGTCCTGTGCTTTCGGTGTGCTGCCTGTATCTCATCGTGACATCCATGAGACGATTCTAATTACTTTCCAAAGTTTCCAGACCTGATCAGAACTCTGATAAGATGCTCGCAGAGGATTGACTAAATTGCCTTTATTCTCATTATTCCCCCCCCCCCCCCAGTGAGTTCATCACGAGGATCGAGAGAAAGCGTTCGTACTGCACATCATCTCTATTTCAATTATTAGCTCACTCCCGTCTCGCAGTCTCGCACACGCTCAGTCCGTGAGAGTATAGATGCCCAAATGCTCATCCATTACCTTTACCAGTGTGTCTAATGGCCTGCTAGCAGCTAATTCCACCACTCTGGGGGTCTGTAAGGTGATTTAATACACTATCAGGCAGGGCTGAGGAGGATTGAAACCAAAAGCCATGAAATATTTTTAATCTCCCTCTTTTTATTTCCCTCATTCCCTTTTCCTTTTAACTCTCCTTCATCAAATCATCACCGAACGTTTTTTTTTCTTTTCTTTGTTATAGACTTACCTGTATTTGTCGCTCCCATAACTAGTTTTGTTTAATTCAGTCTTCATCAGTTGTGGTGATATGAAAGGCACAAAAAATGAGGCCTTCTTCTCGCTATGTATCTGCTTCAAAAAGCTATCCAAGGCTCTCGACTGACCTCTAGTGGAATAAAGTGGGAAGTTACCCTCAACACATCACACATTGTCTGAGTTGTCAAATATTCCTGGAATTGTCCTTTTCTTTTCAGCACTACACACACATTTGATTAAGGACATCAAGGACTGAAAAAAGATACTCCAGTGAGGTGCCAAAAAATCAACACATCGACAGCTACAGGAAGTTCTCAGCTTGCAGTTTCCCTGAGTTTCCCTGCAGGACTGTGACATCATTATTCTATTAGTAGGAATCTGTTGACTTATGGTCGAAATATTAGCGCGCACCTTTCCTGTTCAGGAGTTAAAAAGGAACAGTCCGAGACTTGTTGCCTTGCTTTTGGCCCGAGACCTGCATGTACTTTTCTGCCTCATTTTATTTTTATTTTTTGGGAGATGACTCATCTGACAATCTTGATATTTTCACGATGCTCGCTAGACCACTGCCTCTGTTCTTTGCCCCACTTCCCTCGCAGACGTGTATTTTTCAGGTGTGATAAAGGGATTCACGCACTGAGTTTGAAACTGCCTGCCTCACTTTGACATTTCCAGTCAAGTGACTTTTTTTATTTTGTCCTTGCAGCTAAAGCCAGAGGCACTGCCATCAGGGCTTAAAGGGCATGACAGAGAATGACATCCTACCCTCACACACACACACACACACACACACACACACACACACACACACACACACACACACACACACACACACACACACACACACATCAGGCTACGTTGCTTTTGTCACCGATCCTAAGGAGCTCCCTATCTAATCGTCTCCTACCTCCTATATCAGCATTCTCTATACGTCGCTTTGGTCTCCCCTTGGAGCCAGACGGCCAAAATAATGGAGACAAGATGCACATACTGGACAGAAGGGAGTCTTTGAATTCATGAGGTTGTGTTATTCTTCCACTTGGAGTTGCAAATTGAATTGCAATGAAATATCTCTTCAATTCATAACATAAACAAAAAGTAGTGTTCCATTCATCTTTCATGGGAGCAAAACCTGATTTGTGTGTGTGTGTGTGTGTGTGTGTGTGTGTGTGTGTGTGTGTGTGTGTGTGTGTGTGTGTGTGTGTGTGTGTGTGTGTGTGTGTGTGTGTGTAACGGGAGGGAGCTCTGTACACATAAACAATAACGGTATGCCACCCACTCAGCAAAAATATCTCCCAGCTAAACCCTCAAGCCCGCTCACAAATTCTCCAGGACTCGTGGTCAGTACGGATCTTTAAAAAAAAAAGTACTTAACTGGTGACTCGAGCACATGGCTCTACAAGACTTGTAGAACTCTACACACGCCGCTCCTTTACGAACCATGAGAAGTTCAGCTCCAGGACGAACAACGATGGCCACATTTATATGTGTTGTGCACGCTGGCTCGTTGGCATGGCGTCCTGATGCACGGGTGTTTTCCAATCACCCTGAGACCTCTTAAGATCTCTTGTCATACTACAACACATGCAACATAACAAAAGAAAACCTTGTCATAATACTATGGCATATTACCAGCCCTGTGTCCTAAAATTGTATCGCAAATAAGATTTAAATGAGTCTACGGAAGTCTGCATTGAGACGAGGTCGTGGATGGATTAGAAAACACCAGGCCTAAACTTAATCACGCACTTCTGTGCTTTGTATTGTTTGAATATACCTTTTTTGTTCAATTTATACATATATTTTATTTTATGTACGACGTTAACTGAACTGTTAAATCTAACAGTTTGAAACTGTGACCGTTATCAGGGCGAAACACATTCCCATTGGAACGTAATTGAGGGTGCGGTTTACTTGTATGGGAACGTGACTTTGTTGGATATTACATACTGTACAATAACAATATAACGTGATGCAGTGTATGTAATAGTTTCCCCAAAGCATTGACTTCAACAGCCCGTGTAAACTGGATCATATTTAATTCCATTTTAGCATATTGAAGATGACACGCAGTACAAAAGCAATTACCAGACATTCCATTACAACTTGGACCCAGTAAATCCCACCGAAAAATATCCACAATAAAACACCATTACACTAAGTTTCTCTTAGTTTCATAGTGAGGTCAACAAGACAAACACGGTCTTGGTTTGGGGAGACAAAGCTAGGACCATTAGGATTATTCTCTCCTCTTTTTTTACTTCTTGAATAAAAATTGTTATACTGTATTTATATATTACAACACTCAACAGAAAACAAAGTAATACAAAAAAAAAAAGAAATTCACAAAATATGAACCTTGAGCAATGCACGGAGAAACAACTTTTAAGAGCAAGACCTGGAGCACGTTTATTTCCTCACAAGGATTTACAGATTTTCACGGAACAAAAGGTGCACATAATCTCGAGCTAAGTGATTCTAAACCGGGCTCAGATGGATCTCCATGGAGACGTGTGGGAAGCAGCAACATGCCTGTACACATGGTCTGCCAATAGATGGCGCCGCGAGCCTGAACACCATCCTTCCCCTTCTTGCACTTGTTTGGCTCTCTTCCACTGACAAAGACAAAGAAGACGTCGGAAATCGACATAACGCTGACGTGGCTTGAAATATTACACCATAACATTGAGAAAATGTGAAATATTTGCCAGCAAATACCCACTTAACTGACATTGGGGAGGATTTGGACTGGTCGGTTGTAGGTGTATTCATTATTTATTTATTTTGTATCTGATTTAGCAACACTACTGGAATTGAAATGAGAAAAATATGTGAGCAAACCTTCTTTTCTTTTATTTATGAGCACCACAATCTTTTTGAGTTTGATTGATTGCTATAAAATAGCCTCAAACCTTTTTTTTCGACGGGCTCAGGTGGGACATTGAGAGGTATAATAACACGGGTCAGTCGTGTGAATATATACTGTATTGGGTCAGTGATCGTAAAGCTTAGAACAAAAGCATACTTGTAGTGCGAATTCACAGCTGTGTTTACACTGAAAAAATGGGAAATGTAGTTCTATACTGTAGTTCATACTTTGTTATGATGTAACCAGATGTAGGTCATGTGATACATTCAAATAAGGCTCAATCTGAGGAAACGAAATGGACGGAGTTTGCTGTATAAAATCTTTGCAACTTGAGAAAACATTTGATAAATTCTTCACCTCTGGCCTTTCAGAAAGGATTTTTTAAAGGCTAGGAATTATTTAGAAGTACTATGTATGCTGAAATTCCATACAAACACCTGCAAATGTCTTTTGTTTTCCCAAAGTGAATAACTGGAGGAAATGACCACAACTCTACGATAAATATCATGAAGTAACAAAAGAGACTTTGGCACATTGTTCCCGCCGTGCAGCAGGTGGCAAGAGCACATATTTAGCAAACACATATTTAGCAAACTTACAGCCAAGTGCTTTATAAATCGGTGTAAGCATTGTTTGCCATACGTGAAATATTAAAGACAATTCAGCAGTCTGACAAACACCAACATTTTGAATGGCAGTTAAAGGGCTGACTTACTTTTAGCAGATTGGCAATTTATATATTTGTACACGTCAATTTACATATATATATATTAGTGCTGTCATATTAGCGCGTTATTAACGGCGTTAACGCAAACCAATTTTAACGCCGTCAATTTTATTAACGGCGTTAACGCATTTTAATTTTTCAATTTTTTTTTTACGCGAGCACCACGCCGGATGTTGCTCAACCGGAAGCAAAACAATATGCACGCCGTTTGGGCTTGGAAGCTAGGCTAACGTTACGGTTTGAAATAAATGAATGGTGAGCGCGATACGGCAAAATGAATGATATTCAGTGAACTGCGAACAGGTGCGCGTGCCAGAAGGGAGCGCGAGTGAACACATTGAACACAGCAGGAGAGAACGCAACGTTAGCCAGCTAGCTAAAGCTCCGGTGGAAAATTATTAGCTTATGCCGTGTTCACACCGGACGCGCCGCGTCCGGTGTGAACACGGCATAACGCTACCGTTTTTGAGGAGGTAGATTTTGAGGTGAGGGGACTGACAAGGCAGAAGGTAAAGTGGTCCACCGTTCTATCAATAAGCAGACCTGCCAACCTGTACGCAATTTGCGTAGCGGATACGCATTTTGACGTCAAAGTACGCTGGTAAAAATTAGTCTAAAATTAATTTTAGACTAATTGACCAGCACACATTATATGCAATGCAATATAATGCATGACGAGTATTTAATGACTTATCAATATATAAGTTATACATCAAGGTTGGCAGGTGTGAATAAGGCTAAACTAGAAGTTAACACCAATACAAACATTATTTTTGCAGAATGAGTGTGTTAGGGGAGAAGGATGCAGCCATTGTTAAACAGCTGGATTGAAATGCAGCTGGAACTGGTCGTGGCTAAAACTGGAAGGCAAGGTCTCAATAAAAGGGCAAGAGGTGTCCTTTCATCTAGGAGATGTATTCTCCAAAATCAACAGGCAGGGATTCGCCAGATGCATTCTCTGCATCAAATATATAAATGATGCTAACAAAGGCAGCCATGCTCTCCCTTACCACATTGTGCCTCATATACTGTAAATGTTAGACCCAGTGACAGGCTGGCATGAAATGGCTTGCATAATACTTAGTAAGGAGGCCATAATAATTTTTGACTCATGGCTGAAGTTAAGTTTCTCCAGCTCTCCCCAGGTTGGCAAAAAAAGCATCTCAAAATGCATCAGATTGATGCTTTAAAATATGGAATATTTACATTTTTCTTACGGGGGAGCATGCCCCCGGACCCTCCTAGAGGGGTAATATCCTTCTCACCTTTTTCACCCCTGACCCGTTTTCATGCCTGGTGCACTCTATAATTTTATTTTGTAAACCCTTGTTTACCTGAAATGTGCAGTGATTTTATTTTGAACCGCCCTGTTTGGCAGTTGTTTTTCAATAAAATGAAGCAAGCCAATCCACTTTTTCATGTTGATAAGAGCATTAAAATGCAAAAAAAAAGAATTGCGATTAATCGCGAGTTAACTATGACATAAATGCGATTAATCGCGATTAAATATTTTAATCGTTTGACAGCACTAATATATATATATATATATATATATATATATATATATATTGTAGTATGTTTGTGTATATATACAAAAAAAACTTAATCTGACGGTAAAGTAACCCAACATTTGATCTTTTTAGACAGGAGCTGCAATACCGGTACGAACACAGAAACTCTACACTTAGCAGCAATTACTAATGGGTTCATGTTAGTGTGGAAGTTATGAATCAAAAGTATAACAAACTAAAGAAACAAATGTTTCCTATTGTTCTCCATTGAGATATGAAGACTGAAGTCACTGTGAATATAAAATAAGGGGCGTGGCAACACTGAGGAGTTGGGAGAGGGTAGTTTTTTGAGGTATTTCTGGTGGGTATCAAATCAAAAACATAATGGGCAAAAAGAAATACAGAAGCAACATCCATTTTAAAACAAGAAATACTAGTGGCTCTTGGATGTAGAAGTCTGTATAAGGCAGCAGCTGCACACGTAAACAACAACGCCGCGGCGCCGGGATGCAGGAGAAGCACGGAGGGTTCACGGAAAGGATGAAATCCGTGGATGGATGAAAGGCGGGCTGAGAGAAAACATGAAATGAAGGCCGGGGGGAGGTGAGGGCTGATTGTCGTTGGAGGGTGTTTGATCATGCCATCATGCCATCAGAGTCTCTGAGATCACACCAGCGTCTCAGGCAGTGTGTCAGAGCTGTCCGAGGACAGCAGCTGCCAGATCTGCCACCGGTCCCTCTGCCAGTCCTGCCACTCCGGGCTCTGCGGCACCAATTGGCTCTCTGCCGTCGAGGCCGAGTTACTCTGCGCCGCGCTCAGCCTCCCGTGCTGCGGCGGAGGAGCCGCCGCGAGCTGAGGTGAGCTGTGCGAACTCGCCAGCCGATGGTGGGCGGCATAAGGGGGCGGGCCGCCGCCGCCGCCACTCAGCCCGCCTTGAGGTCTGGAGGTCGGGTTCAGTGCGTGTCCGCTCGCTCGATGGAGCCCCCGCGTGCTGTTGAGGTGCGGCGGCGGCAGCCCCGGCTCCACGTGGGGGCCGCCGCACACCCTGGTGACCGGCGGGTGGGGCCTGCACTCGCCGGTGCCCGGCGCCGTCTGAGGCCGTTTCAGCATCGCTTGATGCCTGCCGTCGCCATGGAGTCCGTCGAGACCTTCCTGTGAGCTGCGGGAGCTTCCCTCTGACATGTTGCCATGGGAACCTGGACACGGAGCATCAAGTACATCAGCAGATTTAATTATAGTTTGTTGAATAACAAGGGATACACGCATCACTAGTTTGTGCTTGACATAAAAACATAAGTACAAAGAAATGCTCTGATTGACGAACCTTACTGTGTCCTCAATGGAAAGATAGAGATAGAGAGAGGACACACTGGAAGTTTAATTTAACTACAAGCTCTTTGGAGCAAGATTTTGCATATCATTTTAACACTGTCAGGTCTTTATTCAGACAGTGTTGCGTGATGACGAAACAATTCACACCTGGGAATCAGATGCCATAAAAATAGTTTACAGTCGAGACGAAATGGAAAAAAAAAGTCCATTTTTATTCCAAAACATTCCCCCTCACTGGGGAATACGTCGCGGTTCAGAAGCCAAACGAGGCTCAAAGTCCCAGTGAAACGGAAGTTAAATAACCAGCGCAGCGGGCGTCGGGCGCTCGCCGCTGTGGCTCTTCAACCGCGATAAAAGGCGGTTTACCTGTGTGTGCGTGGTCCTTGAGGGTTGGTTTCAGCGTGGTGTGCCACGTCCCCCAAATGTTGGCGTGCTCCTCTGATATAGCGTCTGACGGAAGAAGAAAAAAAAGAAAGAGAGGTCAAATTCCTCCTGCACTGTAAGCAAAATAAATCCGAGATCAGAGATGAAGAATCCGGACCCTTCACCTTTGCTGCCCCAGGTGTCGCCCCCGGGCACTCCGCCCCAGCCGGCCACCTGCCCCACCAGAGTGTACTGTTCCGGGACGCAGAACAGCGGCTCGCTGCCGGGGCTTCCCGGCTCCCCTCTCCGCTCACTCATGATCGGGGAGTTGTTGTCGTAAGGGGACACCTCGCCGCTGGACACCTTGTTGGAGTCGCTGGAGGAACGGCGCTCGCTCAGGGAGAAGGACTCCTCCGACTGCAACAGGTCGGGACTCCTGCGGTCGATTACGGAAGGTGAGAGAGGCAAACGGCAATGCGAACGAACGCCTCATGTGTTCAATGTGTGTGTGTGTGTGGAACTCACTGTGAGGCTTTTCTTCTCAGAAGGTAGTCCACCACATCTGGATCCGTCTCCAACAGATTCATCAAAACCTCGTTCTGGAGGTCAGGAGGCACCTAAAAAGACGTGAACTATTAGTGAAGTGAATGAATCAAGACACAGGTTTTTTATATTCTACTCTACAACACCTGTTTTAGATCATACCTACACAGTTAAGCTGCTTAAGACAACTTAACTATTACAACACAGTTATATTCCAAACAGCAAACACCAATTTTCTTTTTCTTTTTTTTTTTACATAAATTGCATCAGCCTGTACTTGATTTCTAGTAAATAAAACCTGTTCCATGTACTAATATGCGAATCCAACCTCATCGAAAAACAAATCTCTTTTGCCAGGGCACGTCTTAATCCGATCCCCAGGTAATAACCATCATTTTCTGCTCGTTAAACACGTGGATTACGATGAGGACCACGACCCCAAGCACGCACTGTCAAATGCTTTGAAAAGAAGTTACGAAACAACTTTCAGATGCCATTCACAGAACCCGAGCTGCCTACAAATCTGTTTTTACTCACCAAGACCGAGCAAGTCGCTTCCAATTCACTATAAGCGATTAATAGCTCTCCATTGGCTTACTGCAGGAATGTGAGCCTCGGTCGAACGGCAGCGTCAGACTACAAAACATCACGGTTCAAGGTTTCGGATCTGGAAACAAGAAAACTGGTACCTCTGCTGCATTGTCCTGCTTTTATTTTGGAAAGAATAGGTATCGCGCAACGAAAAGTTCTTGACGTTATTGCCGGCGTACTGGCGGTAGCTTACTTTCATCTGACATTCACTCGCAAGAATTCAGGTATGACTCGGACCAAAAACCCACCTCATACAGCTGTCATCTTGCACTCTATTTAGTAGTTTCTCACTTCCTTTATTGACTCCGTTGCTGTGCCTTCTTTCTGTCCGCTAAACTGTTTTCATTACCTAAGACACAAGCGTTGTTGCTAAGGGTTCTACGTGTGTGTGTGTGTGTTTAGCGGAGGAGCGTAAGAATGTCCTTCAGGGTGCCCAGCGACTGACCATGAAGAGGGTCTGGAAGCTGGCGATCATCCTCTGCAGCACGGCGATGACGGCCGTGCTCTCCTCGGCTCTGGCCGAGCTCTGGACGCTGAACTCCTTGTCCGAGCTCTTCTGCTTGTGGAGCAGGTTGGGGCCGAAGATGGTGGCCAGGTTCAGAGAGGTCATCTTGTTCCCCGTGATCTGCCGTCGGACGGACAAAAAAGACAAATATTTTGTGATGCTAGATCCGGTGCTTTCTGCAAATGGCAATACAGAAATGAAATGACATCACACCGCCCTCTGAGACGTTCCCTTTCCTCCCTCCTGACTCTTCTTCTCTCCCTTTTCTCCTCCAGCCTCCATCCATCCGTCCATGTTGATTCCCTCACCTCTCCCTCCAACATTCTGTCTCTCTTGGCCTCCCCTCTCTCTCTCTCTCTTTGTCACTTTGAGCAAAAGATGGATGAAGAGTGGCACATTGGGGTTTGTTAACACTACAAGTGATGGAGCGTATGACAGCTGAGTCTGATTGCACCAGGGTTGGGTGATGGTGTACATCCTGTGACGCAATTGGCATCGGAAGGTTACAAGCCCTTCAAAGCTTGAACAACTTTTTTTTAATTTTTTTTACTCACAGCCCCGAGGGGAGAGACGGGAGCCACAAGGGGCCAAAAGTACGCTCCGACTTCCTGTCACGATCTCAGATACAGAGGAGTCATGGAGTCGTGAAGGGGAATAAACACACACACACACACACACACACACACACACACACACACACACACATCAATGTTTGAGTCCGTTCTCATACACACAGAGTTGCAAAACCCCCCCAAAACACACTTCCAACTGCGCACAAACACACTTCTCCCTCACACTTGAACAACACACACACACAAAGTGGTGACATTGACACACGCACACACGCATGCATAAGTCCATGGTGTGGGAATTAACGACGACTAAAGGGAGTGTGGGAGGTGGATTATCATTCAAACAGTCGCAGGCCATGATGTCACTTCCTGTGTGAGGTTCAAAACCAACATATTTGTTTTCTAACTCCAGCCATCATCCGACGCTGACTGAAACTGATTCCTATCACTTCTTTGGGAAGTTACGCTCCATGAGATTGAGACAGAAGGCGAGCAAAACCCCAGTAAGCTGTCCGTAAGCCGTTTGCATATTCACTCTTGATAAAAAAATAAATACCCTGGCGCTCACCTCCTGTCTGTGTTTGTCCTGCCGGTCGTGGGCGTGGTCAGTAACGGTGGACAGAAACTCCAGGAGGCGGTGGAGAGTATCGCTGTTGCATGCTGGGAGCAGGTAGACGAGTAGCTGAGTGACATTCTGCTGCTCATCTGGATCCAACACTGCAGACGCATATTAGGATGGATTGGTTTGGTCACGTGGAGAAGAGGGGGAATACAAAATAGAAAAAAAAGGGAGGATGAGGCTCACATGTGGTGTTGATGAAGGCCGTGTAGAGCTCCTTGGTGAGCAGCGGGTCGGGCATGTCCCTGAGGAACTCCTTCAGCAGAGCGGCCACGTCGTGAACGCTGTACTCCTCGTCCAGCTGGACGTCGATGCCGCGGTCGAACTCCTCGCGCAGCTGCAGCCGGGTAATAAAGAGAAGAGAGGAAGAAGGGGATTCAGAAACAATCCTCCACACACAACAATGCACATTGTATTCTGGGTAGCGCACAGACCCGCACGCACCAACTTCCTGTTGGTCCTCCAAATGACGTGGTAGACTCAAACTAGTTGAACCAGTACGCATCGTAATCTCGGATCTGACTTTTGGATGACTTCCAGGGAATTAGTTGCGGCCATGATGGATATATAGGGATCGTCAGCTCAGCTCTTTTATAGCTGCTTTCACAATATGCTGACGCTGCCGGCTAACGCATAAGTGTTGACATTTGGATTGTATCAACACAGACGGTAGAGACTTGTTACAGACAAGTAATGTACAGATCAATATAAACCGGTGTATAGTGGTCCATCTAACCATAATTAACATATTTGTATCACTATATTTATCGGAGTCTATTCCAACTGTAAATGTTTACCGACAAGAAAAGATGTCAAAGGTAATTTGGTTTGCTTAATTATCTTCTATCTTTGTATCCTCTTTGAAATGTCTGGAAACAAAACTGTATTTTAAAATGTCAGTAGGTACAATCTATTTCTAAGGGACACAGTGCTGCGTGTTACATCACCCCACTGAGGGTCAGTCTTATATTAAATTACGATCTAATGAATCAAGTGACACATCTGAAGGTTAAAGACGTGTACTTGTGCCTTTTATAATGAATGAAAAAGTATGTACAAATGATGCTGCCCACACCGATTGACCCATCAGGCTTCACCCTGGTTTACGTTCACTCAAGGGATTCGAGGGTGAGAGATAGAGAAAGGTCCAGGAGTAAGTAACTTAATCCAAACATATGCATATGAAGCGGGTATATTGTCCCTCTCCATCACCAAAACACCAAATGACCTCACCTGTCGGACTCTCTTCTTGGAGCTTCCCACTCGAAAGATCCCCACAGTCTGCAAACCTGAGTGGAGAAGGGGGAGGCAACAACCTCAAAACCTGCCGTAGTCGTAACAGAAGATGATATATGTTGGCGCCCGCAGGGGGAAGTAGGCGCTCACCGTATTTCTCGATGTGCTGACAGCAGCTGTCGACCACCCGGGGCACCTGGCGGTAGATGGGGTTGAGGCTCAGCCTTTTGTCCCGGTGCTTCTCCTTTTTATTTGGCGTTTCGGCCGGCAGAGAGAGCTGCAGGGCCTCCAGCAGGCGGGACTGGTTGTCGTCCAGGTCCGTGATGGAGTCCACAGACATGGCTCCCTAGAAGTCAATCGTTCATTCAGAAAGGGTTCAAGTGAAAGAAAACCCTCACCTGATCCCAGGCCTGTGATTATGTTATTCTCACCCTCCTGCGTGCTCGGGGTGCCGCCTCGGGCGTGTTGGGCGACGTTGACTCATTGGCCGTCTCCGATGTGGAACTCAAAGAGGAGTTACTGCTGGATAACTCCTTATTGGATGGCCGCTTGGTGGCAAACTGCAAGACAGATGATCCAAGAGTTAGATTTGATAGTGTCTTATTCTATATAGTGTAAGATATTTGTCCTTTAAAACTTCCTGAAACAAATGTGAATATGGAACCCAGTGAGAGGAGGATAAACTGATGGACCTGTAAAATGGACGAGACGAGGTCGGAGGAGTCCTTGTGCTCCTCGCGCTGCGGAGGGTCCTGACGATAGCTGTCCTGACGCTGCCTGTGTGTTCTGTCATTAGCGATGACCTGGGAGAGCACTATACTGAAGGCTTGGGGTATGCATTCTGGGAAAAGAAGAAGACGAAGACGAAGAAGAAGAAGAAATAAAACTGCATTAGTTCACTGTGAGAAGAAGGAAAAAAAGAAAAAGAAAGCTCTATTAGAAACGTCCAAAAATAGCTCTTCGAACTTAGCAACATGGACATCAAACACACATCCAACTAAACACATTACTTCTGTCGGAGCTCGCCTTTTACATGCGATAAAAGCATCACAACACAAGTTCACCATGTCAGTTAAAACTCGTAGAGCACTACTACAGCACATCTGTTTTCCAAAATAAGACATCACAGAGGGAAAGTTGGAAAGCGTGACCATGACAGACCGCTAATTCTAGTGCCTTTGACCAAAATAACACAACCCCGATCACTCGCTCCCACAAGCAACAGCGCCAATGCGCTCCGTTTTTAGAAGCACATGTATGCAAATCGTATTCCTTTGGTCCATTTCCACTCCTTTTTTCTTTTTTTGCATGACGAGAGGCAGAATGCCGTTTGTTTTGGCACGGAGTTTGCGACAGACGCGTTCTCAATTGAGTTTAAACAAAAATATGGTGAAGCAAAGCCATTGCAATTAACTTGGGACTGGGTGTAATTGTGTTTTTGTTCTTCTGAGGGACGAATGGTGTCCTGCTGGGCCATCGCAGGCCACATATATTTGATCATACAGACTCCCGGGAGCTGAGAAAAAACCGTCCAGCTGTTCAGTAGATGTGTGCCCGCATGTGTGTGTGTACATGTGTGTGTGTGTGTGTGTGTGTGTGTGTGTATTCGGAGGAAAACATAGGGAGAGAAAGCGAGATGCATTCCACAACCACAAGTGGAGGGCTGTGTTCATGAACAACATGACCACTAACGCTGTGACACAACGAATTTGCTCTGCAGCCTCAAAGCGTTAACAGGGCTTATGTAACCCACACACACACACACACACACACACACACACACACACACACACACACACACGCACATGTACACAATCTGGATCCCATAACGTACAGTACTTTTCCAGCGTAATGCAGAGCTCTTCACGGTGCATCCACTGCCAGACCACATGTCAGATTTTCATAAATCTACAATGTCCAGGCGTACAGCGTCAGTCTTGGTTTTTAACTCTTTTTTTATTTATTTTTATTTTAAGAAGTCTTATTCATGTCCACACAGTGGGTTTGGATGTGTTGTAAAACCATGCAGAAAGTCAGGAAAGTATAAATAACTTGACGTTAGTTTACCACACAGGGCAATGCAAGTGCCAAGAAGTATTTTAGAGAGCAGTGTGTAAATCTTAACGTTGACTGACAATTGATAGAGGAATAAAAGAAAGTCCCCAAAGTCCCCAAAAGCAGATTATATATTAAATCGTATTTGCAAATACAGTTTGAGTGAGGTCTGGTCACAACAGCTTATATTACTGAGGCTGCATCAAAGGAGCCAGCATGCTTCTCTCTCGTTGTGCCTCTTGCAGAGGAAAGGCTTATAGCCTGCTTCAAAGTGAAATGCAGGGCTTTGTATTCAGAGATCATGAGAGAATTTTAAACTTAGAATCCTTTTATTTTTTTCGTGCAGGTTAGACCACGTGTACGTCCGAGCCATCTGCTCCGGAGTGGTAGAGCCACCGACACCCGGACTCAGAGCTCTCCCCACCCGGCAGAAATGCGGGCCTGGGAATAAGTTTGCCTTTCGGCATTATCGCAAACTGGAGAAATATCATCACAGTTTCGGCTTCAGTTGCCGTGTACAATACAATGCAATGGCTCCGATTGGCCAATGCATGTGCAGACAACACAGCTGTGACAACCTGCAGCAGCCTCGGCATCTTTCCCAATATAAACACGGACAGCTGTTTTCTCGTATACTTATTGGAGAAGTACATAGTGTCCAAAGTTGACCGTAAACTAAAAAAAGCATCCAATTGTAATAACGCGCTGACATTTCCACATGTATTTGTTGCTGGCATCAGCAGCAATTCATTTTGCCTCCCGCTCCTCTTTGACTGAGATTCTCTTGCTGCCAAATATGCTTTGCTTAGTGCAGCAGAGTGGCTGCTCCTCAGAGCCAGTCCCCTTACAAGGAGTCCCTCCACTTAGGCTAAATATAAACTGTCAAAGCCCAGTAAACAGAAAGCGTGTTTTTATAACCTCGCTGTTCACCTGCCCGAGGGGGCGGAGCCCACCGCCGTCTGATGGAGAGAGGGAAAAACCCTGCGAACCCTGCAAAGCGTTAAAAGAACTTGGCGTACCTTTGTCTTTACTCTTCTCTTTTGCCAGCGAGTCCAACTTCCTCCTCAGCGACTTTTTCCTCTTCTGTCCATCTGCGCCGGAAAAAAAACAAGAAAGTAAATCATCTGAAACAAATGGCTTCCATATCGGCTGCATCTTATCACGCTTATTATATCTAATAAGCTTATGTCGGGAATGCAGACATAAATTAGCCACGGGGGGGGGCTGTCTATGGACTGAAATCCATTGAACTGAAATGTCAGACAGGTTCAGGCGCAGTATTAGCAGCAGGAAAAATCTATTAAATCACTCATATTGTTTATCTACGCCGGCTAATACGTGTGAGGACTTTCCTCCTTTACAAAATAATTCACTGTGATGCCATGCACACGTTTAAATGTGTGTGTGTGTGTGTGTGAGAGTGAATGCTTCACATCCGTGCTCTGAAAGGAGGGAAGCCACTTGTCAGCTGTCGGCATGATGAATGGCTCCTGAACTCGCTGATTGATGACCAGGGAAAGTCTGGAAACCGTGGCACATGCAACTTTAAAGTCTCCGACTGCAGGATGTCAGTTTGTGAAACCTCAGCGGCTTTTAATGCCGTCCTTCGCTCGCTCTGCTGTTTAGTTGTTGTTGGGTCTCAAACCAACTCTTTCACACATCAGAGCATCGTGAACCCCGTCGGGAGAGCCTTCGCTTTGGTCTCCCGGTTTAGCAACCTCGGTTTGAACCCCCAGATGTTCCTTTCAGCTGTATCGAATGAGTCACTTGTGGCGTTCGGGGAAATTTCATCCGGCCCCAACAGCACGCGCGGTGGCAGCCCTCCGTTTCGTTACGTCAGGGAGCAGCTTCGGTTTCCCCGCCGAATCTGAACGAGTTCAACAAGGCCGCTGTTCTTTGATAATCAATGTATTGCCACCACGGTGACGTACGAGAGACGTTCGTGTCGTTTGGAGACTCTCAGCCCGGAGTCAGAGGCACACGGGGAGAAATCTTAGGGTGTATGAGGGAGAACTGGGTGGGAAACGGTGAGGAGAGGGGGCGGCGTGAGATGGGAGAAAGAAAGCAGATGTTGTGATGGAGAGTGAAGGCAGCGCGAGAGAGACGGGAGAAGCAGAGATAGGAAATGGTTTGGATTTTTGACAGATGGCTCCCAAAGCCGTACGGAAATCCCCCGAACCTCCAAACCTTCCCAGTCTAACTCCCATACCGGTTGTGCAACCGGACTGATCTGCTTCTTTGCCGTGACGGTGCGCCGTCCTCCCATCCGTCTTTGTCTCTCTTTTTTTGGGGGGTTCTATCAATCTGCTTCTCCTTCTCGAAGAAACACTAGAAACATGACCCCTGGCACTGGGATGAATATGAGAAACAGCAGGGCCGAAGAAAGAAGAAAAAAAAAAGCCCACATTAGCGGCGCTGAAGTAGCACACGCACAAGAAACTCTTACACACGAGTTGAAATATTTCCCGAGCTAGCACATGGGGGCTGTTAGGGGCTCTGGAATTCATAAGCAACGCAGACAAGTACGCATTAAATCATGGTCGGGAGAGGTTTAACCTTCAGCAGGAATGCAAGGCCCTGGTTAATCCACTGTACTGCTGCTGCGGCGGCCACTCCACTCATATACAGTGCGGGGGAAATAATGCTGCACACGTGCACGATGTGCATCCGCGTGCACGGACTCTTGAGTTCTGGTTTATTCCAACTTCGGGTCTCATTTCTGCCGATTTATGAGAACAATGCTTTTAACCCAGAGGTCTGTAAAACACAGCTGAATGACTATAATAAAGTATTGTGGGGCAAGAAACAAGTGTTGGTTGTAAACAAGTCTTTGATTTTCAAAATCATTGGATCCAAACCTGGGGGTCAGGACCCCCCCCCCCCCAAGGGGTGGGAGAGAGACCTGGAGGGTCATGAGATGGACAGGAATGTACAGCATGTTTGTTTCTTGACTTTCATCTACTAATCTGACTAATTGGACAATTGTACCTCCTCGAGCCTCTAAAAATATATATATAAATAAAAAATACTTTTCGACATACAAGGCCAAAAAGGTTGGGAACCACTGAAACAAATACTTTGTACTGGAGCTAAAACCACAAGTGTGCAGAGATTTTTTTTTTTGCACAGGAAGAAATGTGTGCACAAACACCTCCAGTGCCTGTAAAGCAGGTTTCCTCATCCACAACTAGTCTGGCTAACCTGAGGGTTTCATCATTTAACATGAAGTTCAGTTTACTTAACTCTTCAACCTGTGAAAACAGTCAAATCATGTTTTCTGTGTCTCTGGTGGGAGCTCTCTAAAGTCTGAGAAAATAAGGCCGATGAGGTCATCTCAGTTTTGGCTTCAGACCTCTTTTTTTTTTTTTTTTTTTAAAGCAAGCCTGTTACAAAACTGGGAGCAGAGATATGGGCATTTACCAGGAAAGAGAAACCTAACAATAGATGCTATTGAGTTGCATTTTGGGGAAAAAGAGGATCCATAGCATTTGGGGCGTATCAGGGAGTAGACGTTGGAATATATATGAGTCTCTGCTGATTCCAATACTCACCCAATTGACATTTCTGGCATGGGCGTGCCCAGTGGGAAACAAACCACCGCAGTGCCCATGCCCTGCTAATATGTCTAATTTTGTAATTTTCCAGACCCATATTCACTTAAATGGTTTGCTTTACGAGACCAAAACAGAGGCGTTTAGGTTTGAGATGATGGAGTGTACATGGTGACAAGTGGGGTGACAGCACTCGGCCTCGGCTGCAGCGGAAAGGGAGTCGCGTGTCGGGGGAGGGGGGGTGGTAACAGGAAGCACACGATCCCAACGCGAAGTATGGTTTACATCTAAATCCATGTGCTGCCACTACTTCCCCAAACATAGACCATACGTGACTTCCCTTAAATACACTTGACGGACGACAAGAGGATGTGGTCAGAGGCTGGAGCTTTGGCTTCACTTTATGGCACACTTAAAGTTTGCACAGCAAAACTCGAGTTAAGGATTTCAAATGTGGAGCGTCTTCTCCACAGGACAGCTCCAGAGACGCTCACAGATGAGTGACGCGGATGTCAGTGTCTTGAACAGCCGATGCTATCTGAAGAATGCCGAATCCCACCCATTGCAAATTGTGTTCCTGCTTTAAACTAGGAACCCACGCGTTCTCCCACCTTTTGGCATGGTGATCTGACACCCCAGGTCATAGTCCTGGTGTAATCGGGTGTAGGCTACTTCCTGCAGCCTGGCCCTCTCCAGCTCCGACAGGCTCTGGATGGCAACGGGCGCCAGACGCACGCTCCGCCCCGACAGGCTGCTCCAGGTGTAATCACCCTGAGGAGAGGGGACAAAAGTGAACACAGAGGTTAGCCTATCAGAACATAAAACGTATGAATGCAATTGATGGTGTGCTTTCATGTCACGTGATGACCCTCTCCCCTCTCTCACTGCTTTTCATCTTGAAAAATGTCTTTTTTAGTTCTTTTATTAATCTTCAGTCGTACGTTAAGGTTCCCTGGACTTGATGCATGTGAAACTGAGTACACTTTTGCCCTCTGCATTCTTTGAGTAATAAAAAAAGGATTCGAAAAAAAACAAACACAGATTTTTATATGATTCTCATAGATGATGAGAGTAGATTATATTAGATATCATGGAGTACAACCAACACTTGCAGTCCAAGAGGATACAGAGCCTACGTGAAAAGTACCACAACATGAGAAGAACTGAACGTTTAAAGCTGAAGTACACAGACGTAGACGGGGAGAGAGAGAGAGAGAGAAGAAGAAAAAAAAAAAGAAGCAAGTGAGGACATGAAGTGGCCTCGCACTGATGGATTTGCAATATGCTTTCCACACACGTAACCGGCGTTGAGAATGCATATGTGGAGGAGCAGATGAGGGTACGATGAGGCCAGAGCGTATAGAAAGCAGCCTGAGTCACCGCGCTCCTTTTTCATCCTCAGACAGGTTTACGCGGCAGGTTTTGGGCTCTAATCCGTGATCAAGGTGGAATTCGAAGTGAATTGTAATGAATTGCTGCAGACCCAGAGAGTGCTTTGGCTTTGATGAACATTTGAGTCATCTGAATCTCTGGCCATGCATTCCTCTGTGTCTACTGAGAGGTCAGGATGAGGGAGAGGTTAAGAAAGAGGGGGAAGAGAAAGAGAGGACAGACTGCTGCAATTCATCTAATACCTTATCCAGACAGAGGGCTTTACAAGTGCACTCTAATGTGTCTGTGTTTATACATGGTCTTTATTCTCTGCTGCTGCAAGCGGAGATAAACCATTTTACATTAGTTTATATCTTTTGAAAAAAAATGGAATTTCATTCGGGTTGCCCTCTTGAATGTTTATTCTTCACAGAAAAAAAGGGCTTCTCTGAGACACGCTGAAGTCACTTGTCCTTTCCTGATTTGGCCTCCATCAACAATATTTGTCATCTCTCTCCCGCTGTCGACCCTCTTGTTATTTGACCCCAGCAACAGAGCCGTCATTCAGCCGTGGGAAGACAAACTAAGTGTGGACAGAGGGAACCTGGAGAGCCACCTGT
The DNA here is from genome assembly GCA_038501785.1 of Myoxocephalus aenaeus. Classification (NCBI taxonomy): domain Eukaryota; kingdom Metazoa; phylum Chordata; class Actinopteri; order Perciformes; family Cottidae; genus Myoxocephalus; species Myoxocephalus aenaeus. Next base: position 5,068,282 of record JBAMJR010000047.1, on the reverse strand, counting down.
GTGCGTCACTAGTCCAGCAAAAAGCAAGTAGCGTATTGCCCCCACCCTTTTTTTTATATATATAGAGCATTTCATCCAGCACAGCTGTTTGTGTGTGTGTGTGTGTGTGTGCAATTCCTTATCGCTGGCCGAGGAAACCCTTTCCCCTGCCGCTTGACCTCACACACAGCTAGAGGGGCCGCACACACATGCCTGCACTCACACACGCCGCAAAAGCAAAGACAAACAGTTGGAAAAGTTAAATAAGAGGCCCCTCCGCGGTCGGGCTGGTTCTGCCCAGCAGGCCTTCTGAAGGGGATGGATGAGCCTCAGTTCTTGAGTGTCAAACCGATGAAACCCCCTGTGGAACGCTGACAGCCGAGCGAAGGGGCCGGACTAAATCCTGGTGCCACTGCTGGATTCTGGCCCGAAGCCCGTGTGACCTGCAGGGACGTCCATTCAAATGTACAGAGCGAGACGTTCCAAAACTTTTGACAACTTTTGACAGAGTAGATTCTTGTGGGACGATGTTGTATCACTTGTCTTTGTCCGAGTATTTTTGAAGGGGTTCAAAAGGTGCAACTTGTCTGCAACCACTGTGTTATCACAGTTATAATTCTTTACTAAATGTTGGTTTTAGAGTTAACATTGGCAGTTAGATGACGAGATACAGTTGATCGTGGTCTTTATGCACCACAATTCTGTCTCGTTCCTCTGGTTAGTGGCTTGCGTTCTCATTGGCTAACAATGCAGAGCCTTTGTGTTCAAACTACAGCTGTTGCGCATGTAAATTGTGTAGTTTCACCCATTGAATTCCACATCTATGAGCTTCTTCAGCTTACACAGAGCGGGGTCGCAGGGGCAGCAGGCTTAGGCAGGGTATTCCAAACCCTAAAGCATTTCCGGCCTGGACGAGATATATAATCCCCCCTGCGTGTTCTGGCTCTAATCCGGTGTCTCTTACCGGTTGTACGTGCCCGGAAAACCTCTAAGGGATCTTGAACCACCTCAGCTGGACCCTTTCGATGCAAAGAAGCAGAGTCTCTACTCTGTCTCTGTCTCTCCTCATCCTGAGGCTGAGCCCAGCCGGCCTACATAAGAAGCTCATTTCAGCTGCTTGCATCCTCGATCTCATTCTCAGTCCATGACCATAGGCGAGGGACGGACTGTAGACGGACCAGTAAGTCAAGAGCTTTGTCTTTGAGGGTCAGGTACAACTCTCCCGCTCTGATTTTCCCCTCACTCATGAACAAGACCCAAGATACTTGAACTTCCTCGCTCAGGGCAGTGACCCACTCCCAACCCAGAGGGCACAATCCGGAGAACCAAGGCCTCAGACTTGGAGGTACTGACTCTCATACACAACTTCCAACCCCCAGTGCATGTTGAAGGTCACGGTCCGATGGAACCAACAGAAACAAAACAAAAACAAAAAAACTTCACACTCCACACTTCTGACTCCACACTTGAAATGCTGACTTTTTTGGCTTTAAAAAAGACAAATCTTGAGTCTTAATATACTGTCTAAAAACATTTCGCACAGGTTGCCCCATAAAAAATGACTTAACTATTAGAGTGTATTAGAACATATAAACAAAGGGAGTGTCATAAACTGTTTTAGATTTAAACATGATGTAGAGTGCTTGGAAAGTTACTCGATTTCAGATTGAAATAAACCCCTTTTCCACATTATCACTCCAAAAAATCAGAGAGTTGGGATTTGTTTTGGCCTTCAAGCTTTTCGAGCCGACGGCCAAGTTTTTACCTCGTCAGACATCCGAAGCCTGGCCTCGACAGCAGCAGACACAAACACAGCAGCTGATTGCCGTGGTGAAAAAGTCATCGTGAGTTCACGATGAAATTATAAAAAAAAAAAAGTAGAGATTAATTGTAAGAAAACGGCTCACATCCAATAACAGTCATCTAATCGAGCGGTCATTATCTCACCCTGGGGATAATGAGTCGGCTACTATTATATACCATTTAAAAAAAAGCTCCAGCAGCGGAGTTAATGAGCGATAGCGTGTCGTGACCAATCTCCTAATGTAATTCTCAAACCCATTTCGGTTAACGAGATCACATGTTGCCGCCTGTGGAACATACAACCGAAGCATCCATTATCTGGGACCTCAGTATGACGTGGACGTTTAGCGAGACGTAACACTGTTTGAATAGCCTCTATAGAGACAGATCTGCCATGCAGCGACTGTCACAATCCTTTAACTCCTGTTTGTCTCCAAAATATAGTCAGTTGCTATGCCTTTACATAACTGCCATCATTTGTTTGCCGCTGTATTTATTAGAACTGTCGAACCCCCCACAGATGTTGTTTGCTGGCCTGGCTGAGCAGATCTAATCAGATAATCCCAACTTTAACAAATGGTATTTTCAACCAGTTTGCTTCACTTAATGCAATTTTAGCGCGAGCAGAAATAAACCTCCAATAAATCATGAATATGCTTTGCAGGAAAGAATGCAAAAAGTGGTTTAAGCGTGGAGTTCATCACAGCCAAACAGCTCGGTGAGAGTGCGTGAGGGTGTTGTGAACCGGTTATTAAATGTTTAAATAACCGTTAATATTACCCGTGCATGTTGTGCGCGTGGACACGGCATGTGAGGCTTCTATTATGGGACTCAACACGTCGCGTTGTCGTCGCTGCTTCTGCTTCTGACGGATGTAAAAGTGGAAAGATGAACGTCTTTGCTGACTGGGCTGCTGCAGTTAGATGACTAATGTCCATGCAGGGCACTGCAGCATGTGGTTTCTGTTCTATTTCAGACAAAAGGGACAATGGCGCAAAAAGCCACGGGCAAAAGTGAGTCAGTTTCCGAGGCAACGCGTACACAGCAGTATCAAAAGGCCAGGAAGTGAGAGAAATATTACTATGGTAACGCACCTGGGACACACACAAGCAAGCGTGAATCAATCTCAATTTAATGTGAAAAGCCTCTTCTAGGTTTTTTCCACGCCGTGCCGATTTGGGAACGTGTTTTCACGTGATTGACCTCTCTGGATCCCCAGAGTCCTTCGTGACTTATTGGCAGCGCCATGTGATGATGTCACCGATCATAAAGCCCGCTCAATATTCCATACAGACCTCCGTGTGGCCATTATTGGTCGTGGCATTGACGAAACTGTGTTTGTGTTGGTGCCCCATCTGATGATTCCTGACTTTACAACTGTGTGTGATGGGTTGAAAAGCAAGAGAAAACAAGCCTCAAATTAATATATGCACACACACACACGGTGCCTTCAAGTGCTGTTAGAAAGAGCCAGAGAGACAGCCAGAGAGACAATGTAGCAAATCCTCTTTAAATAAAGAAGAATCTGCTATAAAGCCTTTAATCTTTTACAAATCGAAATACCTCAACAGCTTTCATATGGATTGCCGTGGAATTTTTGCACAAACATTCACGGTCCCCCGATGACGGATCCTGCTTACTTTGGCCATCCCCTTGACTTTCCATTTTGCGCCGCCAGTCGGACAAAGTCTTCGCACATTCGGTGAAATATATCCCGACATGTCATTGATGGGAGTGCCGCAGTGTTGCGCAAGACATTCGCGAAACAAATCTGCCAGTGGGAGGAAAACACAGGACGCCACAACGAGGCACGGACACGACAGCGTCTCTGATTTACAGATGTGTGTGTGTGCGTACGGTCGTAGAGAACACATAGTTAAATCATGCTGGCTGGCTTTGTGTAAACTACGTGACGTGTGTAGTGATATTCGAGGAAAGGTAGCAGAGGCCCAGGAAGAGGTCCCTCTTGCTGAACGCAGACACTAAAGAAACTTTCCCAAATTCTTCACATCCCACTTTTTGGGGTTTGTTTTCTTTCCCTTTTGCGTTGCAGCTGGCTTTAAATGGCCCTTGAGCAGAGTTTCTGTCCCACAACACTGATCCAGAGGAATGCACATTTTTTTACACTTTTCTCTTCTTTTTTTTTTTTTTACAGGTTGGCTTCATGCATGCATGTAATAGATTGCTTTCGCTGACCTGGGACCTCCTGAAGCTTCACACCTGCTTGTAATTAGTGACCACCCTCACTTGCCAGTGTGTGTGTGTGTGTGTGTCTGTGTGCGTGTTTGTACATCTGTGTATCTGTATCTGCCACACAGCAACGATTAATAGTCTCCCCCACCTGTTTTAGCTTTTCCCTGACACTGGCCTGAAGGGGAAATAATAACCCACGAATTTTATGGATCCCTGTTTTCCACGCGCAGGTTACATTACCCGATGCGAAAGCAATTCAGCGATATCACGCTTATCATTGCTTGTAAAATGTGAGGCTATCAGCCTCCGGTATGGGAGCGCATGCCGATGGAGTAGTATGTGAGGAAAATAAGATGCTGTGGTTGTAAATGCAATTATCATACCATCCATTCCAATGCAAAGAAAAGGGCTGATTCAGACTGGCTGTGTCTATAGGCAGCTATAACACAAACAATGTGTCGGCTAGTGCTGAAATTATTAACATGTGCAGTAAAACAGATTGAAAGAAAATCAATATCTGTGGTAGCATATTAACTAGATTAAGTTTGTAAAGTAAAGTAAAATGACAAATGTGTTTCCAGCTTCTGAAATTTGAATATGTGTCTTTGTTTTGTGTTTTATATCATTGTAAATTTGAAATATTGTTTTTTTTAGTATTTTGGATGGCTATACTGACTTATGGTACACACTGTAAAGGCTTTGAAGCAAGTATTTACATTATGGTCACATGAATTGCATTTGGTCTGGCCAAGACTTCTGGAATAAAATGCATAAAATCAGAACAGAAAGAATTGCACTTTCAGTCAGTTTTATCCTTCCCAGCATGCAGCAGGGGCCTGTCTGTCCAGTGTTACCATCTGACAAACAAAAGTAGTGATCATATGATTCAGCGCATCATGGTGTCAAGTTATCTTGTTGAGCCAAAACTATGCTTTTGTATTGACTTCCACACTAAATGTTACACGCTATATTATACAAGTTATTCCAACAATGGGCAGCTTGATTGAGTTAAAATTCATGAGACCTTCCATTTGAACAATCGCATTACATTTGTTGACTTGGGTTTTGTTATTTTGATTCGCAGTAAACGTATGAACATTAAAATGTTTCTAGCTGTGGGGCGCCACCACGCATTAGTGAGGAAACACAAAATATGCAGGGATCGTCTTTCACTGCACATAGTTTTTTTCGTCTGCCTGTGCATTTAATGATGGCTTCCTGGCTCGGGCACAATAATGAGCAACTTGGAGTGTGTGCTCCAAATATCCCCCACCCCCCTCTAATCATTGGCAGGCACATCAAAAGCATCGGGCCGACTTCAAACATTTTAAAGACAGATTAATATGAAGGGCCTGCAGCGGTAATGAAGCCGACCTTGACGACTTGGGAGCTTGCGTAATGGTTACGTAAGCTGCAGAAGCGAAGGAAATCAGGTATTGTGTCAACACCACAGTTGATAGTAGAAGGAGAAGTTGAGGTAATGTGTGTGTGCGTGTGTGTGGTTGTGGTGTGTGTGGTATTGTTTCAAAGCAATGTGTAGATGACGGTTTGACCACAGATTACATTTAAAAATCAGCCAGTTGTTATTGTCAGAGACGTAATACTCCTGTTTGCATACTTTATGCATACTAACCACAAGTATGAGAACTGTGTGTGTGTGTGTGTGTGTGTGTGTGTGTGTGTGTGTGTGTGTGTGTGTGTGTGTGTGTGTGTGCACACGTTTGAGAGCAAACTTTCCCCCCAATTCTAGCCCAAATTACAAGTGCTATTTCTGTCTGGCAGATAGTTGTCATGACCCTTCATGACCTATTTGTCATGCTGTTTGTCTCCGTGTTGCAAACTCTCCTTTCTACGTTGCGTTGCTACACGGTTTCTTCTGCATCCGTCTGAATTGTGGGAAGTGAAACATCGCACTTAAATTCCCCCTAAAACAATCCAGCGCCTGCTTCGCATGAACAAGACGTTTCTCCGTGGAGGACGTCTTGAACAGCACTTTGCCTCATATAGACCTGTGACATATCTCCCATAGTGATGTGCTATAACGCCATAATGCTGATTCTTCTGGTCACAATGAGGTCAACTTGTTTATCGAGGAAACCCAGGGTGAGGGAGAGGAGAGTACAGCTGTGTTTAACCAGCTAGTAATTGGGCCTCAGCCCTACTATGCATTGCAAACCATTGATTTGCTTACATGGCGTGTTGGGAAACCTTCACTTTGCTAGTGATGGACCACAACACAATGGCTAAGTCCTCTCTATATACTGCTTTATCTCTGGGTTTGGGTTGAATGAATTAGCAATTCATATTATCATTTATAATGCTCCTCTAAGAAAACCACAAGACCTAATTCCATCACAATGTGCTCTGTGTTAGCGTAATAAACTTCATAGAAATCAAGTAACCCCATTGTTCTTACTCCTGATATGTCCTCCAGCATTTCGTTGGCCACACACAAATCAAGGCTTATTCAACTGTATACAACTCTATAAGTCCTCGTCTACAGACTATAGCCATCTGAGCTAATGAAGCTGGTTAATCATCGCTAATCCTGTATGGAGAGTAAGGGCACTTTGGGTGATTGCTGCATGTGTGTGCGCCGATCAGGGGGTTAGTGCGGGGATCATGTGCGCTTTCAGCGTAAATAAGTGGGGAAAAAAATGCGTGGCCTGCTCCACTTGAACTGAGACCAAACTGATTGTGGCCTGATGGCAGCCGTGGAGACGGTCTGAGCAATCAGAGCTCAGCGCCGAGACCTGCATGCATGTGTGTGTGTGTGTGTGTGTGTGTTTATGTGAGTTCCTCCAGGCCTCCCATCTGTGTTCTGGAGTGATTTGAAACTCGAATGAAGGTCACAACTCAGCAGTAGCCTAACCACTGCCAAACAGAACGGAGCGGATGACAAATGCCGGCCTTCAGCCCTCAGAGGTGAGCGTGATTTTAGACATCAGACACTTACAGCTGGGGAAATGGAGGAAGGAAAAACAAGTGGCAAGCTGGCTATAGGTGGGTTTATTCATCTCTTCATCAATACTGATTTCAGCAGGAGGAATTGCAGACTTGTTTGGTATATGGCCTGAAAAGTGGTGAAAAGTGGTGATCTGTGATAGTAATCACAATCGGGGAATAACACCCTGGAAAGATTCATGCTACCCCAGCCTCCAACCCCGTCTACATCCCACCACCCTCCATGCAGGCAGCCTGCAGGAACCCACTAACAAACAAAAAAACATAATCCCTCAATGGCTTCCACTCGTGCATGTGTCTAATTACTGTAAATGTTAACACAATCATGACCACTGGTTGACACACAGAAGATTATTTTCATCATAAAGTTAAATATATATATATATATATATATATATATATATATATATATATATATATATATATATATATATATATATATATATATTTAACAGTATATACAGTTGTTATAGATTGGTTGAATTCAGTGTCCCTCCATTAACACAGATTGACAGTCAATACAAATGCAGTGTGTTTGTGTGTGAGCACTTTATCTGTCAATCAGTCCAAATGTCTGCGTGAGTAGCCCCATGAGCATTACTTTCCCATCAAACCTTTTTGCAGTCTGAGCGCTCTACTAAGTCAGCACCGTGAGAAAACGGACACATACAAGCACACACACACACACGCACGCACGCACGCACGCATGCACAGGCTGCAGAAAAAAACACTCCCAGAGAAATATTGTGCCACTCCATAGATCTTGGAATGTTGAATAGATTGTGAGATCAGAACTGGCCTCGGTGCCAAAAGATCGTAACGCAGCGGGCCTCCGATGGAAAGTGAGAACGCGACTTATGATGCGACTCGGCTTCTCTTGTTCCCCTCAACCGTGAAGAGCCAAATTTTACAAACATTTGCCGTCACGGCCCCCCAGGTTTCCTCCACACACACGGCCACATGCGAAGTCACTCATTTAACGGTCACAACAAGCATGCAAGAGACCCAGACGACTTTGTGCCGCTACTTCCTGCAGTCCAGACGCACACATGACCACTACGACGCTGGAAGAAAGAGGGGGAGGTTGTTGTTTCTATGTTTTTTTTATTAAGTGTGACTTCAACACAACCTAACAACCAAAGAATGTTTCCAAATGTCTTCAATGTCATTCGTCTGTCATTTCTGAAACAGCTGGAAAAAAATGTGCTTGAAATTTGTCTCTGTTTGTCAAATTTCTCATGATTTCACACATTGTGGCTGTAGACGATTCAGACCATGGGCAGTTTCGCAACCACAGATTGGGCCTCCTCCTCCTCCTCCTCCTCCTCCTCCTCCTCGCCTAATAAGATTTCCTCACTGAAAACGTCCGTGCAAATAAACTTTGCATGTCGGATGAGTTGCTCTTTTTTTCTTCTTTTCTTTCCTCATTTCCCGATAAGAGCCGTCACTGAGCCATTTCAGAAGCATTCTAGAATCGGAGAGCTCCGGTTTCCTGTCGCAGTCCGAATACATGTAGGTTAGATTAATTACCAAACCCCACAGTAAAGGAGTTTAACTGTTCCTCATTAGCCGATTGTCATCAACACCTTTTACAACAGATCAGAAGTGGGAGTGCGTTGATTTAACACATTTTTTCATGAACGTAAGCGTGTGCAAGATAAGACGTTGATCCTATTAGGGAATAGTAAGTTTATTTTTCACCCCAGTGGCAAGAACATGAGCCGACACAAGTACAGCACATTCCCTTGGTCTCTCTCTCTCTCTCTCTGTGTGTGTGCTTCTTCCACCGTATCCATTTAACACAGCGGGATCAGAGCAAAGTCTCCATAAGACTCTTTATTTTCCACATGGGTGCAAGACAACCTCCCCCCCTCCCGAGTTAATCCTGTGCGGTAGTTAAAGAGCGGGGATTAGAACCTGCTGGTCCGCTCCTCAGAATCCGCATGATGTTGACGATGAAGATGACAGAGTCGAGGCAGAGCCGTGGTCGCTTCGTGAGGCACATGGCAGCGTTTACACACAACTTTAATGCGATGTTGCCTTCGCGCCGCGCAGACGCACATGTGCGCACGACGAGATTGACCGTGGACGCCACGCGGAGGGGCCAGGTTTCAGGCCCCTGGGTCTGTTGTTCAAGCTTGGTACTTGGCACTTGTGGCCAAAAGCTTTTGTCACATGTATCACATCTGTATGCACATCTGTTTCTCCATGTTTGTGGAGATTGAATAGCTTCGTAGCTTCGTAGATTCCTAGCTTCATAGCGTCGTAGCTTCCTAGCGTCGTAGCTTCTTGCGGTTTGGTGTGTTTTGGTGCACTGGGACGTAAAAGAGAAATTCCTCTTATGTTTCTTTGGAAAATAGCTTAAAAAAATAATCTGAATCTTTCCATAAACCTGACAGTTCTCCGTAAACCATTCACAAACGCCGAAACGCAGCTAACGAGAGAAAACTCTCCGATCCAGTCGGACGCACAAAGCCATCAGCCTCGTTTCAGGCCAGGAAGTTTTAGCCAAGTGTGACTTCCTGGAGACCCACGCCACACCCGTCACCGCCCCACAATGCTTTGTTCTCTCCAGGACGGTGGATGTGACACTGCGTGTGTGTGTGTGTGCGTGCGTGCGTGCGTGTGTGTGTGTGTGCATCGCGGGTCATAGTCGGGTCAGCCGGTCTATTATTGATTTCCTGGCAGAAAGAGAATGAACGCAGCGCTCTAGTGCCGCCGACCTGCCAAACACACCCGGCTCTTCAAGCGATCGAAACGTGTGTGTGTGTGTGTGTGTGTGTGTGTGAATGCGCGCCAGTAAAGAACACTATAAAGTGTTAACAATACAGCAACGACGAGGTGGAGAGCACTTTAAACACCGGCTGATTAACATGGCAAACTACTTATCGCCTTCCCACTGGCACTGTTCCACGAGAGCAATCAAAAGTCAAACAGAGTCCGTTTTCTCACCGGGTCCTGTTCAGTGTAGGCCTGATTAGTTGGGAGTGTTGGGGAAACTCGATCCACAAGAATCTAATAAGGTCCAGCACTGAAACGCGATGACAGCAGAATCAGTCACAATTTTTGCTCCACGGTTCTTTGTTGACACGAGTGGAACCATTCCTCAAAGGAGCGTCCGGAGCGGTTGAGGGACTGCAAGAAAGTCAATTTACACAAAAACATCTCGATACTTTCCAGAAACTGCTTTTCACTGTTTTCCTAAGCAGTGGACTAGTTAGGAAAATAAACCCTAATCCATCAGATATAGCGGGGCTTGTGAAAATATTTTTCAAAAAATAGAAATCCATTAGTAAAACAAAAAAAAAAAAGTCCCACTTTGAGACAATTCCACTTATAGATGCCAAGTTTCAGTCCACACAGTGAGCTATTTGCAAAGGACACAGATGGTTCTGCTGAAACGTTCCCGCTGTTTTCCACCTGTTCTCAGGAATAAACAAATACTGCCTCGTGATCACTGCAGCCACTTAGATGAAAACCAGGAACACATTTTTCTAACTGAAATTAAAACAAAAAATAAAAAGACATGCTGGTACTCGGAACATATGCTCCAACGTTGACCTTCAAAACTTAATCCATCCAAATACCACCATACCCCCCTTCAGGGAGAGACAGGGGGGGGGACACAAGACGGCTGCCTGTCTTTCATCGCTTTCACTTCCCTCATGGGAATAGCAATCTCTGTGGATTTCCCATAGATAGTCTTATTTTTTTCCAAATGCAACGCCTCAATGAAAATATGCATGACAAAAATAGTTGTTTCACTCCACATGTGAAGCTCTCTGCCACTTCATGAAAGGAACAGATCACCTCAATTTCAACAAGCCCGCGTTTATCTATCCCCATCGAGCCATGCACTGATGTAAATGATGAATAAAGCCACCTGCGCTGGTGTCATGAAAGCCAATTTCAGCTCTACTCCCATTGAGAAAATGGTCAGAACAGAGGGAGAGGGTTGAGGGAAAGAAGTTCAAATAGTTTGTGCACCACGAATAAATGTGTGTATGTGCGCCCGTGTGTGTTTGCGCGTGCGCTGCCACAACAAACTTGTTGATCCTCACATTCCAGTGGCAGCCTTGAGAGCAGCTAATCCGGTTTTAGTCAAAGGCCCTCTTGAACCCGTGTCACACTCCGTCCGCACACACACACACACACCCGCAAAGTTAAATGCATGGGCACACACATTAAAAACGGGTTTGTCCTGTGAGCAAATATGTGCATAGCCGGCACATGAGCGCACGTACCTGCTGGGAGCATAAACAGTGTCTCCAGTGAACCAGCTCTGTGTGTGTGTGTGTGTGTGTGTGTGTGTGTGTCACAGAGAAGCAGTGTTATTCCTGGCTTCATCTGTGTTATTCCTTGTCTGACTTTGGATATTTCCTTCATCCAGACTCTCTGAGATGTAACCGGACGGGAAATCTGTCCCTTTCCTTGTTGTCTGTCTCGTCCGCGCTCACCTGTGCTGAGCTTGATTCCATCGGTGCCTCCGAAAAAAACGCGGCCGCTATCGGCTAAACTCCGAGAGGCGGCGTTCTCCGAGAGGCGGCGATCGTCGTCGCGACACTGACCGAGAATGGGGCCGTTTATTTTAAAGCCGCGTGCTGATTTTAACTCGGAGGCTACTCGTTCACACCGGCTTGTTGTAATAACTTGACGAGGTGCCGTGAAAACCCTTCAAAGTGCACTCTGTTCTGGCCGGTGAGCATCGCCTGCATCTCAGTCGACTCCACCGCACGGGACGCAGGCGTGGCCTTATCGTAGAAGTCTTCTGTGGAAACCGTCGGAGTAAAAGGGAGTAGGAAGTGAGCTTTTCGACAAAAGTTGGGACAAGCGTATGACTGGCGTTCCAAATGGAAAGGTTACTACGGTGTATTTTCAACCAATTCCATCCAATTAAATTCAAAAATTAATCTGGGGGGGGGATTTGCTCGTCAGGAATAAGACAATCACTTCGCAGGCGCCATTGCTGGAGCGTTTCACTAATCGACGGGAGCCAAGCTTCTCGTTTTGGTGACAGGAACTGTTCTTGGCCTTTTATTTTCCGTGTTGTTGATGTGGTTTCCTCTAATTCCGTCAGCCAAAGCGCTCCTCTGGTTGCTGCGGCGGTGGCGGCGGCGGTGGAGACTACATCCACAAAAAAAAACTGTCCACCCAAGGAGAAGCAGAGCAGCGTCGAAGCGTGTCGTCCGGAAAAAGTGCGCGCAGGCTTCAGTTTGCGTGCACTTCTTTCCAAAGCACAAACGTGTTTTTTTTTTTTTTTTTTTTTTTCTGGAATCGTGCAGAAACCAGTCTGCAAGCATCACTGGTCCTCTTAAGGCTGCTACGAGAAGCAGCCACACGGCTCTTGATGTGCAGTGCCGCGAGGTGTATATCCTGCTGAGCTTTTAACAGCTTTGGCTGGTTTCGGAGTAGCTGTGTCGTTGAGGTCAACCCGGAGAGCGGCAGCTGGCTAGGTGTTGAAAAACGAAGAGCAGAGGTTTCTCCACCGGACGGCACAATCTTGTTCTCACTATTTCGCATCTAGTTCTGCTTGCATGACTCACGACGCACCCGTGTGTGTGTGTGTGTGTGTGTGTGTGTGTGTGTGTGTGTGTGTGTGTGTGTGTGTGTGTGTGTGTGTGAAGTAATGGATTGCAATCCATCTTGATCCCTTCTCAGTGCACCGTTTTGTAGCAAATTGAGAGGAACATGCTGTTGTGGTGCTTAAAAATTCCCAAACTATGACGTAACACGTCATAGTGCACTTCACACGGTTGACATCACGCCCTCACGGCTTTCAGTCGGGAAACACATCTAACCTTTTCTTGAACCGACTGGCCGACTCCAATAAAAGAAACACCTGAATGTGTGAAGTAATGAGGAAACCAGGGCAGGGGCTTCAGCTGTAAATCAGACTCCTTGAAGCGTCACATATTTGGTTCAGGCCCGGAGAAAGACGCCCGCCTCTGGTGGCCCGTCTCCCTTCTGCAAGACGGCGGATCACATCTTGCCAGAACTTTCTCCCCTGCGCTTCCTCCGCTCCGCTCTCCCCTCAGCCCTCGGCCATCTCCATAAAAAGACAAGTCACAGGGAGGGCGGACTTTCACTCTTTCACTGTTGATAATAAAACAAGTGCCTTCCCCCGACAGTGTCTCGAAAGAAGAAGAAAAAAACAAAACAAGGGAAGGGCGGTGTTGTCATGACGAGCCAGAAGTGACGGCTGTGGAACGCGGTATTCGACTTTCCGCCCACGTGCAAGAACCCGGGGAGGCACGGATCCTTTAGGAAAGTGCCACACAGAAAACATGCCGGGCGCGATAAGGGGTGGACGATCCCTACGAACATCATGAAAGGACGGAGCAGAAGACAGCGGATCTTAAAAACAGACGTGTCCCCCCCCCCCCCTCATATTGGACCTCTAGAATGAAACCATACCGTATCTGTGTGCATTCCTCGTAACTGTACTCCTGCGAACAAAACATCCACTCCTGCTAAGTTCTCCCTCTGGGTCAGGGTGTGCTTAGGAAAGCTTGTGGTCAATGTAAATAAACTCGCTGTGCTGATGACTAAGACGCCGCATGGATGGTTGATGCCATCCGCCCACACACACACACACACACACACACACACACACACACACACACACATGCACGAGCACAGCTGTTCATTACAGACGCCAGAGCGTCGAGCAAAGGCATTCAATACACTTGTCTTTTGGATAAATCAATGATTTATGCATTCAGCCATTCTGTAAAAAAAATAAAAAATAAAAAAAAGACCCTTTTCGATTTTCCGTGTGACTAAAAGCTTTGTGGGTTTCTTCCTGCCGGGAGGTGTTTGTACTGGGAGTGGCAGTGGACCAAAACAAACACACCTACTTTCACAGAACAAGGTCACACATCGGCAGGTAAGGAAAGGCTCAGCGCCTTGGGAAATGTTTGCTCTCCTCAGTGTGGAGAGGGAGAGACAGAAGAATTAGGAGCGAGTGGAAACAATGGAAGGCAAACGGCAGAAGAGGAGAACAATTGGAGACAAAAGATGGGGGGGGGGGGGGGGGGGGGGGGGGGGGGATTGGGTGCTGGAGGAAGACACAGCAGTTTCTGTTTGGCCAGTGATGAGAGACGGAGATGATACAAACAATAGGTGAAGATCAATAATTCCTTTGTGTTGCTCTCTGTGGAACACACCTCTCAATCCAGTATAGTGTGAGCTCCTGCAAAAACACTCAACTTCAGTAGTAAGTGCACAGCCGGCATAATGTAGCCCTGGATCCACGAACGAATCCTTCATAGACAGACGTAGACATTTAACCGTTGTTCTCACCGTCAATCGTGTCGGTACGGACTTTTAAAGTTATTATTACACGAGTGTCCTGCTCCAAAACATCCACAAGATGATTGGTGAAGGATCAAGTTTGGCATTTCTGTGTCTGCAGATGTTCATTCCTTAACCGACAGCTGCGTGGATATATTCCTCTCTTTCTGTCTAAATAACCGTTATATTAGGAGTGATTTGCTCCTCTTTTCATCGCCTTCGCGTGCAATGAATCTTGCTTACGTTGACTAAAAAGACGGCCCGTATATCACTCTCATAATCCTCCTAATACTGGGAAACAAAGTCCTCCCCGACACAGAAACCGAGCGATCAATCCCGACTGATAGACGTTACAACGCGATGGTGTTCCATTAGTTCGGCGATCTGACGCCATCGGCCGAACACGTCACACGTCACTAACACGTGGAAGAAAAGCACGAGGAGGGGTGAGGGGATTAAACGCTGACGTCGCTGGCAACAACTGCTCCGTCTTCGCTGTCTTCTCCGCCCCCTGGGAACCTAGAATCTGAAACCCCTCCAATAACGCGAAAGTCGTCATTTTAGCTGCATTCTTGTACCGAAATCCAACGGAGTCGTGAGGATTGACGAGGCGGCGAGGTCGGAGGTCGGCTAGTATTCGTGACGCTCCGTCGGGACATTACCCTCGTGCATTTAGCTGCGTCTTTTTATGTCATAAAGTGCTAAATGCTTTAGGGTTTCCCCGAGGGAAATATGTCATGTATTCATATCAATAGATGCCGTCTGAATGGATTTCTCACCTTATAACGCCTCCAGGAAGTACACTACCAACCATGACTTCTTTGCAAGAGGAAGAGATTGTTGCTGCTTGCTAACGACAGGAACTTTGCAGACGACTACATTTGCCTTCCGCCACATTACTGCACTCACAATGTGCCTCGGTGCACAGGCTGGGGTTGGAAACCACATACCAATGAGCAATACATCAGCAACGATTTAGCTAATTGATAAGCCTGTTTCTCTCATTTTTCTAGCAATGCCCGACTGCAGGTGGATGTGGGTCTGTCCGCGGTGGGCCGGTGGCTGCTGGAGTCTTGAGCTGAAGGAGTTTCTGTGGATCCTGCATGAATCGGCACTAATGACCGGCGTTTAGAGCAACTATATAGAAAGAGGCAATCCTCTCGCTGACTTTTTTTACTTGTAGGTCAAAGAGCGGCATCATTATTAAACAAATAAGAGCCCAGATACATCGGAGGTTCACACTGTAGCCTAGACGTGCACCGAGAAGAATTTGGCAGAGAGCTGAAGCCCCCGTCAGCCTGCCTTGGATTCCTTTGAAACGGCATTTCAGCTTTCACACCACAGTCACGCTGCGAAGCACCAACCCAGAACCACAACACGCTGCCGAGCCGAGCCAAAGACAATTGTATTGTTTTCCCAATCAGTGCTCGCAGCTTTTATGAGGGCTTCCAGCCACAGGAGCATCGCTCGTAAAGAGGAGGCAGACAGGATTCCTCACCAGGGAGGAGGGGAAGAGACGGAAACAGAAGGGAGACACACAAATATCAAAACTACGAGCATGTGTGGATGATTAAATCTGTGTCCACGACACAAACCAATCAGATTCCCACATTGGAATGAACCTGTTCAAGCAATCTGCCAAATAGCTAAACATGAGCTCCAAAAAAATGCTGAGGGTTTCGTTTTGAAGGTGCGGTCCTCGTCGGTCCTTGACCCACATGTGCGTGTTTTGCCCTGATGTGGCGGCACCGAGCTCTGAGGTGTAGAGTGTCTGAACACAACACGTGACGTCTGCCGAAAGGCTTCTGCGTCTTCACAGAGCTGATCTCAGAGCAGCGGGCTCTCCACCCTCTTCAAACCAGGAAACATGTGTGGTCTTGTGTGGCCCCGCATTGTGCGCGCGCTCCATACATCACATGTGACCGAAAGCGTTCCATCACAGGAGGCTTGCGCGTGTTAAACAGTGTTTCTGCTTCACAGTCACTGACATTTTACTTTTAATTTGATGCAACTTTACAAGTTGTACGTGTTTATGTGTCACGTGTCAAAAAAATGCACCAATGTTTGCTGTAATACAGAAGAAAAAAAAAACAATGCGGAATTCTGCACAATATCAGTTACGCATGCTTTTAAATTCCACATGCAAAAAAACAAAAAAAAGTCATCTTCATGCAGGAAATAAACAACTGCTGCCACAATCACGCGCCGCACGTACACGTTAGACTTGCAGGCGCGTGCGGTTCTCCCAGACAACAGAAGATGTAAAGCTTATCAGCACGCGTCCGAGTCTTTCCAATTCATGTATGGCCAATAAACGGGAGTACTTACGAGATAGGAATTTTGCCTGTCGAAGAACACGGAGTCTCCCATGGTCCCGAATAAGTATCCACATATAGTAAACACCCCAAAGTGTAGATGCAGCAAATGAAATCCCGTTAGAAAATAAGTTCCCCCCCCAAAAAAAAAATAAAGTGTGTGCGCGCGTCGGAGCGGAGAAAAGAAGAGTCTCCACGGATCCCTCGCGTCTTCTCTTCTCTTCTACGTGCACAGACAGACACCTTGGACTTCCTTTTCACTGCAGGTCGCCGCAGCTTTCTACGAGGTGATGTCTTTGCGCCGGTCAGAAGCGCGTGTCAGAAAGCCGCCCGTGCCAGGAAGGACACCATAGTGCGTAATGCGTAACGGGTCCATACTGCGCGCTCCGTGCACTCTGTGCGGGGACAGATGCTGAGCCGAGCCAGTAGAGGCAGAGAGAGCGCTGTCGACAGTGTGAGTCCGGGCTTCCGGTTGAGGTTTTCAAAATAAAACAAGCTTTCGGTCAGGGTTGTATTTTTCTTTCACAAATATGAAAAAGTAGGATGGAAACTGCGCATCTATGTTATTTTTTTTAAATTGTATTGTCTTGAAAAACTATTATGTTGACATGAGGGACAACAATAACATACAGTAATAGTAATACATATTTATTTGGAGTTTTGAGTAAGAATGTATGCTTGCTATATCTTCTACATCAGTGGTTCTCAAATGGGGGTATACCCCTGGGGGTACTTGAGATCAAATATATATATATATTTAAAATTAGCATGAATTTAAGAATAGTTATCTAATAAATAGTCAATAATATAAGTGTAAGTTATTAAACTGAATTGTATATATACTATATTAAATCAGACACTGACGGTATTACCTCTTTTTTTTTCAACCAAAAATGCTTTGCGCTGGTTAGGGTATACCTCACTGAAAAGAAGTTGAGAACCACTGTTCTACATGCAGCATGCATGGACAGTAGTAGCCATGACACATCTTATACTTCTTTACATCCAGGAACCTGTTTGTTTTTTGTTTTGCATTTCAGCTACACACATATAATCATTAGCTATGTGACACAGAAATCCCGAGAGGCACAGGGAGCACCAAAGAAGGAGGAAGAAGCTTTTGATTATCAACAGAAGTGCCGCTCAAATGTTTTCAGTGACCCTCAAATGAAGCTCCACAGTTGATAAGCTTTGACTCTGGAAACTCCATATAGGGATAGCATACTATTTGGATAGTTTATAGTAAAGAGCTGTAACTGTTGTTGCTGTAGGTGAGGAGGAAACAGAGTGGAGAGTTACATATACAGTATATAAACATATGTTATTCTGCAAGTCATAACTGAAATAAATGAATGACAAAATAATGAATTACCTCTCCTTTTATTCTGGACAACGTCATGTGTAATTTAAAATTCATCAAGACAAAGATTGAGTATAACAATCTAATTTATGGGGGGGTTCAAGTCTTTTTTTTTGTACTTGAAATATCCAGAAATGCATCATGCTCAAGCTGAAAACAAACCCATTTATCTTGTGGAAAGTTGATATTTTGGAGATACAAGGTTTCTGCCAGCTGTGACAAATAGTCTTCTCTATATAGGCCTAATTACTGGAGCAAATAAATCACAGCAGAGAGAATTTTCTGGACGAACCGCAGAACTCGCTTGCTTCAATTGTAAAAAAAAAAAAAAAAAAAAAAAGAAGAAATCTTTTATTTATTAGCATTCCCCATTTTGAAAAAAAGCTCTTAAGAGCGACCATGAAAGGGCCAGTTCACCACTGGAAGACTCTAAACAGGAGGGGGAGGCTAGTCAGGGTTTGTGTAACAAGTAATGTGGAACCAGCGTTGGGCAATCTGCGTCTCGCATCCAAGCTCATAAAAAAACAAACATACAAATCAAACGGGCACAGTGGACGAGGAATATGAGCTGACCTCACACACACACACACAGTGAGAGTTAATGAAAAGCATTTGCTTTGCTCTGCAGGCGTGGGTTTATTGAGAAGGGCACACACTGACCACATTCTTGTCTTTATTTAATAAACAGTAAACGTGTGACTGAGTTGAGCGAGAGAGAGAGAGAGACGGTGAGTTCCTCCCTGCTGATCAGATCGGGCCTTCGCCATTCAAAGAATGCAGAGACGTCAAGAGGACCACTTGGAGATAACGGATAAACCGCGGCGGTGAGGTGGCGCGCTGTACGTGTGCGTCTCACACGGGCGTCATCGCAGCCCTGCATGGTTACAGGAAACCTCTTCTGAACATCTATTAGATAGAGCGGCTGCTTATCAGATCATGAGGGTTGAGGTTGGCCAAAACCACCAAACACAGAAGACAGAAGGTGGAGTCCGCCGTTATTTAAGCAGCTGTATGTGTAACCCTAACCCTAACCCTGTGTCTTATTTGGGGCAAGAACGGCTTGTGAGCTATTCTGAACCTGAGAGTCAGATTCCAAAAACCCATCAGGCAAGTTTGCAGGTCCGCTTCGTTGGATTTACACATCAATAATCACGGCCGTTTTATATTCCATCTAGATTTTAGCCCAGTGTAAATATCTTTGACAAAAGAATCCCAGCCCAAGATCCACTTAATAACATATTTCTTATGCTTTCCAGCTGATTATGTCGTCCTCATCAGATGGGGTTTTAGCCGTTGTTATAGAAATTATTCCGTTCATAATCAAGCTCAGTGGCAGTTATGATTTTATCCGTGTACAGTGATCTTTTCATGACTCAAATTGATATATATTTATATAATAAATGTCAGAAAGCCGCCCGTGCCAGGGCAAAGCCGCCCGTTTATATAATAAATATATATTATTATATATTATTATAGCCAAATATATAATTATATGTGGCTATAATAATGTTTTCTGTATGTATTTCTCATGCAGATTAACATCTAACTATCTCTACATATATACAGTACATAAGTAATGAAATGGACAGCATTGCTATTTACTGAAATGTTTCAACCGTTTCAAAACACAGCACAGCTGCTTCAAAGGCGGCTTCAACACACATGCACATTGGTTTCCTGTCAGCCTAACCATGGCTGTTTCTCGTTGCTTCAGTAGACGACACGAACGCCGAGGTTCGCGGCTGCATCTCATTGGCCCATTTTTTGGGACGTTTTGTCAAGAACAGACTACTTGTGATCACTCTAAGAGCGAATCATTTGAACAGCGGCTGTATAGGACTGGTTGTCACAAGCTTTTTGAGCGGTTGATCACTGTAACTGTGACTCTTCCTCTGTATTCGCGGCGCTCAGCGTCAATGAAGATGACGTGATGATACGGTAAAAAATAATACAAAATAAGCTAGTAAGTGGACCGGAGGACCTTTAGAAATAGCAAAATGACAAAATTGGCCAATACAGTCATTTGAAGTGTGTTGTCAATGCTGAAAAAACAACATCCTTTGGGATGATGTGCAGAGAGCATGAAGAGGGAAGAAAGATAGAACACTGAAGTTCAGTCGTGAGGCTATAGAAGCTGTGTTTTATGGACCTGTAGGAGGAGCCAATTGTCTCCTAAAATGGAGTTTCAATTGTCCCAGTATGACCATGGCTCACACACACACACACACACACACACACACACACTGAGGCTGTGGGAGAGGGAGGGAAAGCTGGAGGAGAGGGAGGACAAGAAGAAGTAGAGAAGGGAAGAGAGGAGGAACATGGTGCTGTGTTTTATGAAGGCCACGTCTGACACGTCCCTTCAGCTGGCCATCACTGCTCATGTCATCTTGAATTTGTTAAAAAATAAACGAAGCTCAAAACGAGGCCCCCGTGTCATCATCGTATATCACTTTCAAAGCACACTCGGGGATTTTCCGCTGTCGAATTTGGCTCGGCCGTTTTTTCGGGCGTCGATGTATCGCGTCCCCGCTATTGAATGTCGATGTGGAAGAGGAGCCGCTTGGAGTTCAGGCAGGTTGAGATTCACCAATGTTATTTTACAGGGAGCTCGCGAGGGCCAGCACATAATTCCAGAGCTGCATGGCCGAAGGTAGACGGCAAACGCTTACGTCGCTCAGTCGCCAAAAGGCCGCAAAGCCTGAGCTTTGAAATCACTCCGTTGAGCGGAAAGTATTTTGTTAAAGTGCTTAAAAGACGATCCGGTGACTGACGGAGCCTTCGATCTGATTCATCAGACACTCGCAAAATATCGGCACATTTGCTAAAAAATGCTCACCTCACTCCCAGAGGCCTCTGGGTGAAAACCGCGAGC